>CM019827.1:51371233-52571233 GCA_009763385.1 Coix lacryma-jobi var. lacryma-jobi
AGAATCTACGCAGAGAGCTTCGCAAGACACCTTCTTACAACAGTACCACCGACCAGGGTGTCGGTGCTACCGGGGGTCGGTTCTACCGACCCTATGGCGGTACTACCTCCAAGCCAACTTAGTCCCAACACAGAGAGGATGAAAAACGCCCTGGGCCCTTGGTACTACCGAGCCCGGTAGTACTGGCTTCTATAGCGGTACTACCGCTAGGCCACCTGAGACCCAACTCAGAGAGCATCGCACTCAGCACCCTTTGGCGGTACTATCGACCCCCATGGTCGGTACTACCGACCACACCCAGAAAACCTCTATGTGTTCGTGAGTGCGTGGTGTCTCTCAAGCGCTAGAAGTTAGTCGTCATAAGCACTTTTCTCCACATCTAGCTAGCTTCAAATGTATCCCTCTTGATAGTCCGACTTACCTATTACTCAAGAGAAAAGATAAAACTAGGATCTCGACTTGAGCAACGACATCTTCCCCTTTTCCATTTTACCGAAGACGGAGAAATTGATCACTTGAGAACTTGTGGCCGTCACCATCCAATATGGTCGCCGTCTAGCTAGCTCCATCAAAGGCTTGGTCATAATCCTCTCATTAGCTATACACATGCTTATCAATAGGATTAGACCAAAATGGGTTTCATCAATTAACTAAAATTCAACTAGGGCTTTCAGCAGCCAAGACCCAATCCGTCGGAGTCATTAAAAAAATAAAAAAAAATCAATCCAGCGGAGGCCGCCACCCCCACTTCAGTAAGGGGGTGTTCGTTTCCCTGGCAAATTTTTTTTGCCCGTCACATAAGACTTTGCGGTACTAGTTTAGTCTATTAAAAATAAGTTAATTATAAAACTAATTACAGGATCATATGCTAATTACTAAGACGAATCTATTAAGGTAAATTAATTTATCATTAGCAAATGTTTACTGTAGCACCACATTGTCAAATCATGAACTCATTAAGTTAGATAGATTCTTCTCGTGAATTAGTCTCCGGCTGACAAATTAGTTTTTTAATTAGTATATTTTTAATAGGCTAAACTAGGGCCGCAATATTCGATGTGACAGGGCAAAACATTTTTGCCCTGGAAACGAACACACCCTAAAAATCAATCCAGCGGAGGCGGATCTCATCTTCCCCATCATGAGGTCGCCATCTCACTCCCTCTCTTGCCACCCTCCGCCTCTGCTGGAGGTCCTTCTCGTCGGGCGTCCCCCATTACTGGAGAACAGGCCTTTAGCCCCGGGCCATTTTGGCCTTTAGCCCCGGACATGGAGCCGGGGCTAAGGAATTGGGACTAAAGGCCCGACCTTTAGCCCCGGTTCCCTCGCCCGGGGCTAAAGGGGGACCTTTAGCCCCGGTTGGTAATACCAACCGGGACTAAAGAGGCCTCCAGCCGGGCCACGGTGGCTGGCTTCTTTAGTCCCGGTTGGTATTACCAACCGAGGCTAAAGAGGCCGCTGCTTTTTTCTTTTTTCTTTTTCTTTTCTTTTCAATTGGTTATTGTTTTTGGTTTTACAATTACATTAGGTTTTCTAATACATATTCTTCGCTGCTAATATATTCCATTAGGCCGGTTTCAAATACGTATTCTTCGCTGCTAATAAATATATATAAACACATAAAAATTGCAATTACACACAAATGAAATATGAAACTATATACATATATATTATAGAGTTATCTATACATATGTACATAAAATATACAACATTATCCATCATGCATCCTTAACTTGATATTTACAACACAAATATTGTTCCTGACTTAGAGGTCATACAAGTGTTCATCTTGGTTTGGCTTCATTGGTTCGTCTTTGTTAAACCAATACTCGGTGCCAGACTTAAGGACATGGTCATTAAGGAAGCCCGCGATGGTCTCTTGAATTGCTTTGAGGTAGACCTTATCCATCACCTGGTTCCTCAACCATGTCTCCTTCAATTTGGATTAAAAGAAAAAAGAAAGTATTAACATACATAATATTTATGTAAAAGCAACAAAAAATGAAATAAATTTATTTACATGTTACGTACTTTCTGACTCTGTAGAGGAGTTCTTTTTTCATACACCGTCAGGAACTCACAAACATAGTACGCACATAAATTGTTTCTCGGTGATTGCCGTAGAACCCACTGTACAAGATATAAAAAGATTACTCTCCGCTTAGCGTGCGTCTGCTGAGTGATGCTAATTAAGGTAAAGAGACGAGGAGGTAGTACAACTTACATTTAGTAGTAGAGGATCAAGAAGTTGCTCTTTCAGATCCGGACGGTGTTTCTCAACAAACCAAGCCCAAACCCTGCACAATATATATAATTGGATCGTTAATTAACTATTGCAGAGTTAAAGAGTAGGAATCAATATTTAAAGATCATATTTACCCTCGGATAATATCTATCATATCTTGGTAGTCTTCTTGTGGTTTTCTCAGAGAGTCATAGATTAGCAAACGACTCTCGGGGAGATCGATCACAATTAGTATCCAGTGAAAACTGCATTTATATTTATATAGTCAACACATATATCTTTATGTCAACCTATAATAAAATGTGCATATGATAACAAAACTCACCTAAAGTTGTAGGGGAATAGTATATATCTTTTGTCCCTTTGGTTTACGAAGAACCTCCGCAAATTCCTCTCTGTTTGAGTTTTCCATGCATCCGAGAGAGTGCTTGGGTGCTTGAATACGATATATGGATCGATGAAACCAATGCCCTTGTCATTTTTATGCCTTAGTTGTCTCATCATGTTTCTGCATATGTTTACAAATGCTTGCTAGTGTGAGGATAATTACTTATACATATACATAAGCTAAAGTGAGATTATTAAAAGAAACAATCACTTACAGGCAAAAGCAGCTGACGAGAGATTTGTCGAGAGCGTCCATGTGGCAGAGCTGATGTAACTTATTAAACTGAACATACATGATGTCATCACCACGGAAGTAATCATGGTTTCTAATTCTGACGCAAATATAGTCATCAGCTTTTCTGCCACACGCCGTGAGGTACCACTGATTTAGCAAGTGCATTTGTGTACCAAGATCCCTCAGGGCCGCTGGGTTGTATAGACTTTGACCATATACTTATGCCCTCTGCCATTTATCAACAACTGCAGCACTTTTGATGCCTGCTTCTCCGAGTATGTTTTCCACATTTAAACCAGTTTCCTCGAAAAATTTGAGCAGATGCTCAGGATCAACGTCTCCATATGCTCGTTGTATGATGTCCATGTTTGTACCGTATTCATTCCCAACAACTAGATCCGGCACTGATTGCTGCTTTTGTTCCCCCAGCTGTGGGACACCCTTTCCTGCTCTCTTCTTTGTCTTCTTCGCCTCCTCAAGTGATTTGCTGAGCGTGCGATCATAGTCTGATTTTGGCAAAGCCTTACGGGCAGCACGTACCTTTTTCTAGTGAGCGTCCATAGTTTGCCTTAGTTTTTCAGGACGAACAAAAAGGTACAGCTTCTCCGGGTTTCGCTTTGCTCGACCACTAGCAATGGCAGCGTCGAAGAACTTGTTCAAGTCTTTTTGCACTGCAACTTCAGTCTCCTCCTCGGTCATGTCATATGCAAGTTTTGTCATCTTGGGAGCTGGTTTTCTCACAGTGGCTATCTTCTTCGGAGGTGGTGGGGCTGACGCCTTTGTTTGTGTGACAGGCCTCTTCTTTGTTGGCGGTGGCGGTGTTGGAGCCCGCTTTAGAGGAGATGGTGGGGCCGGTGGCGGTGGTGTTGGATCACGCCGTGGGGGAGATGGGGCCGGTGGCGGTGTTGGATCCCGTCGTGGAGGAGATGGTGGGGCTAGGGGCGGTGATGGATCCCGTCGTGTTTGATCTTGATCATCATCGCCCGCAACACTGTGATCATGTGGTGAATGGATAATTGGACTTAGGTTGGGGGATGTCCTGCTGCGAAAACAACATGGTATGAGTATCCATTTATACTATTAGCTCACCAATACTATTAACTTTCATTCACTAATTTCATACACACCTAGGGTTAGGTTGTTGAGGAGGAGGAGGTGATGCGCCAGGAATTATGATATAGAGCTTGCGCCAGCATATGAATGTCTTCTCCGCTTCTCCTAATGTCTTCTCGCCATCACCTCCTTTAATGTCAAGTTCGACATTGTTGTAACCTTGCACCACCCTATCCACCGAGACGCTAGCATATCCAGGAGGTATTACTGCCCCATGACATCTTGGTGTCTTCGTAGGATCGATAGGATATACAACACCTATAGCCACCATGACTGTGGCATTCCCCTGTGTAATGTGCAGTTCACATGTTGTGAGAGGCTCGGTGATGTCGTCCACGGGAAAGCGCAGTCCTGCGTCTGGGATCTCTGTGGAAGCGCAACTGCTTTTCATTTGATTAGGAGGGCTGATGTTGACTCCCGTCTCTGATGCAGGTTGCCTTTGCATCGAACTTACTGCTAACTGCACTTGCCTTTTTATTTCTTCGCTCATTTTGTCTTCAAGTGCTTTTTCTCGCTCAACTGCTTCACGAGCCGCAGCCTGTGACTGAAGAACCATTTCCTCTAACCTTTCCATCCGCTCTGCCTCCTCCTCCTTCTTTCTCGCGCGGCTTCTATAGGTCTCTTTGTCCCGAGGGAAGGCATGCTCCCACGACAGCTCCCCATAGCCTCTGGTTCTCCCACCATGTTCAGGATTCTCCAGGGCGTATGTCAGCTCGTCCTTTTCTCTGTTCGGCTGCCACCTGCCACTGTCAGCCATTTCCCTAGCATAAACAAATCTTTCTGCCGCTCTATGGAGTTTTTCGCCATACTCTATCCTTCCTGTCTGTGGGTCCAGGCTTCCTCCATGACCAAAAACCAATACTTGGCGCGCTCAGGCCAGTTTATTGATTCTGGTTCAATTCCCTTGGCTAGCATCTCTCGTTCCATTCTTTCCCATTTAGGAATGGCACTCTTGTAGCCACCTGATCCCAAGTGATGATGGTATTGTTTTTGTCGGGCATTCTGTTGGTTCCTTCTGACCCGTGCCTCACCCTCTTCTGATTTCTTGAATTCTACAAACTCATCCCAAAATGGCCTCAACTTGACGTAGGCCTTAGTGTTGAAATCAGGAGTTAGGTCCTTCTTGATAAATGTGTTGTATAATTTCTTCTTCTAGCCCTGGAATAGTGTTGCCATTTTCTTCATAGCCCATTCCTGAACTGTTGCCTTTAAATTTCTATCTTCTGTTTCAAGCGTGAAATGTGCAAGGACCTCTTGCCAAACCAGTTCCTTATCAAGATCAGAGACAAAACTTATATGAGGAGCACTTGTCTTTTTCTTCCAATCACGAGCACTGATCGGGATCTTATCCCTTACAAGGTACCCACAATGGTTAACAAATTTCTGTGCATGCTCTCCAAGTACTTGGCCGGTTTCCTCGTTGAATTTCGATATAATGTACCGACCATCCAAAGGCTTCTTCGGACCTCGTACGGTCCTACTCTTCCCGGTAGTTGTTGTCGATTCGGAGGGCTACATATGTAGGAACAGTAGATTATAAATATATTTATAAATTGTTTAGAATTTCATGTGCACATAGAGATTGTAGATAGGTATACCTCGCCAGTATTTTCTTGCATGATTTCTTCATAATCGGCAAAGTATTGACTGTCGTCATCTACTTCTTGATTATTGTTATCATCACCTGCAAATTCTTGATTAGCGTCGTTGTTGATTAAGTCGTACATTTCCTCCTCCATGTTGTTAACTGGGTCGGCCATTTCTGCGAATAACATGGACGATAATAAACACCATATTTCTGCGAATAACGTATATTCATAAAGACCATATTCGGGTTTGGGGTTTAGGGTTTAGGGTTTAGTCATTTAGGGTTTAGGGTTTTGGGTTTGGGGTTTAGGGTATCGGGTTTGGGGTTTAGGGTTTAGTCGTTTAGGGTTTAGGGTTTAGGGTTTGGGGTTTAGGGTTTCGGGTTTGGGGTTTCGGGTTTGGGGTTTAGGGTTTCGGGTTTGGGGTTTATGGTTTAGGGTTTGGGGTTTAGGGTATCAGGTTTGGGGTTTAGAGTTTAGGGTTTGAGGTTTAGGGTTTGGGGTTTAGTGTTTAGGGTTTCGGGTATATCTAAAGACCAAAATATCTAAGTGATTATTCCATGAACATATACACGACCATATTCGTAAAAATAACACTACCGACATGATCGAAAAGTCATATCTAAGTGATTATTGCATAAACATATACACGACAAATATAAATAAATGTTTACATATCTAAAGACCAAAATAGCTAAGTGATTATTCCTCCTCCATCTAACACAAAGGACACACCGTTGATGAGAGGACGACGACAGACGACGGCGAGGATGATGTCGCAGTGAGGATGACGACGAACGACGACGAGGATCACGTTGCGGTGAGGATCACACGGTGAGGATGACGATGGACGGCGGCGCGGTCAACGCGACCAATCTCTTTTTATCTACATGTGTAAACATAATATTTTGTTAGGGTAAAAACCATTTTCTATAAACATAATTTTCTACAAATGATTTATATAAATATATTTATATATAAATATATATTTATTTTTCTATATATATCATTTTCTGATATTCTCTAAATATATTTATTTTTACAAATGGTTTAGCATTTATTTTTCTATAAACATATCTATCATTTATTTTTCTATTTTCTTTTTCCTTGCACACAGTCCACACACACTTCACAAGAATAATTTTACATCATTAATCTCATCGATGCTTGTCCCAAAGATCAGTATGTCGTCAATATACAAGCACAAGATTACTCCTTTGCCCCCACCATAACGGTAGTACACACAAGTATCAGCTTCATTTACAGCAAACCCAGCAGAGGTTAAAGTATTATCAAACTTCTCTTTCCACTGTCTGGGTGCCTGCTTTAGACCATACAAGGATTTGAGTAACCTGCACACCTTGCTTTCTTGTCCTTGTGGTATAAATCCATCATAGATTTCTTCCTCCAGCTCTCCATTAAGGAAAGTTGTCTTCACATCCATTTAATGAACAAGAAGACCATGGGGAGCAGCCACAGATAATAACACTCGGATAGTAGTTAATCTAGCAACAGGTGAGTAGGTATCAAAGAAATCCTCGTATTGTTTGTGTGTGTAACCTTTAGCCATAAGCCTCGTCTTGTACTTTTCAATAGTATCATAAGGCCTAAGCTTTTTCTTAAATACTCATTTGCAGCCAACTGGCTTACAACCCACTGGTCTATCTGTCACTTCCCAAGTACCATTTGCAATGATGGAGGCCATCTTGCTACGGACTGCATCCTTCCAATATTCTGCATTAGGTGATGCATGTGCCTCTACAATGGTCATGGGTGTATCATCCACGAGGTGGACAATGAAGTCTTTACCAAAGGATGTTGCAACTCTTGGTCTCTTACTCCTTCTACTTGCACACAGTCCACACACACTTCACACACTACACATTGCACACACACACGCACACACTACACACAGTGCACATACACACGCACACACACAAACACTTCACACCGGCGAGGGAGGCCGAGGGCGCCGTGCGGTGGCACTCCTCACCGGCGGCGCGAGGACAAGGCACACGGCCGGAGCGGCCGCGAGACGACAGCGAGGACGAGGCGACACGACGTACGACACGAGGGAGCAACGACCGGCGGCGAACGATGAGGGATGACGCGACGGCGGCGCGCGGCAAAAGCGAGCTCGACGGCGAGGACGCCACACCGGCGAGGGAGGCCTAGGGCGCCGCGCGCGCGGAAGGGATGCCGAGGGCACCGCGGAGGACGGCGAGGGAGGCCGAGGGCACCGGGGAGGATGGCGAGGACGACGGCGAGGGGGAGGACGAGACGGCGGCGAGGCACAGCAGACGTACGACGGCGAAGACGGAGGCGGCGGCGCAAACTCTGACGTCGATCTGAGGAAGGAGGAGGGCCCTGTGCCCTATATACGCGGGGCACCTTTAGTCCCGGGCGGTGGCACCACCCGGGACTAAAAGACCTTTAGTCCCGGGGTGTAAGCCCGCCCGGGGCTAAAGGGTTGGACCTTTAGCCCCGGGCGGGCTTACGCCCCAGGACTAAAGGTTCCTTTAGTCCTGGGTGGTGCCATGGCCCGGGACTAAAGGGGTTTCTCCCGCCTTTGTTTTGCGTTTTCTGTATTTTGGGTTTTGAATTAAGTTTTGGCTATATTAATATGTTGTAATACTTGTTAATTGCATAGTAAATTTAATATTAGGCATAAAATTACTTAAAAATAACAGTTGTATTTCCTTTTACCTTATTGTATAGTAGAAAATTTTGTAACATAAATTATTTTATTTTCTTATAATAACGAATATAAATGTAAATAACAATTCATATTTTGTTAATGCAAAAATATAATGTTAAATTTAAATATCTAAAACAACTGGTTCTCGATAGGAAAATTGTTTTTGCATTATCTGAACGTTAAATTTTAGGTTGTTCATCTTTCATTGTCCAAATACACGGTAGAGAAATTTACTGTTAAATTGCAATAAAATTTAAAAAGATAAATTTGTTTAGTTCATTTATGTTTCTATGTCGTATTGGTGTCAAACTTTTTCTTAGGCTATCACGTGGCGCGGATGAGGCAACCAACAAGTTTGTGATTTTTCGGAGATGGTTTGCTACTTTTTCCGGTTTAATTGATTTACCGCGCAACATCACCCAATAATTATAGGGCCAAAAATAAATCAAGTCATTTCGACACCGACATCAACGAACCATGACTATCCATAATCATTATTAATTACACAAAAACTGTAATACATAATATTAGTTAAAACATCACTATATATCAAGTGGGTACACTGGTGATCTTCTTCTTGACGTATGTCCCTTGGTTATGATCATGTCGTAACCATGGAGTCTCCTCAGCATTTAGCAGGATGCTCGGGTCTTTGGTCACACTGAAGGGCGGTATTCGGTCATCCCTTTCATAATCTTCTGACATGTCTGACTTGTCCTCAATTCCCACGATGTTTCTTCTTCCTGAAAGAACTATGTGGCATTTTGGGTCTTTGGTTGATTTATCGTCATTTTTCCCTCTCTTGGGTTTTGTAGACATGTCTTTCACGTAGAACACCTGAGTCACATCAGCAGCAAGGACGAATGGTTCATCTTTGTATCCAATATTGTTGAGATCCACTGTTGTCATTCCATACTCCTTGTCAACTGTTACTCCGCCGGCTCCGGTCGTCTTGACCCATTGGCATCGAAACAAAGGGACTTTAAAATTAGGTGCGTAGTCTAGTTCCCAAATCTCCTCTATGCGGCCATAATATGTTTGCCTCTTTCCAGATGGGTCTGTGGCATCTACGCGAACACCACTGTTTTGGTTCGTGCTCCTTTTATCTTGGGCAATGGTGTAAAATGTGTTTCCATTTATCTCATACCCTTTGTACGTGAGGATGTGCCATGATGGTTGCCTAGCCAACAAATATAGTTGCTCATCAATATTGTTATTACCTAGACATTCTTTTCGCAACCAAGTGCTAAAAGTATTCATGTGCTCACGTGTAATCCAAACTTCATTCTTCCCAGGAAATTGGGATCGTAGGAACTCCTTGTGTACATCGATATATGGATCCACCACGGATGAGTTTTGAAGAACTGTGTAGTGCGCTTTATTGAAATAATCGTTCCCCGTACCGATATATGTTTTCTTCCCTAGTGTCCCCTTTCCACACAGCCTCCCCTCGTGCCGCGATTCAAGAACACCAATCAGGTCAAGGTCAGGAATAAAGTCAACACAGAACTCAATGACCTCCTCTATCCCATAGCCCTCAGCGATGCTTCCTTCTGGCCGAGCACGTTGGTGAACATATTTTTTTTAGTACTCCCATGAACCTCTCGAAGGGGAACATGTTGTGTAGAAACACAGGACCAAGAATATGAATCTCCTTGACCAGGTGAACTAGGAGGTGTGTCATGATATTAAAGAAGGATGGAGGGAACACCAACTCAAAGCTCACAAGACATTGAACCACATCATTCTGCAGAGTAGCCAGTTCTAGTGGATTAATTGCCTTCTGAGAAATTGCATTGAGGAATGCACATAGCTTCATAGTGGCCAGACGTACATGTGGAGGTAGAATTCCTCTTAAAGCATCCGAAAGCAATTGCGTCATAAGCACGTGACAGTCATGCGACTTTAAGTTTAGGAATTTCTTCTCTTGCATATTTATTATTCCCTTTATATTGGAGGAGAATCCAGATGGGACCTTGATGCTGTTTAGCTAGGCATTCAAACATGATTTCCTTCTCTACATTGCTAAGAGTGTAGCTAGCAGGTCTTAAGTAATGGCGTCCATCATCTGTCTTCTCTGGATGTAGGTTGTCTCGTTCTTTCATGCGCTGCAACTCTTGTCGTGCTTCAAGTGTATCCTTAGACTTCCCATACACACCCATGAATCCTAGAAGGTTGACACAAAGATTCTTTGTCAGGTGCATCACGTCGATCGCGTGGCGGACCTCTAGTACATGCCAATAGGGTAACTCCCAAAATATTGACTTCTTCTTCCACATGGGTGCGTGTCCCGTAGCATCTTTTGGAACAGGTTCACTGCCCGTCCCCTTTCCAAAGACTACTTTCACATCCTTGATCATCTCAAGTACATCTTCTCTAGTTCTGTTGCGAGGCTTGCTCCGGTGGTCTGTCTCACCTTTAAAATGCTTGCCTTTCTTTCTAACCTGGTGATTCACAGAAAGAAATCGACGATGCCCAAGGTACACTACCTTTCTACATTTTTTCAAATATATACTATCCATGTCATCAAAACAATGTGTGCATGCATTATATCCCTTGTTTGTCTGTCCTGAAAGATTACTTAGAGCAGGCCAATCATTGATTGTTACGAACAACAATGCTCGCAGGTCAAAGTGTTCCTGTTTGTAATCATCCCACACACGTACACGTGATTTACTCCATAAAAGTAGGAGTTTCTCAACTAATGGCCTCAGATAGACATCGATGTCTTTGCCAGGCTGCCTCGGGCCTTGGATGAGCACTGGCATCATAATGAACTTCCGCTTCAAGCATAACCACGGAGGAAGGTTGTAGATACATAGAGTAACAGGCCACGTGCTATGACTACTGCTCTGTTCCCCAAAAGGATTCATCCCGTCTGTACTTAAAGCAAACCTTAAGTTTCTAGCGTCTTTTGCAAATTCTGGGAATTCTCTGTCTATTGCTCTCCACTGGGACCCATCAGCAGGGTGTCTCAACATGTTTTCTACCTTACGGTCTTCTTTGTGCCATCGCACCAACTTTGCATGGTCCTTGTTTCTGAACAGACGTTTCAGGCGTGGTATTATAGGAGCGTACCACATAACCTTGGCAGAGATTTTCTTCTGGGGACGTTCTTCACCCTCAACATCGCCAGGGTCATCTCGCCTGATCTTATATCGTGACGCGTTACATATAGGGCATTCATCCAAATTCTCGTATTTCTTACCACGGTACAGGATGCAGTCATTAGGACATGCATGTATCTTCTGAATTTCTAAACCCAAAGGACAGACGACTTGTTTTGCTTCGTACGTAGTGGCGGGCAAATCGTTAGGTTTCGAAAGCATCTTTTGTTTTATAATCTTCAATAATTGTCCAAATGCCTTGTCAGATACACCATTCTATGCCTTCCATTGTAGCAACTCAAGTGTTGTACCCAACTTTTTTGTCCATCTGCAGCAGACGAGTATAGTAATTTCATGTGATCCTCTAGCATACAGTCAAACTTAGCCTTCTTCTTTTCACTTTCGCAATCTCTTTGTGCATCACGAATGACATCACCAAGAGTATCATCTTCAGCGAGTGTGTCTTCTGCACTTGCCTCTTCTTCACCTTCCCCCATTGCAGTATCACCAAAGTCACCGTATTGAGCAATAATGTCATCGTCAGGGTCCAATTGTTCTTCTTCACCTTCTTCCATCATAACCCCAGTTTCTCCATGCTTCGTCCAACAACTATAGTTTGACATGAAACCCGAATTGAACAAGTGTGAGTGAAGACTCCTTGAGCTAGAATATTCCGTTGAATTATTACAAAGGGCACATGGGCAACACATAAAACCATTCCGCTTGTTTGCCTCAGCCACTCTTAAAAAATAATGCACGCCATCAATGAACTCTTTTGAGCGACGATTGGCATTGTACATCCAGTGACGTGTCATCGTCTGCATTATATGACATATCACATAATTATATCTCTCATTCTTATAAAAATTTTCTAGCTCAAATTTATAAACAAGTTCATGACACCCAAATTTAGTAAGCATCACTGGTGGCATATAAGTAGTAGCAGTTGAACTTGTCTAATTAATTATTACATCAAGATAACAGCCTAATCCACTTGGCCACAACCAAAGCAACTAACAACATCTGCACAATTTTTCCACATCACAGTCCAACAAGATGGACTGCCTGCCACTCCAACTTGATAGGAAGGTAAGGTAGGGGTAGGTTCAGTAGAAATTGAGTTGATTCTTGAGTTGAAAGCCTCTAAAGCTGCAGAAGCTTCCTCAAAAAACTTGTATTTTTTATGCACAACTCCCTTAACTTTGAGGACATACTGACTGCACTCGGCCCAGCTGGTGTAAATACAAGGCTTGGTGCCATCGAAAACAACATACCAAGCAGGCATCCTTCTGCATTTCTAGTTGAACAGTAAACTAAAGTATTATATTATATATTTCTAATTTTTGTATACAAATCATTTAAATGATCTCTATTTCTCAATAAAAAAATAAACTAATTAAACCGGTCACATTTTGTAAACTAAAGTATTATATATTTCTTATTTTTGTAAAAAAAATGATTTAAATGATATCTATTTCTCTTAAAGATTAAAATAAACTAATTAAACCGGTCATATTTTGTAAACTAAAGTATTATATATTTCTAATTTTTGTAAACAAATGATTTAAATGATCTCTATTTCTCCAAAAAAAAAATAATAATTAAACCGGTCACATTTTGTAAACTAAAGTATTATATATTTCTAATTTTTATAAATAAAATGATTTAAATAATCTCTATTTCTCAAAAAATGAAACTAAACTAATTAAACCAATCACATTTTGTAAACTAAAGTATTATATATTCCTAATTTTTCTAAAAAATGATTTAAATGATCTCTATTTCTCTAAAAGATTAAAATAAACTAATTAAACAGTCATATTTCTTTTTTAGAGTACTAATTTGAACTATCAAGTCAATGAACTCAAAATAGCTTCAAAAACTATATATATATATATGTGGCAGCTAAAATGAAAAACTGAAGCTAGTAACCTTTCAAGGAGTCGATGGCGGCGTAGATGTGATGAAATAAATCAATCTCTAGAGATGTGTTAATATCACCGGAGAAGAGAGCAAACAAGCAAGCAAGTGACTGAATGAAAACAGCTCGGGCACACGGCTGGAGGTGGAAGAACAATTCAAATATAGGGAAGGACATTTAGCCCCGGTCCTTGTCCCCAGCCGGGGCTAAATTCCAACATTTAGCCCCGGCTGGATAAACCAACCGGGGCAAAATCTTTTAGTCCCGGTTGGTGTTACCAACCGGGGCTAAAGATGCCAACATTTAGCCCCGACTGGATAGACCAACCGGGGCAAAACCTTTAGTCCCGGTTGGTGTTACCAACCGGGGCTAAAGGTCAATCTTTAGCTCCGGTTGGTAACACCAACCGGGACTAAAGACCCCTCTGACAAATGAGCCGTTGGGCTGGGGAACTTTAGCCCCGGTTGGCGTTACTAACCGGGGCTAAAGACCTTTCTAGTCCCGGGCGCAAATTTTTCCGTGACTAAAGCTGACTTTGCAAATCGTTCAAAGGCCTGTTCTCTAGTAGTGCCCGTCCCTATGGCACACCACCAGCAGCGGCCGCTCCCGCTCGCGGAGGTGGCATGCGTCGCGTCGGCGCCGACGGGACGAGCTCCAGATTTTGCTCGAGTACATGGACGGCGCCAACGACGAGATCCGGCGAGCTGTGCATCCCCTTCGCGTGGATGAGCTCTGGCAGCGTCCCGATGTGGGCTCCTTCGTCCGCCACCTCACGAGATCCACCCCCACCTTCGTCAACGACAGCGCCTCCGCCCCCACTGCTAGCCTTGAAAGCGGACGTCGCCGAGGTGGTGCTCTGCTTTGCCCACTCGCCGTGCCTGTTGTACTCTTCTTCTCCCTTCGCTCTCTCTCTCGCTTTGGCCCTGCTTGACAGGGCTTCTCCACCGGCTTCAGGAGCCGTTTGAAGCCGTTTTGTGCCAAACGGGTTAAAATAAAACAGCTTCATGCAAGAAGCCCCTTAAATCGTGCTCTCATAGAGGTTTGAGGTGGGATGAAGCCAAAAATAGTGGCTTCACCCGGCTTCACGTCATCCTACGTGGCGTCTGTGAGAGCGTGTTGTAAGGAATTTTACATGTGAAGCTGTTTTGTCAAACAATTTACCAAAACGACTCCAGCTTCATAGGTAGAGCTGTTGATGGAGCTAGAACCCAAAAAATGGCTTCACTAGTGAAGTGGAGCCGTGCCAAACAGGGCCTTTGTTCGACGTTCTGCTGCATGGAGACGCAAAGAGATCGGGAGAGATGGCAATTTTGCCTTCCGCGTTCACTACAACAGAAATAGGCTCTAGCCTCGTTTGAAGGCTGTTTTTTTTACTGAAAAACACTGTAGACCCTGCATAGTACTTGGCTATGGGTTGCGGTTTGCCTATTCTCTTGGAGACAGTCTAAGGAGTTAATATATTAGCGAATTTTGACTGTTGTTTTAGAAAAAATATCATTTGATTTAATATATAACAGTGGGGACGTTGCATATGGAGACCATGCATTAATATATAACATTTCTAGTTTTGGCGTGTGTGGTATCAAACTATCATTGAATACTGATCAACGGATGTGCTCTTGTGGAAATAATTATATAATATATTTGATATTCTTATCATCCATGAAGGGTATCAAAAGTTCAACATTAAAAACATGTTACTAGTTATAAATACATACTCTCTCCGTATAGAAAATATATATCGTTTTGGACATGATTTCAGTCAAACATTGAGAATATAAATCATAAATAACTTTTAAGTTGTTGAGTTTAAAAATATAAAAAATCATATGAATAGATTTGTCTTAAAAAAATACTTTTATAAAAATATACATATATCACTGTTTGATAAATATTATTTTTAGTATAAAGAGAGTGAAATTTATACTTTAAAGACCATGTCGATGTTCAAAATGTCATTTATTTCGTATACGGAGGGAGTACGAGCTAGAAACCCCCGCAAGGGTGTTACCTTCTATGGTATAGGGTTGGGATGGTGGGGTCCACCTATTAGCTATACTATTTATGTGCTTTGATTCAACTAGTGAGATATCTAGAGATGTCTACGACTGTTTCAATCAACTGAGATAATTATTAGCATGAGGACCATTTGGTGTTAGACGGGTTTTGTTCTCATTCGAAGTATTGGCTAAATCGACCAAAAGGTCATTAGGAAAATGATGATAAAGAATTTGGGTCACCAACCTCATTGTCGATGGTTTTGCAGAGAAAATCAGGCGTCCAACCTAGTGCATTAAGCGTTGGATCAGAGGTGCTGACAGCCGAGATTCAATCGTTGATATTCTTTGGCGTAATAGTCAAAATCGTCCCTGAACTATATTGCTAGGCTCATTTTGGTCCTTGAACTATGAAAACGTCCAATTTAGTGCCTAAACTATGCGGCTCGGCTCAATTTGGTCCCTAAACTATAAAAACATCCAATTTAGTCCCTAAACTATCCTAATCGGCCCACATTCATCCCTGACGGCACTAGTGACAGCGAGGAGAAAAAAGTGACAGGGTCGATTACTGTAGCAGATCTCCAACTTTGTTTTTGAAACCATATTTAAATTTCAAATATTTTTGAAAATAGGATTTTGAAATTTAAATTTGAAATTAGGATTTATAAAATACTTAATTCACAAATTAGTTATTGCATCTATATAATACATATTACATATTTGCTTCTGTATACTGTATGTACAGGAGACCTCGATTTACTAGGGTGAAGTTTGAAGGAGGAAATTTAGTGTGCTTTAACTTCAATGTGCATTTCGTTCTGAGGTAAAAATCTAGAAAAGCTGCAGATTTGGATGAGCTCATGGCCTAGCTTGTAGAACTTGCTAGTTAGCACGAGAGGGAGGCAACCAATCAATTCATCGTGCCCTCGAACGTAAGTTAATCAGTGACTGTGCTTTGCATATAGATTAAATTCCTCGGTTTCTTTTGAGAGAAACATTTTTTTTGAGAAATCAGTTCTTGTATTGTTGTGGATGAGCTCAATTTGTGAATTAATTATTTTATGAACCCTAATTTCAAATTTAAATTTAAAACCCTATTTTCAAAAAAATTGGAATTTAAAGATGGTTTCAAATGCAAAGTTGGAGATCTTAAAAAGTTAAGTAACTTTTATTTTTGAAGATTTTCATGTTGTTATATAATTTTAAAAGTAATTTTAAAAATAGAGAAAAATAGGGAACTGCTACACTAACCAACCCTGTCACTTTCTTCTCCTCGCTGTCACTGGTGCCGTCAGGAATGAATATGGGCCGATTAGGATAGTTCAGGGACTAAATTGGACTTTTTCATAGTTCATGGACCAAATTGAGCCGAGCAGAATAGTTCAGGGACTAAATTGAATGTTTTTATAATTCAGAGACCAAATTGAGTCCGACAGCATAGTTCAGGGACTATTTTGCCTATTACGCCATATTCTTTCATAAAATTTAGACGTGTTTTTTAGTTCTAGAAGGCTATCTCGACACATGCAAAGCTGTTGGTCAGGGATTAAGCTTGAAGACTATTCAATGTTCGATAGAGTTTTGTTCATCTCAAGCATGGATTGAATCAACCAAAACCACTAGAGAAGAAGGTGACGAAAGAATGTGATATATTGTTTTTTCATTTCAGATTCTTTCATATATATGTAATTTTTGGATGTATTGTACCAAATTTTAATATAATTATTTATTCTCTTAAAAAAAAGGGTATGCGTGCGTCTCATTGTTTAAGTAGATCTACTTTTAGTCTAATATACTTCAAAATTAGGGCGATGTCTTTTGTATATATATGTACACATAATACCATTTTGGTATCTTGCATGTTTAAAATAGTTGTAAGTTTTTATATCTATCACATCTAATTTGTATTGATCCAATAAATTTAACTAGAGTTGCAGACCGTTTAATTAGCACAATAAATCTAATATTCATCCCTACAGAGATGGCGGCAGCGTCAGTGCGTCACCCTACCCCATTTTTCTCACTGCATGCCATCCGATCCGGCACATATACTTTGTTTTGTATAAATGATTGAAATAACCAAGGAAGGATAATTATTGGCTACAATCTGCTATTTCTTAACGTTTCTTCTAATTAGATGATATAAAAGCAAAATTATGTGCTAAATCATGAGAAAAGAGTATGTCCATGTCCACTATAGAAGTTTATTTATGGTCTACTCTCTGGATAGTGTAGCGCAGCTACTACCATCAGTAGATTTTCTTTTAGACATGCACTACTAGTATAGGAATTAGAGCTATGGAAGGTGAACAGAGCAAGGTAGCATGGTAAAAACACACCATAAAATCTAAAATGCAACACGGTTGCCCATGTATTGCAAAATCTCTAAAAAAATGCAATAATACGTATTAGTATTCTTTTCTAACAAACGTTTGTTAGTCAAATATCGCCCAAACTACCAGTAAAAAGACCCAGAAATACCAGAATGCAAACAAATAATGAAAAATTAAAAGTAACTTTTAAAACAACGTTTAGGCAAAAAGATACAAGAAGGGAACAAAATTCATATTATAGTACTATTTCGTTACAGATGCAGTTGCAAGCAAGAAGGCAGCACACACACGGTATATATATAATAATAATATAATAATATATTGTAACTTTTCCATTCCAATATTCCCTCAGTCCATGATCATGCATCCAGCATGGAATAATGCGTGCCCATGACCCAACACAGGTCCAATACCAACAAAACCTTGTCACGGGTGAACAGTAGCCAGCACTGCCCAGTACATGTCCTGATTGCACGGCACAGTACACAGACAGGCACACACATGCATGTAGTAGTAGTAGTATGAATGAAAAAAAAAAAACGAAAACAAAAACAAAAAAGAAAATATATCACGGCCAGTAGGCCAGCCTGTCTATCACCAAAATTGCACACATGGATGCAATGCCCAAACAAAAGAGACGATGAATGCATGCATGCATGTGTTTATTACTGTCACATAGCTATGGTTTGCTTCCCTGCTTGATTCGAGCTTAAGTTTACATGTTGGTCGATCTCTTCCCCCCCAACCCAAAAAATTACACAACTCCCTGATGCGTACTTCTGTATTATCCAATTTACCATCATCATCCTTCGACCGAGCTAGTAGTGTTTGATCCAAACCTCCACTCCACAAGGTTTGAATGATCGCTTGCATTGCGTCGTTAAGTTGAAAGATCCTGAGATGATGGTATCATGAACAGCAGAAGCAAAAGATGAGCGAGCGAGGCGAGATATTACCCGACTCTCAAAAGGCACGGTTGTTGTGCATGCACTGGGGGCGGCCGGCCGGCGGCCCTAGCTAGTGTTTTGCCTCTGCAGCGCGCGCGGCAGCAGCGATCAGGTGCAAGAGAGGAAGAAGCTAGAAAGTAGCTTTGCTTGCAGCGACCGGCCTAGCTATGGCTGCCCATGCCGTGCCATGGCTCGTTGCTGCTTTGCTGGTGCTGCGCCTGAGCCTGAGCCTGACCCTGAGCCGGTGCATGTTGCTGCTGTGGCTCGTAGCAGCTCATGCTGGCGTTGGCGGTGATGGCGTCCATGCAGCCGGCGAGGCCGAGGATGTCGCGGTGGGAGAAGGCGCGCAGGCCCAGGAAGTCCCTGGTCATGCCGTCGCCTCCCCCGCCGGCGGGGGCGCCTTCCTCGCCGCCGCGGGAGGCTGTCCTCGCGAGCCCGGCCATGACCCCGCCGCCGTCCTGCTGCTGCTGGTGATGATGGGCATTACTGTGGTGCAGGCCCGGGAGGCCGAGGCCGAAGGTGGCGCTGCCGGAGCCGGGCGCGCTCGTCGCGGGGCCCGCCATCTGGGTGTAGCCGGCGGCGCCCGCGCAGCCGATGGTGGCGCCCATCTGCGCCGCCTTCTGCAGCAGCGCCGTGGCCGACAGGTGCGCGGACGCCGCGGGCAGCTGCGGCGGCGGCGCGGACGTGGCCGAGCTCTGCGCCGCGGCGTTGCAGAGCGGCTGCAGCAGCGGGTGGTCGTAGGCCAGCGCCGGCGGCCACGGCGGCATCTCCGTCTTCATGGCGTAGTTGCAGTGCTGCTGCTGCTGCGGCGGCTGCTGCATGACCTCCTGCATGACGTCGTGCTGCTGCTGCATGACGTGCGCGGGCGGCGGCGAGAAGAGCATCTGGTGGTGGTGCGCCGGCGCGGCCATGGCGTTGAGGCCGATGGCCTTGGCGCTCTCCTCGGTGAGCGCGTCGCAGAAGGCGCGGTGCGTGATGAAGCTGTCCCGCCTGCATTGCGTTGCGTTGCGTTGCGTTGCATTGCATGCGACGCAGAAGAAAGAAAAAAAGAAGGAAGAGAATCAAATCATCTTTACCCTCCTGTACTGTACTCCTGTAGCCCGTCCGTGCTGCCGGGATCAGAGCTCGATCAGAAGCAAAAAAGTAAAAGAGAAAGCAAAGCAAAAGCTCCCAGGCCATCCCGTTTGATCTTGTTCACCTGTCATGGCTACCGGGCTACTAGTTGGCTACTGCTACGCAACGCAATGCTGCCGTGTGTGACTGGTGTTGGGACTCCACTCGGGACTCGGGGGACGAAGAAGGAACATGGCAGGAGAGAGCTGGTGAGGACGGAGGACAGTGTAGTCACGCAGCTAGCTCTAGAGTACTAGCTGTAGTAGGCAATTAGGCAGCATGGATAGGGAGTAGCACAGCACAGGCAGCGAGCGTTGGGGCGAGCGCTTCAGGCAAGGGCATTGGAAAGCCACCTCCTCGGCTCTGCAAAGAGATTCATCACATGTCCGTCTGTCCGAGGCTCGGACCTCTAGCTTCACCGTACCGTACCGTCGAGGTCGCGGATCTCTCTTTTCTTCTCTGTGCTCGGTCTTCTCCGACAAATGGCCGGCCTTGTTTTGTTTAGGGTGTGTTTAGTTTGGAGAAATATTTGGATTCTGCACTGTAGCACTTTCGTTGTTATTTGACAAATTTTGTCCAAATATGGCCCAACTAGACTCAAAAGATTCGTCTCGACATGTACATACTAAAAGTACAATTAGTTATTTTTTTTACCTACATTTAATACTCCATGCATGTATCTAAAGATTGATGTGACAGGGAATCTAGAAATATTTGGGGGAATTTGGGGAAAGTAAACATGGCCTTAGTTTCCCCGATTTCCTCTAAATATTTCTAGATTCTCCGTCACATCAATCTTTAGCTGAATGCATGGAGTATTAAATTAAATGTAGGTAAAAAAATTAGCTAATTGTACTTTTAGTATCTACATGTCGAGACGAATCTTTTGAGTCTAGTTGGTCCATGTTTGGACAAAGTTTGTCAAATAACAACGAAAGTGCTACAGTGTCAATTCCAAATATTTCCCAAAACTCAGCGAGGCCGTGCGAATGTGGTGAATATTCACACGCACACGATACAGACACACGCATGCGCCCAAGCAAGCCCTGTTGGCATTGGGCTCCGTTCTGCTGCTGCACGACGCACCATGCATGCAGCAGCTGCTGCTTCCGAATCGTCCTCCCTCCCTCGTCCATGGACCATGGGCGGGCGGAGGAGCCCCGGAACGGAACAAAAAGAAAAGAGCAAAGGGAGGCCTTTAGAAAGTGGTCCGTCTTTCTGTCGATGGACACATGCACGATGAAGCTAAGCCTTGGTTGGACTCGCCTTCCTTCTCCTCCCACCCAATCTGCAATCTTCGTTCCTCTCTTTTCTCTGATAATATGCATTGCTGGTTGCAAGGTGCAGGCAGGCAGAACCCAAGGCGAGCTATAGCTAGTAGTGCAGTACAGCACTGCATCTGCATCTGCACTGGTGTCTAGTACTACAGTACCGGCTACTCCTATCTAGCCTATCCTGACACATCATTCTCTCCTTTAATCAGTGCCCTATCTAGTTGACGAAATCTCTCTCCTTCAACCACCACACATGCATTTCTCTCTCAAGCAAAGCATGCATCAAGAGCTAATCAAACACGCCTCCATCTCCCTCGATGGCTCTCCATCGACGACAATCTACTAGTAACCTCCAAGTGTGAGTGAGTGTGAAAGAAGAGAGGATCAGGTCGACCCGCGTCGTCTGTGCACACTGACACTGGAACGGAGCCAAGTCAAGTTTCCGCTACAGGCTCACTGCAACTTGTCTTCAACCCACCCCATGCATGCATCTGGAATGGCTGAAATTGCAGCTGCAAATTTGCAACGGAAGACGCATGGATCGACGAGCTAGCTAGCTGGAGCCACAGGAGCCAGAGAGCGAGAAACCGAGCGAGAGACGACGACGACGACGATCGATCCACGGAGCGTCAGTAATAGTTTACCTGGAGAAGATTGTGCCGCAGTCGCACTTGTACTCCCTGGTGCCGCAGATCTTGGAGTGCGCCTTCCAGTCGGAGTGGACGGCGTACTTCTTGGAGCACTTGTCGCACTTCCACTTCTTCTCGCCGTGCTTGCGGAAGAAGTGCTTCTTGATCCCCGTGAGGTCGCCCAGCGCGCGGGCCGGGTCGTGGTGCACGCACGAGGGCTCCGGGCACACGTACACCTTCTTCCGCGGCGCCTCCTTGCCCGTGCCGCGCTGCTTCAGCTTCCAGGGCAGGTTGTGCCCGCGCCGGTGCAGCTGCAGGTTCTGGTCGCGCTGGAACCCCTTGCCGCAGATCTCGCACACGAAACGGTTCGTCGCCATCAGAGTCGCCGGAGAAAGGGCAACGACCTCAGCCTCGGGGTCTTGGGTGGTGACGATGACGATGATGATGCCGCCACCGAGAGATCAGTATATATATATATATGTATCAAGATTCAAGTCAAGCAACCAACCATATATAAACGAAACGAGCGAGCGAGAAGCCGAGAACTGAACTCATCATCAACTAATAATCGATCGAACGAATTGTATATATATACATATACAAGCGATCGAGGGAAAAATTAAAGCAAAGATTGATGATCGTCCTCCGCCAGAAGTTCAGACCACCTACCGGGGTTGCCTGGGAGGCTCCGCTTGCGCTTGTTGTTGTTGCCGGCTGAGGCCGGCAGCAGCGGCGGCGGCGCAGCAGCAGGCGCCGCGCTGGGGTTGGGGCCGCCGGACGCGGAGGAGGTGAGGTTGGACATGCTGCTCTCCCGATCTGCTTCTGCCTGATGCTGATGGTGGAACATACTAGGCCGGTGAAGTCCAAGGGCGGCTACTAGTAGCTTCGCCTGATCTTGCACTCCCCTTCCCCTTGTGTGTGTATATATATACTACTACTATAATATGATATATGTGTATGTGTCTACCTAGCTAGCTAGAGGAAGATAACTGGAGGGAAGGAAGGTTTGGGAGGCAATAAATCGAGAGGGATGTGCAATCTGCTGAAAGGCATGCATTTAAACTCGTCAAGAATGAAGGAGGATGGGGCAAGCAGAAGCAGAAGCAGGCATCAGACACGGAGGTATGTGGGAGATGCTGCTGAGGCGCGAGCTTGACGCAGGAGCAGGACCCCAAGCCAGCCAAGCCAAGGAGAGGGAGGAGCAGCAAGCAACACAGGAATCAGGGGGGACAAACTGAAACTGGGTGGTCAATGAATGGAAAGCAATTCTTCCAGATTCTTTCTATCCCACGGCACACACACACACCTCTCTCTCTCTCTCTCTCTCTCTCCCGGCCTGCCAGTGCCGGCGGCTTCTTCGCTTTCTCTCTCTCTCCACTCCACCCTTCAGCTAGCAGCCAAGTGAGGCCGCAGCAGCAGTCATGGCCGCCGAGGAGGTGTGGGGAAGGACGAAGGAGGAGGGAAGAGGAACAGTGTCAGCACTCAGCAGCACCCAGAAGCAAAGGGGAAGAAGGCCAGTGGCACCAAAACCGACCCGAGCTTTATCTGTCCGCTCGCTGCTGCGCTTCGCTTTTAGGGGAGGGCGGAGAACGGAACGGAAAGGAAAGGGAAAAAGAGAGAGAGCCAGGATCCCAAAGATGCAAAAGGCTGAGCATCCATTTTTTGCACTCTCAAGGAAAAATACACACAGTACAGTATATTAAAAAACATTTTTTTTTCTTTTTCTTTTAGTGTGACATCCGTTGTTTGAGCAATCAATCAATTACAATATGCACAGAAAGGTTAGTACAATTCTTTCTTTTGAGAATACTACCACAGCCCAGTACTACAAATTGACAGCAGGAGATGCCCAAGTAGTATACAGCTTCAGAGACGAGGAGGAGGAGCACACAGCACACGACGACGGGTAGTACGATACAAGCAAGCGTGCACTTGTCCACCCGTTCCCAGCATCTCCGGCCGGTTTCCACCACCGTACACACCACATCACACCCCTGGCCACTGGGCACACAGCTCACACACACACTCGCCGTAGGGAGTAGCAAATAGCAATGCCACACTGATGCTGAGCTTTTTTGTCTTTTCCCTTGTCTCCTTACAAATGCAGCAGATACTACTAGACTACCACTTTGGCCATGTTTACTTTCCCCAAATTCCCCCAAATATTTCTAGATTCCCTGTCACATCAATCTTTAGATACATGCATGGAGTATTAAATGTAGGTAAAAAAAATAACTAATTGTACTTTTAGTATGTACATGTCGAGACGAATCTTTGGAATATTTGGAATTGACATGTCCACATTCGCACGGCCTCGCTGAGTTTTGGGAAATATTTGGAATTGACACTGTAGCACTTTCGTTGTTATTTGACAAACTTTGTCCAAACATGGACCAACTAGACTCAAAAGATTCGTCTCGACATGTAGATACTAAAAGTACAATTAGCTAATTTTTTTACCTACATTTAATTTAATACTCCATGCATTCAGCTAAAGATTGATGTGACGGAGAATCTAGAAATATTTAGAGGAAATCGGGGAAACTAAGGCCATGTTTACTTTCCCCAAATTCCCCCAAATATTTCTAGATTCCCTGTCACATCAATCTTTAGATACATGCATGGAGTATTAAATGTAGGTAAAAAAAATAACTAATTGTACTTTTAGTATGTACATGTCGAGACGAATCTTTTGAGTCTAGTTGGGCCATATTTGGACAAAATTTGTCAAATAACAACGAAAGTGCTACAGTGCAGAATCCAAATATTTCTCCAAACTAAACACACCGTTTCTTTCCCTCCACCCACTCTCTGATCAAAACCCACCCTTTTCTTTATATATATGTACCCTCTACTTCATCACCTACCCGGTTGGTACATCAATCCCCCCCTCTCTCTTTCTAGTCTAGAGATAAACACACACAGATTTCTTTACTGTCTTATTTAACGCTAGTTTTCAAATTAAGATTATTATATTCTGGGCCGCCTTTCAGATTTATATATGTATACATATATACAACATATATAGTATGCATGAGATGATAATGATGTACAGTGCCGCTATATACATTTGATGTGCTACATGTACCGACCATAGTGCATGCATGTCAGTCTGCAGTACTGGAGTATGTACATATATATATGCATACCATGTGAGTTATCTATCTGCCTCATCGCAAAATTATTTTGCCTTGACGAGTCACCTTGGGCCCATGCATATCATGTTTTGCCATAATTCAGAAATAGAATCCAGATATCTTTGCCATGGACCAGTGCTGGGTCTGCAGTTGATCCTACAGTACACAATGCAAGCTCTCCAGTTTTCAATTTCTCTTCTCATTGGGGCATAATAATATGTGGTGAAGCAGCATTGAATAACCCCTCCTTTTTCAGACGAACAACAGAGCAAGTACATCTCACAAAGAAGTGTGATGGTGTTTCAAGTGACCTGACTACTGTGGAAACCCACACGAAGGGATTGACCAAAGTCATAAGATGTTTTTGTGCATGCATCAAGTACTAGAGCCCTAGTTAGGTGTAAGGCTCTGTTCGCTGGAGCTACTCTTGTAAACACAAGGTTGATAGTGTCCTTATGGTTCGACCTTGTGATGGGTGATTATCAACAGTGTGTGACATGTCTCTTGGTTGTGTTGTTGTGCATGTGTAGAGCTCAGAGACAATGGCCGATGACGAGGTGAAGGTCAAGTAGCTAGAGACGTGTTGTGCCACCGGACTGACACTACTGGAAACTTGAAATTCCCTGACCAACGTCAGTGAAAACTGGAATTACCCTATCGAGCTAGTCCTGACGGTATTTTTATTTTCCCTGACGATAATTGCACCATAAGAAATTTCATAGCGATATTTTTATATTTTTATGACGATACGTACATTTTCATGACGATATTTTTATTTTTCCTGACGATAGTGCACCGTAAGGGAATTTCGAGTTTCCAGTAGTGTGAGAGCGGTAAAAGGTGGACATCAGGCTTGGACTGACGAACCGGAGGGCCGGAGGACCAGTTATGGTAGCTGGCACGTGGCATCGGTTAGCAAAAGTACATGGGGATGAAGACGACGCCGGTCGAGTCAGGACAGAGGACGATGACATCGTGGCTCCCGGTGGAGGCTGGACACGTGCTTGCATGAGAGATGCAAGTGTCGTCGGTCGAGTCAGGAAGAAAGACGAAGGCGTCAAGCCAGGCGGAGGCCAAACACGCATTGACATCGGTGTCGACAGTAGCTTTGGCTATTTTAGTTGTAGGGTTTGTTTAGCTTTGTGTATCATAGTTGCTTTTGCACTGTATTTCATCATGTGTGATAGTGCATTTTTGAGCTTCATGTCTATAGAGATTGGAATGAAATTATGCTCTATTTGGTATGTTTTGTGCATACATGATGGTGTTTGTAGCTTAGGCTTTTACTGATTACTTGATACATGTTATGAGCTAAGCTTTTGTATATTGTGAACTTGACTAATCATTGATGAAACTTGAAACTTGTTCACCATTGAGATTGACAACTAACATGTATAGGATGTGTTGAGATCACTTGAGCTATCTTTTATATGCTAGGTTGCTATGTGATGGGACCATGCCAAGACAGCCAACCCTCACCCATAGTTCAAATTATCCATTCAAGGTGAAAGCTAAACTTGATTCCAAATCATTTAGGTTTCCACCTACAAGGCTACTACTTGGTTTATATGATTATAGATTCAAACACCTTGCTGTAATGGAAGAAGAAGATCGTGATGTTATCACAACACTACAAGTTGATGGCTTAGCACAATCCTTTGGATTGGGCGAATTTCATTTCTCTAATTCCATAATATTCAAAAATATTATAGAGTCGAGGACGACTCCTTTTCAAGAGGGGAAGGATGATGAGGGCATGTCCGCTGTGCACACTACTTCAAGTCTAAATACTACCAATCAAGGTTCACTTACAAGAAGTCGTGCTAAGAAACTATAAGAGCAGGTGAATTCTTTCCTTACTAATTATAATCTTTATACTTCTGAGAATGATATACTACCTAATAGCTATACTTTGGTTGTTCTTAGGAATATACATGAAGATAAGGAAGAATCAGACCACAAGAGTCAGACCAGTGCAGTGAAGACGGATCAACAAGAACGGACCAGTGAGATGGCAAAAACAGACCAGTGTGATGGTAAAAATAGACCAGTGAAAATAAATGACATAACTCTTGATTCCCTAAAGCTTTTGAGGCCCATGAGGACATTTTGGAAAGCTTGTCGAGTCTACTTTCAAACCCAAGTGGTTTCATCTCATTTGGACTCGGCATCGTTGAGTTATGACTGGTCAGAAGTTCAACATTCTGCATGATGTTCAAGTTCCCATGCAAAACTGTATCATTATATGATGTTTCGTGGTGCATGCTGCACATGGTGTGAAAGCCTATCAAGTTAACTTTCCAACCCAACAAACGGCTCATCATTTGGAGTTCCCAATAAAGAGTTATGGCCAGTTTAGTAGAAACTGCTCTAGAGACCAACAGTCACGCGAGACCACTTCGAGAAGCCATCTCAAGGAGACCTTTCACATTGTTTATCTTCAGAAACTCTATTTCATTTTCATACCTATCTAGGAGGGTTGTTCCTAGTATAAATATCCCCTACCTCTAAGCTATTTGTAAACCTTTTTTGATGAATTGATAAACCACGCCTGCTGTTGCAGCGAGTTCTTGAGTGATCTTACTCAAACCTTTGTTCTTGCGAGTTCTTCTTGGGCTTGTGAGAGATCTCTCTGAGGTCCCCTACTTCGTGCTCTACGGCTTCCGTTCGGCTGCACTGTATTGTGTTGATTAGTTCTGGATTGTGGTTCTGCGGTCTTTCGGGGATCGAGTCGAAGTCTTCGCGGTTTCGGTGCCTCTCTCCCAGTCGCTTGGTTGCATCCAACCTTGTCAGGTATAAAGCTAGTTATCCCGCTGTTTGCAGCAAGTTATCCTTTGTTCGCAAACCTACTCTCGTGAAGATCGGGCCAATTCCTTTCCAATCCAAATCGGAACCTATCACTATGTCTCTTGCTTTGAGTCATTCACTATCTTGGATCTGTCACACCTCAATTTTAAGAACAAAATTAGGGCATAATATATGTATGCCAGGATCAATATTTATACATATATCGACATCATAGTAAATATCAAAACAATATTTTTATTAATTTATCAAACACTATTATATAAATGACCCTCAGGTCCAAAAGAAAAGTACAAACTCTCATGAAACTGAATTTAATATGTAGACTCTGAAGAAGACGCGAAAGATTTGGACTCCATCTCCATAGGAAGGTCGACCGAGGGTAGTGCCATTCTAGTACAGGTCATCAGGGTCGAAGCCACCGTCCTCTGGGTACTCCTGCTCCTCGTCAGTGTAGTCTCCCGCGCATGTGTGGGGTAGCACGGGGGACAAAGAGGAAGGGTGAGTACGTCGAAATGTACTCCGCAAGTATAGGAAATATATGCCATGGGGCTATTAACAAAGGTAGGCTAACTCTGTTTGACTCAAGCGCCTAAAGCGACACAACCCTATTAATCCTATGCATCTATTTACTAGATTATAAACTCAGACTCTTTAGAAAATTAACAACACTCGAAGTCACACCGAGCAAAACCACACTCCAAGATCCACCGAGCAACCGACACTTGGAGTCACACCAAGCACCCACACTTGGAGTCCACCAAGAAAACCCACACCTGAAGTCCATCAGGCAAACCTCACCTGAAGTCCATTAGATGACCCGACCCACCATCGAGTGTGCCATAGGGGCACACAAGTTTTGCAATGCATATTGCGACCTTGGAGCAAGCGTCAATATCCTCTCCAAGGCAGTATATGAGAAGATCTTTGGTGGTCCGTTGTCGGCCACCAACATCACACTCCAAATGGCCAACAACACGATATTCAGGCCTGAGGGGGTAGCCAAGGATATCCTGATCCGCATTAAAGACAGCTACATCTCCGTCGACCTCGTCATCCTAGATACAGGAAAAGATGACGATGTCTCGCTCCTCCTCGGACGACCATTCCTGAACACGGCTAACGCCATGATATTTATCTCTGGAGGATGGATTCACTTTCAGCTTCCTGAAAGGACCATCCGATGCCGGTTCAACGGATACTTCCACCATGGACCTGCATGGAAGCCACAGAAGGTGAAGAACCCGAAGCCTATCATGCCTACTCCACCACCCTCGGCCAAGCCTTGGCTGGTGTGGAGGAAGAAGAAGCAACCACCCCAATCCCCTGGATCGGAAGCTTCTACTTCGGGAAAATAAAGGAGGTATAGCCTTGCTACCGGGCTATAAATGGTATATCCTCGACCAGAGGTTAAATGGAAATTATCTATTTTTAAAATTTCACATTAATATTATGTTTAACCTTAACCATGCACATAAAAAACACATTTGCTATTAAAATAATCAATTCAAAATGCATGAAAAATGTTTAAAAATCATTTTCTTAATAAAATAATTTTTACACTACTATTCCTCATTTCTAAAATATTTATAAAATCCAAAAAGCATCAAATTTTGTGGAAATTTTCAAATCTGGGAGAAGACAAAAATTCTGAGTGAGTGACCAACATCTAGTTGCTCCAACTAGCCGTTGGAGGTGGCCTGCTGAAGGTGGGGCCGAGTGGGGTCCACAGGGGTGCGCCCGCACCCCTGGTGCGACCGCACCTGGCTGGAGCCCAACGGCTCCCAATTTTGGCCAACGGCTCCTAGTCGTTACCCTCTCCCCCTTTTAGCTGGCCACCACCTCTAAAAATACCAGAGGTGCTGGTTGAGCTCTTCTCACCCTCACTTCTTCATACTCCTCACTCACACACCATCTCCTAGCTTCATACTTCATTCCCACACCAATTCCATAAAGTTTGAGCAAGGTACTAGCAGCAAGGCCTTGCCCAAAACCCCTCTCTAGCTCCACTCCACAAAAATCATGAAGGGTTTTGGAAGAGCTCTCTCCGATGCGATGAAGAGAGCGACGACAAGGAACGCTCGCGAAAGACGAAGCGTGCCCTATTCCGTCGATCAAGAAGAAAGCTCAGTGCGAGGAGAATCTCCATCGACCGCAAGCCAAGCCGGTGCAGCAAGTGCGGACGACACCGACGTCTTCCTCGATGGAGAATGGGAGTTCCAGGCATACGCGATCCTCCAAGACCGCGCTTTCGTCCACACACCACAGTACGATCCCGACCTCCTCAAGAAGATAAGTATGGATTCCGAATTCACGCTATTTTTAAAGCAATTGGTTGGGAAAAGGTTGACCCCCTCTATGATGAAGGTTCCCGTTTCCTGACCATTCAGTTTTTATGCACCTCATCAGAAGTAGAAGATGGCTTTACCTTGTTTAACACTGAATATTTAGTAACATGGAGGGATTTTGCATCTCATGTCAGCTTTAATAAGAAATGCTCTATCGATCTTAACCATGCGCTCAAGAGTTTTAATCGCCACAAGTTTTGGGGCGAAATTTCTGGTCAGACGGTAGTTGGCAAATTCCAGCCTCGTAATATGCAAATTCATCATCCCACTCTGAGGCTTATACATCGTTGGATATCTATGACTTTGTTTCCTAGCGAGGACATTTGCTTTGTTAGAAATGATGAATTAAGATTACTCTTTGCGATTGTCCACAAAATTAAAATTGCTCCTGCTCGTGAAATATTCTTACACATGCTAGAGATGTTTCGGGTTTCCACCTCTATATCATGCACGTCTCTTGTAACTCGTATTGTTGAGGCTGTTGGTGCGTTGGACAGACACGATATTTCGTACATCCCCATCCCCCGTATCATCATCAATGAGGCATACCTGATACAAGGGCATAACTTAAAAGTGAAAGAGGATGGAACGATTGTGTATTTTTTCCCTAGATTTAGTAATGAGTATCTGTTACCTAACCTAGAACATGCTTTATATAAATGCCAGAAATTTACCCTCTCGAAAAAGCATACCATCTCGCAGGGTGACCAAGAGCAGGACCAGACAAGAAGCAAGAAGAAGCTCGCAAGCACGATCAGCACATACTCCACAACCGGCCATGCAGGGATGGTATCCCACCGGGCAGGTACCTGGGTTTACACCCAGATATCAGCCTGGTTGGGACGACCTACCTCGAGAATCTATAGCTAGTACGGAGTGGCCGGAAGGAAGCCATGCAATTTGGGCCCAATGCACATGGGTCGAGTCATCAGATTCCGAGGGGCTACCACCTCCAATCCCGCCAAGGGAATCCATCACTTTGGAAGGCATGAACACGAGGATTGAGGGGTTGGAAATCTGCACCGACAACATTCAGGGTTCCCTGAATGAACAAGCCCAGTGGAACCAACGATCGGATGCCAGACACGACAAATTCGATGCCAGATAGACGGAATCACTCGAAGAAATGCGTCAAGTTCATGCACTGCTCCAACAACAGCAAGAGCAGCAGCTGGCGTATTGGGCGTCGCTGGGGTACTATCCCCAGGTCCGTAGCTGCAAGCTAGCTTGGGGAGAGGAGCCCCCAGGTACCTTGTATCTTGTATCTGCATTGCATATTTCCTTTTCTAAACTTTGCATTGCATATTTAAATTTGAATTTTCAATTTCCTATTATTATAAAAAAATAGAATATAAAATAAAACAAAAATATAATTCCACTCACATCTGTATGTCAAGCATGCTTTTGTTACGTCTTATTGAAATGATGAATAGTTGCTCTGTTTCATACTTCAAATCTTGCTTAGTTTATAATTTTGAATTCTCTGACATTTAAGTTTATTGGCTAAAAACTATTCACCCTATGAAACATGAAACTTGTGGGTAGCATAAGCATGATCCTTGTCTTAAAAAGTTGTTGCTTGATTTGATTCAATGAAGTAGACTTTGTTGTAACTTTGTTCTAAGTAATACTTGACATCCGAAGTTTTTCATTTTCAAAATAGTAAATACAAAGTTCCTCAATGATCATATATCCTACCAAAGTCATATGAGTCATTCATCTTGAAAATCTTCATTCATATGCTACTTGTAATTGCATTGAGCTTTGTCAAATTGTTTGTGACCTATGTCGAGATTCCTGTCATACACCCATGATCCGAGATTCACGTACACTCCACAAGACATCGCTAATTCTTACACCAAGAGTTACGCACAACATGCCATCCATCCATCCATCAAATAAAAAGCTCCGTCCACATGTAACTTCTCTCTCTAACAAAAAGTCCAAAAAACAAGAGTTACGGGCTATTGAAAAAAGAATAAACTAATCCATGCCAAAAGGCATGTTGGAAAAAATGGGCAAGTGCCCGATGTAGAATTAAGGGTATACTCAAGACCCATCCAAAAAAAGAGAGAAGAAAAGAAGAAAAGAAAGATAGCCTGTACTCTCAAAATTTCAAAAAGAAAGAGAGATTTGACTAAGGAGCTCAAAAACAAAAATGTTTTCTTCGCACACATGCACATCTCGATCAAAGTATATGACTTGAATCTCCATGTGGTTCGGTCTTTGACATGGCAAAATATGTAATACGAGTATGCCCAACTTTATCCTCTACCTAAACTCCACATAAGCCTTCATAGTTGGTAGGGAAAAGTGAGGCAACCTCCAAAGAGAGTTTTTGGTAGGGACCAAATACACAATGAGCGATCGAGTGTATTATTTGAGGAACTATCTTTTTGAATTGCAAAATATTTAAAACCTCCGGATTGATAGTAAAACAAAGAACGAAGGGCAAGCGGGTCTGTGGAATCAGTCGGTCTCACAATCGCCAAACGACTTGGAGATTGATACAACGCCCCACAGGTAACATGATAAATGAGATGGGTAGCATTGCAGCAACTCCTGATCAACAACCGAGAGTTGTACTACTTGCTCGTGACGAGCAAGGGGTAAGCTTGGGGGGTTTTGTGATCTAAACTAATGTAGAGAGCTCCAAATACAAAGTGGAAATGAAAGACAAATGTTGAATGTGTGATTGATTCTTGAAAATGGAGCTCTACCCCTACTTTTATACTACAACATGGTCGGTTTGGTCGATGTAAACATGGAAACCTCCTAAATTGACATGAGCATGGCGGCATGCAACCGCCTGAGGAGAGTGGGCCCAGGAGGCCCCACCGGGGGTGCGCCCGCACCCTGGCCACCGCCTCTAGCCACCGCCCTTCACGTGTGGGCTGTTGGTTGGGCCTGGATGTCTGCCATGTGGGTTTCCCGCCCAGGTTTGGTCTTTAGGTGACTTCTTCCTTGTTCCTTGATTTTACGCTTTGTCAGAAAGCGCATTCCTCTCGCCTTTTCCACTATTTTTATGTTTGGTACCTAAAAAGTAATGATTCTCCAATACAAGTGGAAATAAGTTAAGGTGATAACATATGTATGTAAGTATGCTTTGTTTTGTCCTTGGTTGGCTCATAAAAGTTGTTGGTAAGCACCGCCAACATGCAACACTAATCTCAAATGCTTCGCATGCTCTTCTTCATTCTTCAAGAATACCAGGATATCATCAATGAAACCACGATAGACAAGTCCAGAAACTCCATGAAGACCTTGTTCATCAGATACATGAAGAAAGCTAGAGCATTAGTCAAGCCAAAAGACATCACTCCCCGTGGGGAGCCCCTATGATCTTCGTTCCGAAGAAGGATGGAGGCAGACGGATATGCGTTGATTATCGCGGATTGAATGAAGACATCATCAAGAACAAGTACCTTATTCCTCGCATTGATGATCTGTTTGACCAGCTGAAGGGTGCTAATGTGTTCTCGAAGATTGAACTGCAAACAGGCTATAATCAGCTGAAGATTTGTGAAGTTGATATTCCGAAGATTGCTTTTGTGACTCGATATGGGCATTGGAGGACCTACTTTTAAACAAAGTTTGAATTTTCAGCAGAGACCGACTACAGAAGGGGGAAAATAGGGTGAGTCTTTGTTAAAATAGTTTTGTAAACTCGACGACTGACTAGGTTAACGTCCTATGGTCAACACGGCTTTGATACCACTCTGTCACACCCCAATTTTAAGAATAAAATTGGGGCACAATATATGTATGTCAAGATGAATATTCATACATATATCAACATCATAGTAAATATCAAAACAATACTTTTATTAATTTATCGAACATTATTACATAAATGTGCCTCGGTCCAAAAGAAAAGTACAGACTCTCATGAAACTGACTCTAATGTAGACTCTAAAGAAGACGTAGATGATTTGGACTCTATCTCCACAGGAAGGTCGATCGGGGCTAGCGCCATCCTAGTACAGGTCGTCAGGGTCGAAGTCACCATCCTCTGGTACTCCTGCTACTCGTCAGCGTAGTCTCCAGCGTTTGGGTGGGGTAGCAGGGGGCAAAGAGGAAGGGCAAGTACATTGAAATGTACTCCGCAAGTGTAGGAAATATATGCCATGGGGCGATAAACCAAGGTAGGATGACTTTGTTTGACTCAAGCGCCTAAAGCGACACAACCCTATTAATCCTATTAATCATATGCACTTATTTACTAGGTTATAAACTCAGACTCTGTAGTAACAACACTCGGAGTCACACCGAGCAAAACCACACTCGGAGATCCACCGAGCAACCGACACTTGGAGTCACACCAAGCACCCACACTTGGAGTCCACCAAGCAAACCCACACCTGAAGTCCATCAGGCAAACCTCACCTGAAGTCCATTAGATGACCCGAACCACACCAAATGAGTAACCAACTAATCCCGAAGAAGTCCAAGCCGCTCATGACCGTGAGCACGACTGATATATCAGTTTTAATACTCTGCAGAGTTTGCACATCATTACCCATGAGCATGTGTTCCCCGTCATGCTAAACACTGCCAAGGTGCATAGCGGGGTCGCACTACAAGGCCTTTACAAAGCCCCTCCAAGCCCGTGTTTCATGTACTCTAAGGTTTCTCCCCTGTCCATAAGTCTATGACCCCAAGGGACCCGCCTTGAGCCACTAAACAAACCCCATGTAGCATAACTTGGAGGAAACTAATTACTTAGCCAGGTCCAGGCCATCCAAACCTCATGGTTGTGCTGTTAAGCTAGGTTATAGACTTCGAGAACAAGGTCCTAAGGATCCAGGCATGATAAATCTAGCACGAGCCCAGAACCAAAAACCAAATAAGAGTTGCTAAGTCACATGGCACAAAACCACCAATACGAATCCATCATGTCGGATTTACCTAATAACCATGTTACTACAAAATTATCATTTCCATCTTTGTTCTATAGATCATTAATCAAGATTATTAATATTTGACCACCATCCCATCCCGATATGAATGCAGGGCTAAGGAAATATCTAACCAACATTCCCAAAACTAGGTGACAAGGAAAATAATACAAATACTAGTAGACCCTAACATGGGATTCATTTTAGACATTGCATGGAACTACAAGATCTAATCTACTCTAATACCAAAAGTAAAATAAAGTAAGGGTGCAAAATGTTCAAGAACACTTGCCAGCGGGCTGGGTCAAATCTACAGGTTCACAGAAAGGGTCGGGAGCGTCCTCGAACTCCACCCTCTCTGGCCCACATAACAAAGAAGGCACAATACAAGAATATAAATAACAGTACAACAAACAGTAGCAAAACAGAATATAAACTGATCTATTGCGTAGAGCTCGTCGCTACAAATCTAACGCGACTGGAATGGGTCGAATCAGAGTTAAAATGAATAAGTTATGGGCTTTTAAATTTTAGTGGCAAAACTGTAATTAAATTAAAGTTTTTTTTGGATTTATAATAAAAGAAAACTGGATTTAATCTGCATCAGGACCGGGCCTCATTTTCCCAAAAGCTCAGGGGCTAGATAGAAAGAAAATCACAGACTCAGGGTATTGGGAACAGGACGACGAGTTGATTCCTTCAACCTATGAGGGCTAGAGTGCAAAACAGGCGGCGACGTGGCACTGCAGGTGAGGTGGCGGTGACCTGGCGCCACGTGGCCGCGCGTGATTGGCTGCGTGAGCGCCAGGAGGGCAATGGGTGGTGGCGGTGGCATAGAGGACTGCGCCTTATTTAACGAAAACAACAGGGGTTAGATCGAAAAGATCCCCAGACTCAGTGAACAGTGAAGTGGTAGTGTGGGTTATTTTCATCAAATCTAGGGGGCTTTCTGTAATTTTGCTAGAGCTGGTCAGCGCTGTGCAGATTGGGCACCACATGGCGCGGTGTGATTGGACCTGTTCACCAGGTGTGCTGTGAAAGCGAGGGGGGGAGTAGTGGACCGAGTCCATGGAGCGGTCGACTGGGTCCAAACCGGTTCGAGGGCAGGTTCTAATCTGGCCACATGTGTTGGATTAGACGGTGAGGTTTTAAAAAGGGAGGCACGGTGGCCGGTGGTGCAAGGGCACGACGCCGCACCATGGGAGGTTCCGTCAGACCTCACACCGAGCACGTCCTGTGGCTGGTAAAGACCTCGGGAAGGGCAGGAGGGGTAGGGGAGTTCTCTGTGGTGCAGTTGGTGGAGTTTTCATCGCGGTCAGTGGCCAGAGAGGGACAGACTCACGACGACATCATGGAGCCGCACGGTGGAAACCCACCGACGTCCGCGTGGAGGAGCCTACGAGCCATACTTGACCGAATAAAAGGTACCAGGGCAGAGAGGGGATGGAGATGAGCTCACCAGAATGCCCCTCGTGGTCAGGGGAGGCTCGGGTGGCATGTGCGATGACGGGGCGCTGTCCTGGGCTCCTCGCTCCGGTGTTCCCCCCTCCTGGTGATGCTGCTGGGCGAGAGGGAGTGCAGAGAAGATGGTGCAGCACAGCGAGATCGACTAGTGTCGATCGTCTCCTCGGAAAGATGAAGCAAGTGAGAGCGACCGGTTTGAGGCGCTCGGTGGTCGGCAATGGCGGTAGGGAGGGTGGTGAGGAGAGAGAGATCTGGTGTCGTGGAGAGAGGGGTTTGCGCGGGCGGCGTAGGTGTCTCTACTTGTAGGCAAAGGGGCGGTGATGGCGGCATGCCCCTTTGCTGTTGCGCCGAGCCCGGGAGGGAGAGGCGAGCGCGTAGTGCCTAGGGCGGGGGAAGGTGGTAGGGGAAGGGGGATGAAATGCGGGACCCGTAGGTCGGTGGGAATGGAGGAGTGCGCGGCGCTGCTATCGTCGCTTGGCTGGGTCGGTGGCGTGCGCTGGGCCGCAACACGAGCTGGTCCACTCGGAGAGTGAGGGAGCGGGCCGCTGCAGTGAGCACGTCCTAGCACAAGATGGTTCAAACAGAATCGCAAATCATCCCTCAAATAGAAAGAACACACAAAATCACAAAGAGAGGAAAACAAAGAACAAAATCGCAAGATAAAGAGGAACACAAACTTGATCCTCGGAATTAACAAGATGTATGATTGCATCAGCTCATGGTGTTGGGTTACAAGCCACTCCTAGCAACACAAAGCTATGGATGGTGTTGGTAGTTCTTAGCTACACCTAGGATAGGGTAACTAAAGTAGCTATCTACTAATGCCAAGCGGGGTTGTCAGTCCCGACACTAGTAGGAGCTAGCTAGCGAGAATGCAATCTACCAGGAGGAGATTCTGCAAGCGCACAGAACTATCGTAGTAGCACTTCGCCTGGGAGTACCAGGTGTCGATTTATTTGATCCCAAGGGAAGGCTAGGGTGGTGTATGAGTCGAGTCAAGGAGGGGATGAGAGTCGAAGAAATAAGAAAAGAGAAAAAGGGGAAAAGGGAAGAGAAGGAATGGAAGGCTAGACAGAATATATGGATGGCTAGGTAAGGATGAAATGGATGGCTAAGGTAAGGTGGATGGATAGGTAGAAAAAAAGGGGTAACTAAGGATAACTAAGATAACTAACTACTAACTACTGATAACTAATCCTAGATAACTACCAAGCAAGATATACTACGAAGCGAGACAGTTACGAAGCAAGGCAGGCAAAAGACAATAAAGTAACTAAGTTGAGTATAGTTTTATTCCTATCTTGTCAAGTATCGAGGCGTACTAGCCTTTACCACTTACTTAGGTTGAACGCTAGCACAACGAGCCTTACTGTTAAACTGGGCCAACTACGTGGTGGAATTCAAGGCGCACAGGGCTGTCACCACCTGCTTGCTACCACAGCTATCCGGGGGTCCAGCCGTATCTGAAGGTAAGTCTATAACTAAGCACCACGCTTAACTATATTCTAACTATCTCTACCCTAGCTTTGAATAGAGACACCCTTGCGGACGTCAGAGCAAATACTTGACTTAATAAGATAAACACTAAACTAACTAAGCAACCTATTGGCAAAGATCAAATACTAAGCTCACTAGAGATTAACTACTATGGCTAAGTGAATTGATCTGTAGGATAGCTAGGCACTCAAGCAATCAATCAAGTATACCACTCAATACTGATAAGTAGAATAAAGTAATACTTGAAATGATGAACTAGAATATAGTAAGTGCTTGAGTAACAAGAGCAAAACCTGAACTGGAGATGAAGGAAGACTCTTCCTAGCTCCAGAACCGATCACTCGCACGCCTCTACTCTTGAGCTAACCCTTGAGCAGCGCTACCGCGAGGGCGAAGATGCCTTGCTCTACTAGCTACCTACTTGCCTAAGCTCTCTGAGCTTCTAACCTAACTCTCACTTGCTTCTCTTGCTTGTGTGTTGCTCTGGGATGGTAATGTGTGATGGTACTCTTGGGTGTGAATGAAGAGGTGCCTCAGGGGGTGTATTTGTAGCCCAAATGAGTGAGGGGGGTTCTTATAGTGGGCAGCCAACCGACCTTGGGTTAGGTCAGGTGGCGGGCGCCACCCCCTACTGGCGGCCGCCAGTGCCCTGGCCGTTGGATGCACCGACTTTGATCCTACGGCCTCCAGGTGGTTGTCCGAAGCGGTTTGGAGGTCGGTTGCATGTCCTAGCAACCACCATTCAGCCTTGATCCATGCCACTTCATCCTGAGTCGTCCGATGCCACTGACCTAGTGACCAAGGTTCAGGATTTGGCCTTGGGGAGGTCACACGGATCGGTGACATGGCAGGGAGTGGCACTTGGGCCAACCCAAGTGGCGGGCGCCACTTAGAGGTGGCGGGCGCCACTTAGAGGTGGCGGGCGCCACCTAGGGGTGGCGGGCGCCACCCCCCTTAGGCCCATTTGGGCCCTGCTGAGTGGGCTTGGCCTCTGGTGGGTCCATATGTCCAAATTTGGTTCAAATCCTGCATTCAAATAAAATTCTATGGACATGTGGAATTTGGTTAGTTTGAACCTATTTGACTACATTTCATGCCTTTTTGGTGGACTTTAGGGTCAAATGTTGATGGTAAAACAGGTGTTTAAGGACCATCAACAAGCTCCCCCAAGCTAACCTGTTGCTCGTCCTCGAGCAACAATGCGGTTTAAGCATTGAGCATGAAATGGATAGCAACTTAAGATGTCTGCAAGTGCATATTGTATAGTGAGAAATAACTTAGCATATATCATTAATCATAGCAATGTGGGGCTTATAGCTTTTCACTTCAAACATGCAAGAGTGAAACAAAGTAGTAGATAGGAAACTTTTATCTTGCTTAGGTTTAACTAGGATTCTGTCTGGAGGTTTTTCAAAGTTTTCAAAAGATAACAACTTGCTTAAGTCCTTCAAGATTCAGTCAATCACTCAATGGTGTTTAAATCCTCACTTAGGCCAAAATGTAGCCTCTCCTATTTCTAAAGAATGATATGTGGAGTTATAGGTAGGCTAAGAACCATGAGCAAATTGCCTGATGTTTATTGCTAAGCTAGACACTCAGATCATAAGGAGCAGCAAATCATAAAAATTGATCAAGATGTGCATGTGTGGTTATGTGGAAGTGTATAGAGAGATATTTCATAATCCTTCCTAGTAAATTTCTGGGGTCTAGAGCTAATGATAATTCTCTCTCTTTTTTTTGGATACATAGTGAGTAGACAAAAGATGTGTCATCACATTTTCTTAGGACATAGTCCTCTCTTGAGCTACTTTGCTCACTTTTTTTTTCTTCATGACATAGTCCTTTCTTGAGCTACTTTGCTCATTTTCTCTCTCTCTCTTTTAGCTCTAGATTTCCCCAGACATCTATAGGAAAGGATTTTTGAAATGAAAAAGGGGAAGAGGGAGAAGTGCTTATTCCCAGGGTAGGAATAAGCATAAGGCTAGCAATGGGATGTTTGGCAGGGTATTGCATATCTCCGGTGTAGAGAATAAGCAATTTATTTGGTGGTTGCAAACTTCCAAAGTGGAAAGTAGGCAAATTATGGTGGGTGTGCGTGAATCTTGATTCAAAAGATATGATAAGATTCTCTACTAAGATCTATGAGGTCTAACAAAGCTCAACACAAACAAAGCTCTTTGTGGTTTTGACTAATGACTAACAAATATTTGGCTGGTGGTGGGATGGGATAAAAAATCTAGGAGGAACTCTTAGCAAGGTTTTCATAATTTTTAAAAGAAATCCTCCAAATTAGGTCCTAATTTCACCTTAGCAAGTTTAAAGAATTACTCCATTTCTTACTAACTTGACTCACTAAGCATGATTTCAGTTAAAGCATGTGCAACCCACAAAAGCTACAACTTAGATAAGACTAGTCATTCAAACCATAACAACAGCATTTGCATGACATATTTCAAATCTTATTCAGGTTTCAACTTGTTTAAGCAGATTTTATCAATTTTATTCATGGAGTGGTTATTTAGGCAAGCATGTGACATTCAAAAGATATAGAATTTAGGAACTGAATGTAAAGTGTAGGCTTGAGACATACCTTATTGGAGCGGGAGTCTCCCCCAAGCTAGCTTCTTGCTTGGTGAAAGATCTTCTTCTTCTCAGTCAGAGCTCTTGTTCTCATTTTATTAAAAGGGAAACTATCTAATGTTGTGAAAAGGGAAACTATCCTATTTTGATATTTTATTATTCTAGCTAAGTTAACATATACCTATGCATATAACTAAAGATAACTAGTGATTTTTTTTAGTTACATGCATGACATATGTTATTTATTCGAAAAGGGAAAATTGAAGGGAAAAATTAAAAGTAAAACCATACCTTAGGTCCATGGGGTTTCATCCTTATCGGGTGGATCTTCTTCCTTGGGCACTTCTTCTCTTAGTACTCCATCTGGTTCTTCTTCTTTTGGCACCTCTCCCTTGTTATGTGAATCACACAATTCAGGAGGTGGTTCTTTCTTTCTGTTCCACCTTGTTCTTGGGCGCCTCTTCTTGGTACGAACAGGTTTTGCTACCTGCATGTTAGCGGCATATGCGGGACCACGGGAGAAGGAGAATATTTCCTTCCTCCCTCCTAATGTCATTTGTATTTTACCACTTCCCACATATATGCAAGCATTAACAGTATTCAAGAAGGGTCTACCTAAGATTAGAGGCACATCTTTCCTATTTCCCATATCTAGTATTATGAAATCAGCAGGAACATAGGAGCCTCTAATATGAACAGGTAAGTCATTAACTATTCCTTCTACATAGCAAGTGGATTGATCAGCTAGCACAACTTAGGCAGATGTGGATGACATGGGTGGAAAGAACGAGTTTTCATAGAAATCTTTAGATATAATGTTCACACTCGATCCTAAATCACACATGACATTTTTAAAGACTTCACCAAAGATTGAGCATCTAATTATGGGACTACCAGGATCACCCTTTTTAACAGTCATGGTTTGATCTTCATAATAGTTAAAATATTTTATTTCAACCATGTTTGCAGTTTCCATGTCAGGTTTAGCAGGAATTTTGCCAGATTCAAAAGATGGTATGATAGCAGCAAGTTGAGCTAATTGGGTTTCTAACATCTTATTAAAGCTAAGTTGATTTTTCAAAGCAGATGAGAAATCTTCCAATTTAGCATTTATTTTCTCAAGGATTTTATCATTCACCATTAATCTCTCTTTCAAGAAATCAGTAGTTTTACCTTGTGAGTAAACTAAATTCTTCAAGAATGAGAAATTATCAGAATTATGAAAATTAGAGCGGGAATGAATTGTTACCTTGAGAGTTTGCAGGCCGATTCCATCCTTGATTCTGTTGACGGAAACCGTTGTTGTTGTTGATGAAGTTCAAATCTTCATGTAGCTCGGGGCAGTGGCTCCCAGAATGTCCAGTTTCTCCACAGACTTCACAAGTCATGTAGGATTCCAGAGATTGGACACTCTCTTGTTGGTTCATCTTCTCACAGCTGTCCAGCTTCTTTGCCAGCAGGTCCATCTTGGCCACGATCATGTCGGCCTCCTTAAGGGAATGCATACCTCGCTTACGGGGCTGTAGTCTCTCGTCATTCCATCCTTGGTTCGACACCATCTTCTCTATGAGAGCCTTAGCATCTGCAACATTCAGAGAAAAGAATGCACCGCCGGCGGCGGCATCCAAATGGCTTCTAGAGAGAGGGGTTAGGCCATGGTAGAAGTTCTGGATCAATAGCCAGTCCTCCATACCATGGTGCGGACAAGCAGCGACATACTCTTGCAACCTCTCCCAAGCCTCGGGAATAGATTCCTCGGCTTGTTGCGTAAAGCTGGAGATTTTGTTGCGAAGAGCATTCGTCTTGTCCATCGGAAAGAATTTGGCGAGAAAAGCATTGGAACACTTGTCCCATGTGTCTACAGCGTTGCAATCGGTATAGAACCATTGCTTCGCTTTTCCTAGCAAAGAGAAAGGAAAGAGACGAAGACGGATGGCTTCTTGGGTTATCCCCTTAATGGTGAAGGTGCCGCAAATCTCCAAGAATTGTTGGAGGTGAGCATTGGCATCCTCATGAGCTTTGCCACAGAACGGGCTAGCTTGGACCATCGTGATCAGAGCCGGTTTCAACTCAAAATTGAGTTTGGCATCGATCACGTCTAGTCCTATCGCTACATTAGCGGCAGAAGGAGCAGAAAATTCACGAATGGTCTTGTTGGCCATCGTGAAGATAGAACGAGATAAGAAAGAAAGAAGTTGAAGAAGATGAAGGAAAAAGATAAGAAGTACTAAGGAAAGAAAGAATGGGGTAAGATGGGATTCGCTAAGCGGGGGCTTAAGTGAAGATAAATTCGACACGGACTCAACCGATACACCGATTGCCTTCCCCGGCAACGGTGCCAGAAATGCTTCTTGGTAGTTCTTAGCTACACCTAGGATAGGGTAACTAAAGTAGCTATCTACTAATGCCAAGCGGGGTTGTCAGTCCCGACACTAGTAGGAGCTAGCTAGCGAGAATGCAATCTACCAGGAGGAGATTCTACAAGCGCACAGAACTATCGTAGTAGCACTTTGCCTGGGAGTACCAGGTGTCGATTTATTTGATCCCAAGGGAAGGCTAGGGTGGTGTATGAGTCGAGTCAAGGAGGGGATGAGAGTCGAAGAAATAAGAAAAGAGAAAAAGGGGAAAAGGGAAGAGAAGGAATGGAAGGCTAGACAGAATATATGGATGGCTAGGTAAAGATGAAATGGATGGCTAAGGTAAGGTGGATGGATAGGTAGAAAAAAAGGGGTAACTAAGGATAACTAAGATAACTAACTACTAACTACTGATAACTAATCCTAGATAACTACCAAGCAAGATATACTACGAAGCGAGACAGTTACGAAGCAAGGCAGGCAAAAGACAATAAAGTAACTAAGTTGAGTATAGTTTTATTCCTATCTTGTCAAGTATCGAGGCGTACTAGCCTTTACCACTTACTTAGGTTGAACGCTAGCACAACGAGCCTTACTGTTAAACTGGGCCAACTACGTGGTGGAATTCAAGGCGCACAGGGCTGTCACCACCTGCTTGCTACCACAGCTATCCGGGGGTCCAGCCGTATCTGAAGGTAAGTCTATAACTAAGCACCACGCTTAACTATATTCTAACTATCTCTACCCTAGCTTTGAATAGAGACACCCTTGCGGACGTCAGAGCAAATACTTGACTTAATAAGATAAACACTAAACTAACTAAGCAACCTATTGGCAAAGATCAAACACTAAGCTCACTAGAGATTAACTACCATGGATAAGTGAATTGATCTGTAGGATAGCTAGGCACTCAAGCAATCAATCAAGTATACCACTCAATACTGATAAGTAGAATAAAGTAATACTTGAAATGATGAACTAGAATATAGTAAGTGCTTGAGTAACAAGAGCAAAACCTGAACTGGAGATGAAGGAAGACTCTTCCCAGCTCCAGAACTGATCACTCGCATGCCTCTACTCTTGAGCTAACCCTTGAGCAGCGCTACCGCGAGGGCGAAGATGCCTTGCTCTACTAGCTACCTACTTGCCTAAGCTCTCTGAGCTTCTAACCTAACTCTCACTTGCTTCTCTTGCTTGTGTGTTGCTCTGGGATGGTAATGTGTGATGGTACTCTTGGGTGTGAATGAATAGGTGCCTTAGGGGGGGGTATTGATAGCCCAAATTTGTGAGGGGGGTTCTTATAGTGGGCAGCCAACCGACCTAGGGTTAGGTCAGGTGGCGGGAGCCACCCCCTACTGGCGGCCGCTAGTGCCCTGGCCGTTGGATGCACCGACTTTGATCCTACGGCCTCCAGGTGGTTGTCCGAAACGGTTTGGAGGTCGGTTGTATGTCCTAGCAACCGCCATTCAGCCTTGATCCACGCCACTTCATCCTGAGTCGTCCGATGCCACTGACCTAGTGACCAAGGGCCAGGATTTGGCCTTGGGGAGGTCACACGGATCGGTGACGTGGCAGGGAGTGGCACTTGGGCCAACCCAAGTGGCGGGCGCCACTTAGAGGTGGCGGGCGCCTCCTAGGGGTGGCGGGCGCCACCCCCCTTAGGCCCATTTGGGCCCTGCTGAGTGGGCTTGGCCTCTGGTGGGTCCATATGTCCAAATTTGGTTCAAATCCTGCATTCAAATAAAATTCTATGGACATGTGGAATTTGGTTAGTTTGAAACCTATTTGACTACATTTCATGCCTTTTTGGTGGACTTTAGGGTCAAATGTTGATGGTAAAACAGGTGTTTAAGGACCGTCAACAGATGGCAAAAAGCTCAACAACAAGAGCCCTCCTCTCCCTAACCCTAGCCTCCACTCACAACAACAAAATGAGAGTGGCACATCTCCAAGGATGGCGGCCCTAGCAGCCCCTTCACATATATATAGGCGCACGTCCGAAGACAAAAATGCCCTTACATGAAGCACTCAACCCAAATACCCCCTAGGGGTAAAACCGTTCAACTCTGCGAGTTTCTTCATCTATGGTCATGCGCCTTCCTCATCGTTAGCTTCGTCGCAACCCATGCCTCACAATGCCGCCACGTGCCGTCTCGATGACCGCCATGCCTTCTCACCGCTAGCTTCGCCTAGACACAAGCCTTGCAGTGCCGCCGTGTGTAGTCCCATTTCGCTCAGGAACCACCACATGGTTTTGAAGCCCAAACCGGCAAACTCGCCACCCTGAGTTTTGAGGCCCAAACTCAAAAACCGACCACCTCAAGTTTTGCAGCACAAACTTGGAAACTGTTGGGGTAGTTTTCTGAGGCTCAACTACCAAACCCGCACCAAAGATGGAGCGTGGGTCTCACACCCTCCGCCGAGCACGTCGCCTTCACCTTTGCCTTCCTCCGTGACTCGACTGATGGCACTTGCCTCATGCAAGCCCGTGTCCGGCCTCCACCAGGTGCCACGATGCCATCGCCTTCCATCTCGACTTGACCGATGTCGTCGCACATCCCTTGTACTCTTGCTTGTTTCCGCCAAGTGCCAACTACCACAACTGGTCCTCCGACCCTCCAGTCCATCAGCCCAAGCCTCACGTCCGCCCTTCACCACTCCTAGTCCATCAGCATGACACGTCTCTACTTGACCTTCACTTCACCATCGACCATTGACTCCGAGCTCCACACCTGCACACCAACACAACCAAGAGACATGTTGCATACACACACCAACACAAAGTAACACACCACAAGTCAACACCACAAGTTAGTCATTAACATTAAGCACATAGAGAAATAACACTCAACCAGGAAAAGCCTCAAACCTTCCTCACAAGTTTCAATCATTCATCACACACACATGGGAATTTCTGAACCACGTCACATGTGAGCTTCTCAACTATGTCACATGGGCACTTCTCAACCATGTGTTCTCAATATCCCCCTTGATGAATGCATTGACTAACAATAAAATCCAACAAGGAAAGGTTTGAAGGCAAGCCTCATTCAAGTGCCCAAAAGTCAAGTAAAAGCAAACACAAGGCCACTTGAAATGAGGAAGGATGACGAAAGCTCCAAATAAAAACTCTCGGTACCTATCACACCCCAAATTTCCATTTTGGGATGTGACTAGAAAACACTTAATAAAACATGCGATTTTGTATTTTTTCTAAAATTTTCCCAACATTTATTTAGTTGTTGACAATTTATCTATTAGAAAATGTGAGTTTCCAAAAAGTTTTAAGAATCCAATCTAATGGTTTGTTGCATATCATGCCTTTGCATAGTGTTTATTTATGAAAAATGAATTTAAAACTTTTCAAATGCACCTTAGGGTTTGAACCAAAGCTAATCTCTCTTTTTCTTTGACCAAGTTTCCATGACCTCAAAACCATGATCAAATCTTTGGAAACCATACACTTTGATTCTTGTTCCAAAAACCTTGATGGATCTTCAATTTTCATCTTGCCAAACACCCAAACTTCTTCTCTCTGAAATCCTAACTAGTCATATTAACCTACACTTTTATATTTTCTTTTCTGCATTATATTTGAGCACCTAATCCTTTTTGATTGAATATTCTCCAAAGCCCAAAATCTATGCTAGATGACCAATCATTGTACCTCTTCTCTCTCATACAATTCATCCATCATCTTGTTCAAGTCAAATCACACTACATGGAATATGGTGATCCATGACAGAATTTCTGTGATAGATTTTTTTGTCACGGATACACATGGCCCACTTAAAGCCCAGTGTCGAGCCCGATATCAGTGACAGAATTCTGAAAACCATCACAAAGTGACACTGGACCCAAATCTGGGACCAAATTCTATGACATAATTTTTCATCTGTCACTATTTGGTAAATTCAATGAAAGAATTTTTGCAAGTATCACGACTTCACATTCGATCCAACTTTGGGCCATTATCGTTTGGTGGGCCTTCAACGCAATTGATCCAACTACAAATGGCTTGCTTCAAAAAAAAGGTGCAGCTGGTGTGAGTCGAACTTGAGACCTGATGCATCCCAGGCCCCCAAGCCTCACCACTGCACTATGCCTTCTTATATGTTAAGAACCAAATTTGAATTTTGTTATATATTTGTAGCTCATTATTAACTATTATATTCTTATAGTCTTATCCGTTAGCCGCCGCCCAAATCAATCAACCTTGCCGCCATCGTCGCCGTCGCACCCTTGTCCACCTCGCCACCGCCACACTCCACGTCATCGTCGCCCCACTCGACATCGTTGTCGCACCCCGGTCCACCTTGCTGCTGCCCCAATCCACCTTGATGTTGCGCCCAAGTCCACCTCGCCGTCGCACCCTTGTCCACCTCGCCGCCGCCCCACTCCACGTTGCCGTCACACCCCAGTCCACCTTGCTAGCCGTCCCCACCCCACGCCATGGCAAGGAGAGGTCTCCACCAACGTTGAATGGTGCCACGACCAGGTGCATGGATGCTCACCGCCCATGCCGACGGTGACGGCGGGTTGCTCGGCGGGCCACTAACAGAGGGTCGCTCTCCACCGTCCCTTCCTTCAAGGTGACACTCTAACCGCCGCCAACTGCCTTGCTTCAAGGTGTCCAACTTCTCTCTCTGATTTTCTCTTGTACTGTGCATGTTCAGATGGATAGAAGTTGGGTGTACAACAGACTATTTTCTACTCAATATGTCAACGGTGTCAGGGAATTTATGGAATTCGTCAAAGTTCAATATGGTCAGGATCAAACAATTCCCTGCCCATGCACTAAATGCCTTAATCAAAAGTACCTACATCAGCCTAATGTGAAGAATCACATTTTGATGAATGGCATGGATTGTACTTATACTCGATGGGTACATCATGGAGAGGACATTAGTGTATAGGTGAATGAAGACCCTGATCCTATTCCTATTGAGATATGCCCTGCTCCTGTGAATGACACTAATGAGGATGTTGGTGTGGCTGAGAACGACAACAATGTTCGTGATCGGTTCGACAATTTACTTAGGGACCTACGAAATGCAAAAGAGCATGGTAAATAGGGAGGTACCAAATCTGAAAATGGAAATAATGGTGCAAACAATGATGATGGAAACAATGTTCCAAAGAAGAAGGCCTCTTATCTTGAAGAACTGTTAATGGAGGCTAAGCGTTAGCTTTATCCCGGTTGTTCAAAATTTTCAAGGTTATCATTTGTCATTAAGATGCTTCATATGAAGTCATTTCATAGGGTTACCAACACTGCATTTTTTTGCATTCTTGAACTTTCTAGTTGATGCATTCCCAGAGTTTAATACACTACCAAGATTATATGAAGAAGCAAAGAAACTAATAAAGGAATTAGGTCTTGGATAATACATTACCAAGAAACTGCATTCTGTTTCGAAATAAGTATGAGCATTATGACAATTGCCCAGTTTGTGGTTTTTCAAGATGGAAAGACCCAAAGAGGAAGAAGCTTCCACAAAAAGTGTTGTGGCATTTTCAATTGTTGCCAAGGCTACAGAGGTTATTTGTAACCAAGGAGGGTTCAAAATTAGCACAATGGCACAAGTTAAAGAGAGAGCCAAGTGATAAGGAAATGAGTCATCTAGCTGATTGTGAGGCCGGGCAAGATTTTGACAGGCAATATCCATCTTTTCCTAAGGAAGCTAGAAACCTAAGGCTTAGTATAGCTACAGATGGATTCAATCCTTTTGGCAATTGTAACACAAAGTACAACATGTGGCCTGTCTTTGTTGTGCCCTACAATCTTCCACCTTGGGCATGCATGGAGCAGTCCAATCTAATGATGGCTCTGTTGATTCCAGGCCCGTCTTCGCCTGGGAAAGACTTGAATTTATTTCTACAGCCTCTTATTGAAGAATTGATTGATCTTTGGAAGGGTGTGTATACTTATGATGCCATTTTGAACAAAGAGTTCAAACTTCGTGTGACAGTGCTATGGTGCATTCATGATTACCCAGCTCTGTCTACTTTGTCAGGGCGTACCACGAAAGGCTATTTTGCTTGCATTCACTGTGACAAGAATCTTCTCTCTTATGCCCTAAGGAATAAAATTGCATATATTGGACACTACCGTTTCCTGCCAGAGGGACATAGATTAAGGAAGAACAACGAATACACTGGGCTTCATGGAACCAATGATCTGCCAAGTAAATTTACACAAGAAGAGCTAGAAGCAGAATTAGAGAAGGTAAGACATGTCAAACCTGGGATCAATAAAAAGGAGCAGATCAAGAAAAGAAAGTGTTCTACCTTGGGTAGTAACAAAACTGCAAATGTGAAAATTTGGAGCAGGAGAGTCAGTCTGTGGGATTTGGAGTGTTGGAAACATTTAAAGGTTAGACATAATCTTGATGTCATGCACATTGAGAAGAACATATGTGAGAGCTTGGTTGGCACAATTCTCGAAATACATGGGAAGACAAAGGACACAACAAATGCTAGGCTTGACTGTAGTGACTTAGGTATTAAAGAAAAATTGTAGTTCATAGATGAAGATGATACTTCTGCGACACCTAAAGCTAGATACAATTTGTCTAAAGACCACAAGGCTGCCTTTTGTAAATTTATTGAGGAGTTAAAGTTTCCAGATGGCTATGCTTCAAACATATCAAGATGTGTTAATGCTAATGGAAGCAAGTTGCAAGGCCTGAAAACACATGATTGTCATATTTTTTGCAAAGAATCTTAGCTGCTGGTTTACGAGGCTTTGTTGACAAGGATATATATGTAGCAGTTGCTGAGCTGGGAAACTTCTTTATGAAATTGTGTAGCAAAACTCTGAACAAGGATGTGTTAGTTGCAATGAAAGAACAAATTCCTGAAATATTGTGCAAACTTGAGAAAAATTTTTCCCCGACTCTTTTTGATATCATGTGGCACCTTCTTGTGCATCTGCCTAATGAGGCGCTGCTACGAGGTCCTGTGCAGTATGGGTGGATGTACACTGTTGAAAGGCGGTTGTACACTTTGAAGCGCTATGTCAGAAATAGGGCAAGACCAGAAGGTTCCATTGCAGTGGCATATATTGCAGAAGAATGCCTAACATTTTGCTCCAAGTACTTGAAACAAGATTTAATAGAGAGCCTAGAAATGTTGGGTTCTCCAATGAGGAAGCCTATAGTGCAGATGTGTTTGGGCATGGAGTGAGATTTACCTCAGCACCAGAAATAATATATGATGATGTTGGATTAGATCAAATGGGGTGGTATGTGTTGAACAACTGCAATCAAGTTGAGGACTATATCAAGTATGTTATCACTTAAGTATTCTACATGCTCCATTCCTCTTGTTCATATGTGCCAATTTTTGACACTTTTTATGTATTTACAGGAGTTCAGGGATGAATTAATGGAGAGTGAAGGGGTGACTAACATTGAAAAATCATTTCGCCATGGATTCCAGACATGGTTCAGAAACCTGGTAAGATTTCATTCAGTGTCTTTTTACAACATTGATATTCATTCTACTAATGTTTATTGTCCTATGTGGTTTGCCATATGTTGATAAAGAATACAGATGACAAAATGGTAGATAATGATGTCTTCTCCTTGGCTTGTGGTCCTATGCTAAGAATCAACAAATATAAGTCATGTATAGTTAACGGGGTGCGGTTTAGGACTATTGACCGTGATCATAATAAGAAAACTCAGAATAGTGGAGTAATGTCACTAGGCACACATAACTCTAACCTCATTGAGTTTTATGGAAACATAAAAGAGATCATCTAGTTAGAATATAGTGGTGATGACAGGTCAGTTGTTCTGTTCAAATGTGATTGGTATAAACTAGATGGGAGAAATGCTCTGAAAGATGATGGGTTCTATAAAAGCATCAATGTTGGAAGTGTATGGTACAAAAATGATTCTTTCATTCTAGCTACTCAGGCTACAAAGGTGTTTTTTTTGCCAGATACAAGATTTGGTAAAAATTGGCAAGTTGTCCAAACATTTGACCATAGACATCTATACAATGTCAGTGAAACTTGTGTACCATTTGATGGTCCTGCATATCAAGAGGAAAATTGTGTTGATGATCATGTTGAGGGTATTAGCCGATCAGAAGTCGTTGTTGAACCAACACCTGAGATGTTTTTACATAGAGATAATGAAATAGGGAAAAGGTTTAAAGCTTCTGAGATTTCTCGTCTGAGGAAGCAAAGGCCAACCCTTGTACATGAAAGTGACAGTGAATCTGAAGACGAAATTTTCGATGACACATTGGAAGAGTACTGCAGTGAGGAAGATGTAGAAGGTCTGCTTGAAGTGGACAACGATGATGATTAGTTGTATTTTTCTTTGGTTTTATGCCATTGTTACATTTTAAACAGGGTGCACAACGTGTGTTGTGAACTATTTCTGGAACTATGAGTCCAGTTTGTGAACTATGCATGGTTCTTGTCAACTGTGTGATGTGATCTTTTGAACTATTGGAAGATGATATGTCAAAACCTGTGAATGTCATTGCATATATGTCCCACATACCACGTATATTTGCAAAGTGTTGTTCAAACTTGAAATACCAGCACATATATTTGCAATAGTGCATAGCGTCTTACACATGATGACACAAACTTGAAACACCGCAAAACTTACAATCTACTATCACTTCCAAATTGTGGCACAAAAGAGACCAATCAGAAGACCTACATGCGACGTCACAACAAAAGAAAAATCCACTAGAATCTGCCACTTGCTAACATCTACTTCCTTCTTGTTCTCCACTTCATGCATTGGCACACCTCTATTCTTATTCATGTTCTCCACTTCAACTACAAGACTATCAACCTTTTGCTTTAGTGTGTTCACTTCTTGCCACAAATTGACATCTTCTTCTTCGCGTCGCTTCACTGCCCATCTTTCATACTGCTCCTCTGACCTTATGAATCGACAGGTAGTAGGATCATCCTGCATAGAATTGTGGACAATGTGAAACACAAGGTTCACCATGCATTGAATCAAAGCAAAAAAGAAGTGGAGGTTCACCGTCCTTGACACTGTAGGGGCACTTGACATATATTTGGTCCTTGGTTTTGGGCTGCTTGCTCTTGATCCGAACCAAAGGGACGTTGTAGTACAGACAATTGAGGTCAGGCTGCTCCTCCTCCATTTTGCTGGCGCTCGTCGTCATCGCAGCGCCCTTCATTTTATGTTGACTCATCTCGTCCCCAAGATGGATGAGGGCACAGCTGAGAGTGGAGAGGGATGAGTGTGGGGCCAAGAGGGATGAGAGTGTGGTCGGCGAGAGGGATGAGGCTGTAGTGGTGTTGTGCCGCCGAATCGCCGCTGCCGGCTAGGGTTAGAGGGCGGAGAAGGGGAAAAAGGCGGAGTGGAAAGTGAAGGGGACAGTGTGGAGAGTGAAGGCCCAACCCCCACCCTAGTAGGTTGATAGTGGGCCCAGAATGTCAGTAGGAGGGAAAAATTCAAAATAAAAGAGAAATTAAGAAAAAAAAAGTGGAAAAAACTTTGCTCACAAGGGCTCGAACCATGGACCTCGAGTGTCCCAAGCCAATGCCTTAACCAATGTGCTAGAGTATTATGTTCGTTAGATGTAGAGATAATAATTTACAAAAATAGTGCACATAGGGCCTGACCCCTTCACCTTCACCTGCCCCCACCACCGAGTGACTGACAGTGGGCCACTTTCCGCATCCATTTACCCCTTCACCTACCCCCACCGTCGTCTGCCGCATCCATTTACCCCCTTCACCTACCCTTTCACTTTCCCCAAATCTAGTTTCACTTTCATTTCACCCCCACCTCCACCGCCCCTGCCCTCACCACCGCTGTCGTATATGATGAAGCGAGTATATGATGAAGCGACCAAGGAGGCACTCCGTTAAGGACCCGTTGACAGGCATATGGCCCCCTTCCTCCTCGGCTTCGCTAGTGGCGGCGAAGGTGGTTGTGCCAGCGTCCATGAAGAAGGCGGCCTCGGCAACAAAAAAGGCAGAAGCCATCGCTAGGGCCATGAGGGCGAAGGCCACACCGACGACCAAGAAGAAGGCCACGCCGGTGGCCAAGAAGAAGGCCGCACCAGCGGCCAAGAAGAAGGCCGCACCGATGGCCATGCAGGCGGAGAGCAACGACGCCGTGGTGATGCTCTGCCGCGAGTGCTTCAAAGGAGACCACAACCTCTGTAGGAGGCTCACGCGCAGAGAGCAATGTGGTTGTGACGGTCCCAACACCAACAACGTCAGTTCGCCATCCAGCTTCAACTACACATCGTCGTCCAGCTCCAACCCCAAGTCGCCATCCATCTCCAACTACACGTCGCCGTCAAGCGAGGTATAAGATTTTTTGTACTTGGGTGCTCTGAAGTTGCTGCTAGAACACATACAGTTGCCAACATGAACTTAATCTTGATGTTTCTTAATGCCACCAATTATGATGTTATGCATTTTACATAACCTTGGCTTAGTTGTTATGCTTGCTTAATTTGTGGGAAATGATGATACAAATAAGACTGAGGTGGTTTGTGTTTGGTTTTAAACTATGTTGTCTATACTCTATGCTTCAATTTTTGGTCCTTTGACTTGTATGTCTGAGCCTAGTTTGTGCCTATGATGATTGCAACACTTGGTGATGATCTTTGGCTTGTGATTAATGTTCTCATGAAGTTCATCGAGTCATCAGGAACTTGCAAGCCTCAGCACTGTCATTGTACTTAGATAACCTGATGGCTGAGGCTGCAAAGGCCCTAATGACTTCATGACCTTCATGATGTTGTTTATGTACTATCTACTGAGGTTTCTCCATTTGTATGATCCTTAAGCTCCAAGCCCAAAGATCAATTGAAATAACCATTGTAACTGAGGCAAATCATCAGTGGGCTTTTTTTGTATGGCTTTCAATTTTGTTTATGCTCCATGCTGAAACTCAGGAAAAGTGCTAAAATAAAGTTTGGTTCAATTCAATTGTGGTTACTCCATGTTGATTCTGTTTTCAAAAAGTGCTAACAACACATCTTCACTGTCTTGGAAGATTGACAACCTAGCTGAACTGAACCGGGAAGACATCCACAAGAAGAAGTTGGACTCAGCCCTGGAGGACATTGAATCCCTCAAAGCCAAGATAAACAACTATGAGAAGATGTTGGGGGCTATTGGCTTGCCCAAGAATACTGATTGATGGTGTTTAGTTATGGCACTGATGACTTTTGGCTTTTGGAAGCCTAAGTGGGCACTTATGATGTACTATTAATGAAACTTAGTATTATATTGATGTGGGGATGCAGGAATGAAACTATGTATGGGTACCCTTTAAGGTTCTGGCTGGAAGTGCACTGTCTTTATATATTATATATAATCTCTAATAGTTGCTGGTTTGATTTTCGAATGATGATACAAATGTATGTGTTGTTATGGAACTGATGGGTAATATGGCCCTCATGGAGTGAATGACATGTGGGCCACAGTGAAAAAAACTACTTACAATTCACTATCAATTTAATTTGAATTTGTCGAAAATTAAAATTAAAATTAAAATCTACCAAACAATTTCAGATGAACAAATGATCGATCAGGACAAAAAAACTAACATGTCAATTTTTAATGAATTTGCAGAATTTTGAAATTTAATGTCAGTGATTTTGCAGAATTTTGCAAAAAATTGACATGGTAGTTTTTTCAAGACAAAAAACTACCATGTAAAAAAAATTCTCACAATGAGTTCTACAACTTTATTTTTTATAGTTATTTGATTTAGAATCATTTACTCCCCCAAATTCGTCTTTTAAGTTGGTATGTATAGAATTCCTCTCAAATAACATGAACAAGCATGATTTTCCTTTTTAATCTTTTTGTAAAACTGGTAACTAGTTTTTCTCCCTCATACGAACTCCAAATTGGATGATTTTTTTTTCCTAAAAATCTCTAAAAACATGCTACATCGAGTTCTTATATTCTTAATGCTATTACTTTGAAAGATCTTCTCATGTTTCAAAGTTTGAATAGATTGAAATTTGAATTCCAATAAATGACAAATCCAAGCAAGATTTGGAAACACTAAATGACTTCAAATGAAAAAGTCATGAATACGTAGTTTTCATAACTCATCAAGATCTAAAAAACTTATATAGGTCATTTTGTCATTTGAGCAAGTGGTGATATACATTGTTAGCTAATCCTACAATCTCTCATATAGATTAAGAAACTATATGAGAGACTTGTCAAATTTGTACCTCATGTTATAACCACTTTCTCAAATGACAAAATGAGCTATATAGGAATTGTAGATCTCAGTGAGTTATGCAAACATGGTATTCATTACATTTTCCTTTGAATTCATTTAGGGTTTAAAAATCTTGCTTGGATTTGTCATTTCCTCGAAATTCATAATTAAGTTTGTTCAAACTTTTTCAAATGGTGTAACGGTCAAAACAAGGTTTATAGGTATCGATGAGTTCTACAAATGTCATGTAGATGACCTTTTCATTTGAATTCATTTAGGGTTCCAAAATGACCATTAAAAGAAATTTTGGCATGCAAGGACCCACCTGCCAGCCTCATTACCTAGCTGAACTGAGTCCACCCATCTCATGGGCTGACCTGGTGGACCTTCCCTGTAAGCCTCAAGTCCCCAATCCCCCACCTGAATTATACACGTTGGCACCCAAAAATTTTCCAGGTTCCCACGTTGGCACCTCCAAAAGACCCTTCTACCCTTCACTTGATGAACCCAGATAGTGTCCCTTCTGTGGGCTAGATAGTAATTTGCTAACCCCATATGTATCGAACAACCCAATCCCCTCTAGTCCTAGCGCTGCACTAGACATCCTCCGCCGCACCAGACATCCTCCGTCGTCGTCCAAACCCTAGGCCGCGGTCCATCCTCCCCTCCATCATCGTCGTGTTCCATCCCTTCCACCACCGTCCTCGACTTCCCTGTCGCATCCATCCTTGTCGCCAATGCCATATTTGCTAACACCATCCGCTTCCCCCCAAATCCATCTAAACCCTAGCCTTTCGTCCGCCACCGTCAGACACCTCATAGTTGCCGCCATCCGAGGAGTCGAGGATGTGCAGCCGGTCGAAGCACGGGATCAGGAGCAGACTTGCCGTGGGAGGAGCCAAGCAGGTGCAGGCGACCATACATTCCGATGGCACCCGACGATGTACCGAAGGGACGCAAGATCCGCAGGACACCAGGTAGTTTGATTCTTCTTCGCAACACTTGCCTATAATATGATAGACTTTTATAGGTAAAATAGATCGTAGTGATGGGTACAAAGATTGATAGGATTTGTACAAGTTCTTGAATCCATTTGTATGGGGTGAATGCTGACACGAGACAATGTATGCAAAATTGTGCCACCATTTTTTTAGCTGCAGTTTCTACTAACTAGAGCATTTTAGTCTGTTTGTACTGTTAGGTTGTTAGTATTGTTCCTTGTATTTTAATTACTTGTTAGCTGCTTGTTATCCTTGTTAGTATTGTTCCTTGTTCCTTGTTAGGTTGTTAGTATGGTCTAATTCCTTGTTATCCTTTTTCTATGATGCTTTATTCCCTTTGTGTTTTTGGCACAGCTGATGAGTACACTACCTTTTTTTGGAAAACCAAATGCATCCATATGAGCTTGTAAAGCTAAGCCAATGTATGCAAAATGCTACAAGATTCAAAGAGCTAGAAATCCCTGCATTACTTAATGCCATTGGAAATAAAAGAGTGACCCCACAAAAAGATGCTACAGCTGACCATAGAAAGGACAGATGGTGTGATCCTGAATACAATCCTGAGCATGATGAGACCATTGACAAAGATTTGTGTGACACTAACTACTCTAAGGTGCTAATTCTATCATTTCACTAATGCTACTCATGTGCCTAACTTGTTTGTTTCAATCCAATATAATACAATCCAGGACTTTATTGATTGATCTATGTTTGCATTTGCATTTGTGTTTCAGGAAGCAAGTACTAGGAAGAAAAGGCATTGTGACATGGCTCCAAGTGGCATCAAAGCGCATAAAAAGGCCGCACTTGCAGTTCCGCCATTGACTGGAGTCAGTACAAGGTCAAGAAAAAGTTTGTCAACAAAGGAAGTCCCTCGTGAAGGCCCAACTATTGGAAGTCCTGGTGTTGACACGAAAATTTGGGTGAAGCGCCAACACACTCAAACACGGTCCTCAGAGGGCGTATGGAGCAAGGGTCCTGACCTCCTGGACCTTCAGAGGGTGGCGGTGCCGATTCTAGGTGAGAGCAATCTCGGACGTGCCAGTCAATTTGACCTGTAATTGACAAGGAGAAGAAAAAAGTTGTCAAATTGTGGAACCTGCCGGTTTGGTGCCAGACAGTTCCAAATTATGCGGCTCTGGTATAGCCATTTGTTTATAGGACATTGACTACAAAGTCAACTCCCAAAATATTGCGTGAAAAGCATTTATAAAGATATAGAGCAAAACAGCTATGATATATGTAAGGAAATATTTAGGACAAGAAAACAACTGATAAGCTTAAACATATTAAAAGGATAAAGAATCTATGTGCACGTTTAAATGGCATGAACCTATGAATCGACTAATTGCATAGGCAGTTCTATCTTTTAACAGTGGAGTGTTTCCATGCAGCCATAATAACAAATAGTTCGATAAAATAACTTGAACATCAACAGTGGGGGTGTCTCCATACAACCATAATGATGACCAAGCTAGATCACATCCAAAGCAACAAGTAGATCCGTAGATCTCAAACCGTTTAAAAGTAACCATTATGAATAAGGCACAATTGGATCGGCTATTTTAGCCGATACAGGGTCCATGAAGCACGAACAAGATCTACCCGTTAAAACCATGATCCGACTTAAGATCGAACAAATTTAATGTACCATGTATATCAGTGGGGTTCGGAAATACAGCCGTAATAAACACACTAGATCAAAATCATTCTTTCTTAGATCAAACCATGATTCTATCTGATATCTCGAACACACAACATATAACAATCAAGATTGACAAAATAGTCGATGAAAGGCTTAGATCGGCTATTTCCTTTGGTATGAGCGTGCAAAGCCTTTAGGTAGCCGAAACTAAACAACTTTTAAACTTAAGCTACCTTATCAATCTTGATTGGGCTAAGATGTGTTTAGATCTAAAGAAAAACATTAAAGCATAAACAACATTGATAACTTGATGAATCTATTAGTCTGCCAAAACTAATAGAGCCGATAACTAGTCAAGATCGACTAAAGTAAGAGATTGATCAAAGTCAAGACAGTCTTACAAAAGACGAACTTAAACCAATAACTAGTCATGTCATAGCTTAACAAGAGTCTGGTTGATGCCAAATACAGCCTCATTGAACAAAGACACAAGCCATTGGTGAAACTTACAAGCAAACTAGAGGTCGGTCTAGCCGATGCAACCCTGTCTGGTTGAAGGTTTCACCGAGTTCTACTTTACTCCTACTCCTAGGGTTTTGGCCGGTGGCTGATGTATTGATTGGATTGTGATTTTTTACAAAAATCGGGTTTCTAGCTATTTATAACCCGGTTGACTCCTGTTCTTACACGACTAGGATACATAAAGAAAAAATAAAAACCGACCCGGACTCAAACTCTTCAGCCGAACCCAGAAGCTCCTCAAAGTTTGTCATGTCTAGTTCGCATGAACTTTTGGTCGTGTCCGGGTCCAAATAAGTCTCTTTTTATTTTTCTGGCTGATTTCTTCATTAACAAATCAGCCATTTGTGCCCACAAAATAATAATCCTTTCGGTCCAAAATCTGGTGTAAACACCTGGTAACTGTGACAAGGGTAGTAGTCCACTTCATACAGGCAAGTCTTTGGGTCAACTAAATTATCACTTACCTTCTGTATGTTTGCACATGTTAAATAGTAGCAGATTTTAACTATCACTATTGGTAGGTGAAGGCTTGGAGGAGCAAAACATCAATGTGGCCAATAAGGTGGCCAGTGGAGGTGATGTGGATGATATAGCCCAGGGTCATGGTGACAGCCAGGTGGCTAGTGGAGGTGATGGTGATGGTATAGCCCAGGGTCATTGTGACAGTCAGGTGGCTAGTGTAGGTGATGGTGATGGTAAAGCACATGGTCATGGGGAGAATCAGGAAGAAGAAGGAGCTGCAATGGACACTGATTGTGAAGGCATGTTATTGCAACCTAATCCTATTAGCCCTGTTGGTTTCAGTTCAATTTTTTTATTGTATTAGTAACTGTCAAATGAAGTTTTCTTCCACTCACTCACTATAGTTATTTGTTTATGTATACCTAGTTGGGGAACCATGGGTCAGGGGCATTAATAAAGGAGCCAAGCTGCAAAGGATGTCCCGATCTCAGCGTGGGAAATTGCTGGTTGTCATCAAAGAAGGGGACATAAGGCCGCTACATTCGGTTGTTGCTGCAAAGTTTGCAACTCAATGCAACATTATAGTGAGGAGCTACATTCCTGTGCTTCCCAAATGGAAGGACTACAAGGAGTCATCTGCCACTGCGATCCACATATTGTTTAGGATGCACCTAGTCGTAAGTCTATGGAATGCCATTGCGGCTTTAATGTGAAATGTTGTATTAATTTATAGAAATTGAAATTAGTTATTATAGTTGTTATCTAGCTAAGTACTCCTACAGTAACTGCAACCTTACCAATACTATTATGTTGTAATTACCAATCTGTTCTTTGAGTTGAATACTTATCTATGAAGATTTTAAAATTAAGTTTGCTAGGCTAGTTCAATGAATTTTGTTTTTTGATTTGAATGGATATATATGAAGATTACATTAATAATAGTTATTTGTCCACCGAATTGTGTACCAAGCTCATTTAATAGTTTTAGAATCAGCATGCACAGTTCCAAAGAGGGCACGTTGCCTATAATTGTGGACTATTAGCTCCCTTGCTAATAATATTTTGTTCTGTGTTCTGATTAGGCAAAGTTTGATATCAACATAAAAGATAAGCATGTATAATTTGCTTGTGCTCAAATGATGAAGAACGCAGTTCGCCAACAACGCTATCGTTTAATCCTTTCCCGCTCCATTTGGTGGCAAAAACTTCTCCTTGCCCAAATATAGATGATAAGTAGTGGGGTGACCTTGTCAAATCATGGTCATCTGAAAAGAAAATGGTAAGTTCTGTGCTAAAGCTTTGCCTCCAATATGCTATCTTAGATGCCTGTTTAACATGGCTGTTGTTCATGTAGGAGAATTGTGAACTAAACGAAACCAACAGAAGCATGGTGAAGTACCATCAAATAACTGGCTCATGCAGCTACATAGTGCATTTAAAAAATTTGGTAAGTAATTGTATTGTCGGTGTTCAGAACCCGGGCGTCTACACCAGCGAGTGAATTTGTGATTGTGTGCTACCTAATCCGGATGGTGATGCAAGAAGAACACAGCGATTTATCCTGGTTCGGACAAGAGAAGGACCTACATCCAACGGGGGGGAGAGAGTTTGTATTATCTTGCACCGAAGTGCTTGTACAAGGGCGAATACAAGCATGGGAGAGAACGGGGGAGCCAGAACTGGAGAACCGGGCTCTGGAGTCCTAGGCTATTGTGGTTTGAGAGTTGATGGCTTGTGTGTTGTGTGTAACCTGCCCTTTCCTAAGCCCTGACGTCCCCTTTTATAGGCGAAGAGAAGGCACAGGGTTACATGAGTTTTAGGGCTGTCGTAGGCGATGATATTGGCGATGACATTGGCGAGGCGATGTCGTTCACGTCGGCACCGCTGTAGCACCGTGCATCGTGCTGTAGCAACGTGCTTGGTGTAGTGGCGGTCGTACTTGCAACGTGTGATGATGCGGTTGATGCCGGTGAAGGACGACGCCCATGAGCGGATGTGCGAAATGTCAGAGACGTCGCGTCGAGAGTTGTTGGGGCGCTGACCAGTCTTGGAGGAGTCCGGCTCGAGGGGGTGGTCGAGGCGGTCGAGGTCTGCGCGGACAGGGTCGAGCCCTAGAGAATGCGAGAAGTGTGTTGACAATGGTTCCTCGAGGGGTGGTCGAGGCGGTCGAGGCCTGCGTGGATAGGGTCGAGCCTCGGAGAATGCAGGAAATGTGTTGACAATGGTTCCTCGAGGGGGTGCCTGGCGAGGCATAGTGCACGACATGGCGTAATAGTGCTGCACGACATGCTTGTTTCCCGGGTATGGGCGGTGAAAGTTGGATTTAACCCCGTACGTCTTGCCGCTATAGCCATGTGATTCAGGCACGAGTAGGTAGGTGCATTTAATGCTCTGGGAGTCGTACAAGGAGTAGGTATCTAAGGGGGTATGCGGTGAGGCGGTCGAGGCTCCCACAGATAGGGTCGAGCTCCGGAAAACATGAGAAATGTGTTGACAATTGCACCTCGAGGGGGTGCCTGACGAGGCACGGTGCACTGTATGGCGTAACAGTGTTGCACGACATGCTTGTTTCCCGGGTATGGGCGGTAAAAGTTGGATTTCACCGGGGTACGACTCGCTTTGGTGCTCGCCATAGCCATACAATTTGGATAGGAGCAGGTAGAGCACATTTAATGCTCCTGGTGTCGTACAGGAGGTTGGTATCCAAGGAGGTGTGCGGCGAGGCGGTCGAGGCCTGCCTCATTCGCTCGGAAGGGTTCCGTAATCGAGGGGTGCCTCTCGAGAGGTGCTCGAGGAGGTGTTTGGCGTGGCGGGCGAGGGGTGCCCTAGGAGTGCTCGAGGGGTGCCCGAGGAGGGCTCGAGGGGAGTTTCCATCACCGAGGGGCGCCTCATTCACTCGGGAGAGTTCCGTAATCGAGGGTTGCCTCTCAAGGGGTGCTCGAGGAGGTGTGCGGTGAGGCGATCGAGGCCTGCCTCATTTGCTCGGGAGAGTTCCGTCACCGAGGGCTGCCTCGTTCGCTCGGGAAGTTTCCGTCACCGAGGGCTGCCTCGAGCGTTCTGGCTTCGTCCCGAGAAGGGACACCTCGAGGGTGTTGCCGACTGAGCCATCGAGGATGTTGCGGACTGAGCCGTCGAGGCCCATTCGTGGGCCAGCCCAGTGTGGATCAGTACTTGGGCTGGTTCGAGAATTAGAGGCGGTGGATGATGATGGGTTTGTCGATGTTTAGTTTTTCTTTGTCGAGGTTTTGGGGTACCCCTTTTCTATGTATCCGACATGTATCTTGCACATAAGGTCAGTATTATGGTGCATGGTTCGTATTAATGATTCCATAAGCAAATGTAGAGGTTGCAACAAAAACCAAAATATGTAGGATACAAATAGGTACTAATGGGATGTGTAATTGTGCATAGCTAATGTGATGTCACTTTGCTTGTATATGATCTTTCTGGTATTACATGTTATTGATGATCAAATGTGATGACACTTTGCTTCTATATGCTCTTACTGTAATACAAGTTATTGATGATGACATGATAATGCAAGTTGCTTGTTTTGCTCTTACTGTAATACAAGTTATTTTTTTAAACTACTGTAATACAAGTTATTGATGATGACATGGTCATGCAAGTTGCTTATTTTTTCACATTGAATTATGTGTTGAATACATGTAAGTTAATGGTGACAATTCTATAGGGAGACACAGACAAGTACAAAGAAAAGAATCCTGACGCGGTTGTTTTGTTCAAGGAGTGCCACTACAGCAAAAAGAAGGGCTACACACTAGAAGTTCAACTTTTTGTTGTAAGTTAACTTTACCAAAAAAAAATCTCATCCTAATTATTTGTTGTTGTATTTCATGAACCATGTGTATTAATTGCACTATTAGGATGAATTGGAGAACAAGGTAGCTGGACATGAAGAAGATAAAGATGCTCCTTGCGTGACTGAGGTAGTGGTTGGTGTGCTTGCTGAGAAGACTAAGAAGCCCACTTTTCTGCATAATGTGGGAATTCAGAGCAAAAAAGAAAGGGACACTTAAAGAGTAACTAGCTACGGAGAAGTTGGCAAAGGATGACCTCAAAGGCAAAATGGAAGAATTGGCTAAGAAGCTACAAAAATCTGAGTAGGCAAGGGTGGTGGAACAACAGGAGATGGCAATGAAACAAGTTGAGATTAATGCAAAACTAGATCGTCTGTTGAGTAAGATTGGAGATGCCTAGCGAACTCGGTAAGATGGGTTGGGTGGTTTGGTAACATTGTTGCTTTTTGGTGTTGGTTGTGTTGGTAAGATGCTGCTATTCAGCTATGAACATCTGTGCTCCTTTTTGTTGTGCTGGGAAACTATGATGGTAGAGTGACCAATGGCTTGGACATGGGTTGGCTGTTAATTAGTGTGGAATTTGCTTTTGCACAATTGTTAATTCTGTTATATGACATGTGATGACAGTTATAATTTGGTGACTTGAATGTTTAATGCCACTTATGTGTTAATTAGTGATGATGAAATCCTTTGCTATTTAGTGATGATTTGTAATTTATTATGCTAAAATTATGGATGCAATATTTGTATTAAGCAAAATTAGGAAGCAGCCCAATCTAAACTGGGCTGGTTTCCAGATTCAGCCCAATCCGAACTGGGCTGATTTCTAGAAACAACCCAATTTGAATTAGGCTGCAATGCCACTAAAAGGGCTAAAAATTATCCAGAAAAGACCAAGATACAACGTAAACAGACCAAATTCAATTACGAAAAAAATGGCTACAATAAAGGCCAGAAAGAAAAACAAAAAGGCCTGAAAGCAAATTTGGCCCAAACTATTATTGGGCCAAAACCTCCAGGAAGCCCAAACTAGGCCACAAGTAACCTGGGCTGAATACCGATGAGGATTCGTGATGCAAATAAAAACGACCATTGGTGACGGAAATTTCTTGTCACGGTTTACCGGGCTGAGCCCAAGTCCATACTAGTCGAAGTGGGTGTCCAAACCAACTGTGATTTTTTTTCCCTAGAATCCGTCACGGTTGCCTTCCAGGCCATCTATGATGATCGATAGTTGACAGAAAAAAACTATCACGGATGCGCATCCGTGACGGATTTTGCTCATTCATTGACAGAATAGAACCGTCATGTATGAGTAGATTCCTTGTAGTCAATCGCATGTCATGTACCCATGTTAATCTCGATTTTGACTTTTCTTCTGTTTCCTTGCCTTGGGCAATATCTACATGGTCTCTTTTACATCCACCTTTTATCCTCTTGATCAAAGCCAAACTTGTTTTTGATCCATCCTTGAAATCTATATGGCCTTGGTCCTTCCTTTTTGAAACCCTAAGTTCCCGAGAAACCTTAATCGTCTCTCCGAAAATTTAGCGGGCCAAGCTCAACTCTTCCCTTCCATCTTATCTTACATTAGGACAAATCCAAAGCTTAACTAAATGGTAAACTATCCTCTCCATCTATCCTTTTGCTAATGGGTCAACTCCACTCATTCCATCCTCCGACATCGCTCCGGGCCGAACCGATTCCAAACCTTGCCTCAGCTCTCATCATAGGTCAAAACCCAACCATCCTCCCATCTTTTGCGGTCCACAAACAAGCCCAACCAGGCCTCTATCTCTCTCTATTCCCTCTCCCACGTCACCCCCTTGAAGCCTCTCTATATTGCACAAAAATATCAACCAAGGCAAGAAATATCAAGTCATGACCCTTTGCTTTCCACCCCTTGATCTCCCCTCTTTCCCACTTCACATAAACCCCCTACATCCCCCTCACACCTCCCCCTTCATTTCCCACGTCAAGAACAGAGGAGGAACGCCCCTGCACCTCCTCCTTCCCCATGGCTGCCCTAATCAACCACAACAAGAGAAGGACGCCTGGTTGCACTACATCGTCATCACCGGCCATCACGATTCGTCTCCTCGCTCCATCGCACCATCCCCCATGGTGAGAACACTCCATAATCTCCTCCATATTGTTTTCATCTTCCTCTATGCAAATCAAGTACCTTATATGACATATGGTTGATCCCCGGTGAAGTTTATCCATTGTATGTGTTGTTGTCCGCGTGGTCAGATTGCTGCTGTTGAGGGAATTGGCGTTCCTTGTTGTTTTTTGCTCCAATCATCAAACCCTTTGATATAATTGTAGTTAACATCCTTGAACACGCCTCTCCAAAATGGTTTGGCCATAGGTGTTGAGAAACTAGAGATATGGGCATCTCCATGCCCGTTGTTCCTGCTGTTAGGTCAGTTTGCAGCTCTGAGTGGTTTTGGCGTTCCCCGCTAATCCACTATCCAAATGACCATTCCCTTAAATCTACATGTTTATGACATTCCTGCACATGATCCTACAATTTGGTTCGGCTATGCAATCCATGATGGCCGAGATATAGAGACCCAAGTGCCTACTACCCTTGCTGTCCATACAGCAGTGACCCTGTTTTTGGCAACGGCGTTCCCGTTGATCCATTGGACCCCATGATGCATCCTTTTGCAAGAACACATTTTATATAGTTGCACATGCCTCTGAAACGTTTCATGGCCATATGTAAAAAGATGAAGAGATATAATCATGTTTTGTGTTCGCTATCCGTGCTGCCTTGGAGCCATGCTAATGTCGGTTGGCATGCATGTTCCCGTTGATTCGCCACTCCGTTGTTCAAGCCCTTTTACCGCAATGTGTACCATAGACCTAAACACATCCCTTCAAGTTGGATTAGCCATATTGAAAGGTCCAAATTGGCTAGAGGGGGTGAATAGACTAATTAAAAATCTACAAATTCACTTAGGCAAACACTATTAGTATGACAAAAGGCGAAGCTTTTTGCGCTAGCCTAATAGTGTGTTGCAAGCCACCTATCCAACAGTTCTACTTAATAAAACTATGTCACACAATCAATCTAGAGCTAGTATCAAATATGGAATAAGTTATCTAGTTCTAGCACTACTATGATCAAGAGAAAGTATGAAAGAGAATTGTGAATAAAAAGGCAATTCTAGTGAACTAATCACAACTAGCTGCACAAGGTATATAGCAAGAGAGATGTACAACAAGTGAAGGTAACTACACAAAAGAAATAGCTGAAAGTAAATGCACAAAGTAAATGAGCTAGATAGAGGTGGTTTCACCGAGCCTTCGGGATCGCCTTGTAGAGAAGCAATCACCGGTGAAATCCACTTGTGATGCCAATCACCAAAGATGTGAATATGAAGATCAATCATCAAGATTAAAACACAATCACAATAAGCACGCAGAACACGATGATTTATCCCGAGGTTCACGTGCTTGCCGGCACTCTACTCCCCATTGTGTCGACCAACACTAGGTGATCCGGTGGCTAATTGGCACCAAGCCAAGCTCACAAAAATCGTCACAAGAATCTACCGCTAGCGAGGTAGCTCAATGACACGAGCAATCCACTAAGGATGCCTCTTGCCGCTCCGGCTAAGTGAGGCTCCAAAACGTCTCACAATCACGAACAGTGATGGCCAAGAACAATCGCCAATCTTTCCAACTGCACCTCAACGCCTCCAAGCCATCTAGGCACCGGCAAATGTCAAGAGTAACAAGCATCTCAAAGCCGATACGAAGAACTAGTGCCACTAGAACGAACTCTTTCAAAACCTAGCACTAATCACTCAATCTCACTTAGTTTGATCAAATCAACTCTAAAGATGAGTGGGGAGGCTTGGCTATGCTCACAAGGATGCTTAGGGATCAAAATGTGCAAGAGAGAATCCAAGTGAGCTGGTCAAGCCCCTTATATAGGCCCCTCAAAATGACCTAGCCGTTGGGCTAAAATTGGGGGCATCGGACGCGCCGATGCTCGTCCATCGGACGCAGCCCCGGCGTCCGATGCTCCAGATGGAGCAACGTGTCCCCCTGATACGAATTCAGTCTGCCCGATCCCAATGGTCAAATTCATTCTCGCTATGGTTAATGTGACATCGGACGCTCCGATGCCAGGCATCGGACGCGCCGATGCCCTGCACTTTTTAGCTTAGAACAGTGTCACATCGGACGCGCCGGAACCCTCACAATGAACGCTCAACCCCTGCGTCTGATGACCATGCAGAGAGGTTCCAGAACACTTCCAAACACATCGGACGCGTCAGATGGGTTGGCATTGGACGCAAGCCAGTGTCCGATGCTCCCTAGAAAGTTTGCCCGCGCCACATTATCACCATCGGACTCGGCAACAGTTTTTCCTCAGCGTTCGTTGCCAGCGTCCGACGCTCCTTCAATATCTGACAATAGCTAGGGTTAGCCATCGCACGCTCGGCCCAGCGTCTGATGCTTCTATTTCAGCACCTTTCGCTTTCTAACTTCTACCCTTGCTTCCATGCGCCAACACCAAAGTGTTTCAACACTTGTGCACGTATGTTAGCATTTTACAAAGAATTTTCCAAGGGTTTTGTTAGTCACTCACTAGGTCTAAAGCATCGATATGTTAAAGAACTCCTAGTGGCACTTGAACACCGCATAAGCCGTGAATTATCTCCTCTTAATAGTACGGCTGTGTATCCTAAATGTGATCACACTTGCTAAGTGTCTTGATCACCAAAACAAAGAGCCCTATGGATTATACCTTTGCCTTCGGGCCTCTTTGCTCCATCTCTTCTCTTCTTCATTTCACCAATGATAGAGCACTCGATTTCTTCAATTGCATGTGGCCATCACCATCCTCCATGGTTACCACCTTGCTTGCTCCACCACTTGGCTTGGTCTCAATCCTTTCTTATAAGCTACACACATGCTTAGCAATAGGATTAGACCAAATAGGTTTCATCAATTAGCCAAAACCAAACTAGGGCTTTCAGTCTCCCCCTTTTTGGTAATTGATGACAACCTATACAAAGATATGTGATTTAAATTTGAGTGACCACATTGATAGTATTAGCTCTCCCTACATATGTGTTATAGAGTTTGGTTCTAAATTTGGCACATATGTATGGATATGAAATATGGGTGAACAACACTATCAATGATGATGCTAAGGCATAAGAATGGACCTTTGAAGTGTGATACCAATCGGAGTGCACATGTTATACCATCCTTAGCATCATTTGTCACTAGACATACAACAAAACTCAAGAACCCCGTGAGATCAACATAATACTGATGCTCTTGAACCACTTAAGATATAGGTATGTCTAGTTTCCATTCTATTCATGTTAGTGAATCAATTCATCAATCAAGTCCTATCACTAGCATTCACCACAAAAGCATAGATATCAATAAAATAGCTTATGCAATGCAAACGATCATATGAATATGTTCATTTCAAATGCAACATACATGTTTATGAGCTTGCTCCCCCTATTTGTATGCTTAGGTTCCATTTGAAAACTTCTTAGCACATCTCTTTAGCATATCTCTTTTATCTTTGTTGTCTCCCCTTTGTCATATCTTTGTTGCATTTTCTCCCCCTTTGTCAACAATTAGCATAAAGGTGGGGCAAGTTTTAATGAAAGGAGACAACTTGTACCATGAAATTTACATGAGGGGATCATACTAAGTCAAGTTGTGGCTTAATCTAACTCATGAGCATAAGACATTTAACATGGTTTGCTCTAGAGTAAGCTTCTTCACACATCTTGCAATGGTTATCTTACTCATGTTGGTTAAACACTTATATCTCACTTACTAGATCAAACACTAGAGTTACAAGCTCATAAACAAGTTATATGCTACCACTAGAACAAGTCAAACATAGAAGCAATAGTGGCACCATATATACTTCAAATTCATTTGATTTACCATGAATGAACCTAAATAAGCAATATGATGGCTATATGAACTAGAACACAACCTAATAAGAATGAATGCACATGCCAAACAATTTCACCTTTGCTTTGTCGGAGGATAGGCATGCCATATGTAGGGGTTCATTCAACTCATGTTGGAGAAATCTAGGATATCCAATTCATTCCTTAGCTTGCAAAACCTTCTTTCATCTAGTGGCTTGGTGAAGATATCGACAAGTTGATCATCGGTGCCCGCACTTTCAATAGATATATCTTTTTTGCTTGATGATCTCTAATGAAGTGATGTCTTATGTCAATGTGCTTTGTTCTAGAATGTTGAACCGGGTTGGTGGCTATTTTGACGGCGCTCTCATTATCACATAGCAATGGGACTTGTCCAAACTTGACTCCGTAATCTTGCAATGTTGCTTTCATCCATAGCAATTGTGCACAACAACTACCCACGGATATATATATTCGGTTCGGCGGTAGAGAGTGCAACACTATTTTGCTTCTTTGATGACCATGAGACAAGTGATCTTCCAAGCAATTGACAAGTGTCTGATGTGCTCTTCTTATCCACCTTGCATCCCGCATAATCGGAGAGTATCCAATCAATTCAAATTGAGAGCCCTTGGGATACCATAATCCAACATTTGAAGTGTGCTTCAAATATCTCAATATTCTTTTGGTTGCCTTCAAATGATTTTCTCTTGGTGAAGCTTGGAACCTTGCACACATGCACACACTAAACATGACATCCGGCCTTGATGCGGTTGTTGGTAGTTCTTAGCTACACCTAGGATAGGGTAACTAAATTAGCTATCTACTAATGCCAAGCGGGGTTGTCAGTCCCGACACTAGTAGGAGCTAGCTAGCGAGAATGTAATCTACCAGGAGGAGATTCTGTAAGCGCACAGAACTATCGTAGTAGCACTTCGCCTGGGAGTACCAGGTGTCGATTTATTTGATCCCAAGGGAAGGCTAGGGTGGTGTATGAGTTGAGTCAAGGAGGGGATGAGAGTCGAAGAAAAGAGAAAAGGGAAAAGGGGAGAAGAGAGGAGATGAAAGGCTAGAAAGGATATGTGGGTGGATAGGTAAGGATGAAATGGAAGGCTAAGGTAGGGTGGATGGATAGGTAGATAGAATGGGATAACTAAGGGTAACTAACTAATAACTACTAACTACTAACTACTCCTAGATAACCACAGAGCAAGATAACTACGACGTAAGATAGTTATGAAGCAAGGCAGGCAAAAGACAATAAAGTAACTAAGTTGAGTATAGTTTTATTCCTATCTTGTCAAGTATCGAGGCGTACTAGCCTTTACCACTTACTTAGGTTGAACGCTAGCACAACGAGCCTTACTGTTAAACTGGGCCAACTACATGGTGGAATTCAAGGCGCACATGGTTGTCACCACCTGCTTGCTACCATAGCTATCCGGGGGTCCAGCCGTATATGAAGGCAAGTCTATAACTAAGCACCACGCTTAACTATATTCTAACTATCTCTACCCTAGCTTTGAATAGAGACACCCTTGCGGACGTCAGAGCAAATACTTGACTTAATAAGATAAACACTAAACTAACTAAGCAACCTATTGGCAAAGATCAATCACTAAGCACACTAGAGATTAACTACTATGACTAAGTGAACTGAACTGTAGGATAGCTAGGCAGTCAAGCAATCAATCAAGTATACCACTCAATACTGATAAGTAGAATAAAGTAATACTTGAAATGATGAACTAGAATATACTCCCTCCGTCCCAAATTATAAGTCATTCCAAGAATCTTGGAGAGTCAAAGTTTTTCAACTTTGACCAAATTTATATAATAAGATAATAATATTTATGATACTAACTAAGTACAACTAGATTCTTTATTGGTTATATTTACATAATATACATATTTGATATCGTAAATCTTTGTATTTCTCTCTAAAATTTTGGTCAAAGTTGAAAAACTTTGACTCTCCAAGATTCTTGGAATGACTTATAATTTGGAACGGAGGGAGTAGTAAAGTGCTTGAGATACAAGAGCAAAACCTGAACTGGAGATGAAGGAAGACTCTTCCCAGCTCCAGAACCGATCACTCGCACGCCTCTACTCTTGAGCTAAGCCTTGAGCAGCGCTACCGCGAGGGCAAAGATGCCTTGCTCTACTAGCTACCTACTTGCCTAAGCTCTCTAAGCTCTCACTTGCTTGCTTCTACTTGCTTTGCTTCTCTTGTGTGGGATATATGGGATGGTACAAATGAAGTAGTGTCACTAGGGGGGTATTTATAGTCTTGAGGAGTGAGGGGGGTACTTATAGGGGGCAGCCAACCGACCTAAGGTTTGGTCAGGTGGCGGGCGCCACCCCCTACTGGCGGCCGCTAGTCCCCTGGCCGTTGGATGCACCGGCTTTGATCCTACGGCCTCCAGGTGGTTGTCCAAGGCGGTTTGGAGGTCGGTTGCATGTCCTAGCAACCGTCATTCGGCCTTGATCCACGCCACTCCTCCCTGAGCCGTCCGATGTCACTGACCTAGTGACCAAGGGCCAAGATTTTGAAGGACCGAAAATGCTATCGCAAGGAGACCAGAGGGGGGGGTGAATGGGAGCCTCGAATTTCTTCTCGAAATTGTGGCCTCTGTCCCAATAAAATCAACCCCGAAAGCTTCGGACTCAAACGTGGTGCCCACGACCCTCGGAAAGAGGGTGGATGATCCCTAGGATCACAGCGAGGCACCACACAAGAGAGCAAACCAAAACTCTCAAAACCCCGAGTCAAGTTCGTGCCTAAAAGACCCACTCCCAAACGTAGATAGACAGCTACGTCGGGATTCCTCCAAATACCGATGCTAACAAGTAGCAAAGATATGTAGAGAGGTTCCTAGGTGAACTCTAGGAGCAAACAAGAAGTCCGGAAACGAAACGGAAAAGCCAGGAGGGCAAAAGCACTAAAACTGCACAAGCTGCAGATTCCCGGACAGTCCGCCGTTAGGCTCCCGGACTGTCCGGTGTGGGCCGGACTGTTCGCTGCTAGGGGGCCGGACTGTCTGCCGGCAAAAGGACTCAAAACGAACTATTCTGCCACAGCCCTGGACGAGACCCGGACAGTCCGCGGTTTGCACGCCGGACTGTCCGCGGTTCACGTGAACAGTGAACTCCGAGCGTCCGGTGCCTGCCCTGTGCAGCGTCCGATGAGGACCCCGGACTGTCCGCGGGTCCTGGCGGACTGTCCGCCGGCTACCGAGCCAAAACAGCAACGCTGCTGCAAAGTCCCTGCTCGGGCCCGGACTGTCCGCGCCCAACACTGGCGGACTGTCCGCCGGTCACCCGAGGGGAAAACGCCCGAGGCCAATAGCCACTGCTCGGCTGAAGCCGCGATGCGCGGACTGTCCGTGGCCTATATGGCAGACTGTCCGCGACCTCCCAGAAAGCGCAAAAACAGCGCAGAACAAACCCAAAATCGATTGGATCTTCACCAAATCGAACGAGGCTGCAAACTAACTTCACCCAAGTGTCCTTCTACGTGTTGGGAAGCTAATCCTAGGATATCATCGCTTCAATCCAACTCAACCATGAGAAATCCGAAGAACACTAGAAAAGGGGAAGAACGAAGAACAAAAACAATTTCGGCCCGATCTACTTGTTCGTGAGGGTAGAGTTGAATTCCTTCGGTGGAAACGTTCTCCTCACTTCAAAGAACAAGTTGATTCAAACGGAATCGCAAAAGATGCAGCGTAGAGGGAGATCGGGAGAGGGGAAAATCGTGGAGTAAAGAAGAACGCGAAGAACAAATTCAAAACGCGAATTCAACCACGAATTTGATCCTTGGATTCAGGAAGATGAATTGATTAAGCACTCGGTGTCGGGCTACAAGCCAATCCTAGCAACACAAAGCTTGGATGGCAAAAAGCTCAAGAACAAGAGCCAACTCTCCCTAACCCTAGCCTTCTCTCACAGGAACAAAATGAGAGAGACACCACCTAGGATTCCCAAGGATGCAGCTGCCCTAGCAGCCCCCCTCATATATATAGGCGCACGTCCGAAGACCAAAACGCCCTTACATTAAGCACTCGTCCCAAATACCCCCCAGGGGTAAAACCGTCCAGTCCGGTCAATCTTCATCCGACGGCCACACCCGCACATCCAGTAGCTTCGCCTCAACGCGACCTCACCCGATGCCGCCACGTGCCGTCACCGTCGACCGCCGCGCCTTCTCACCGATAGCTTCGCCGCAACGCAAGCCTTTCGGTGCCGCCACACGTCGACCGTCCTTTTGGACCTTCCCCCGGTTTTGAGGCCCAAACCGGGAAACCGTCCACCCCGAGTTTTGAGGCCCAAACTCGGAAACTCGCACGCCCAGGTTTTGAGGCCCAAACCTAGAAACCGTCCTCGCCGAGTTTTGAGGCCCAAACTCGGAAACCGGCCACCCCAGGTATTGAGGCCCAAACCTGGAAACCGTCGATGGTAGCTTTTTGAGGCTCAGCTACCAAACCCGCACCGTAGACGGGATGTGGTTCTCACACCCCGACCACCGGCACCGATGCCGATGCATGTCCAGCCTCCACGCCGGGCACAACGCCTTCGCCTTCCTTCTTGACTTGGCCGACGGCACTTGCGCCGCACGCAAGCCCGTGTCCGACCTCCCGCCAAGTGACACGACTCCAGCGCCTTCCTCCCGACTCGGCCGATGCACCGCACATCCCCATGTGCTCTCGCTCGCCGATGCCACGTGCCAGCTACCACAGCTGGTCCTCTGGCCCTCTGGTCCCTCAGTCCAAGCCTCACGTCCGCCGCCCATCCTTCACCGCTCCCGGTCTGTCAGCATGGCATGTCTCTACTTGACCTTCACCTCGCCATAGACCACTGTATCTGAGCTCCACACCTGCACATCAACACAGCCAAGAGACACATGTCGCACACGCACACCAACACAGAAACACCACACACCTCACGCCACCGGTTAGTCATAAACAATAAGCGCATAGCGAGATATGGACTAAACCGGGTAAAAGCCTCAAACCTTCCTCATCAAAGTCAATCATTCATCATATATGTTCTCATATTTGGCCTTGGGGAGGTCACACGGATCGATGACATGGCAGGGAGTGGAACTTGGGCCAAGCCAAGTGGCGGGCGCCACTTAGAGGTGGCGGGCGCCACCTAGGGGTGGCGGGCGCCACCCCCCTTAGGCCCATTTGGGCCCTGCTGAGTGGGCTTGGCCTCTGGTGGGTCCATATGTCCAAATTTGGTTCTAATCCTGCATTCAAATAAAATTCTATGGACATGTGGAATTTAGTTAGTTTGAAACCTATTTGACTACATTTCATGCCTTTTTGGTGGACTTTAGGGTCAAATGTTGATGGTAAAACAGGTGTTTAAGGACCATCAACAAGCTCCCCCAAGCTAACATGTTGCTCATCCTCGAGCAACAATGCGGTTTAAGCATTGAGCATGAAATGGATAGCAACTTAAGATGTCTGCAAGTGCATATTGTATAGTGAGAAATAACTTAGCATATATCATTAATCATAGCAATGTGGGGCTTATAGCTTTTCACTTCAAACATGCAAGAGTGAAATAAAGCAGTAGATAGGAAACTTTTATCTTGCTTAGGTTTGACTAGGATTTTGTCTAGATGTTTTTCAAGGTTTTCAAAAGATAACAACTTTCTTAAGTCCTCCAAGATTCACTCAATCACTCAATGGTGTTTAAATCCTCACTTAGGCCAAAATATAGCCTCTCCTATTTCTAAAGAATGATATGTGGAGTTATAGGAAGGCTAAGAACCATGAGCAAATTGCCTGATGTTTATTGCTAAGGTAGACACTCAGATCATAAGGAGCAGCAAATCATAAAAATTGATCAAGATGTGCATGTGTGGTTATGTGGAAGTGTATATAGAGATATTTCGTAATCCTTCCTAGTTAATTTCTGGGGTCTAGAGCTAATGATAATTCTCTCTCTCTCTCTCTCTCTCTCTCTTTTTGGATACATAATGAGTTGACAAAAGATGTGTCCTCACATTTTCTTAGGACATAGTCCTCTCTTGAGCTACTTTGCTCATTTTTTTTTCTTCAGGACATAGTCCTTTCTTGAGCTACTTTGCTCATTTTTTTCTCTCTCTTTTAGCTCTAGATTTCCCCAGACATCTATAGGAAAGGATTTTTGAAATGAAAAAGGGGAAGAGGGAGAAATGCTTATTCCCAGGGTCGGAATAAGCATAAGGCTAGCAATGGGATGTTTGGCAGGGTATTGCATATGTCCGGTATAGAGAATAAGCAATTTATTTGGTGGTTGCAAACTTCCAAAGTGGAAAGTAGGCAAATTATGGTGAGTGTGCGTGAATCTTGATTCAAAAGATATGATAAGCTTCTCTACTAAGATCTATGAGGTCTAACAAAGCTCAACACAAACAAAGCTCTTTGTGGTTTTGACTAATGACTAACAAATATTTGGCTGGTGGTGGGATGAGATAAAATCCAGGAGGAACTTTTAGCAAGGTTTTCATGATTTTTAAAAGAAATCCTCCATATTAGGTCCTAATTTCACCTTAGCAAGTTTAAAGAATTACTCCATTTCTTACTAACTTTATTCACTAAGCATGATTTCAGTTAAAGCATGTGCAACCCACAAAAGCTACAACTTAGATAAGACCAGATATTCAAACCATAACAATAGCATTTGCATGACATATTTCAAATCTTATTCAGGTTTCAACTTGTTTAAGTAGATTTTACCAATATTATTCATGGAATCGTTATTTAGGCAAGCATGTGACATTCAAAAGATATAGAATTTAAGAACTGAATGTAAAGTCTAGGCTTGAGACATACCTTATTGGAGCGGGAGTCTCCCCCAAGCTGGCTTCTTGCTTGGTGAAGGGTCTTCTTCTTCTCAGTCGGAGCTCTTGTTCTCATTTTATTAAAAAGGGAAACTATCTAATGTTGTGAAAAGGCAAACTATCCTATTATGATATTTTATTGTTCTAACTAAGTTAACATATACCTATGCATATAACTAATGATAACTGATTTTTTTTAGTTACATGCATGACATATGTTATTTATTCAAAAAAGGGAAAATTGAATGGAAAAATTAAAAGTAAAACCATACCTTAGGTCCATGGAGTTTCATCCTTATCGGGTGGATCTTCTTCCTTGGGCACTTCTTCTCTTAGTACTCCATCTGGTTCTTCTTCTTTTGGCACCTCTCCTTTGCTATGTGAATTACACAACTCAGGAGGAGGTGGTTCTTTCTTTCTGCTCCACCTTGTTCTTGGGCGCCTCTTCTTGGTACGAATGGGTTTTGCTTCCTGCATGTTAGCGGCATATGCGGGGCCTCGGGAGAAAGAGAATATTTCCTTCCTCCCTCCTAATGTCATTTGCATTTTACCACTGCCCACATATATGCAAGCATCAACAGTGTTCAAGAAGGGTCTACCTAAGATTAGAGGCACATCTTTCCTATTTCCCATATCTAGTATTATGAAATCAGTAGGAACGTAGGAGCCTCTAATATGAACAGGTAAATCATTAACTATTCCTTCTACATAGCAAGTGGATTGATCAGCTAGCACAACATAGGCAGATGTGGATGACATGGGTGGAAAGAACGAGTTTTCATAGAAATCTTTAGATATAATGTTCACACTCGATCCTAAATCACACATGGCATTTTTAAAGACTTCACCAAAGATTGAGCATCTAATTATGGGACTACCAGGATCACCCTTTTTCACAGTCATGGTTTGATCTTCATAATAGTTAAAATATTTTATTTCAACCATATTAGCAGTTTCCATGTCAGGTTTAGCAGGAATTTTGCCAGATTCAAAAGATGGTATGATAGGAGCAAGTTGAGCTAATTGGGTTTCTAACATCTTATTAAAGCTAAGTTGATTTTTCAGAGCAGATGAGAAATCTTCCAATTTAGCATTTATATTCTCAAGGGCTTTATCATTCGACATTAATTTCTTATTCAAGAAACCAGTAGTTCTACCTTGTGAGTAAACTAAGTTTTTCAAGAATGAGAGACTATCAGAATTATGAAAATTAGAACGGGAGAATGAATTGTTACCTTGAGAGTTTGCAGGCTGATTCCATCCTTGATTCTGTTGACGGAAAACGTTGTTGTTGTTGATGAAGTTCAAATCTTCACGTAGCTCGGGGTAGTGGTTGTCACACCCCAATTTTAAGGATAAAACTGAAGCGGAATACTCATGTGTGCCCAGGAAACAATCACACACATAAGCAGACAAATTACAAGAGTAGCATCATCACATTGTTTATTACATCGCGATAGTATTTAAAACAGAGTCTCACAACATACTGAAACACAGATCGCTGAACTGGTACACAAACTAAACCACAGGGAAACGTCGACTGGGGGAACAGCTAGCCTAGAAGTCTTCAGGAAAGTCGCCAACTGCACCTTCATCTGTTACCCATCCGGGATTTTGCCCAAAAAGAAGATAAACAACAAGCGTAAGTACTCCACGTACTTAGCGAGCTAACATAGGGTTCATGAGGCTCAAAAAGGCTGACACGGTCTGACTGCAGTTAGCTTTTAAGTTGGCAAAGTTTTAACATTAAGGTAAACGAATATTGTGCTTAACCCTTAACCCATGATCCATTTGTCCAACAAAGGTAAGATATGACATCATACTGTACCAACAACATAAAGTAACAATTGTTAAGTTTCATAGTTCCGCTAGTTTTCCGGGCCGCTCGTGACCGTGAGCACGGCTGTTATAACAGTTTTACACTCTGCAGAGGTGGTGCATCTTTACCCACAAGCCGTGTTACCCTTGTGCCCGAGGCGGCCAACCTCTTGATCCACTTCCGAGGTAGATCGGCAGGGCACACTATGAAGCCTTTCGCTGGTTCGTCTAACTGGTCAGGGCCGCTAGGTTTCCTTGGCAGGCAGATGTAGCAACCCCCCTTTTCTATGGCACAAGGCCATCGCAGCTATACACATAGAAACAGGAGCAGCCCTACACCCAAAGTGGCAAGCCCCTTTTGCGCCCTTTCGGGTCACCGCTGCCATATTAGACAAGGTCCAGTTTACTGAGCTAAAACCAGAGCCATATAGCACTCATGGTAGCACTGTCAATCCCAGCTTTTGCTAACAGCAAGTTTTATTAACCGTTTAACAACATATCATCATGAGAAACAAATTCATCATTGGACTGGATCGATTATAAGTCAGTTAGCACTAGCAAAGCTACCCATATGCATATATCCCACGGGAACAAGAACATCACAGATCACAAAGCTATGTGGGTTTTCTAAGGTTGCTCAATTGGACACATGCATAAATGAGTGATTAAAGTAAAGTGTATAGGTAAACAAGGAGATCCCATGCTAACTTGCCTTGGTTGTCGAAAGGTTGATCCTCCTGCTGGTCACTGAACGAGGGGTCCTGGTCGTACCACACCGACTCACCGTCTACCCGATCACAAACATCACCACGCATTCCAGGTGCAAACATACACGATGCAAACAGAGCTATTATTAGAACAATACACCAAACAGTATTAAACTGAAATAAAACTTTGATAAAACAGAAGTACGCATCTCTACGATCACAACAAGTTTTGGTTCATCGAAAACGGAGTTACGGCGTGAAAGATATGGCCGAAACGGCGTATATAAAGCCCTAAACAAGATTAACTTGGACCCTACATCTAAATTGTCCAAAACCGACCAACAGGGACATAAACGGATAGAGCACTAAATTACGAAGCTAACGCAATTTGAACGGGTCAAATCGGAGCTAAAACGTGAATTTTATAAGCAAAACAAAGTAGTGGCATTTCTGTAAATAGTTCGAATTGTATTTGGATTTAAACCGAAATTTAAATTGGATTTTAAACCAATACCGCAGTCAACTGGACTGCGCCTCAATTTCTCCAAAACACAGGGGCCTGGTTGCAAGATTTTCCAGGCACAGGGAATAGTGCCTGGTGGAGTGCGGGTTGGTTCCCGGCTTCTCCAGGGGCTCTTTAGCAAGATGGTCGGCGAAAGGGTATCGCTGATCCTCGGCCGCCGGATCGGAGATGGGCGGCTCGGATTAGATCCAGGGGAAGTGCACGCGTGGGCGAGCCGGCGGCGCGCCGCGCGCGGGGCTCTGGCCGCGACGCCGCGGGGTGTCGCGACGGCGTGCGCGCACCTGCCATGGACGACGCGCGGGCGCTTGCGGACCCGGCCGAAGGAGGCGCCCCGAGACAAACCAAGAGAAAGGAGAGAGAGCGGAGCTCGAGGGGATTCTTACCGCGGCTAAAGAGGCGGCGAGGAGGCTCGGGTGATGGCTCACGGCGAGGGGCGGCGGGGATCCGAACGCCGGCGTCGGAGCTGCGAGCACACGACGGCGGTTAGGGCCAAAACCGAGCACAACGAAAGAGGAAGAAGGTTCGGCGGCTTCACCGTGATGCGGTGGAGCTCGGAAGAGGATGCAATCGGCCCGGGCGGCGCCTAATCGTTAGATCGACGGCGACGGGCGACGGCAAGGCGGCGGGGTGCTTGGCACGGCTGCTAGGGTGTCCTGCTGAGCGGCGCTGCGGGAGAGAACTGAGGGAAAAGAGAGCGGGAGTGCGGGCGCGTCCGCTATATCGGCGAAGGAATCCCGGAGTCGTGGGAGCGGGCGCCCACGACGCGCGCGGAACGCGGGCGTGGCGGTTGCGCCCGGGGCGGCGCCGCGCGGGAGGAGAAAGACGACGCTGACAGGAGGGGTCGGCTTGTCAGAGAGAGCGGGAAGGGAGAGCGCGGCGGTTCGCGCGGCCGGTTGCACGCGCGCTGGCGGGCCGGTCTGCTGGGCCGCGCGCAAAGGAGAAGGGAGAGGGAAACCGAAGGCGCCGGCCCACGGCGGGAAAGGAGAAAGGGGGAGGGAAGAGCGCCGGCGGGCTGGGCCTCAGGCCAATCGGGCCGAAAGCAAGGAAAGGAGAGAGGGAGAAAATGAATTCCTTTTTATTTGTTTCAAAGCATTTCAAAACCATTCCAAAAGAAGTTTGAATTCAAACCAAATTTTGACAAAACCCAGTCACTTCAATAAATCCAGTGCATCAGCATGAATGCATAAACATGTTGCCACAATTATTTTAATTCAACAAAAATTTATTTTACTCCCTAGGTTAAATGCTCACAAAAACCTAATTAAATCATTTTCACCTATTTTGTTTTGGAGAAAATTTTAGGGTGTTACAACTCTACCCCCCTTAAGATGAATCTCGTCCTCGAGATTCGACTGGAGCTTACTCAAACAACTGGGGATAAGACTTCCGAAGATCTTCTTCTCTTTCCCAGGTAGCCTCTTCTTCTGTATACCGGTTCCACTGAACCTTGCACATCTTGATAACTCGGCTCCTGGTAACTCTTTCTGCTGTCTCCAAGATCTTGACAGGGTACTCTTCATAAGAAAGATCTTCACCTATCTTGATCTCTTCCAGAGGAACTTTCTCTTCCGGCATCCTCAGGCATTTCTTTAACTGAGAAACATGGAACACATCATGAACACCTGACAGCCTCTCAGGTAACTCGAGTTGATAGGCCACTTCTCCACGTCTGGCTAAGATTCGGAAAGGACCTATGTATCTGGGTGCCAACTTTCCTTTCATGTTAAACCTCTTTACGCTTCTCATGGGTGACACTTTCAAATACACATAGTCTCCCACTTTGAAAACTAAATCCCTCCTGCGAGTATCTGCATAACTCTTCTGCCGGGATTGAGCTATCCTTAGGTTACCTCGGATCATCCTTACTTGTTCTTCAGCATTTCTAATGACATCCGGTCCGAACACTTGTGTTTCTCCTGTCTGATTCCAGAACAAAGGAGTTCTGCACTTTCGCCCATACAAAACTTCGAAAGGAGCCATTTTCAGACTCTTCTGGTGACTGTTGTTGTAAGAGAATTCAGCATATGGCAGGCTTTTATCCCAACTAGCCCCATGCTGAAGTGCACATGCTCTCAGCATGTCCTCCAAGATCTGGTTTATCCTTTCAGTCTGCCCATCTGTCTGTGGGTGATATGCAGAACTGAAAGTCAACTCAGTTCCCAAGGATTGATGTACCTGATGCCAAAAGTGAGAAGTGAACTGTGTCCCTCTGTCAGACACTATTTTCTTTGGAACACCATGCAGAGTCACAATCCTCTCCATGTACAGTTCCGCTAACCTTGCCCCAGAATAGGTGATCTTTACTGGTAAGAAGTGAGCGACCTTAGTGAGACGGTCGACTATTACCCATATAGAATCATAGCCTCTTTGTGTGCGAGGTAAACCAGTAATAAAGTCCATTCCCACTTCTTCCCATTTCCACTCGGGTATCTGCATAGGCTGTAACAGTCCTGCTGGTCTTTGATGTTCAGCTTTGACCTTCTGACAGGTGTCACATAGAGCCACATATTCTGCTACATCTCGTTTCATACCATACCACCAGTATTTATCTTTCAGATCCAAGTACATTTTGGTGCTACCGGGGTGAATGGAATAGGCAGATTCATGTGCATCCCGCAAAATGGCATCACGGATAGCTTTCACATCGGGCACACAAATCCTCTTTCCAAACCAAAGAGTCCCATTATCATCCATCCGGAATCCTGGTGCCTTTCCAAGCACTATGTTTTCTGCTATCTCTTTCAACTTCTCATCTTTCAACTGACCCTCACGGATTTCTTTCTCCAAGATAGGTTCAACTGACATTTCCACTACGTTGTTGGCAAAACATAGATTAAGATATGCCATTTCAGCCCTCAACTCTGCTGACATGCGTTCCACTTGCAGACCGTTTGCGTAGGTTTTTCTGCTCAAGGCATCGGCCACGACATTGGCCATTCCTGGGTGATAATGTACCTCTAGATCATAGTCTTTGATCAATTCTAGCCAACGGCGTTGCCTCAAGTTCAGATCTGACTGAGTAAATATATACTTCAGACTTTTATGATCCGTATACACGTCACACTTATGCCCAACCAGATAATGTCTCCATATTTTCAGAGCATGGACCACAGCTGCTAACTCCAAATCGTGAGTTGGATAGTTCACCTCGTGTTTCTTCAGCTGTCTAGATGCATAAGCAACTACTCTTCCTTCTTGCATTAGAACACATCCAAGTCCCAGACGAGATGCATCACAATAGATGGAGAAGCTTTTGTTCAAGTCTGGCAGAACTAGGACTGGTGCTGAGGTTAATCTCCTCTTTAACTCTTCAAAGTTTGCTTGACATTTATCAGACCACACAAACTTAGCGTTCTTCTCTAACAAGGCAGTCATAGGCTTTGCGAGCTTGGAGAATCCTTCAATGAACCTCCTATAATACCCAGCCAAACCCAGAAAACTTCGGATTTCACTGGCATTGGTTGGCGGGTTCCAATCCAACACATCTTGCACCTTGCTAGGATCAACGGATATACCTCCGTTAGAGATAACATGCCCTAGGAAAGAGACTTCTTTCAGCCAAAATTCACACTTGCTCCTCTTGGCATAGAGCTGATGCTCTCTTAGCTTCTGCAAAACCATCCTTAGATGTTCAGCATGATCCTCTTCTGTTCTAGAGAACACTAGAATGTCATCTATGAACACCACCACAAACTTATCCAGGTATTCCATGAACACTTTATTCATCAGATACATGAAGTAGGCTGGGGCATTGGTCAGACCAAAAGACATCACGGTATACTCATACAGTCCATACCGCGTGGTGAAGGCGGTCTTAGGAATGTCTGAGTTCCGGATTTTCAACTGGTGATACCCAGACCTGAGATCTATTTTAGAGAACACACATGCTCCTCTAAGCTGGTCAAATAGATCATCTATCCGGGGTAGAGGGTATTTGTTTTTAATGGTAACCTCATTTAAAGACCTATAATCCACACACATCCTCTGGCTACCATCTTTCTTATCCACAAAGATCACTGGTGCTCCCCAAGGAGAAGCACTAGGACGTATATACCCTTTCTCTAACAACTCCTTAAGCTGTTTCTTAAGTTCTTCTAATTCATTTACCCCCATTCTATAAGGTCTTTTAGATATTGGTGCAGTTCCAGGCAATAATTCAATAATGAACTCAACATCGCGATCAGGTGGCATACCTGGCAAATCATCCGGAAAGACATCAGGGAACTCGCCCACCACCCGATCCTGCTCTGCACCACTAGCATCCATCTGGTTGACCGAGGCAGTTGGCTGCTCTTTTAACACCACTTGCACACAGATTCTGTCTCCCTTAGGTGTAGTTACAACAACTGACCTTTCTTGACACTGAATGACAGCCCCATGTTGCTTCATCCAGTCCATACCCAAGATGAGATCTATACCTGCTGTTCTTAGCACTATAGGCTTTACTTTAAAGTCTACCCCCCTTAGGTTGACACTAGAGGTGGGGCTCCAAAAATTTGCAGGCATACTACCCCCTGGTGAGTTTACTATGATTGTTTCTTTCATTGCACACAAAGGCACACCATGCATTCTAACAAACGACTGTGATATGAAAGAATGCGAAGCACCAGAATCAAAAAGTATGGTTGCTGGGATTGAGTTGATGCTGAACGTACCCATCATAACATCCGGTGCATCCAGGGCACTCTCGGCAGCTACATGATTCACCCGTCCAGTGTGAGGTGGACGAGCATTCTGCTTCTGAGCTCCTGCCTGGTTTTGTGGGGCCTGGGGGTTCTGCTTCTTGGGGCACTGGTGAGCGTAGTGTCCTGGCTCCCCGCAACGGTAGCAAGCGTTGGGGTTCTGCTGAGCTGCATTCTTCATGGGAGCGGAGTTGGGTGCTCCCTGGCGTGATGCTTGGCTGCTCTGCTGTTGCTGGTACCTCTGACCTCCTGGCTGCTGCTGGTAGCGCTGACCACTTGACTGCTGCTGATGTGGAAGGCGCTGCTGGTTCTGGTTGCCCTGGGGGTACTGTCCCCTGTTCCACTGGTTGCCTTGACTCCTCTGAGGGTAACCTTGCTGGGGGTTGGTTCGGGGACGAGTGTTGCTCCCCGATGACTGGCCTTGGAAGCTTCTTTTCTTTGCCTCCATTTCCTTCCTCTTGTTGTCAATGACTATCGCCCTATTGACCAGGGCCTGATAGTTCGGGTAGGTGTTGGACATCAACTGGAGTTGCAACCCATCATACAGACCATTCAGGAAACGGCGCTGTTTGTCCTTGTCATTGGCCACATCCTGAGGGGCATAACGCGATAGCTGAGCAAACTTGTCGCGGTACTGCGCCACTGACATGGACCCTTGCTTCAGAGAGCGGAACTCCTCTTGCTTCAGTTCCACAAGACCATCTGGGATGTGATAGGATCGGAAGTTCTCCTTGAACTCCTGCCAAGTAACAACTGGGGCATCTTGGGGACGGCCGAACATGAACGCATCCCACCAGTCCTGTGCAGCTCCCTGCAGTTGCCCAGAAGCGTAGAGCACCTTCTCATAGTCGGTGCACTGGGCAATGTTCAGTTGTTTCTCCACTGCACGGAGCCAGTCATCCGCCTCCAGAGGTTCAGAGGCGTGAGTGAACACAGGTGGATGGCCCTTCAGGAACTCTCCTCGACGGTCCCTGACTTGAAGAGGTTGAGGTGCGGCAGCGGGCGCCTGATCCAGGCGGTTCATCATGGCGTGCATAAGTTGATTCTGCGTGGCCATCAACTGTTCGATGGTCACTGGCGGCGGTGGCGGTGGCGGGTCCATAGGAGCACCACGCCCACGGCCACGGCCTCTTCCGCGTCCACCCCTTGCTGCCATCTGCTCACCAACAAATGCGCAAGAGTTAGACCTTTATATCCGACATAAAAAGCATATATGAACATAAATGAACATTGCTGAAATTTTCTGTGCACATTCTTGTCAACAACAGCTCACTAAAACGAGCATAACTTGAGTTACAGAAATCCAACCGGGATGAACCAGACATCGTTGGAAAGCTTAAGAAACCGGCTACAACTTTCGTATAGAACACTTTTTCAGATTCGGCCAGATTCTAGGCCGAAAACAGCATTGATCAGAAACTGTTCTGGATGGCAGACTGCGCAGAAACATCAACTTTAAACAGGCATATCTCCTAGATCCGAACAGATAAAGACTTGGTTCCAGATTTGTTTGAAAGATACATCAGTCTAGATACTCCCACAAAAATTTCACAAATTTTGGGGTCACGGATTAAGAGATACACAGATTTAACCACAGGCTGCTCCAGAAAACAGCAACACAGAAAAGAGGTAAACAACTTTATATGCCACATGAAGGTGTTTAACTTGGAGAAGCACAACATAACTGGTACTTCACCACACACAACCAAAGATCCAAACAAACTTAGTTCACCAACATAAGTAACACAAACACCACAGGTTCACATAACACAAACTGAAACTTAAAACAACGTGTCTAAACGAGGTAACTGATCATGGTAGGCAAGCTACTGGGCTCCACCGGGGGCATCGTTGGCTCTGTACTTCTTCTTGTAAACGGCTGCATAGTCCAGTTCACCGCGAAGGTAATCCACCTCGCGCTCCAAACGCCTTATCACCTTCTGAGCCGCACGCAGATCATCTTGCACTTTGTCGGCCTTCCTATGCACCTCGTAGGCATGCTGAGCAGTAGAGACCAGAACCGGGTACTCCTCTGGTGGTAGCAGGGTTCGCCACGAGCCCTCCATGTCACTTTGGGGCAGGTAGCGGTAGCGATCATTCCTCATCCTCTGGAAGCGAAGGCCATGGTAGTGCAGGTAAGCATCCTGCGCCGCGTCCTCCATACTTGCGAGGGCATCACCACGCTTGGTGGTAGTCCTGTGAGCTGACTCTATAACATGGGCTTGATCAGCAGCTTTCCAACCTGTAACCATCAGGTCGGACTTCCAGTATGTAGCCTCCAAAGGGTGGGTATACTCGCCGCAGTGATACTGGAGCTTAGCCTCCATCTCCGGGTAGTACTCCTCCAGCAGACGAACCAGCATACTATGATAGTATGCTGTCTCGTCGGGCTTCTTGAACATGAAACGACGATCCCAACCAAGATCTTCCACCACCTGCGCTGCTGGAGAGGCAGGGGGTGCCGGTGCCGAAGCTGACGAAGCGGCGGGAGAGTGTACCACCGGGTACAATGGCACGAAGGCTGGTGCCGTAGGAGCTGGTGGAGCGTCAGGCGCTGCAGGAGCGGGTGCCTCTGGAGCAGGGACCTCAGGCGCTGGCGCCTCAGGCACAGGCTCCACTGGGACTGGCACCTCCGGAGCAGGCACCTCCGGAGCTGGAGACTCGGGAACTGCTGCAGGGGGCGGGGGTGGTGCCGCTAGCTCCTCAGAAACTGCTGGAGTAACGGTCAACTCTTCATCCTCCGCGAAGACGTCGTTGGAGGAGCTGGAGGATCCATCGCTGTCGGGGATGTGAACCACAGGGGGAGCAGGCTGGCTGGTGAAAAGAGCACGGTAGGCACGGGTGTTCATGCGAGGCATCCTGACGTTAAAAACAAGATAAGATAAGCGGAAACAATTAGTTTTAGGCAAAAGGATAAGAATAAGAAGCAGGTATAAATTTTAATAAAGTAACGAGTTAATAAAATAAGCATGAACAGGTAACAAAAAGGTGTTAGACGGCCGTTTCCTAGCTAGGCTTGCGTCCTACAGTCAACAAAGCTTTGATACCAATTTGTCACACCCCAATTTTAAGGATAAAACTGAAGCGGAATACTCATGTGTGCCCAGGAAACAATCACACACATAAGCAGACAAATTACAAGAGTAGCATCATCACATTGTTTATTACATCGCGATAGTATTTAAAACAGAGTCTCACAACATACTGAAACACAGATCGCTGAACTGGTACACAAACCAAACCACAGGGAAACGTCGACTGGGGGAACAGCTAGCCTAGAAGTCTTCAGGAAAGTCGCCAACTGCACCTTCATCTGTTACCCATCCGGGATTTTGCCCAAAAAGAAGATAAACAACAAGCGTAAGTACTCCACGTACTTAGCGAGCTAACATAGGGTTCATGAGGCTCAAAAAGGCTGACACGGTCTGACTGCAGTTAGCTTTTAAGTTGGCAAAGTTTTAACATTAAGGTAAACGAATATTGTGCTTAACCCTTAACCCATGATCCATTTGTCCAACAAAGGTAAGATATGACATCATACTGTACCAACAACATAAAGTAACAATTGTTAAGTTTCATAGTTCCGCTAGTTTTCCGGGCCGCTCGTGACCGTGAGCACGGCTGTTATAACAGTTTTACACTCTGCAGAGGTGGTGCATCTTTACCCACAAGCCGTGTTACCCTTGTGCCCGAGGCGGCCAACCTCTTGATCCACTTCCGAGGTAGATCGGCAGGGCACACTATGAAGCCTTTCGCTGGTTCGTCTAACTGGTCAGGGCCGCTAGGTTTCCTTGGCAGGCAGATGTAGCAACCCCCCTTTTCTATGGCACAAGGCCATCGCAGCTATACACATAGAAACAGGAGCAGCCCTACACCCAAAGTGGCAAGCCCCTTTTGCGCCCTTTCGGGTCACCGCTGCCATATTAGACAAGGTCCAGTTTACTGAGCTAAAACCAGAGCCATATAGCACTCATGGTAGCACTGTCAATCCCAGCTTTTGCTAACAGCAAGTTTTATTAACCGTTTAACAACATATCATCATGAGAAACAAATTCATCATTGGACTGGATCGATTATAAGTCAGTTAGCACTAGCAAAGCTACCCATATGCATATATCCCACGGGAACAAGAACATCACAGATCACAAAGCTATGTGGGTTTTCTAAGGTTGCTCAATTGGACACATGCATAAATGAGTGATTAAAGTAAAGTGTATAGGTAAACAAGGAGATCCCATGCTAACTTGCCTTGGTTGTCGAAAGGTTGATCCTCCTGCTGGTCACTGAACGAGGGGTCCTGGTCGTACCACACCGACTCACCGTCTACCCGATCACAAACATCACCACGCATTCCAGGTGCAAACATACACGATGCAAACAGAGCTATTATTAGAACAATACACCAAACAGTATTAAACTGAAATAAAACTTTGATAAAACAGAAGTACGCATCTCTACGATCACAACAAGTTTTGGTTCATCGAAAACGGAGTTACGGCGTGAAAGATATGGCCGAAACGGCGTATATAAAGCCCTAAACAAGATTAACTTGGACCCTACATCTAAACTGTCCAAAACCGACCAACAGGGACATAAACGGATAGAGCACTAAATTACGAAGCTAACGCAATTTGAACGGGTCAAATCGGAGCTAAAACGTGAATTTTATAAGCAAAACAAAGTAGTGGCATTTCTGTAAATAGTTCGAATTGTATTTGGATTTAAACCGAAATTTAAATTGGATTTTAAACCAATACCGCAGTCAACTGGACTGCGCCTCAATTTCTCCAAAACACAGGGGCCTGGTTGCAAGATTTTCCAGGCACAGGGAATAGTGCCTGGTGGAGTGCGGGTTGGTTCCCGGCTTCTCCAGGGGCTCTTTAGCAAGATGGCCGGCGAAAGGGTATCGCTGATCCTCGGCCGCCGGATCGGAGATGGGCGGCTCGGATTAGATCCAGGGGAAGTGCACGCGTGGGCGAGCCGGCGGCGCGCCGCGCGCGGGGCTCTGGCCGCGACGCCGCGGGGTGTCGCGACGGCGTGCGCGCACCTGCCATGGACGACGCGCGGGCGCTTGCGGACCCGGCCGAAGGAGGCGCCCCGAGACAAACCAAGAGAAAGGAGAGAGAGCGGAGCTCGAGGGGATTCTTACCGCGGCTAAAGAGGCGGCGAGGAGGCTCGGGTGATGGCTCACGGCGAGGGGCGGCGGGGATCCGAACGCCGGCGTCGGAGCTGCGAGCACACGACGGCGGTTAGGGCCAAAACCGAGCACAACGAAAGAGGAAGAAGGTTCGGCGGCTTCACCGTGATGCGGTGGAGCTCGGAAGAGGATGCAATCGGCCCGGGCGGCGCCTAATCGTTAGATCGACGGCGACGGGCGACGGCAAGGCGGCGGGGTGCTTGGCACGGCTGCTAGGGTGTCCTGCTGAGCGGCGCTGCGGGAGAGAACTGAGGGAAAAGAGAGCGGGAGTGCGGGCGCGTCCGCTATATCGGCGAAGGAATCCCGGAGTCGTGGGAGCGGGCGCCCACGACGCGCGCGGAACGCGGGCGTGGCGGTTGCGCCCGGGGCGGCGCCGCGCGGGAGGAGAAAGACGACGCTGACAGGAGGGGTCGGCTTGTCAGAGAGAGCGGGAAGGGAGAGCGCGGCGGTTCGCGCGGCCGGTTGCACGCGCGCTGGCGGGCCGGTCTGCTGGGCCGCGCGCAAAGGAGAAGGGAGAGGGAAACCGAAGGCGCCGGCCCACGGCGGGAAAGGAGAAAGGGGGAGGGAAGAGCGCCGGCGGGCTGGGCCTCAGGCCAATCGGGCCGAAAGCAAGGAAAGGAGAGAGGGAGAAAATGAATTCCTTTTTATTTGTTTCAAAGCATTTCAAAACCATTCCAAAAGAAGTTTGAATTCAAACCAAATTTTGACAAAACCCAGTCACTTCAATAAATCCAGTGCATCAGCATGAATGCATAAACATGTTGCCACAATTATTTTAATTCAACAAAAATTTATTTTACTCCCTAGGTTAAATGCTCACAAAAACCTAATTAAATCATTTTCACCTATTTTGTTTTGGAGAAAATTTTAGGGTGTTACAGTGGTTCCCAGAATGTCTGGTTTCTCCACAGACTTCACAAGTCATGTAGGATTCCAGAGATTGGACACTCTCTTGTTGGTTCATCTTCTCACAGCTGTCCAGCTTCTTTGCCAGCAGGTCCATCTTGGCCACGATCATGTCGGCCTCCTTAAGGGAATGCATACCTTGCTTACGGGGCTGTAGTCTCTCGTCATTCCATCCTTGGTTCGACACCATCTTCTCTATGAGAGCCTTAGCATCTGCAACATTTAGAGAAAAGAATGCACCGCCGGCGGCGGCATCCAAATGGCTTCTAGAGAGAGGGGTTAGGCCATGGTAGAAGTTCTGGATCAATAGCCAGTCCTCCATACCATGGTGCGGACAAGCAGCGACATACTCTTGCAACCTCTCCCAAGCCTCGGGAATAGATTCCTCGGCTTGTTGCGTAAAGCTGGAGATTTTGTTGCGAAGAGCATTTGTCTTGCCCATCAAAAAGAATTTGGCGAGAAAAGCATTGGAACACTTGTCCCATGTGTCTACAACATTGCAATCGGTATAGAACTATTGCTTCGCTTTTCCTAGCAAAGAGAAAGGAAAGAGACGAAGATGGATGGCTTCTTGGGTTATCCCCTTAATGGTGAAGGTGCCGCAAATCTCCAAGAATTGTTGGAGGTGAGCATTAGCATCCTCATGAGCCTTGCCACAGAACGGGCTAGCTTGGACCATCGTGATCGGAGCCGGTTTCAACTCAAAATTGAGGTTGGCATCGATCACGTCTGGTCCTATTGCTACATTAGCGGCAGAAGGAGCAGAAAACTCACGAATGGTATTATTGGCCATCGTGAAGATAGAACGAGATAAGAAAGAAAGAAGTTGAAGAAGATGAAGGAAAAAGATAAGAAGAGTTAAGGAAAGAAAGAATGGGGTAAGATGGGATTCGCTAAGCAGGAGCTTAAGCGAAGATAAATTCGACACGGACTCAACCGATACACCGATTGCCTTCCCCGGCAACGGCGCCAGAAATGCTTGTTGACAATTGCTAACGTCATTACTAGGAGTAGACTTTGGAGTCTATCCCTGGCAACGGCGCCAGAAATGCTTGTTGGTAGTTCTTAGCTACACCTAGGATAGGGTAACTAAAGTAGCTATCTACTAATGCCAAGCGGGGTTGTCAGTCCCGACACTAGTAGGAGCTAGGCAGCGAGAATGCAATCTACCAGGAGGAGATTCTGCAAGCGCACAGAACTATTGTAGTAGCACTTCGCCTGGGAGTACCAGGTGTCGATTTATTTGATCCCAAGGGAAGGCTAGGGTGGTGTATGAGTTGAGTCAAGGAGGGGATGAGAGTCGAAGAAAAGAGAAAAGGGAAAAGGGGAGAAGAGAGGAGATGAAAGGCTAGAAAGGATATGTGGGTGGATAGGTAAGGATGAAATGGAAGGCTAAGGTAGGGTGGATGGATAGGTAGATAGAATGGGATAACTAAGGGTAACTAACTAATAACTACTAACTACTAACTACTCCTAGATAACCACAGAGCAAGATAACTACGACGCAAGATAGTTATGAAGGAAGGCAGGCAAAGGACAATAAAGTAACTAAGTTGAGTATAGTTTTATTCCTATCTTGTCAAGTATCGAGGCGTACTAGCCTTTACCACTTACTTAGGTTGAACGCTAGCACAACGAGCCTTACTGTTAAACTGGGCCAACTACGTGGTGGAATTCAAGGCGCACAGGGCTGTCACCACCTACTTGCTACCATAGCTATCCGGGGGTCTAGCCGTATCTGAAGGTAAGTCTATAACTAAGCACCACGCTTAACTATATTCTAACTATCTCTACCCTAGCTTTGAATAGAGACACCCTTGCGGACGTCAGAGCAAATACTTGACTTAATAAGATAAACACTAAACTAACTAAGCAACCTATTGGCAAAGATCAATCACTAAGCACACTAGAGATTAACTACTATGGCTAAGTGAACTGAACTGTAGGATAGCTAGGCACTCATGCAATCAATCAAGTATACCACTCAATACTGATAAGTAGAATAAAGTAATACTTGAAATGATGAACTAGAATATAGTAAAGTGCTTGAGATACAAGAGCGAAACCTGAACTGGAGATGAAGGAAGACTCTTCCCAGCTCCAGAACCGATCACTCGCACGCCTCTACTCTTGAGCTAAGCCTTGAGCAGCGCTACCGCGAGGGCAAAGATGCCTTGCTCTACTAGCTACCTACTTGCCTAAGCTCTCTGAGCTCTCACTTGCTTGCTTCTACTTGCTTTGCTTCTCTTGTGTGGGATATATGGGATGGTACAAATGAAGTAGTGTCACCAGGGGGTATTTATAGTCTTGAGGAGTGAGGGGGGTACTTATAGGGGGCAGCCAACCGACCTAAGGTTTGGTCAGGTGGCGGGCGCCACCCCTTACTGGCGGCCGCCAGTCCCCTGGCCGTTGGATGCACCGCCTTTGATCCTACGGCCTCCAGGTGGTTGTCCAAGGCGGTTTCGAGGTCGGTTGCATGTCCTAGCAACCTCCATTCGGCCTTGATCCACGCCACTCCTCCCTGAGCCGTCTGATGCCACTGACCTAGTGACCAAGGGCCAAGATTTGGCCTTGGGGAGGTCACACGGATCGATGATGTGGCAGGGAGTGGAACTTGGGCCAACCCAAGTGGCGGGCGCAACTTAGAGGTGGCGGGCGCCACCTAGGGGTGGCGGGCGCCACCCCCCTTAGGCCCATTTGGGCCCTGCTGAGTGGGCTTGGCCTCTGGTGGGTCCATATGTCCAAATTTGGTTCTAATCCTGCATTCAAATAAAATTCTATGGACATGTGGAATTTGGTTAGTTTGAAACCTATTTGACTACATTTCATGCCTTTTTGGTGGACTTTAGGGTCAAATGTTGATGGTAAAACAGGTGTTTAAGGACCATCAACAGTGGTCACATAGAGTAGGCTTCCAATCATTGACTGATATAGCTTTTGGTCCACTATGTCACCACTAGAGTCACTATCCAAATGTCCATTTGTGCCCATTGGAGTGGTTATTGCTTTTGCCTCATCTAACCCAAACTTCTTGAGCATGTCCTTGATGTACTTGCCTTGACTAACAAATGTGTCTTTCTTCATTTGCTTGATTTGTAGACCAAGGAAGTAACTAAGCTCTCCAATCATTAACATCTCAAACTCCGTAGCCATCATCTCTCCAAATTCTTCACAAAAGTCTTGGTTGGTTGATCCAAATATAATGTCATCCACATAGATTTGCAACACAAACAAGTCACTTCCAATCTTCTTGGTGAAGAGAGTGGTGTCAACCTTCCCAATCTTGAACCCTTTGGCTAACAAGAAGTCCCTCAATCTTTCATACCATGCTCTTGGTGCTTGCTTCAACCCATATAGTGCCGTCTTGAGCTTGTACACATGGTTGGGCTTCTTCAAATCCTCAAATCCGGGAGGTTGCTCAACATACACTAGCTCATTAATGAATCCATTGAGAAAAGAACTTTTCACATCCATTTGATAGAGCTTGATGTTGTGTGAACAAGCATATGCAAGTAAGATTCTTATAGCCTCAAATATAGCAACTGGTGCATAGGTTTCTCCAAAGTCAATGCCTTCCATTTGAGTGTACCCTTGTGCAACCAATCTTGCTTTGTTCCTTACAACAATACCATCTTCATCTTGCTTGTTCCGGAAGACCCATCTAGTGCCAATTACATTTGTGCTCTTTGGTCCTTCCACTAACTCCCAAACATCATTGCGGGTAAAGTTGTTTATCTCTTCATGCATTGCATTTACCCAATCAATATCCATCAAAGCTTCATCAATCTTGGTTGGCTCAATAGATGATACAAATGAGTAGTGTTCACAAAATGAAGCCAATCTTGATCTTTTTTGCACACCTCTTCTTATGTCACCAACAATTTGATCCAAAGGATGATCTCTTGCTATATGTGTTGGTTGTAGCACTTGTTGCGGTTGGACACTTGCACTTGCACTTGGATGAGCCATTTGAGAGCTACTAGCATCTTGTTGATCATGAGAACCACTAGAGCTTGCAAGATCATTGCCATGCATGGTTGGAGGAGAGAGCACTTGATCTTTGTCATCTTCAATGTCAATCACTTGCTTTGGCCTTATATCACCAATGTCCATGTTCTTCATAGCTTCCACCAATTATGTTCCTCTCACATCATCTAGATTGTCTTGTTCTTCATGAGAGCCATTGGTTTCATCAAACTCGACATCATGGACTTCTTCAACTATTCTTGTTGTGTTCTTCCACACTCTATATGCTTTGCTTGTAGTGGAGTAACCAAGTAGAAACCCTTCATCATACTTCTTCTCAATCTTCACAAGTCTTGTGCCCTTCTTCAATATGTAGCACTTGCATCCAAAGACCCAAAAATAGGCAATGTTGGGCTTTCTATCATTATGGAGCTCATATGGTGTCTTCTTCAATAGAGGATGACAATAGAGCCGGTTGTTATAATAGCATGTCGTGTTGATTGCTTCGGCCCAAAAAGAATCACTCACATTGTATTCACTAAGCATGGATCTTGACATGTCAATGAGTGTCCTATTCTTCCTTTCAACTATCCCATTGGATTGAGGTGTATACTTGGCTGAGAATTGATGTTTGATTCCAAACTCATCACATAGCTCATCAACTCTTGTGTTTCTAAACTCACTTCCATTGTCACTTCTCACTTTCTTGATTCTTCTATCAAACTCATTTTGACTTCTCTTGACAAAGGTTTTGAATATGCCAAACACTTAACTTTTGTCAACAAGAAAGAAGACTCATCTGTATCTTGTATAGTCATCCACTATCACAAATCCATACTTGTTTCCTCCAATACTTGCATATGTAGTTGGTCCAAACAAGTCCATGTGCAACAACTCAAGTGCATGTGTAGTGCTCATCATTCCTTTGTTAGGATGGGTGTTTCCAACTTGTTTTCCCATTTGGCATGCACTACAAAGCTTGTCCTTCTCAAAATAAACATCTTTTAGCCCTCTCACCATGTCATGTTTCACTAGCCTCTTTAGTTGCTTCATTCCAATATGTCCCAAGCGCCTATGCCATAGCCAACCCATACTTGATTTGGTGAATAAGCATGTTGTCAATTGAGCTTCACTAGCATCAAAGTCCACCAAATAAAGGTTCTCATATCTAAATCCTTTGAAGACCAAATCACTTCCGTCAACACTCACTATCTCCACATCATTCACACCAAATATGCATTGGAATCCCAAATCACACAATTGTGCCACAGACAATAGGTTGAAGTTGAGAGATTCCACTAATAGCACATTGGAGATGCCCAAGTCATTGGATATTACAATCTTGCCCAAGCCTTTGACCTTGCCTTTCTTGTTATCACCAAATTTGATAGCATCTGCATGATCATTGCCACTAGTGTTGATTGATTTGAACATTCTTCCATCTCCAGTCATGTGTTGAGTGCACCCACTATCAAGCACCCAATGCCTTCCTCCAGCTTTATAGTTTAGCTACAAAAGAGATCAATTCTTTTTAGGTACCCAAATCTTTTTTGGGTCCTCCTAGGTTAGTTACCAAGCCCTTGGGCACCAAAATTGCCTTTTTCTTTGGGCCAACCATGGGTGCACCAATGTACTTAGCCTTCACACCATTAGTCCCTTTGTAAGCTTATAACAAGAATCAAGTCTAATAGATGAAACATGAGCATTATTCTTGTTCTTATTCTTGTTATAGCAATTTTGCTCTATATGCCCGGATTGCTTGCAATTATAGCAATACCGACCATTGCTCTTCACAAAACAAGTCTTGTGAGTAGCAAAGGCTGCCTTGCCCTTCTTGGGGGTATAGCCAAGTCCCTCCTTGTTGAGTGGACACCTTTGGCTTCCCAAGCACTTAAGCAAGCGGGCATCTCCACCATAGGCATTGCCTAAAGCATGAGTGAGCTCATTAACCTTGTTCTTAAGGTTATCATTCTCTACCACTAATGATGAATCACAAGTAGTAGAAGTAGTCATTTTAGTTGAGCTAGATGATGATGATGCATTGGTGGGAGCAACACTAATAGGAGCATAAAATGATTCATCAAGTATATCACAAGTTACTCCTACATTGCATGTCTCTACAACATCCTCAATCTTACTTTGATCAAGGAGGGAGGAGTGGGCTTCCTTAAGCCTAGTGTGAGCTTGATCAAGCTTCTCATGGGCTTCCTCTAGCCTCTCATGAGTAGACTTGAGCTCATCAAAGGATTGCTCAAGAGCCTTGTGGGCCTTGCGCAATTCTTTGCACTCCTTCCTCTTAGTCTCAATGTAAGAGTGAGCATCTTGTAGCATGCTCATGAGGTCCTCCTTTGAGTACTCCTCATCATCATCGTTCTCACTCTCATCAGATGATACCTTAGCAGCCTTAGCTGTTAAGCATGTTGACAGAGTGTTGAAGATAAAAGGCTTGCTTGAGATAGCAAGACTAGCCATAGCCTTATTTTTGGTGATCCTCCTATCATCATCACTAGAATCATCATCATCACTTGAGGAAGTATCACTATCCCATGTCACAACATAGGAACCACTCTTCTTCTTCTCTTTCTTTTCCTTTCTTTTCCTTTCTTTCTTTATTGTCTTTCTTCTTGCTCTTCTTGTGATCATCATCTTCTTCACTAGAGTATGGACAATCCGCAATGAAGTGATCCTTTGCTCTTGCATCTATAGCACCTCTTAGTTGTGCTTTTGGTTGCATCTATTCTTTTTCTTGTTGCATAGCCCTTCTTCTTTATGAACTTGCCAAACCTTGCGGATACATGGGTGTATGCCGAGTCTCTGAGTGATGAGTGATTGTCAACTGAGATGATGCGCATGTTCTTTGGCTTGTGTTGTGCAGGTGTCGAGCACGGATACAGTGATCAAAGGCAAGGTGAAGGTCAAGTAGAGACGTGCCGTGCCGATGGACCGAGAGTGGCGAAGGGCGGACGTGAGGCTTGGACTGAGGGACCGGTGGCCCGAGGATCAGCTGTGGTGGCTGGCAGCCTGGGACAGCGACGAGCGAAGACTTGCGAACACGGTGTTGCTCGGGTCGAGGACCTGGGGACACGTGTCGGTGGACGGGGTGCACGGGCGGTGCATCCCCTCTACGGCTCGGTTTGGTGGTTGAGCCACAGAAAAACCACCGAGTGGACGGTTTCCAGGTTTGGGCCTCAAAACCTGGGCGCTGATGGTTTCCGAGTTTGGGTCACAAAACTCGGGCTGTGGACGGTTTCCAGGTTTGGGCCTCAAAACCTGGGCGCTGATGGTTTCCGAGTTTGGGCCACAAAACTCGGGCTGAGGACGGTTTCCAGGTTTGGGCCTCAAAACCTGGGTGCTGCGGGTTTCTGAGTTTGGGCCACAAAACTCAGGCGATGGATGGCTGGTTTTCCCGTTTGGGCCTCAAAACTGGGGGTTGGTCGTGAAGGCTGGTTTCCCGGTTTGGGCCTCAAAACCGGGGGCGAAGTCCGTGAAAAGGACAAGCGGAGCGGTGGCGGCACGTGGCGGGAATCGGTGAGGTTGCGTCGAGGCAATGCTACCAGTTGTGCGGGCGTGGCCGTCGGATCACCAACTATCTTGAGTTGGTCCAGAATAACCCTAGGGTTTAGCCGGTTCGCTCTGTAATTAGAGAGGGGTAGAGTAGGAATTAGAATTAGGATAAGTAGAGGGAGACACCCTCCTCCCAATCTGTCTCAGTCATTTGCTCTTTGCTTCTAGGGTTTCCTTCTCTCCCAATCCCCTACTGTAGCTACTGAGATCCGCAGAAGAACCATACCTCTGTGTACTGGAGATTTTGAGAAAGTGAGGCCGTAACCTCACTGTTGTAGCGTGTGGTAGCCACACGGTTGCAGATCGATGACTTGATTTGTGTTTTGTTCGTGTTCTTCGTTTCTCCGCGATTTTCCCGTCGCTCGACCTTTTTGAATTCCACTTGAATCAACTTGTTCTTTATAGTGAGGAGAACATTTCCACCGAAGGAATTTATCTCTACCCTCACGAACAAGTAGATCGGGTCGATTTTGTTTTCGTGGCGCTTTTTCAGTTCAAACACCTTCCCTTTCGATTTCCCGTTGATTGAATCGATTTGAGCGGATGATTTCTTAGGGATAGTCTCCTAACTACCTCGTGATCATCCTCTCCAAGTTTGGGATCAAGGGATTTTGGTTTGGATCGATTTGGAGAAGATTTGGGTGAAGGGCGACCAAAATCGCCCTTACTGGGTGGTCGCGGACAGTCCGCCGCCCACCCCGCGGATAGTCCGCGCGTCGGGGACGAGCCGGACCAGTGGCTCTGTTCTTCGGCCGTTTGGTTTTTGGTTGACCGGCGGACAGTCCGCCGTTGGAGTTCACGGATAGTCCGGGAACGTCCAGGGACTTGCAGCAACAGTGCTGTTTCGGGGATTTGGCTGGCGGACAGTCCGCCATCCCCCCGCAGACAGTCCGCGGTTGAGCCGGACAGTCCGGGACTGTACTGGCGGATAGTCTAGGAGTCGGCTGTTTGTTGAGTTTTGGTGCGTTTGCTCTCCCGGCTTCTTCACTTGGTTTTCGGACTTCACGTTTGGCCCTAGAGTTGACCAAGGAACCTCTCTAGGTATCTTTGCTACTTGTTAGCATCGGTATTTGGGGATTTCTGGACGTAGTCTTCCATCTACGTTCGGGACTTGGTTTTTAGGAGACAAACTTGTTCCGGTACTTTTGCCGTTTGGTTTGCTATCGCTTTGTGGTGCTCCGCTGTGATCCTAGGGATCATCCACCCTCTTCCAAGGGTCGTGAGCATCACGGTTTCGATCGAAGCTCCTGGGGTTGATTTTGGGAACAAAAGGCCAAAGTTTCGAGAGAAATTTTTGAGCTCCCATTCACCCCCCCCCCCTCTGGTCGCCTTGCTATTGCATTCTCGGTCCTTCAATTGGTATCGGAGTGGGTTAAGGATCTTCCACCTTAGCCGGTTCCAGATCCACAGAAGGCGACATGGATCGCGGCGTGGGCAAACCGCCGTTTTTCGATGGGACGAACTATGCGTATTGGAAGATACGCATGTCGGCCTATCTGCAGAGTTTGGGTGCTTCCATTTGGGATATTTGCAACTCTGCCGATTACGTTGTCTTGGCTGCTCGTGTCTCTCAGCTTCAGATCGATGAGCACGATGCCAATAGCCGAGCCCGTAATGCTCTTTTCTCATGCCTGAGCATTAGTGAGTTTGATCGCGTTTCTCAGCTCGCTATGGCTCGGGAGATTTGGAAGGATACAGTGAAGGAACTTGAATCTGTCAAGTCCACCATAGTTGTTACCGATGAGGAGGAGTGTGAGATGTGCACCACACACATGACTGACCTTCTCACTTTGACAAGCAAGTATGCTGTGTTGGTAGGAGAGGTGGATGAGCTGAAGGCTAGATCCTCGCTGTTGGGCGCATGCAAGTCCTGTGCTGGCTTGCAAACCGAGTTGCCACAGAAGAATGCCAAGATTGTGTCTCTTGAGAAGGCCAGCTCGGGTAGCACTTGTGTGTCCAGGTGTGTTCTTTGTGAGGGCCTGGAGATGGAGATAGCCAACGTGAAGCATGACAAGATGCAAACCGAGGAGGAAAACACATACCTTCGGACCATCTTGTCATGAGTGTCTTGTGGTGAGCCGCAGCTTGGGATGATGATCTCCCAGTTCAAGCATGCTGCTGGAGGTCCAGGTGTAGGTTTTGCTCCGGATGTTGATGTGTCATCTTTTGGCAAGATTGGAGAGTCGAGTGGTCTGAACCCATGTGAGAAGCCCAACTCCACCACTACTCCCAAGCTTACAAAAATTCCACCCAAAGAGCCTCTCAAGCCCAACACCTGAAAAACAAGCTGGACACCATGCCACCCATCCAAGAGGAGTTTATGCCACAGAAGGGCAAAGTGATCCACACCCACTACCGTGAGTACCAACAACCCCCTTTGAGAGCGGTGAGGTACCATTGTGAGCATTGTGGGAGAGATGGACACTTGAGTGAGTTTTGCTTTCGGCGCAAGAGAGAGGCGCGCCGTGCAAAGGAGATGAACAACACAGACATGTACCATCTTTTCCATGATGTACATGTGCCAAATGTTCAGAGGCGCGCTGCTAGGCCTAGAGGTCCGAAACCTCAAGTTCCTAGGTCTAGGCCGCGAGGAGGTCGTGCCCGGTGGGAGCCTGCAGTTGTAGGCTATGGACCCCGTGGCGGTGGCTTTGTAGTTGAGCGTTTCCCTCCACCGCGTTTTGAGTATCGCGATGGACACTCCTCCCTTAGCGGACCACGTTTTCCTCTACGTGGTGATCGCTCTTCCCGTAGGCGTGCTAGGAATGGTTTTTCTACTAACCGTTCTTTTGAGCAGCCGGCCCAACACTGGTATTCTCCCTACTTCACTAACCCCAGTGTTGGACCGTATGCTCACCCTATGTCTTTTTATTGATGTAGGTAAAACGATTGGAGAACGTTTGGTTGGTGGATTCCGGTTGCTCGAGGCACATGACCGGAAACGCCAAGTGGTTCTCCAGTCTTAGTCCAGTCGCCGGAAAGGAGTTTATCACCTTCGGCGACAACAGCAAAGGTAAGGTGCTGTCTCGTGGGTCGGTGCGAGTTAATGAGCACTTTGTGTTGCGCGATGTTGCTCTTGTTTCTAACTTGCATTTTAACCTTCTTTCTGTTTCGCAACTTTTCGATGATGACTATGAGATTCGTTTTAAACCGAATCTCAGTCGTATTTTGGATCCTCAGGGCAATCTTGTTTGTGTGATTTCGCCCTTTGGGAAAGTCTTTCGTGCGGATTTCTTGGAGTCTTTTGGCATTTCTCGTTGTCTTGTGGCTGGACCTTCCTCCTCTGATCTTTGGAAGTGGCATAGGAGACTTGGACATTTGAGCTTCGACTTGCTTGCAAGGCTTAGTTCACCTGGCCTAATCCGAGGATTGCCCAAGCTATCCATGGAGAAGGATCTTGTTTGCCATTCTTGTAGACATGGGAAGATGGTTGCCCCTCCCCACCATCCAGTGACTCAGGTCATGACCAAGTGCCCTGGAGAGCTTTTGCACATGGACCTTGTTGGTCCGGCTCGGGTGAGCTCGGTTGGGGGGAAGTGGTATGTGCTTGTTGTCGTTGACGACTTTTCGAGATATTCGTGGGTCTTCTTTTTAGCTGAGAAGACCGAGACTTTCTCCTTTGCTCGCAATCTGATTTTGCGTCTTCAGAACGAGTTTCCTTTGAACTCTATGCGAGCTATTAGGAGTGATAGTGGTTCTGAATTCAAGAATTTGGATTTTGAGAAGTTTTGTAACTCATTGGGTTTAGAGCATCAGTTTTCTTCCCCCTACACACCGCCTCAGAATGGTGTTGTAGAAAGGAAGAGTCGGACCCTTGTAGAGATGGCCAGGACGATGCTCGATGAGCATAGGACTCCTAGGCGATATTGGGCCGAAGCGATGAGCACTGCATGCTACATTTCCAATCGCATTTTTCTCCGAGCCTTCTTGAAAAAGACTTCTTATGAGTTGCGTTTTAGAAAACTGCCCAAGGTGAGTTATTTTAGAGTCTTTGGTTGCCACTGTTTTATACTTAAGAAAGGCAACCTAGACAAATTTGAGTCTCGTTCTTCTGACGGTGTGTTTTTGGGTTATGGCACTCACACTCGAGCTTATTGTGTACTTAACCTTGACACTAACAGAGTCATGGAGACATCAGATGTCACCTTCGATGAGACTATGGTTTGTCCTTCTTCTTGTTTTGAGCGTGCACGTGATCATGAGGTTGGTGAGCCTCTTTTTGATGACGAGGATGAGGGTGCTGAAGGTATAGATAATCCAGCACCCCCTCCACCTGCTGTGCCGCAAGGAGCGGCTTCTACTATGACTCACGGCCCCGACACTTCTTCATCCTGGGGGCCGTGGGATCCGCCACCTCGAGCGGTACCCTTTGTACCCGAGGAGGCGCCAGCTGCTGTTGAGGGGGAGATCACTTCTGCTCGGGAGGCGCCACGACACATCCAGCGCCAGCATCCGCCTCAACAGATGATTGGCAACATCGGCGAACGTGTCACTCGGTCAAGGTCACAACAAATCTCTCACTTTGCTCATTCTGCATTTGTTGCTGATTTTGAACCCCGAGATGTTGGACACGCTTTATCTGATCTAGATTGGGTCAATGCCATGCATGAGGAGTTGGAAAATTTTGAAAGAAATCGGGTTTGGGTTCTTGTTCCTCCTCCTCCTGAGTGTCACCCAATTGAGACAAAATGGGTTTTCAAAAACAAACAAGGAGAGGATGGCCATGTTGTGAGAAACAAGGCCAGACTAGTAGCCCAGGGGTATAGTCAGAAGGAGGGGATAGACTATGAGGAGACTTTCGCTCCTGTAGCTCGTTTGGAGGCAATTAAGATACTCTTGGCTTTTGCTGCATCCAAAGGGTTTAAACTTTTTCAAATGGATGTCAAGAGTGCCTTCTTAAACGGCTACATAGAAGAGGAGGTTTATGTGAGACAACCCCCTGGTTTCGAAAATCCTAAGTTTTCAAACCATGTTTTTAAACTTCACAAAGCTTTGTATGGTTTGAAACAAGCCCCTAGAGCCTGGTATGATAGGTTGAAAACCTTTTTGCTTGCTAAGGGTTTTAAAATGGGATGTATGGATAAAACGCTCTTTCTCCTCAAGCAAGGCACTAATACTCTCTTGGTCCAGATTTACGTGGATGATATCATTTTCGGTGGTTCTTCTCACGCTTTGGTTGCCAAGTTTGCAGACACTATGAGCAGGGAGTTTGAGATGAGCATGATGGGCGAGTTGACGTTTTTCCTCGGGTTGCAAATCAAGCAATCCCGAGAGGGGACGTTCGTGCACCAGGGTAAGTATACCAAGGACATATTGAAGAAGTTCGATATGGGTGAGGCCAAGCCTCTTCCAACACCCATGTCTAGCACGATGGCCCTGGATGCGGATGTGGATGGAGAAGCGGTGGACCAGAAGGAGTACCGGAGTATGATTGGATCGCTGCTGTACCTGACGGCGACACGCCCGGACATTCAGTTCGCGGTGTGTCTTTGCGCGCGCTTTCAGTCGTCGCCGCGCACTTCTCACCGTCAGGCGGTCAAGCACATTATGAGGTACTTATCCTTCACTCCAGAATTTGGGATTTGGTATTCTGCTTCCTCCACCCTTTCCCTTTGTGGTTATTCCGATGCCGATTTTGCTGGTTGCCGCATTGATCGCAAGTCCACTTCCGGGACTTGCCAGTTTATTGGATCTTCTCTTGTTTTGTGGTCCTCTCGCAAGCAGTCTAGTGTCGCCCAGTCTAAAACGGAGGCTGAGTATGTTGCTACGGCTAGCTGCTGTTCCTAGTTGCTTTGGATGATGGCCACTTTGCGTGATTTTGGTCTGAGCTTTTCTCGCGTTCCTTTGCTCTGTGACAGCACGAGTGCTATTAGCGTTGCTAAGAACCCCGTGCTGCACTCTAAGACCAAACACATTGATGTGCGCTTTCATTTTCTGCGAGACCACTATGAGAAGGGTGATATCGACCTTCGCCATGTCGATACTCATCATCAGTTGGCTGATATTTTCACCAAGCCTTTGGACCAATCAACTTTTGCTAGGTTGAGAGGTGAGCTTGGTGTGTGTTTTCCCTTTTAGATGGGGGAAACATTTTGGCTCTTGTCTTATAAACTGACTTTGTGTTTTTCTTTTGGTTTCTTCGTGCATCTTTGCATTTCATCTTGCATTTTTCCATTCAGAGCTTCATGTATATAATCTGAAGAATGTAACTATGCTCTGTATAGTATTTGCTCCGATGCTTTATGATGATGCTGTAGCTTATGCTCTTTCTGATCACTGATACATGTTGTGAGCAGAGCTATTTCATGAATGGAGAATCTGATTAATGAACATAAAACTTGAAAATGTTCACCATTGAGATATGCAACTAGCATGTGTAGGATGTGTTGAATTCACTCGTGCTTTTCATATATGCTAGGTTGCTATGTCTCTAGTTCGGAGTCACTCACTTGCTTGGTTTGTTCATAATCTGTTTAAAATCTGAACCAAGTTAAGTGAATTTGAAAAGATCGAGATGGGATTGCTTGTCAACACATCACAGTTTCGAGACTATTTCTCATTGCACTTTGAGTTAAACTTGAGCTGTGTAGTGTATGACCGAAACTGTTGCTTTAAGCTTCTGATTGCTTCTGCATAGGCTTCGCACAGTTGAAAAGTTAGGCAATGACAAGCTCTCAACCTCTCGCAATCACATGCTAAATTCTGAACTTGTGTAAATTCACCGCTGCAACTCTGATCTAAAATTGAAATCACAAGTTTATACTTCATTCTATAGCATGATGATTGAACTGTGCTAGGGGTAGTTCACCTTGTATACATGTTTAGCACTTGTCGGATATCCTGTCTATACATGTTTTGTGCTATTTTGATGGTGAACCCTTTTTGGCTGAAAACTGCTCTTTTGCTCTCATATTCATATTTCGTATCTGGTGATCAGTTTGAGCCTTTGCTAGCTTCTTATGAATGTTGTTGAGTCATCGGATCAGAACTGTGTAGAGCATCCTTGCATTCTTTTGATTATATTTCTGAAGCTACTAACTTGCATTTTTACTCGTATGCATTTTTGGAGGGAGATATTCTGTCAAGGGGGAGACATTTGAGTGCGTGTGCACATTTGCTTGCTGGTGCATTTTCAACTAAGGGGAGAAAATATTGACAAATCATGAGTTCCCTGGGTTGTGTGCACTAGTTGAGGGGGAGTTTGCTAGTTGTATTGAGTCTTTGCCTCTTTCTTGAGGAACTAGCAAACATTTTCAGCTCATTTTCAGCTCTTCAATTGGTATCAAACTCTTTTGGTTTTGAGATTGGTAACAGTTGGTATTGAGCTGCTTCGCTAGCGGTGTTGAGCCCGTTCTGCCTCTTCTTGAGGGCTAGCTCTGTGTTGCTTGATTTTCTGTCGATTTTCCCATTGGTATCGAGCTTTCTCGCTAGTGGTGTTGAGCCTGTTCTACCTCTTCTTGAGGGCTAGCTTTGCTTTGCTTGGTTGCGTCGAGCCGTTGCCCATGTCTTTGGGAACCAAGCTGTCTTGCTCTTTCCACTTGACCTTCTTCGGCTTTGCTATGCTTTTGGGTCATTTGGTCGAGTTCTCTCTCTTTCTTCCTTCCTTCTTCTGTTTCCATTATGATTTGTGTTGGTAGTTGACAATGCACTCATCAAGGGGGAGATTGCGGATACATGGGTGTATGCCGAGTCTCTGAGTGATGAGTGCTTGTCAACTGGGATGATGCGCATGTTCTTTGGCTTGTGTTGTGCAGGTGTCGAGCACGGATACAGTGATCAAAGGCAAGGTGAAGGTCAAGTAGAGACATGCCGTGCCGATGGACCGAGAGTGGCGAAGGGCGGACGTGAGGCTTGGACTGAGGGACCGGTGGCCCGAGGATCAGCTGTGGTGGCTGGCAGCCTGGGACAGCGACGAGCGAAGACTTGCGGGCACGGTGTTGCTCGGGTCGAGGACCTGGGGACATGTGTCGGTGGACGGGGTGCATGGGCGGTGCATCCCCTCTATGGCTCGGTTTGGTGGTTGAGCCACAGAAAAACCACCGAGTGGACGGTTTCCAGGTTTGGGCCTCAAAACCTGGGCGCTGATGGTTTCCGAGTTTGGGTCACAAAACTCGGGCTGTGGACGGTTTCCAGGTTTGGGCCTCAAAACCTGGGCGCTGATGGTTTCCGAGTTTGGGCCACAAAACTCGGGCTGAGGACGGTTTCCAGGTTTGGGCCTCAAAACCTGGGTGATGCGGGTTTCTGAGTTTGGGCCACAAAACTCAAGCGATGGACGGCTGGTTTTCCAGTTTGGGCCTCAAAACCGGGGGTTGGTCGTGAAGGCTGGTTTCCCGGTTTGGGCCTCAAAACCGGGGGCGAAGTCCATGAAAAGGACAAGCAGAGCGGTGGCGGCACGTGGCGGGAATCGGTGAGGTTGCGTCGAGGCAACGCTACCAGTTGTGCGGGCGTGGCCGTCGGATCACCAACTATCTTGAGTTGGTACAGAATAACCCTAGGGTTTAGCCGGTTCACTCCGTAATTAGAGAGGGGTAGAGTAGGAATTAGAATTAGGATAAGTAGAGGGAGACACCCTCCTCCCAATCTATCTCAGTCATTTGCTCTTTGCTTCTAGGGTTTCGTGCTCTCCCAATCCCCTGCTGTAGCTACTGAGATCCGCAGAAGAACCATACCTCTGTGTACTGGAGATTTTGAGGAAGTGAGGCCGTAACCTCACTGTGGTAGCGTGTGGTAGCCACACGGTTGCAGATCGATGACTTGATTCGCGTTTTGTTCGTGTTCTTCGCGTTCTTCGTTTCTCCGCGATTTTCCCATCGCTCGATGTCTCTCTATACTGCGTCTTTTCGAATTCCACTTGAATCAACTTGTTCTTTATAGTGAGGAGAACATTTCCACCGAAGGAATTTATCTCTACCCTCACGAACAAGTAGATCGGGTCGATTTCGTTTTCGTGGCGCTTTTTCGATTCATACAACTTTCCTTTCGATTTCCCGTTGATTGAATCGATTTGAGCGGATGATTTCTTGGGGATAGTCTCCTAACTACCTCATGATCATCCTCTCCAAGTTTGGGATCAAGGGATTTTGGTTTGGATCGATTTGGAGAAGATTTGGGTGAAGGGCGACCAAAATCGCCCTTACTGGGTGGTCGCGGACAGTCCGCCGCCCACCCCGCGGACAGTCCGCGCGTCGGGGACGAGCCAGAACACTGGCTCTGTTCTTTGGCCGTTTGGTTTTTGGTTGACCGGCGGACAGTCCGCCGTTGGAGTTCGCGGATAGTCCGGGAACGTCCAGGGGACTTGCAGCAACAGTGCTGTTTCGGGGATTTGGCCGGCGGACAGTCCGCCATCCCCCCGCGGACAGTCCGCGGTTGAGCCGGACAGTCCGGGACTGTACTGGCGGATAGTCTAGGAGTCGGCTGTTTGTTGAGTTTTGGTGCGTTTGCTCTCCCGGCTTCTTCACTTGGTTTTCGGACTTCACGTTTGGCCCTAGAGTTGACCAAGGAACCTCTCTAGGTATCTTTGCTACTTGTTAGCATCGGTATTTGGGGATTTCTCGAAGTATCAAACCTTGGTGGCAAGCATCTCAAGAACTTGTGAGAAAAGTCCTTGTACTCCACCTTCTCTCCCAAGGCCTTCAAGTCACTGATAATGACTTGCAACCGGTGAAACATCTCCGGTATGCTTTCATCATCTTGCATCTTGAAAGTGGCAAGCTTGTCCTTGAGGATGTATAGCTTGGCACCCTTGACCGCCTTGGTGCCCTCATATGTTTCTTCCAACCTCTCCCATATCTCAGTTGCTCTTTCAAGGACCTTGATTTGCTCAAAGACTTTTGTATCAAATGCTTCATAAAACAAGTTGATTGCCACATCATTCCATTGAAGCTTCTCTTCTTCTCTTAGAGTGGGACTTGCGGTGTCAATTACCGCAAAATCATGCTCAATCACTTCCCATATCTTTACGTTCATTCCTCTTGTGAATGCACACATCTTTCTCTTCCAACAATCGACGTTGGTGCCGTCAAAATGTGGTGGCTTCCCCATATAGTTGATTTGAGCCATTGTAACACAGGAGGATGTTAAGCCTCAAACAAACGGTGACCATGGCTCCGATACCACTTGAAAGGTCCAAATTGTCTAGAGGGGGGGTAAATAGCCTAATTAAAAATCTACAAATTCACTTAGGCAAACACTATTAGTATGACAAAAGGCGAAGCTTTTTGTGCTAGCCTAATAGTGTGTTGCAAGCCACCTATCCAATAGTTCTACCTAATAAAACTATGTCACACAATCAATCTAGAGCTAGTATCAAATATGGAATAAGTTATCTAGTTCTAGCACTACTATGATCAAGAGAAAGTATGAAAGACAATTGTGAATAAAAAGGAAATTCTAGTGAACTAATCACAACTAGCTACACAAGGTTTATAGCAAGAGAGATGTACAACAAGTGAAGGTAACTACACAAAAGAAATAGCTCATAGTAAATGCACAAAGTAAATGATCTAGATAGAGGTGGTTTCACCGAGCCTTCGAGATCGCCTTGTAAAGAACCAATCACCGGTGAAATCCACTTATGATGCCAATCACCAAAGATGTGAATATGAAGACCAATCACCAAGATTAAAACACAATCACAATAAGCACGCGGGACATGATGATTTATCCCGAGGTTCACGTGCTTGCCGGCATGCTACTCCCTATTGTGTCGACCAACACTAGGTGATCTGGTGGCTAATTGGCACCAAGCCAAGCTCACCAAAAGCGCCACAAGAATCTACCGCTAGCGAGGTAGCTCAATGACATGAGCAATCTACTAAGCATGCCTCTTATCGCTCCGGCGAGGTGAGGCTCCAAAACCTCTCACCATCACGAACGGTGGTCGCCAAGAACAATCACCAATCTTGCCAACTCCACCTCAACGCCTCCAAGCTGTCTAGGCACTGGCAAATGCCAAGAGTAACAAGCAACTCAAAGCCGATGCGAAGAACTAGTGCCACTAGAATGAACTCTTTCAAAACTTAGCACTAATCACTCAATCTCACTTAGTTTGATCAAATCAACTCTAAAGATGAGTGGGGAGGCTTGGCTATGCTCACAAGGATTCTTAGGGATCAAAATGTGCAAGAGAGAATCCAAGTGAGTCGGCCAAGCCCCTTATATAGCCCCCTCACAATGGTCTAGCCGTTGGGCTGAAATCGGGGGCATCAGACGCGCCAATGCTCGTCCATCGAACGCAGCCTCGACGTCCGATGCTCCAGATGGAGCCATGAGTCCCTCAGATATGAATTCAGTCCGCCCGATCCCAACGGTCAAATTCATTCGTGCTATGGTTAATGTGACATCGGACGCTCTGATGCTAGGCATTGGACGCGTCGATGCCCTGCATTTTTTAGCTCAGAACAGTGCCACATCAGATGCGTCGGAACCCTCACATCGGACGCTCAACCCCTGCGTCCGATGACCAGGCAGAGAGGTTCCAGAATGCTTCCAAACACATCAGACGCGTCATATGGGTTGGCATCGGACGCAAGCCAACGTCCGATGCTCCCTGGAAAGTTTGCTCGCGCCACATCATCACCATCGGACTCTGCAACAATGTTTCCTCAGTGTCCGTTGCTCCTTCAACATTTGACAACAGCTAAGGTTAGCCATCGGACGCTCGGCCTAGCATCCGATGCTGCCGCCTGCAGCGTTCGATGCTTCTATTTCAACACCTTTCGCTTTCTAAGTTCTACCCTTGCTTCCATGCGCCAACACCAAAGTGTTTCAACACTTGTGCACGTATGTTAGCATTTTACAAAGCATTTTCCAAGGGTTTTGTTAGTCACTCACTAGGTCTAAAGCATCGATATGTTAGAGAACTCCTAGTGGCACTTGAACACCGCATAAGCTGTGAATTATTTTCTCTTAATAGTACGGCTATGTATTCTAAATGTGATCACACTTGCTAAGTGTCTTGATCATAAAAACAAAGAGCCTTATAGACTATACCTGTGCCTTCGGGCCTCTTTGCTCCATCTCTTCTCTTCTTCATTTCACCAATGATAGAGCACTCGATTTCTTCAATTGCATGTGGCCATCACCATCATCCATGGTTACCACCTTGCTTGCTCCACCACTTGCCTTGGTCTCAATCCTTTCTTATAAGCTACACACATGCTTAGCAATAGGATTAGACCAAATAGGTTTCATCAATTAGCCAAAACCAAACTAGGGCTTTCATATATGAACTATGACACGAGTTATAAGCATCACCATATCGCTCCTCCTGCCATGCCGATAATCTCGCAATGCCATCATCCAATCTCGTTCCCCGCCTAACCCATGGTCAAAACATCGTGTCTTTTTGCCAAAATATGTTCCATGCAGTACCTAGCAACCCCCAAAAATGGATCAACATTTGGCTTTGTCATACCATGCAAGTAATCATCAAATCCGCTGTTGTCCGCCACCGAGTATCCTCAATCGATGCACCAATCGCCATAAACATGTTTCGCTTTGATCTATCATCCACCTCAGTGCATTGGTTGGCCATGATATATTCCCATGCAGCCAATACATATATCCAAAAGCACACACCTATATCTATAAGTAACAATTATAACATGTGCTGTATGGATATATAACCTTAGATATAGTTATAACAATTATTCCATCGTGTATGGATATATAACAATTGTATGCAACCTCTCTATCCATCTTAAATCCATCGTTGTCATAAAAGTTATAGTTATTCCAATCACCACCATTATCTTTGTCATGTGATGATCTATAACCTGAGATATATACTCTTGCCAATATCATAACATGTTATCCATTGACCAATAATATTCCACCAATTATGCCTACTAGCATACAACAACCATCAAATCTATTCCATCCTAAGTGCATCTCCGGTCGACATGCCCTATCAAAGTAACATGCCCCCATGTGTTGCACACATGTTCCATATATCTTTTCGTCACCAAAGACATAGTCCAACTAGAATCATGAGCTACATGTTACCTAACCCTTTCAGGTTATACCTTTCCAGCATGAGCAAGTGACAACCAAATACACCTAACCTATTCAAGTCATTCTATATCAACTCTCCACATCCACACCGTCACCACAATGTCATAGCTATCTCATCTATCAACCTCAAAATCTCACTGTAGCTCAATCAGGAGACATCATAACTTCGATGTTTAGATATCAATAGATCATGGAACATGATGTATATCAATTCAGTCTTATTGTCCTACATATGCAATCTATTCTAGTCTCTCAAACGATCCCTATTGTACTCCATAATATATCATGCTCTCCGAAGCCAACCCTTATGTTTATGTTAGAACCTAATACATGTCCAACCCTTTTTGTTTTGGTGAATATATTTATTCTAGTCCAAACTCCACCTTGCTCATTTGAAACCAATCCTTTCCACCTATACCTTGTAACTCTCACATCTTTTAATTGTAGTTGTTGTTGTGCTTAGCTTATGCACTCGCATGATCTTAGAATGACTCATACGCTTTCAAAACCTTTATAGCTTATTTCTTTATAATGTTGGCCAGAGGGGGTAGCTAAGGACATCCTGATACGCATTAAGGATAGCTACATCCCTGTTGACCTCATGATCCTAGACACAGGAAGAGATGATGATGTCCCGCTCCTTCTAGGAAGACCATTCCTCAACACGCTAACGCCGTGATATTTGTCTCTGGAGGACGAATTCACTTTCAGCTTCCTGAAAAGACCATCTGATATCGGTTCAATGGATACTTCCATTGTGAACCAGCGTGGTAGCAGCAAAAAGTGAAGAACCCAAAGCCCATCACGCCTACTCTGCCACCCTCGGCAAGCCATGGTCGGTATGGCGAAAGAAGAAGCAACCACCTCAATCTCCTGGGTCGGAAGCTTCTACTTCGGGAAAGTAGAGGAGGTATAGCCTTGCTACCAGGCTATAAATGGTATACCCTCGGCCCGAGATAAAATGGTAGTTATCTATTTTCAAAGTTCATGTTTTCAAATTCATATTTGACTTTAACCATTCATAGAAAAAAATCAAAAGAAAAATTACAATTTTTTGTTGTTAAAATCAATTTTTCAAAATGCATGAATTTTTTTTCAAAAAATCATTTTCCAAATAAAAGAATTTTTATATTACTATTTCTTATTTTTCCAAAATATTTACAAAATCCAAAAAGCATCAAATTTTGTGGAAATTTACAAAACCGGGAGAAAGAATTTTTCTAGAGTGCGAGACCAATGGCTAGTTGCTCCAACTAGCCGTTGGAGGCAGCCAGCTGAAAATGGGGCCAAGTGGGGCCCACAGGGGTGCGGCCGCACCTGGCCAGAGCCCAACGGCACTCAAACTTGGCCAACGGCTCCTAGCCGTTGCCCTCTCCACCTTTTAGCTGGTCACCATCTCTATAAATACCAGAAGTGCTGGTTGAGCTCATCTCGTCCTCACTTCTTCATATACCTCTCTCATACTCCATCTCCTAGCTTCATACTTCATCTTCACACCGCTTCTACAAAGTTTGAGCAAGGTACTAGCAGCAAGGCCTTGTCCGAAACCTCTCTCTAGCTGGACTCCACAAAGATCATGAAGGGTTTTGGAAGAGCTCTCTCTGGTGCGATGAAGAGAGCGACAGGGAGAAGCGCTTGCGAAAGCCGAAGCGCACGCTACTCCGTCGATCAAGAAGAGAGCTCGGTACGAGGAGATTCTCCGCCGACCGCAAGCCAAGCTGGTGTAGCAAGCGCAGACGACACCAACGTCTTCCTCGATGGAGAACGGGAGTTCTAGGCGTATGCAATCCTCCGGGACCGTATCTTCGTCCACAAGCCGCAGTACGACCCCGACCTCCTCGAGAAGATAGGTATGGATTCCGAATTCCGTGCTATTTTCAAAGTGGTTGGTTGGGAAAAGTTTGACCCCCTCTATGAGGAAGGCTCCCATTTCCTAACCATCCAATTCTTATGCACCGCAGTAGAGGTAGAAAATGGCTTTACCTTCCGCATGTTTAACGCTGAGTACTTAATATCGTGGAAGGATTTTACAAGTCATGTCGGTTTTAATAAGAAATGCTCTATCGATCTTGGCCACTCACTTAAGAGTTTTAATCACCACAAGTTTTGGGGCAAAATTTCTGGCCAAACGGTAGTTGGCAAGTTCCATCCTCGCAACATGCAAATTCACCATCCCACTTTGAGGCTTATACACCGTTGGATATCTATGACTCTGTTTCCTAGCCAGGACATTCGCTTTGTTACAAATGATGAACTAAGATTACTCTTTGTGATTGTCCATAAAATTAAAATTGCTCCTGCCCGTGAAAATGTTTGTACACATGCTAGAGATGTTTCGGGTTTCCACTTCTATATCCTGCACGTCTCTTGTAACTCGTATTGCTGAGAGTAATGGTGGATTGGAAGCACACGATGTTTCATACATCTCCATCCCTCACACCATTATCAATGAAGCATACTTGATACAAGGACATAACTTAAAAGAGAAAGAAGATGGAACGATCGTTTACATTTTCTCTGTATTTATTAACGAGTATCCATTACCTAACACGGAACACGCTTTATATAAATGTCAGGAATTTACCTAAGCCAAAAATGTACATCATCTCGCAGGGCAACCATGAGTAGGACCAGGCAGGAAGCAGGATCAAGCTCGCAGGCACCAACAGTGCCCACTCCACAGGTAGCCATGCAGGGATGTATCCCGAACAGGTACCTGGGTTCACACACAGATATCAGCCTGGCTAGGATGACCTACATCGGCAATCTACAGCTGGTATGGAGTGGCCTGATGGAAGCCATGCAGCTTGGGCCCAAGGCACATGGGCCGAGGCATCAGATTCTGAAGGGCTGCCACCTTTAGTCCCACCAAGGCAATCCATCACCCTGGAAGGCCTAAACACTAGGATTGAAGCACTGGAGATCCGCACCGACAACATTCAGGGCTCCCTGAATGAACAAGCCCAGTGGAACCAATGATGGGATGCCAGACAGGACCAGTTTGACGCCAAATAGATAGAATCACTCAAGGAAACGCGCCAGGTCCATGCGCTGCTTCGACAATAGCAAGAGCAGCAGCTGGCGTATTGGGCGTCGCCGGGGTACTATCCCCGGGGTCCGTAGCTGCAAGCTAGCTTAGGGAGGAGCACCCCCAAGTACCTTGTATCTTGTATCTGCATTGCATGTTTCCCTTTCTAACTCTTGCATTTTCATATTTAAAATTTGAATTTTCAATTTCACACTTATATATATATATAATATTTAAAAATAATAATAACATATATATAATAATACAATTCTACTCATATCTGTATGTCAAGCATGCTTCTGTTACGTTCTTGTTGAAATGATGAATAGTTGCTCTGTTTCATATTTCAATCTTGCTTAGTTTATAATTTTGAATTCCCTGACATTTAAATTTATTGGCTAAAAACTATTCATCTTATAAAACTTGGAACTCGTGGGCAGCATAAACAATATCCTTGTCTAAAACTTGTTGCTTGATTTGATTCGATGAAATAGAGTTTGCTATGACTTTGTTCTAAGTGATACTTAACATCTGAAGTTTTTATTTTCAAAATATTAAAATTACAAGTTCCTCAATGATCATATATCCTATCAGAACCATATGAGTTATTCATTTGAAAACCTTCCACTCATATGCTACTTGTAATTGCATTGAGCCTTGTCAAATTATTTGTGACCTAAATTGAGATTCTTGTCATACACCCATGATCCCAGATTCACGTACACTCCACAAACATCGCTGACTCTTACACCAAGAGTTACGCACAACATGTCATCCATCCATCCACCAAATAAAGCTCCATCCACTTGTCACTTCTATCTCACACAAAAAGTCTAAAAAGAGTTACAGGCTATGAAAAAAAGAGAGAGAGTATAATAATCCATGCCAAAAGGGATGTCAGAAAAAATGGGCAAGTGCCCGATGTAGAATTAAGGGTATGCACAATACCCACCTGAAAAGAAAAAGAGAAAGATAGCTCGTACTCTTAAAATTCCAAAAGAGGGAGAGATTTGACTAAGGAGCTCAAAAATAAAAACTATTTCCACACACCTGCACATCTCGATCATGGTATATGACTTGAATCTCCATGTGGTTTGGTTTTTGACATAGCAACATATGTAGTACAAGTATGTTTCACTTTATCCTCTACCTAAAGCTCCACATAAGCTTTCATAGTTGGTAGGGAAAAGTAAGGCAAAAATCCTTTGATAAGGATCAAATACACAATGAGGGACCGAGTGTATCATTTGAGGAACTATCCTTTGAATTTCAAAATATTTTAAAACCTTCGGATTTATAGTGGACCAAAGAATAAAAGATAAGCAGGTCTATGTAAATCAGTCGGTCTCGCAACCGCCAAAGACTCGGAGACTGCTACAACGCCCCGCAACCGAGCAAGGGGTAAGCTTGAGGGGTTTGTTGGCGGTGCTTACCGACAACTTTTATAAGCCAACCAAGGACAAAACAAAGCATACTTGCATACATATGTTATCAACTTGACCTATTTCCAGTTGTATTGGAGAATCAATGCTTTACATGCATCAAACATGAAAACAGTGGAAAAGGCGAGAAGAATACGCTTTCTGACAAAGCGTAAAACCAAGGAATATGGAAGAAGCCCACCTAAAGAAAACATCTGGATGGAAACCATCACAACATCAACATGCATCGAGCCAAGGGCCCACCACACGAAGGCGGTGGCCAGTGGGCCCACTAGGGGTGCGGACGCACCGCCCCTGGCCCCACTGGCCACCGACCTCCTATGGCGGTTGCATGCCTTCATGCAAAGGTGGTTCATGTGGGTTTCCATACTTAGCTCCTCCAAACCGACCATGTAGTAGTATAAATAAAGGGGTAGAGCTCCCTCTTCAAAGCATCACACATTTACACAGTAGTTGATCATTCCACTTTGTATTTGGAGCTCTCTACCTTAGTTTAGATCTTCTAGTAGTCGGAGCAAGTACTACTTGCAAGAGAGGAGGAAGAGTTGTAGGATCAACTTGGTATGAATACTAAGTTCCTCTTTTCATACTTGTTCTTGTTCTCTTATGACCAACATTGTTATGTTCTTGAATTAGAGCTATGTTCTTCTTCATCATTCATCGTTCTAGAGCTAGTTCATAGTTTTAGACCCTTGTTCATCATGAACATGAATGTTGTTCTTCATTCAACATGTTTAGATCTTGATAACTTAGTGATATGTGTTGGGTGGTGTTTTGTCGTGCCTTCGAGTGCGCTTACATCTTTATCGGGGAGGTGTAAGTGTTCTTCATGTGCGCGAGAGTGGTTCTCGAGTATATGGGGATGGTTGAATGCCTGGCTTAGTCCATGGTTGAGGGATAGGCCGCAGGTGGTGACAGCCCTGTCCATCCCTTGTAATCCCCCATGTTCGGCTTTGGGGTAGGAGTCTAAATTGTCCGGTGTATCCTGCTGGCAGACCTGTGTTCCCGGGTCTCTTAATCAATCCAGTACTTAGCACTAATGTTAACCTGATTATGACATGTATAATTAATTCATTAACATGAACTTGCTCAGATCCATGCTCTGTAGGATATTCTTTATTCTTTTATTCTTTCTTCTATCTCTGTAGAAGCTCCATATATCCTAGGCAATGTGTAAGTGTTGATCCCACTATCCAAATCACAGTTTATCCTCCTGCTATGGTTAATTAGTCAACTATGCACTTATTATGTTCTTGTCATGGATATATCTCGAATCCTTTCGCACCTAGCCTTCCCAGTGGTAAAATATAAATAACGATACCTGGAATACTCCCGATAAAATGCTACAACGGTAACCCCGTGCGCTTGCGGACCCTGTCTGTAAACGAATTGGTTTACCAGGCCAGCCTCTTAGGCCGTCACTAAAGCCACACATTTTGGTATATGAAGTGCCATCACACTTTGGCGCTGATACCGGATGTGTAGCTAGAGTGGCTGCGTCTGAGGTTGACACTGACATCTTTTGGTAGCATCGCTAGGAACCAACATACTCGGTGTATGTCGTTAAGGAATGTCAACAAGCATTCCTGGCGCCATGCCCGGGGATGATGGCCTACCCTAGCGATGATGCTAAGACATGCCAGTAAGTATTTTTGGCGTGGTCGCCGAGGATGTATCCTAAGCCTATCCTCCGGTGGTTGCGCTAAGGAATGCCAACAAGCATTTCTAGCATTGTTGTCGAGGAAGGCATAGATACGAAAGATTCAGATAGGACATGATCATGATCTAATATATGTATAATTGCTAATTGATCATGCAGGATAACCTTTTACTGTTTTCTTTTGTTGTGGATGAAAACAGGATAGTGTATGCGTGGTTTTGCTCTGCCGAAAAACTTCACCGATAACCAAGAAGGTATCAGCAGGAGAATGAAGAAATCTTCTTCCTCCTCCGTAGCTCCACCTCCAATAGACGAACCACCAGTTTCTGCACCAAGCTCAACTATCGTCATGGCCAATACCCTGCGCGACTTCTCCGTCCTCGTTGTTGCCAACGTGCCCACTGGGCCCACTGTCAACACCGGTGACAAAGCTTTTGAGCTAAGGACTAGCCTCATCACCATGGTGCAGGCAAATCCATTCTGCGGTTTGCCAAGCGAGAACGCGAACGGACACCTTCAGAATTTCCTAGAGCTCTGTGACACCATCGTCATCAAGGACATCACTCCAGACGTCATCAGGCTTCTACTGTTTCCCTTCTCCCTTATGGGGAAGGCGAAGCAGTGGTTCTACAAAAACCCGACAGATGTCGCCACATGGGACAAATGTTCTGCGGCGTTCCTTTCAAAGTTCTTCCCCTTGGGCAAAACAACTGCCCTGAGGGGACGAATCACCAGCTTCCAGCAAAATTCAATGGAGTCCGCGCCTGAGGCATGTGAAAGGCTGCAAGAATACATTGCAGCATGTCCCCATCACGGGATAGAAGAATGGATGGTGCTCCGATCCTTCTACGAGGGGCTCACGCCCATGTCAAGGGGGCACCTGTACACTGCAGCTGGAGAGGCATTCATGTCCCTGACTGTCATCGGGGTGAAGGCCCTGATTGACAAAGTGATGGTGAACCAAGCTTGGGGGTATAGAAGACCCCAAGCTAAGTCACAAAAAGGCATGCATACCATAAAGGAGGCGGATATGCTTGCCACAAAAATATATCTTCTGCTCAAGCAGCTGGACGAGAAGGCGACAAGAGAAGAAAGTGGTATCGTCCAAGCCATGGATGCGCACATGACGTGCGAGGTGTGTGGAGAAACTGGGCACTCAGGGAATGATTGCGCCGAGACCCGCAAAGATGTTGCGTATATCAACAATAGGTTTCGCCAGAGGGTGGAAACTCATGGAACAATCAGCATCGACCTCCATACCAGGGAGGTAACCAGGACTACAACTCCAACAACTCTAACACACCTACCTTCAAGGATCTTGTGTTAGGGCAAGCAAAGATCAATGAAAGCATCTCCAAGAGGCTTGCCCACAATGACAAAGCCCTTGAAGGGATGAACTCCAAGATCGAGGGCCTGGCCTCGGTAGTGAAGAACCAACTGAGCTTCAACAAGATGATCGAAACTCAACTAGCTTAGATTGCGGCAGCAATCCCAGTTAACGACTCAGGAAAGATCCCAGGGCAACCTGAGACCTGCGTCGAGTCCGTCAAGCACATCACTACAATGTAACACCCTAGGTGTTAAGCAACTCTAAATGCATAACTTGACATAGCATGAGCATGGCATCATATCATTTCATGTGCATTTTGTGTGTATGTTTGTTTTAAGTCCTTGCCTAGTTTCTAGTATAGCTATGAATTGCTTTGTTTTTCTGACCAAGTGCCTTAAACCAAAGTTGTAGATCGTGGCAAAAGGAACAACTTTGCTTAAAAGCACTTTTTCAGAAAAAGTCATTTAATGTTTATTTCTTGCATTAGAAAAATGGGCTAGGAGTGAAATTCTTTTTTCAGGCAGAATTCGGACTTGAGCCTTAAAGATAAATTGTCCCTTGCAAAATTCTAAGCAACTTTGCTCTTAAGACCTTTTCCTAATTCGGTTTAGTTTGGGAGATATAGAGTAGAAAAGAAATGAACAAAAACCTCTTTTGTTTAAACCCTGGTGGGGCCCGCTTGTCAGCCCCTCTCTTCTCCCTCCTCCCGCGCGCGCCGCTTGCCTGCACGCCCGTACGCCGGAGCCGCCGCTGCAGCGCCCGCGAGCCCGCTCCGCAGACCGCCCAAAACCGCCGCTCGCCGCCCACGGTTTCCGCCGAGCCGACATCCCTTTTGTCCCCCTCTCTGCCTGCTCGCCGCGTGGCCGCCGCCGCGTCCGATCGGGACGGCAAGACGGGAAGCGGCCAGGTGTAATGAACCCGTGGACGCGCCCGCCTTTGCCTCCTTTCTCCCTCGCGCTTGCAACCCGAGCCGCTCACTCACTCTCTTGCCCTCCCTCTGCTCCATCTTCTCCAGCCAAGAACACCGTCGCCACCCGCCGAACTCCGGCGAGCGATTCCTCGCTACCTAGAGCGCCGCCGCCCGATTCCTTCCGCCAACCTCTCCGCCCTAACCTCCTCTCTCACCTGCATGGGTTGGTTTCCCCTCTCCTTCCCTCTAGCCGGTGGAACGCCGAGTGCCAACCTCGGGCTCCCGCCATGGCCGCCGCCATGACCAAAGCGTGGTCCGGCCATCCCTGGCCAAACCACCCCAAAGCAAGCTCCGTTCTAGCCTTCTCTACCTCCGTAGTTACTTAGGGTTAGATGGAGACCTCTCTCTCGCCGTGTTTCGACCGGAACCGAGCCTTGTCACGGCAATGTCTGCCGCAAACCGCTGCCATGTGTGGCACCGAGCAATGTCGGGGTCGGCATGGCTCAATAGTCGCCCTAGTAGGTCGCTTAGGGTTTACTTGAGCTAGTGCTCGCGTCGCCGAGCCTCGGAATCGCCGGGCGAAGCCTCGCCGTCGTGTCGCAGCGCCGCCGCTCCGCCATGGCCGCCGTCGAGCTTGCTCCGGTGAGTCCCTGGTCTAGAGACTTAGCTGACAGTGTCCGCCTCGTGAAGGCGAGTTTAGAGGTGTAGTTGGTTGCGCCGGAGACCTCGCCGCCAGCGAGCTAGGGCTGGTCAACGCCGGCGGGAAGCAGAGCACGCTGACGCGTGGGTCCGGTTGACCGCTAACGTGGGTCACCTGATCGGTGGACCCCGGTGGCAGTGACTGGGAGAGAGAAGGAGAAGGGTCTGTGTGCACTGGCGCTCGGATTAGCCAGGTGTGTCTAGCATTTTGTCTAGTATCTGCTGGTGCACGAAGCCGGGTGTCCCTAGCGTTTAGGTCGGGTTTTTCTTTAATTCTGTTTTTTGCAGAAATAGGTTAAAGTTTTCTAAAATTCATACAAGGCTCATTTTAAGTCCAAATGACGTGAAACAAATTTTGTTGTGCTGGAAACGAATAGAGATACCTGTTAAAATATTGAATGCATATTTTGTGATATTTTTGTGTGCAGTTTAAATTAATTTAGAAATTGGCTGTTAACCTAAAAAATGCATAACTAATTCTGTGTAGCTCAAAAAAAATATGATTTCAATTTTGTTAGGTTTATGTAGATGAGTAGTATCTGACAAAAATATAATATAAGTATGTTCTATGAAAATTATTGGCAGTAACATTTAAAGTGGTTAAATATTGTTTTCTTGTATGATTTTTAGTAATTAAAGTATAAATGATATGAACCTGATAATTTTTGTAGACTGCTCTGGTACTAAGAAGTTCAGAAAAAAATGTGAAATTTATTGTTTGACACTTTTTGCTAGGATGTGTAGTTCAAAGCACCTTTTCACCATGTTGTTTGTCTAGAGAACATTGTTTAAGTCCAAATGACATGAAATTTGGACAGTGGGCTAAATCTCATGTTGTTAACTTGCAGTAATTTTTGTAGATTTTTCTGGAACTGTTTGTGATGGGTTGCTGTTATAAGCATGTTTCAATAGGTTCTTTGGGTGAGTAAGTAAATGATAAATAAAATAAATAAGTAGATAATGTTGTGATGATTAAGTGTCTTAATTAACTGCTTAGGAAGGTTAAATGAGTTATTTGGTGACAAGGTAGTTAGGAGTCAACTGGATGATGTTGACTACCTTGTTGAAGAAAATGAAGTAGATGACATGTGTTTATCTACTGAATATTCTTTATCCAATGATTGCATCACATAAGCATTCCATGTGCATTCATCCTATTTATACACGTTTATGCATCATGCAGGATCGACAGAAGAGACCCAGAAACCGCCGCAGCAGGAAGAGCCGAGCCTGGAGGAGACCTTGCTCGAGGAGACCGGAGGGGTCGACGCCGAGGAACTGCACGAGTGCCAAGACCACCGCCCGTTTGACTTCAAGAGAGGCAAGCCCTAGAGCATTTAACTCCTATGGTTTGCAAATTTCTTATAAATTAACTTGATATGCTTGCTGCATTAGGTTTATAGGAGTTGATTGCTACCATTGTTGCATTATTACTATACCTTGTCCACCGCAATTATTATCTTGATATCCCTATTTCGGTCTAGGCTCGTTATATGCTTAGCCCTGCTTAGACCGGTAAAAGTCGGGTGATTTCCTGTCTCCTGCAATAGGTGGATACGACTCATGACTAGTCTGGTGCTATCATGGAGATAACCATGTGATAATTAAATTGAGACCGGGCGGGATGTAGGAGCAGCAGGACATGGGTTCTGTGTGCTAGTAGACTCCCATCTGTGTTGCATAGGACCCGTTTTGGGAAGTGTCCCTTCAGTCAAATTGAACGCGTCAATCACTTAACGAAGTAGGTCGGAGTACCTCCCGTGAAGCGAGTAAGGTTATTCGAGCCGGTGATGGAGATGTTGAAGCCTAACACCCAGGGCCTCAAATGTACCATGGGCAACTATCCTGAGCAACCTAGCATGGTCTGTGGACAGGCGGGGCCTAACTGACCTGGCATGACCGTGGGCAGTTATAGCTTGAGCGACCTGGCATTGAGATAACCCCCGGTGTAGAAGGGCCCATGGCCGTCCCGCGCGTTGTGTTCTCGAATCTCCTGAGTGGCAGCCGACGGCTACCGAGCGCAGGTGTGATCGGGCAAGTGTGCGACATTTTATCCCCAGCTGGGTAGGAATCAATTATAATCGCCATCGCTCCTGGACAGTGAGTAATTGACTGTAGATCACTACCCGTAGAACTTATGGAACTAAAGATGGTTATGATTTGGAACCTGAAAGGCTATTGATGAAATAGTCACTCTTGCTTGAGTAAGTAGTCAAGTGCTTGCTATAGTTCATGTGCAAACCTAGTAAGGTAGAATTAATTATAAAAGTGGCTGCCAACACCCTAAGTTGAGTTTTACTTACAAAAGAGCTTTTATGCAACTGGTATGTGTAGCCAGCCCCACATATAGCCTACATGATCTTTGGTGTCTCATTATTTTTGGTTTATGACGGGTAAGTCTAGTTGAGTACCTTCTTGTACTTAGGGTTTTATTCCCTTGTTGCAGATTGACAGTGCTTCTATGGCAACTGCGAGAACTGCCTGTACCCTGTAATGGGTGATGACTAGACCAAGGGCATGGTCGTTCCTTATCTCTCCTGATGCTTTTGTGGACCTGATCAGGCTAATGGCATCGTATTGAGAACAAACTAAACTTGAGTTTCAAAACTATGTTGCTTCCGCTACTATCTCCAAACTATGGGTTGTAATATTATTTCATACTCTGATGTATGTGAACTTTGATGTAACTCGTGGACATGTTCGCTGAACTATTACGATCTTGGCTGATGTTGAAATGATTTGAAATCCTTCGAGATTTTCGGACTACCGGGTTTGTACGAGCTTAAGTACATGATAATCTTTGGGAAAGCGGAGGTTTCGGTACTTAATCTGGTATAAATTGGTCGGTTCTGCTATATACAAGATACAACAAACCCCCGAGTTGGCTCGTTTACCATTACTATCTTAATCCACCCTTCGTGGCAAAGAAGGAAGATCCGGGCCGACCCACCATCGAGTGTGCCATAGGGGCACACAAGTTCTGCAACGCATATTGCGACCTTGGAGCAAGCGTCAACATCCTCTCCCAGGCGGTATACAAGAAGATCCTTGGTGGTCCGTTGTCGGCCACCAACATTACACTCCAAATGGCCAACAACACGATATGTAGGCCAGAGGGGGTAGCTAAGGACATCCTCATATGCATTAAGGATAGCTACATCCCCGTTGACCTCGTCATCCTGGACACAGGAAGAGATGACGATGTCCCACTCCTTCTGGGAAGACCATTCCTGAACATGGCTAACGCCGTGATATTTGTCTCTGGAGGACGGATTCACTTTCAGCTTTCTGAAAAGACCATCTGATGTTGGTTCAATGGATACTTCCATTGTGAACCAGCGTGGAAGCAGCAAAAAGTGAAGAACCCAAAGTCCATCACGCCCACTCTGCCACCCTCGGCAAGCCATGGCCGGTATGGCGGAAGAAGAAGCAACCACCTCAATCTCCTATGTCGGAAGCTTCTACTTCGGGAAAGTAGAGGAGGTATAGCCTTGCTACCAGGCTATAAATGGTATACCCTCGGCTCGAGATAAAATGGTAGTTATCCATTTTCAAAATTCATGTTTACAAATTCATATTTGACTTTAACCATTCATAGAAAAAAATCAAAAGAAAAATTAAAATTTCTTGTTGTTAAAATCAATTTTTCAAAATGCATGATTTTTTTTAAAAAAAATCATTTTCCAAATAAAAGAATTTTTAAATTACTATTTCTTATTTTTTCCAAAATATTTACCAAATCCAAAAAGCGTCAAATTTTGTGGAAATTTACAAAACTGGGAGAAAGAATTTTTCTAGAGTGCGAGACCAATGGCTAGTTGCTCCAACTAGCCGTTGGAGGCAGCCAGCTGAAAATGGGGCCAAGTGGGGCCCACAGGGGTGCAACCGCACCCCTCGTGCGGCCGCACCTGGCCAGAGCCCAACGGCACTCAAACTTGGCCAACGGCTCCTAGCCGTTGCCCTCTCCACCTTTCAGCTGGTCACCATCTCTATAAGTACCAGAAGTGTTGGTTGAGCTCATCTCGTCCTCACTTCTTCATATACCTCTCTCACACTCCATCTCCTAGCTTCATACTTCATCTTCACACCGCTTCTACAAAGTTTGAGAAAGGTACTAGCAGCAAGGCCTTGTCCGAAACCTCTCTCTAGCTCCACTCCACAAAGATCATGAAGGGTTTTGGAAGAGCTCTCTCTGGTGCGATGAAGAGAGCGACAGGGAGAAGCGCTTGCGAAAGCCGAAGCGCACCCTACTTCGTCGATCAAGAAGAGAGCTCGGTACGAGGAGATTCTCCGCCGACCGCAAGCCAAGCTGGTGTAGCAAGCGCAGACGACACCAACGTCTTCCTCGATGGAGAACGGGAGTTCTAGACGTATGCAATCCTCCGGGACCGTATCTTCATCCACAAGCCGCAGTACGACCCCGACCTCCTCGAGAAGATAGGTATGGATTCTGAATTCCGCGCTATTTTCAAAGCGGTTGGTTTAGAAAAGGTTGACCCCCTCTATGAGGAAGGCTTCCGTTTCCTAACCATCCAATTCTTATGCACTGCAGTAGAGGTAGAAAATGGCTTTACCTTCCGCATGTTTAACGCTGAGTACTTAGTATCATGGAAGGATTTTGCATGTCATGTCGGTTTTAATAAGAAATGCTCTATCGATCTTGGTCACTCACTTAAGAGTTTTAATCACCACAAGTTTTGGGACAAAATTTCTGGCCAAACGGTAGTTGGCAAGTTCCAGCCTCGCAACATGCAAATTCATCATCCCACTTTGAGGTTTATACACCGTTGGATATCTATGACTCTGTTTCCTAGCCAGGACATTCGCTTTGCTAGAAATGATGAACTAAGATTACTCTTTGTGATTGTCCATAAAATTAAAATTGCCCCTGCCCGTGAAAATGTTTATACACATGCTAGAGATGTTTCGGGTTTCCACTTTTATATCCTGCACGTCTCATGTAACTCGTATTGCTGAGAGTATTGGTGCATTGGAAGGACACGATGTTTCATACATCTCCATCCCCCGCACCATCATCAATGAAGCATACTTGATACAAGGACATAACTTAAAAGAGAAAGAAGATGAAACAATCGTTTACATTTTCTCTGTATTTATTAACGAGTATCCATTACCTAACACGGAACTCGCTTTATATAAATATCAGGAATTTACCTAAGCCAAAAATGTACATCATCTCGCAGGGCAACCAGGAGGAGGACCAGGCAGGAAGCAGGATCAAGCTCGCAGGCACCAACAGTGCCCACTCCACAGGTAGCCATGCAGGGATGTATCCCTAACAGGTACCTGGGTTCACACACGGATATCAGTCTAGCTGGGACGACCTACATCGGCAATCTACAGCTGGTATGGAGTGGCCTGAAGGAAGCCATGCAGCTTGGGCCCAAGGCACATGGGCCGAGTCATCAGATTCCGAAGGTGAAAGGTCCTAAATGGCTAGAGGGGGGGTGAATAGCCTAATAAAATTTCTACAAAAACACTTAGAGAGACTTGTTAGACAATTACAAAGCGAAGCTTTTTGCTCTAGCTCTACTAAGTGTTGCAAGCCACCTATCCAAACAATTCTAGTAAACTATAGTCACTATGGCACACAAAAGCTATGTCACTACTTTCTAAACTAGTGAGTGTTGACACCTCAGGTGGCACGCAGAAGAAACCACAAGCGCACGGCTGTCAGTTGTAGCTTTTCACCTCAGAGTATTCCGGGGTATCGAATCCATGAGGAACGCGAAGTGATTTTGAGAAAACTAGGGGGGTAAGGATATCTAGGATAGTTGAAGGGAACGGGCACTATCTACTAGGGTAGATCCTAGTTCTATTAGACTTCTAGTGATTTAAGTTCTTTACTAGTGTATTGTGGGCGTACTAGCCTTTACCACTGACTTAGGTTGAAAGCTAGCACAATGAGCCCTACTGTTAAACTAGACCAACTACGTGGTGGAATTTAAGGCGCACAGGGATGTCACCACCTGCTTGCTACCACAGCTATCCGGGGGCCTAGCCGTATTCACTGGCAATATATAGCCTAAGTACCACACTTAATCTATATACTACTACTACTAGCCCTGTACTAGAACTAGAGCACTTGAAACTAATATCAAGCAATGAAACAAACACACAAGTACTGAAAGTAAATACTTGAAGATAAAATAAGATACTAAGTTACCAAAGTTGAAGCGCAGAGCAGAGAGAAGCAGAGGTCTTCGACAACTCCGGAACTCTCCAGACTTTTCTACTCTTCTCCTCTCTAGCTCCTCTTCTAGTGAGGCACTCACACTCTCTCTAATCTCTCTATCATAGCAAGTGTGCTACTCTAACCAACTGGTGGGGAATGGTGTGAGGCTCTCCGAATGAGAGCTAAAGGGGGCCTATTTATAGTGCTAGGGAGCTAGGGGTACTTATAGAGTGAGGGGAGGTTGGCTAGGGTTTAGGGGGGTGGCGCCTGCCACCAAACCCTGGTGCCCGCCACCTCACTGCCGTCCGTTGCAACTGCCATTCATCCAACGGTCTTCAATTGCTCTCCCAAGTCGGTTTGAGGGCCGGTTAGGGTTTAGACACGTGTCCAAAGCCCACTATCCAGGTGATACTCTTCTTAGCCCTTGGATCAAACCGCCTTAGTGTGCAATGGTCAGGATTTGAGCTTGAGGTGACTCCCACGGATCGATGACGTGGCTTGGGCCACTTTTGGCACGAGTGACCTGGCGGCCGCCAGTAATAGGTGGCGGCCGCCACCCTACTCAGGCCCAAATGGGCCAGAGTGGTTTGGCCTTGCTCCTGGTACACTTGTTTGGCCCAAATTCCATCATTTCCTGCATTAAGATAAGAAACTATGCACATGTGGAAATAGGTTAGTTATAAACCAAATCTTCTACTTTTTATGTTGTTTTACCTTGGTTTTGGGTGAAATGTTGATGGTGAAATGATGCTTTAAGCACCGTCAACAAGCTCCCCCACACTAACCTCTTGCTCGTCCCGAGCAAGCATGGACTTTAAGAAATGAAACAATTTTATTGAACTAAGCATTCACACAAGATGTTCAACTACCTATACTCATGTTAGTAACCTTTCCAAGTGGCTAATAAATCATACCTATGGCGGTTGAGAGATAGAATAGCTTGTAAGCAAGAGAAACACAATTTCCTCTTTTACATACCTTGGGGTTTCAGGATATTTTCAGAATGAAAAACATGGTTCATTGAATCTCTCTTTAAATCTCAAGGCACTCAAGGTGTATATCCTCACTTTATGGCAAAAGAAAATGCCAGAGTCTATCCTATGGCTTATGTGAAGTTTATAGGGAAAGGAAGGAATGTAAGGCACTTCTATCTCTCTTTTATTGCTAAGTCAAGTTTAGGATCATGGGAGAGTATAGTCATGCACTAGCCAAGGTATAGGGTGGACTAACTCAACTTCTTTGTTCTCTTTTTGAATCTCTTCTCTTCTCAAGGATCATGGCTATATGCATCTCTCTCTCTCTCTCTCTCTCTTTTGAAAGTAAATACTTGGACACTTGTCCTTTTGAGAGCATTTGCTCTTTTTATTGAATACTAGGACACTTGTCCTTTTGAGAGCATTTGCTCTTTTTTTAGATACTATATAGCCATGTCCTTTGAAGGAATGAGAAAATTTATATAATTCTTTTAGAACAAAATTTTGGAGGAGAACTACATGAGTATACTCTCAGTGTGAGAGTTCTCTCAAAAAGGCATGGTTTGCCTTGGCTTTTAGAGCATGACTAAACTCTTCTACCTAGATCAACTATTCTTGACAAAGCTCAAAGATTGATTTAGAAGGCTTTATGGGCTGTTCTCCTATACTCTAATATTTTGGCTCTAGTAGGTGGATAGGAAAGAAAGATCATGAACCATGGTAATTTTGGTTTTCAAAATAAAAACTCCCAAGGTTGTAGCAGAGTACTAATGCAATTTCAATTACTACTTCTATATCTTATCAAACAACAACCAAGGTTGACTTCCCTATCAAAATGAGTAGGCTACTACACATGAATAAAAGGTAGAATAACATGTCGTGTAAACACTCAATTCAAAAGAAATTGTTTCAGCATTTTTTTTATTTCCTAGCTGCATTTTTAGTTCAAACCGAGACATCCAGTGATCCAAATTGTACAGAATTTAAAACATAGGTTTACGGGTTCACCGGGGGTGTCTCGGTGCAGAGTAGCCTGGCGGCCGCCAGTAATAAGTGGCGGCCGCCATGGGCTTTGGCCCATGCGGCTTGCAAACAGCGTGGTAGTTGCCTTGCTAAGTTCAGGTTATAGCTTTGAACATTTTGTCACATTTTACAGAGGTGTTTAGAGAGGGGATTTCCCCCACACTAGAAGTTTTGGTACTTTTTATTTTTAAAATGAACAAACTTGATGAAGGGAAAAGTAAGGGTGTCTTTTTATTCATTATATAAAAATTTCCTAAACAAAAGTTCTAAATTAAAAATTAAACAATCTAAAGTTTAAATCAAGCAAAACTAAACTTAAACTAAATCAAACTAAAAATCTAACTAGACACCCTAAATCTAATCTAATCTAGTGAAGGAGCCTCGTAGAGATCCTCGAAGCCCGTCTCTTTGAAGAGACGCTTGATCTTCGAGGTGCAGCCCTTGCGGAGGATGGTGAACTGATCCTCCATATCCATTCGCCAGAGGGCTATCTCTGCGACTTGATCCTCCAAGGCGCTCTTCTCCTTGCGCAGCTTCTTCACCTCGGCGGCGAGTTTTCCGAGGGTTAATCCCTCCTCACCACCGCCATGCTCCATCTCGCCGGGGACTCCTGCCGGCGGTGGGTTGAGACGGCGGCGCACGGATGGCTCAGAGAGCGACCCATTGGAGTCATGAGTGCTCGCCTCATGCTCGCGCAGCCTCTTCTCATAATGCCCATCGGGCATCCTCACGCCATACACCTCTAGCTTAGCCCTCTTAGGATTGGGGCTGTAGCTCCGGGTGCGGCTATCCGAGCCAAAGCTGACCCGAGATTTCGCCCTTGATGGAGTGGGCATTTCATCACCCCTGGCCTTGATGGTTGGAGACTTCCTCGGGGTGATCTCCCCTATGGTCGGCCTGGTGGGCGTCCTCAATTTCTTCTCGGGTGGCGCCACTGGAGGAGGATGAAGACGGATCGGAGACGAGGCCAGGGGGTGTTTCACCCCTGGCGGCCGCCCAGCAGGGGTGGCGCCCGCCACTGGACTGGTGGCTGGTGCCTTCCCTGCACCCTCCGGTGGTGTCCCCTTGACATAAGTGTCGTCTGGCAGCACCATTGCTAAAGGAGGCACGTCAAGTACCTCCATGTTGTCGTCGTTCAAAGATCGGATGATGGCTTTGGTGGAGGACGAGATGGATCCTTGAGGGTTATAGGACTCGGATTTCCGTGGAGACGACATGGTTTTGGAGGAGGCTTGGCTGGACTTCGTGAGTGGATGGAGGGAGAAGAAGGAGTTCTTCTTTTAAGAAGGGGGAGAAGTGGAGGGATAAGCCTTAGATGAACTAACACGTCCTCATCTCCTCCTTCTTTCACACTCCCGAGCTCGGGATTAGTTGCCACATGGAGGGGGGCCTCTAAACTGCCACCTAGTGTGGCGGGCGCCAGGGTTTGGTGGCGGCCGCCAGTCGGGAGTGGCGGCCGCCAGTCGGGAGTGGCGGCCGCCACTCCTCCTTTGTCGGGCATCGAGCGGGAGAAGGTAAGCCTCCTAAATTTCAAAGTTCTGAGGTCGAAATGGCTTGGTTGGGCCTAAAGAGGCCTTTCTCGCGGTTTTGGATGGACTAGGTGCATGAAAAGAACAAGGGGTAAATTGGGTCCATCCATTAATTGTCATGGGCTTGAGCTACTTCAAAGTTAACTATATCAATTTCGTTTAGCTCATTTTTATCAAAGTCATAGAATATTTTTAATCTTTGTCCATTGACTTTGAAGATTTGCCCATCGTCACTTTCTAATGTGACGGATCCATGGGAAGAGGTTGCAACAACCTTAAATGGTCCTTCCCATTTGCTTCGAAGTTTACCATGCCCGAAAAGTCGAACACGGGTGTTAAAGAGTAAAACTTTATCTCCTACTTCGAACTCTTTCTTTTTGATCCGTTTATCGTGCCATCTCTTAGTCTTCTCTTTATAGAGCTTGGCACTATGATAGGCTTTCTCTCGCCATTCTTCTAGTTCGGAAATTTGCATCTTCCTATTTTGGCCAGTTTGATCAAGGTCCATGTTCCATTTCTTAATGGCCCAATGAGCTTTGAACTCAAGCTCAACAGGAAGATGACAAGTTTTTCCATAAACTAGTTGGTATGGGGACATTCCAATCGGGGTCTTATAGGCGGTCCGATAGGCCCACAGAGCTTCGGGTAACTTATGTTTCCATCCCCTTCCCATTTCTTCTACCGTCTTTTGCAAGATATTCTTTATTTGTTTATTGGACGTTTCGGCCTGTCCACTTGTTTGGGGGTGGTATGCAGTGGCTACATTATGTTGGACTCCTTGACTAGTTAAGAAATGTCGGAAGCTCTTATCTATGAAATGAGGGCCTCCGTCACTAATGACTAGTCTAGGAACTCCAAAACGAGGAAAGATGTTTGTTTGAACATTTTCTTCGAATGTTTAGCATCTGCTGCTCGACAGGGTATGGCTTCTACCCATTTCGAGACATAATCCACAGCCACAAGAATGTACTCGGCGTCATAGGATTTAGGAAAGGGGCCCATGAAGTCTATACCCCAAACATCGAACAACTCAACTTGGAGATTGTTTAGAGAGGCATAGCATCTCGGGCATTAATGTTACCATGCTTTTGGCAACGAGGACAACGTCTCACATAATTCTTTGTGTCCTCGTACATGGATGGCCAACAAAAACCACTTTGCCATATTTTAGCAAGTGTCCGAAAAGCTCCATAGTGTCCTCCATATTCGGCGGAGTGACATCTATCTATGATTTTTGTTGCTTCTTCTATGGGGACACATTTTCTCAAGAGTCCATCTGCACAGACCTTATAGAGATATGGTTCATCCCATAGGTGTGTTCTGCTTTGATATAGCAGTTTCTTTTTATTCTCCCCCGGTGGGACATAGCCGGTGACTATAAAATTCATGATGTTTGCATACCAAGGGTTGGTATATGTGACTTTTAAAAGGGTATCATCGCGAAGAAAGTCATTTATTGGGAGATTGTCCGAATTATTGACTTGTAGTCTAGACAAGTGATCAGCTACTGAATTCTCTACTCCTTTCTTGTCTCTTATTTCCAGGTCAAATTCTTGAAGGAGAAGGATCCAGCGGATCAACCTTGGTTTAGCATCTTTCTTAGTGAAGAGATATTTCAGAGCAGAGTGATCGGTATAAACAATCACCTTAGCTCCCACTAAGTAAGATCTAAACTTGTCTATGGCAAAGACTACAGCCAAAAGTTCTTTTTCTGTGGTTGCATAGTTTAGCTGGGGGCCGGTCAGGGTCTTACTAGCATAAGAAATAGCATAATGCTTCTTATCTTTAGTTTGACCAAGGACGGCCCCCACAGCATAATCACTAGCATCACACATGATTTCGAACGACAAATTCCAATCTGGGGGTTGGATGATTGGTGCCGAAGTTAGAGCCTTTTTCAAAATATTGAAAGCTTGTAGACAATCCTCGTCAAATTTGAACGGGACGTCTTTTGCTAACAGGCTCGTTAAGGGTCTAGCGACCTGTGAGAAATCCTTAATAAACCTTCTATAAAAGTCGGCATGGCCCAAGAAGCTTCGGATCTCTCTCACATTAGTGGGTGGTGGCAATTGTTCAATTATATTGATTTTGGCTTTATCCACTTCTATCCCACGTTCTGAAATTCGATGGCCTAGGACAATTCCTTCCCGCACCATGAAGTGACACTTTTCCCAGTTAAGAACTAGGTCCTTCTCTTCACAGCGTTGGAGGACTTTGTCTAAATTGGCTAGGCAATCGTCAAAGGCTTTCCCATAGACCGAAAAGTCGTCCATGAATACCTCCATGATTTGTTCAATCATGTCGGAAAAGATGGACATCATACACCGTTGGAAAGATGCCAGCGCATTGCAAAGTCCAAAGGACATGCGTCTATAGGCATAAGTTCCATACGGGCATGTGAAAGTGGTCTTACTTTGGTCATATGGATGGATTGGGATTTGGTGATAACCAGAATATCCATCCAGGAAGCAAAAGAAGGAATGGTTTGCCAATCTCTCTAGCATCTCATCTATAAAAGGAAGCGGGAAATGGTCTTTCTTTGTGGCTTTATTCAGCTTCCTGTAGTCTATACACATCCTCCATCCAGTGACAGTGCGTTGAGGGATTAACTCATTTTTCTCATTCTTAACGACTGTCATACCTCCTTTCTTTGGAACTACATGCACGGGACTTACCCATTCACTATAAGGAACAGGATAAATAATTCCCGCGTGCAAGAGTTTCAGGACCTCCTTTTTCACGACTTCATGCATAGCGTTATTAAGTCGTCTTTGGGGCTCTCTTGAAGAGGGTATCTCAGGATCGAGAGGGATACGATGGGTGCAGAGATTTGGACTAATTCCCTTCAAATCTTGAAGTGAATAGCCAAAGACAGATTGATGTTTTTCTAAGACAAGGGTCAACCTACGGACTTCCTCTACAGATAGCTTACTGCTAATGATTACGGGAGTCTCGGGGTCTTTGTTTAGAAAGATGTATCTCAGGCCTTCAGGCAGAGGTTTTAGCTCTATGGAAGGTCGAGATGGCTTTTCCGATTCGTTTAAGCGAAACGGTTCATCTGTCTCGGCTTCTTCTTCGACGAAGAACTCAGAATCTTCTTCAAAATCACGCTGAGCCAACTCATAAAGGGTAGAGGTTCTAGCTTGATCTAGAAGATCTGGTTCTGGTGGTTGTTCGGCAATAGAATTTAATGCACGAACGAAAGGTACTGAGTACTCTTTTCCACCGATTTGAGCATTAAAGTGCTCTTGACATGGTCCTTGCAAGGCAAGTATGGACCAAGGTTGTCCTAAGAAGACGTCAAAAAGGACTACATCAAAAATGTAGAAATCTAAGACCATGTCCGCTCCATCTACTTGGATGGGGACCATCTTTAGGATTCCTTCACTTTCCAAGATGTCACCATTTGGGTCTCTTAAACACCGTTTAGTTGGATGTCGTTGAAGGTCGGGGAATGTTCGGGATACGTAATTACTAGCAAGAACATTAATTCCCACGACAAGGTCGTAAAAGGCAAAGGCCCTTTCTCCCCTAATTCGACAATCTATTACGCTAGGTACTTTATCTATGCGAGGGATGTTTTCTGATACTTCGGCTTCCATTGTCCATTCATGACTCATGACAGCCGAAACTTCCAAAAGACGCTCTCGGCTATAGATTCCATCAGAGGACTCAGGAAGTGGTTTGTCGGATGGGAGAGCTTGAACGGAGTAGTTCATAGCATTTCCGTAATCCTCAAACACATCATCCTCTATCTCGCCCAAAAATTCCGGAAGAATTTCTCTCCCAGATGTGGACGGAATAGGGTCCGCTAAGTCCAACGAGCTAGACTCGGGCTCTTCTTGTTGTTCTACGATCAAAACTTGGGTTTCTACGACTTCTTCCTCAGGGATTTCATCGGAAACTCCAGTATAAGGAGTATTCTCAAGAATTCTATCAAGAACCTCCTTTCCACCCTGTGGAGAAAGATGAAGGAACACTCCACCTGACGAATGATCAAGGTGAAGAGCGCTCTCTTTCTCTAGACCGACATAAAAATGCTGAAGGAGCACTGGATCGGGTATGGCTAAATCGGGTCCTGAATTGATTAAACCAATAAAACGGTCCCAAGCCTCCCCTAATGTCTCCTTATCATTTTGTCTAAAGGTCAACACTTCTACTCGTAGTCGTACCACTCGGTGGACAGGGAAATACGTCAAGATAAACTTGGTCTGTAAAGTTCCCCAGTCTCCTCTGGCACTTCCCATGGTTCGAGCATGCCATGTTTTAGCTGCTCCCGTCAAAGTGAACAGAAACAGCTTCCATTTGACAGTGTCAGGTGAAATGCCCGAAATGTTCAAGCATGCACAGACTTGCTCAAACTCACGTAGATGTATGTAGGGATTTTCTGATCCCGTAAACATGCTCTCCTGAACTTTATTAATAAAGTCAGGGCGCAATTCGTAACTATCGGCATATATAGGTTGTGATGATAAATGTGGCTCTAATCGCGAACTCTTAGGAGCTGCGAATTGTAAGATAGATTGATTCTGCATGCGGAGAGGGTAAAGATGATCCTACTCTAGTCTCAAAAATCAGCTACCGTTCCCCGGCAACGGCGCCAGAAAAGCTTGTTGACACCTCGGGTGGCACGCAGAAGAAACCGCAAGCGCACGACTGTCAGTTGTAGCTTTTCACCTCAGAGTATTCTGGGGTATCGAATCCACGAGGAATGCGAAGTGATTTTGAGAAAACTAGGGGGGTAAGGATATCTAGGATAGTTGAAGGGAACGGGCACTCTCTACTGGGGTAGATCATAGTTCTATTAGACTTCTAGTGATTTAAATTCTTTACTAGTGTATTGTGGGCGTACTAGCCTTTACCACTGACTTAGGTTGAACGCTAGCACAACGAGCCCTACTGTTAAACTAGACCAACTACGTGGTGGAATTCAAGGCGCACAGGGCTGTCACCACCTGCTTGCTACCACAGCTATCCGGGGGCCTAGCCGTATTCACTGGCAATATATAGCCTAAGTACCACACTTAATCTATATACTACTACTACTAGCCCTGTACTAGAACTAGAGCACTTGAAACTAATATCAAGCAATGAAACAAACACACAAGTACTGAAAGTAAATACTTGAAGATAAAATAAGATACTAAGTTACCAAAGTTGAAGCGCAGAGCAGAGAGAAGCAGAGGTCTCCGACAACTCCGGAACTCTCCAGACTTCTACTCTTCTCCTCTCCAGCTCCTCTTCTAGTGAGGCACTCACACTCTCTCTAATCTCTCTATCATAGCAAGTGTGCTACTCTAACCAACTGGTGGGGAATGGTGTGAGGCTCTTCGAATGAGAGCTCAAGGGGGCCTATTTATAGTGCTAGGGAGCTAGAGGGGTACTTATAGAGTGAGGGGAGGTCGGTTAGGGTTTAGGGGGGTGGCGCCCGCCACCTCACTGCCGTCTGTTGCAACCGCCATTCATCCAACGGTCTTCAATTGCTCTCCCAAGTCGGTTTGAGGGCCGGTTAGGGTTTAGACATGTGTCCAAAGCCCACTATCCAGGTGATACTCTTCTTAGCCCTTGGATCAAACCGCCTTAGTGTGCAATGGTCAGGATTTGAGCTTGAGGTGACTCCCACGGATCGATGATGTGGCTTGGGCCACTTTTGGCACGAGTGACCTGGCGGCCGCCAGTAATAGGTGGCGGCCGCCACCCTACTCAGGCCCAAATGGGCCAGAGTGGTTTGGCCTTGCTCCTGGTACACTTGTTTGGCCCAAATTCCATCATTTCCTGCATTAAGATAAGAAACTATGCACATGTGGAAATAGGTTAGTTATAAACCAAATCTTCTACTTTTTATGTTGTTTTACCTTGGTTTTGGGTGAAATGTTGATGGTGAAATGATGCTTTAAGCACCGTCAACAGTGAGCTAGCAAGATACAATTACTTCTAATTGGAGAGCTACTTCTAGCAACAATTATCTCTACACAAGAAATGAAGAATGTAATGCAAAGATAGAGAGATATACCAACACCGGCAAGAGATGATCAACCACAATATGAATACCAATGAAGTTCGGGAGATAGTCAAATAGACAAGGGACACAAAGATTTTCTCCCGAGGTTCACGTGCTTGCCGGCACGCTACTCCCCGTTGTGTCGACCAACCACTTGGTGGTTCGGTGGCTAATAGGTGTTCACAAACCTAGCTCAACACTTGAGTGCCACAAGAACCGACCCACAATGGAGGTAACTCAATGACACGCACAATTTACTAGAGTTACCTTTTGGCTCTTCGCCGGGGAAGGCACAATACCCCTCACAAATCACCGGGAGATGGCCACGAACAATCACCAACTCGTGCCAATGCTCCTCCGCTGCTCCAAGCCGTCTAGGTGGCGACAACCACCAAGAGTAAAGAGAATACCGCAGCAACAACGATCCCCAAGTGCCACTAGATGCAAACACACAAGCAAATGCACTTGGAATCACTCAATCTCACTTTGATTCGCGCTATCAAGCAAGGAGATGAGTGGGAGGGAGTATGTTTAGCTCAAAGGGATGTCCAATATGTTAGAGTGCAAAGAGAGACCTCCCAAAGCCGGCCAACTCATATTTATATACCCCTCAAACAAATAGAGTCGTTACCCCTTTGAATGGGCTGATTACGGGACGACCGGACGCGTCCGGTCATGTTGCAATAGCATCTGGTCGATGTTTTAGAAGTGACCGGACTCATGTTGCACTAGCGTCCGGTCAATGTTGCACTGAGCGTCCGGTCAAGAACAGAGAGGTTCCAGAGACGATTTTCAACGACCGGACGCGTCCAGTCACTATTGACCGGACTCACTCAGCGTCCGATCTCTCCATTTCACTCGTTGCCTCTCGTGAACAGTGCTAGCGTCGCGTCCGGTCGGATGTTGCATTAGCGTCCGATCGCTGTTGCAGTAGTGACCGGACTCATGTTGCAACAGCGTCCGGTCGTTGTTGCAGCGTCCGGTCAAGCCTGAGAAACGCGTTTTCGACTCCGGTTTCTTCTCCTTTGCAAATGTGCCAACACCACCAAGTGTACATCACCTTGTGCAAGTGTGTTAGCATTTTCCAAACATTTTTCAAAGGATTAGAGGTTAGCACACTAGGTCCTAATACATATGCATGTATGAATTCACCTAGTGGCACTTGATAACCGCAATCACCGAGATAGTCCCCTCTTAATAGTACGGCTATCAATCCTAAACACACTCACACCCTCTATGGTGTCTTGAGTGCCAAAAACAAAATCCCTATTTATACCTTTGCCTTGATCTACATAGGGTTTTGCTTTTCTCTTCTTCTCTTTCCAAATGTGGAGCACTTGATCCATCTTTTGGTCATCACCACCAACATCATGGTCATCATCTAGCTCCCACACTTGGTGTGTACCAACCTACCTTATGAACACTTCATGACAAAGGTTAGTACTCTAGGTGACATCAATTATCCAAAACCAAACAAGGACTTTCAGAAGGGCTGCCACCTTCAGTCCCACCAAGGCAATCCATCACCCTGGAATGCCTGAACACTAGCATTGAAGCACTGGAGATCCGCACCGAAAACATTCAGGGCTCCCTGAATGAACAAGCCCAGTAGAACCAACGATGGGATGCCAGACAGGACCAGTTCGACGCCAAACAGACATAGTCACTCAAGGAAATGCGCCAGGTCCATGCGCTACTTCGACAACAGCAAGAGCACCAGCTGGCGTATTGGGCGTCGCTAGGGTACTATCCCCAGGGTCCGTACGTGCAAGCTAGCTTAGGGAGGAGCACCCCCAGGTACCTTGTATCTTGTATCTGCATTGCATGTTTCCCTTTCTAACTCTTGCATTTTCATATTTAAAATTTGAATTTTCAATTTCACACTTATATATATATATAATTTAAAAATAATAATAACATATATATAATAATACAATTCTACTCATATCTGTATGTCAAGCATGCTTCTATTACGTTCTTGTTGAAATGATGAATAGTTTCTCTATTTCATATTTCAACGTTGCTTAGTTTATAATTTTGAATTCCCTGACATTTAAATTTATTGGCTAAAAACTATTCATCTTATAAAACTTGAAACTCGTGGGCAGCATAAACAATATCCTTGTCTAAAAGTTGTTGCTTGATTTGATTCGATGAAATAGACTTTGCTATGACTTTGTTCTAAGTGATACTTAACATCCGAAGTTTTTATTTTCAAAATATTAAAATTACAAGTTCCTCAACGATCATATATCCTATCAGAACCATATCAGTTATTCATTTGAAAACCTTCCACTCATATGCTACTTGTAATTGCATTGAGCCTTGTCAAATTGTTTGTGACCTATATTGAGATTCTTGTCATACACCCATGATCCCAGATTCACGTACACTCCACAAACATCGCTAACTCTTACACCAAGAGTTACACACAACATGTCATCCATCCATCCACCAAATAAAGCTCCATCCACTTGTCACTTCTATCTCACACAAAAAGTCCAAAAAGAGTTACAGGCTATGAAAAAAAGAGAGAGAGTATAATAATCCATGCCAAAAGGCATGTTGGAAAAAATGGGCAAGTGCCCGATGTAGAATTAAGGGTATGCACAATACCCACCTGAAAAGAAAAAGAGAAAGATAGCTCATACTCTTAAAATTCCAAAAGAGGGAGAGATTTGACTAAGGAGCTCAAAAATAAAAACTATTTCCACACACCTGCACATCTCAATCAAGGTATATGACTTGAATCTCCATGTGGCTCGGTTTTTGACATAGCAACATATGTAGTACAAGTATGTTTCACTTTATCCTCTACCTAAAGCTCCACATAAGCTTTCATAGTTGGTAGGGAAAAGTAAGGCAAAAATCCTTTGGTAAGGATCAAATACACAATGAGGGACCGAGTGTATCATTTGAGGAACTATCCTTTGAATTTCAAAATATTTTAAAACCTTCGGATTGATAGTGGATCAAAGAATAAAAGATAAGCAGGTCTATGTAAATCAGTCGGTCTCGCAACCGCCAAAGACTCAGAGACTGCTACAACGCCCCGCAAGTGACCAGGTAAAAGGGTGAGTAGAATGTCAATTCATTTAAATCAAAGAAGAATTCTCAATTATAAACATAGCAACTTTGAAAAATGATCGGCATTGCAGCAACTCTTGATCAACAAACCTAAAGTTGCACTGCTTGCTCGGGACAAGCAAGGGGTAAGCTTGAGGGGTTTGTTGGCGGTGCTTACCGACAACTTTTATAAGCCAACCAAGGACAAAACAAAGCATACTTGCATACATATGTTATCACCTTGACCTATTTCCAGTTGTATTGGAGAATCAATGCTTTACAGGTATCAAACATGAAAACAGTGGAAAAGGTGAGAAGAATTCGCTTTTCGACAAAGCGTAAAACCAAGGAATATGGGAGAAGCCCACCTAAAAAACATCTGGGCTAGAAACCATCACAACATCAACATGCATCGAGCCGAAGGGCCCACCACGCGAAGGCAGTGGCAGTAGGCCCACCAGGGGTGTGGTCGCACCCATGGTGCGGGCGCACCGCCCCTGGCCCCACTGGCCACCGACCTCCTATGGTGGTTGCATGCCTCCATGCAAAGGCGTTTCATGTGGGTTTCCATACTTAGCTCCTCCAAACCGACCATGTAGTAGTATAAATAAAGGGGTAGAGCTCCCTCTTCAAAGCATCACACATTTACACATTAGTTGCTCATTCCACTTTGTATTTGGAGCTCTCTACCTTAGTTTAGATCTTCTAGTAGTTGGAGAAAGTACTACTTGCAAGAGAGGAGGAGGAGTTGTAAGGATCAACTTGGTATGAATACTAAGTTCCTCTTTTCATACTTGTTCTTGTTCTCTTATGATCAACATTGTTTTATTCTTGAATTAGAGCTATGTTCTTGTTCATCGTTCTAGAGCTAGTTCATAGTTTTAGACCCTTGTTCATCATGAACATGAATGTTGTTCTTCATTCAACATATTTAGATCTTGATAACTTAGTGATATATGTTGGGTGGTGTTTTGTCCTGCCTTCAGGTGCGCTTACATCTTTATCGGGGAGGTGTAAGTGTTCTTCATGTGCGCGAGAGTGGTTCTCGGATATATGGGGATGGGTGAATGTCTGGCTTAGTCCATGGTTGAGGGGTAGGCGGCAAGCATGGTGACAGCCCTATCCGTCCCTTGTAATCCCCCACGTTCGGCTTTGGGGCAGGAGTCTAAATTGCCCGGTGTATCCTGCTGGCAGACTAGTGTTCCCGGGTCTCCTAATCCATCCAATACTTAGCACTAATGTTAACCTGATTATGACATGTATACTTAATTCATTAGCATGACCTTGTTTAGATCCATGCTCCGTAGGATATTCATTATTCTTTAATTCTTTCTTCTATCTCTGTAGAAGCTCAATATATCTTAGGCAATGTGTAAGTGTTGATCCCACTATCCAAATCACTGTTTATCCTCCTGCTATGGTTAATTAGTCAACTATGCACTTATTATGTTCTTGTCATGGATATATCTCGAATCCTTTCGCACCTAGCCCTAGTGGTAAAATATAAATAACGATACTTGGAATACTCCCGATAAAATGCTACAACGGTAACCCCGTGCGCTTGCGGACCCTGTCTGTAAACGAATTGGTTTACCAGGCCAGCCCCTTAGGTCGTCACTAAAGCCACATGTTTTGGTATATGAAGTGCCATCACACTTTGGCGCTGATATCGGATGTGTAGCTAGAGTGGCTGCGTCTAAGGTTGACACTGACATCTTTTGGTAGCATCGCTAGGTACCAACATACTCGGTATATGTCGTTAAGGAATGTCAACAAGCATTCTTAGCGCCGTGCCCGGGGATGATGGCCTACCCTAGCGATGATGCTAAGACATGCCAGTAAGTATTTCTGGCATGGTCGCCGAGGATGTATCCTAAGCCTATCCTCCGGTGGTTGCGCTAAGAAATGCCAACAACTCTGTAGAAATTTGTGAGGGGTATTGTGCTCGCCTCACGGGGATCGCAAAGAGCAACTCTAGTAGAGTGTGTCATTGAGTGCCCTCATCTTGTATTGGTTGTGTGACACCTAGTGTGGGTTAGGTGAGTGATGCCTATAAGCGCATGAACCTCCAAGTGAGTGAGCTGATACAACGGGGACTAGCTTGGTGACAACCAAGTGAACCTCGAGAGAAAAATCACTATGTCAACATTCATCTTCTCGGTAGTTTACTATGTCCATTCACTAGCTTGTATTTACTTACTCATTCTTGTGCTAGTGTTTAGTTGTTGCTCTTGTGTAACTTAATAGTTGCTCTTGTGTAGCTTAATAGTTGCTCTTGTAATTAGTTACTTTGTGTAGCTTGCTAGTTACTTTCTTGGTTGTGTAGCATAGAAATAGTTTTGCTTAGTTTGTGTAGCTAAGTAAATTGAGCTCTCTAATTTGACTTTTGTATCCTTGTTATTGAGCATTACTAGTTAGCTTAGGTATTGTGCGCTTTGCATCACTAGATAGAGTAGGAGTTCTCTGGTTTGCTTAAAGTACTAGTTGCACAGGTTTATGTTGACCTTAAGCTAGATTGTTTATGTGCTAGCCCAACAAGGATCCTTGTAAGATGCTTGTGAGATATAGGGTTGTACTTTTAATGAGATCGGTAGTTTCAGTTTTGTATTTATTTTGATTAGCTGCTGTGATTAATTTTAGAAAAAAAAATCAACATTCACCTTTTTTTAGTTTGCCATCTCGACTCTAGACTATATAACACGAATATGAGCTGTGCGTAGCAACAATATCCGAAGCGAGCCCTTGGAATTTTGGTACTCCCTCCGTCCACACAAAAAATATATTTTTCACTTCTTGAGGATTCAAAAATCGTAAACTTTGACTAAAATTATATGAAAAAAATTAATACCTATGAGACAAAATAAACGCCATTAGATTAGTTGTAAAATATATTTCTATAATAAATTTATTTTAATACATAAATACTAATAATATTTACTATAAATTTAGTTAAAGTTAAAATAATTTAACTGATATGTTTATCATAATTGTATTTTTTTAGATCGAGGGAGTAAAAAAAAGATAGAGGCGTACTCCGTCTGTCCCTTTTTAAATGTCCGGAAAACGTGTCTGTGAGGGAAATACAGATTTCTAGAGACATTTATTTAGGGAGGGACAGAGTATTTTCCAAAGTTAGCAGGTGGCTGCAGGAGCCTAGCAGCTCGCTAGGAACCTCTCGTGTGACGTACTAGTAGGGGTATAATCGGCTAATCGCAGGCGTACTTCTTTTGCTACTAGACTACTCCCTCCGTCCCTAAATAAGTATCGACGTTGGTGTGCGTGCCACGTGTTTAACTCAATTTGTAAAAAATATGTGTAATATTTATATCTCTAAATAATTTTGTTAAAAAACTAGATGTAAAGATCTTTCCGATGATACTAATTACTTAGCATAAATATTAATATATTTTAATATATAATTGCCGATAACTTTTTCTCGGGAAGCGAGAACGACACTTATTTAGGGACGGAGGGAGTACTGGTAAAACTTGGGTGGCGTGGTGTCCCCATTCCCCAATTGTTGGATTCACACCTGCTCGACCCCCGTTAGCAAACAGGGCACGGAGCGAGGGTGGACAACGGTCAGCTATGCGCGAAGGTAAGGGCGTTGGCACAAGGAGATAAGCGGTGAAAATATTTCTCTCCTCCAAAAATCGTCCCCTTTACACTGTTCACCTCTTGGTATTTATAGGGAATACCAAGGGGTGCTGGCATAATTACAATAGGGTACAAAAAGATTCCCCGGCACCACATAGGCAGAAAGGGCAAAGCCATAAATATACAGCAGAAGCGGAAACCCTAATCGGTCCTCCTCCTGTCCGCCGCCACCTTGCTCCGTCTGCCTTCAACGGAGAACAAAGGAGAACGGACCTTCGCCTTCGCCGGTCCTTGGGTCAGCATCCCCTCACCACTTGCCAAGCTTGACGCCTCAACGACAAAGCTTCGGAACCTGCGAAGGTTACTCATTACGTGTTCGGAGCGCCTTTACCTGCGAGAAACAAAGCGAACTCCGAGGGTTGGATTTGCATCCGAAGGTTAGGCTGTCGAAGGTTAAGGCGAACGACCTAGAAGAGCCCCTACTATCGGGAGGGCGAGGCTTTGTGAGGGCGCGCGGGTCGCGCGGAGGTCCTTTTTTCTGCTCAGCCCACGCGGCGCCACTGCCGAGGGTCCCTTCTCCCAACAGTAGCCCCTCGTTGCCTTGGATCTAATGAACAGTATTTAGGCCCAAGCAGCGCTCTTGGACGGGAAAAGTAAAAAGACCCTTGGCAGCGACGCCCGCGGCTGCTTTGGGCTGGGCCGTTGCACTGTTTGTTTGTATTGTTGAAGCCTGTTTCGTTTTTTGCGCTGTGGTTTTCGGTCATCGTGCCGATCTTGTCGGGTTGGGGTGTCCGCCTCATGGCCTATAAATAGGAGGGGATGGTGGGGGGATTGAGCCGTGCCTTCATTTGCTCTAGCCACCCTGCTGCTGCTCGCTTTCTTTCTGCGAAGGTTGGTTTTTGTCTAGATTTCGAAGGCTGTGAGTTTGGTGCTCTTCGAAGGTTTTGGCTTGAGAGATGGCTAGGTCTAAGCAGACGGCTCGAGTTGTTTCTCCCTCCGCTGCAGATGAGGGGGTGACCTTTGAGTTTGGGCTAAGCCGCGGTTGTAGCTCTGATTTAGCTGCATATGTTAAGCGAGGGTGGATCGAGGAGGGGAAGGCGAGGGCCAGTGCTGGGAAAACTGTGCCAAAGCCTGATGTAGACGAGGTTGTTGTTTTTGAGGAATTTTTCGAGGCTGGGCTGCGCTTCCCTGTTGATTTTTTTGTGACAGCTGTTCTTCAGAGGTTCAACCTGAAGTTCCATCAGCTTACACCTTCGTGCTTTACAAAGATGTCAGTGTATGTTTGGGCATGTCGCTCGCAAGGTATTGTTCCACAAGTCGAGGGTTTCATTCGGATGCATCGTGTGCACATGCAACCTCGCAAGATAACGGACCGCGAGGGTAACACCAGTCTGGGTCAGTTTGCTGTGTATACTTTTTGTCACCGCGCTGGGTCGGAGTTGCCGGTGCAGGCTCAGAAAAATAAGTGGGCCAGCGGGTGGCAAGAATTCTAGTTTTACTATAAGCTTGATGGAGCGTCCGAGCTTTGTGGCGAGCTCCCGCCTCTTGGCGACGTGAGTGCCGAAGCTCAGATGAGCCCCGAGGCGCACGCCGCGGTCGACTGTCTGAGGGTGGTCGCGCGTTCTCAGTGCGCTCGCGATTTGGTCGAGGAGTACTGTTGTGCTAATGCGTGGCCCCTCAGTCGAAAACAGGCTTGGTTTCCGGTAGAGGAGGACTCGAGGTACGAGGGTCGTGGATTGAAGAAGTCGAAGCTTGATTTGGGCAAGATTTGGGAGAGGGTTTTAAAGAAGTTTCCGAGGCGTCAAGATGGAGTTGACGCCATTTATAAGCGCGTTCAGCAGAGGGCTAAAAATCTCGTTGGGAAACTGTCTACCCTTGAGGCTAAAGCTATCCACAGCTCGGTGGGAAGCGGGGGTCGTGTTAACAGAGTTTTTGACATGCTTGGGATTCAGTATGCCGATTGGCCTGCTCCGTCGAGCGAGGATGCGCCAAAGAAGAGGAAGCGAGTTTCTGCGGAGGAGAGAGGTAATGTTTCGCGGCCGAAGAGAGGTCGCGGCCGTGGTCGCGGCGGCGCCGGCGGCCGGGTGAAGGCACTTGCGACGAAGGTCGCAGTAGGCTTTGATGCTACCGGCACTTCCTCATCCTCGGCCATTGCCTCGAGCGGCCGAGGTGCTGGTAAGATTGGAGGACGGGTACCCCGCGTGGGCGGCATTGGTGCTTTGATCCAGATCTCGGATGACGAAGGTGTCTCCGATGATGATGAGAGAGAAGAGAAGGAAGAGGAAAAGGAGGGGGGTACTGAAGAGGACTCATCCGACGAGGATAGTGATACGTCAAGTAGCGAAGGTAACTCCGATGAAGACGTAACCATCGAGGACGCTCGAGGAAAAGGAATAGCCTCGTCCAGTGTTGGTGCTGCGGCTGCGCGAAGCATTGATGACATCATACGGGACTTTGAGCCAGAGAGTCCTCCGCGAGGGTCGTTCCCCGAGTTTGCTAGCTCGCACATTTGGGTCGATGGTTTTGAGTTTAAGGGTGACCTCGAATCGGACCGGACCCCGGGGAAGAGGCCGTATGGCGAGGCTAGCCGGTCAAGTCTTCCTTATTATGCGAAGAAACTTGGAGTTTCCGATCCAGCGACCGAGCTTTTCACGAGTCCGGACCTTCGAGAGTGTCACTTGCAGTGTGCTCCGGAGGAAAGGCGCTTTCTGGGTCGGGTGTTTAACCGTATCTGTGTGCCGGAAGCGGAGCTTCAGCTGGCCAACGAGCCCTTGGAGAGACTTCACGATGATATTGACGTCAAAGTGGCTGAGCTGATGCTCCTCAGCCGGTCGGCGCGCCGGAGGGCAAGTTACAATCTCCACTATCTGAATGACCGGTTGAGTGACGCGGAGAAAGCTAATAAAGAGCTTCGCCAGAGTTTGGAAAACAAAGAGATTGAGCTCAAAGCTGCTTTGGAGAAGGTTAAGAAATCGCGAGAGGAAGCACAAGAGGTTGCGAATAGCAACGCGGAGCTCCTGGCTGCTAGCCGGCAAAAGGACAAGGATTTGTTGGCTGCGAACAAGCGCATAGAAGAGCTGTCCACGGAGCTGGCTACCCAAGCCGAGGCTTGGCGGGAAAGCATGGGGAGGGTTAAAAATAAGATAGATACATGCTTGACCGAAGCCGGAGGTTCTGCCAGGGAACCACTGCCTGCAACTAACGCAGAGGCCTTTGATGGTTGGCTGAGTAACGAGTTGGACGTCTTTAGCTCGTTGGTTGGCAACGCGGCCGACTTTGGTGGCTATGCCGGGGCTTTGGCGATGGCCAGCACGCTTCGTCTTGTGGATTGCGAGCACCTTCGCAAAGTCAAAAGGCCAAACCATGCTTTTCCGTCGATTGACGAGGTGCGCCGGATGAAGGCTGATGACGCCGACGTTCGGAACTGTGCGATGCGATTGTTTCACAAGTTTTGGATTGCTGGTGGCGGCCGAGCTCTTGCCTTTGAAGAAGCTGCCGAGGCTACTCGTCAGGTTAGTTAGGTAGTTTTTTTTCTAATTGTGGTTTTTTGGGGTTTGTTATGGTGATGAAGGGTTTGGTGTTTGATTTTGGATGTTTTGTCGTTTATTTTTCCCTTGCAGGCTCGGAAGGACGCGATGCCCTCGCCGCCAGCGACTGTTGATGCTGGTGGTAGCTCCGAAGCCATTCCTGTGCCCGGCGTTGTGGAGGTTGCGCCTGTCGAGGCTGAAGCCTTGGCTGAGAACGCTCCGAGCACTGAAGAAGCTGTTGTAGAAGCGGTGGCAACGGAAGGGGCTCCTGCTGAAGGCTCGGGTGCTGCCATTGGCGGAGGTCTGGATGCTACCGTCGATGAAGCTGTGGCTGAGGAGCGCGGTGAGGCCGGGCAGGTGTGAACTTAGGGTTGTTTGGGCGAGAGGGTCATTTTGTCAGGGGTGCGGAGGTTGTAAAAACTTAATGACGCTGTGACACTTTCCTATTTTGTGTAAATGCAGGTTCCTGACGGAACCATGCTAGAAGTGTTTGATGTGATGCCACTGACGCTTAATTATCAAGATACTTTTATAACTGGTGAATCGTGGGCTCGTGCTAAGCTAAAACATCCTTCGCTAGCCTTCGAGCGTTTTTGGTGGTCGAAAGTGCGAAGGTACGATTTAAGAAACAGTCGGTCGAGTCGTTTTTGGCGTGAAGCGGACTATACTGATCGACAAGCTACCCGTCAATTGTTTGGTTCTTGTTCGTCCTCGCAAGCTGGTATTGATGACGATATTGATGAGAACACAGCCTTGGATTACTTGTTTGGGCGAACCAAAATGGATTTAGGTTCGGATGGATCACTGGTGGTTCCAAAGGAGGAATCTTCGGAGGTTAGTGATGTAGGTTGTACATATATGTATCGGGCGAGGGTTTTGTCTGAGGAGCTGCCAATTATTCCGGCAGCTCCTTTGTTGTGGGGACCCATCGTTGCGGTGGAGCCAGAGTTCGAGGAGGGTAGCGAGGGCTCTGGTGATTTGATGTTAATTGAAGGGAGCGATGGTTCCTTGTAATTTTTTGTAATTTTTCCTGGTTTGACTGTCGTTGTGAAGTTATTTTTGTAAATGAACGGGAACACTGTATGTTTGTTTTGTGTCATTGCGATTCGTTTGTGTAATTTGGTTGATGGATTTTTTGTCGTTATCGGATATTGACGAGGCTCGTTGGCTGTCCGGCTCTGCGATGTTTTGTTGTGTGTAATGTTTAGCTCAGAAAGGAACGACGCCGCCTTTTTGTTTAAGCGAGGCTCGTTTTTGCGTTGAGAAGTTTTAAGAAAAAACAGCGACGCCCCCTTTTCTTTTTAGCGAGGCTCGCTTTTCGTTGATAGATGTTTTAGAAGATAAAACAGCGACGCCCCCTTTTCTTTTTAGCGAGGCTCGCTTTTGCGTTGAGAGATGTTTTAGAAGATAAAACAGCGACGCCCCCTTTTCTTTTTAGCGAGGCTCGCTTTTGCGTTGAGAGATGTTTTAGAAGATAAAACAGCGACGCCCCCTTTTCTTTTTAGCGAGGCTCGCTTTTGCGTTGAGAGGTGTTTTTAGAAGATAAAACAGCGACGCCCCCCTTTCTTTTTAGCGAGGCTCGCTTTTGCGTTGAGAGATGTTTTAAAAGAAAAAACAGTGACACCCCCTTTTCTTTTTAGCGAGGCTTGCTTTTCGTTGAGGAAGCTGGACGTATGGTTTGTGTCTCGCCTTTTATTTTGGGTGTAGGTGGGAAAATGCGTTTTAAGTCCTGGCGTGCGTGTTTGGCGAGGGTACTCAAATCTTTGGTGCCCTTGTCTTGGGTGGAGGTGAAGTTTCCTTCTTACGAGCCCCTGGCGTGTTTTGCGAGGGTTCTCGATTTTTTGTACTTCGTGCCTCCCCTTATTTTAGGTGGAGGTGAAGTTTGCTTTTTTGCGAGCCCCTGGCGTGTGTCCGCGAGGATTCTTGACTTTTTGTACTTCGCGCCTCCCCTTATTTTGGGTGGAGGTGAAGTTTGCTTTTTACGAGCCCCTGGCGTGTTTTGCGAGGGTTCTCGATTTTTTGTACTTCGCGCCTCCCCTTATTTTAGGTGGAGGTGAAGTTTACTTTTTACGAGCCCCTGGCGTGTGTCCGCGAGGGTTCTCGACTTTTTGTACTTCGCGCCTCCCCTTATTTTGGGTGGAGGTGAAGTTTGCTTTTTATGAGCCCCTGGCGTGTTTTGCGAAGGGTTCTCGATTTTTTGTACTTCGCGCCTCCCCTTATTTTAGGTGGAGGTGAAGTTTGCTTTGAAAAAAGTTTGTTTTTTGAAGCAATCTCCGAGGGTTGTCATCGATTTTAACGCTCTTGTAGAAGAGCTGCTTTTTTCGATGCTTATTACTAAAAGCAATAATTTGGAGTTTTGCTTTTTCCGGGGATTCTAGCCTGTATTGATGGTTTGGATACTGCCTCGTTAAAAAACCTTACGCCCCTTCGTAAGAAAAAAGAGTGCAGCTCCTCTGTTTTTGTTACATGCATGGAAACGAAACAAAGCAAGGTTGAAAAAACAGATTACATAATGCGAGGGCTCGCTAAGGCTCCGCTATGGGTAATATTTGCGAAGGTCGTCAATATTCCAAGTGTGAGGCAGGGTGTTCCCCTCGCTATCGGAGAGGTGAAATGATCCGGGACGATTGCATTCTACTATTAGGTATGGACCCGTCCACTTTGGCTGAAACTTCCCCGCCATGTTGGCGTTTTGCTTCCGAATTAGAACGAGGTCACCCTTTTTTAGTTCTTTGATTCTCGCCCTTTTGTCTCTCCATTTTTTTGTCTCTTCTTGATACTTGCGAAGGTTGTGCACTGCGTTGCATCTTGTTTCTTCGAGTAAGTCTTTGTCAAGCAGTTGGCTTTGTTCATTTTCTTCGATGGTTGTTCTGAGTGACCCATACTTGACTTCTTCTGGTAACACAGCTTCCTCGCCAAACAGGAGCTTGAAGGGTGTGAATTTGGTGGCTCTGCACTCCGAGGTGTTATGAGACCAGGTGACGGAGGTTAGCTCTTCTGGCCATTTTCCTTTGGGCCTGCCTTGCAACTTTTTTGATATGGCTTGGAAAATTGTTGCATTGGCTCTTTCGACTAAGCCATTGGATTGAGGGTGCCGGACTGATGCGAAGCATAAGATTGTTCTGATTTGAGCGCAGAATTCTTTGAAAACCTCGCTATCAAACTGAGTGTCGTTGTCGACAGTTAAATGTTTGGGAACTCCAAACCGACAAACTAATTGCTGCCAGAAGAACTTTTTTACTGCCAGGGATGTAATGGAAACGAGTGGTCTAGTTTCGATCCACTTCGTGAAATATTCCACGGCTACCACAGTGTAGCGGAGGTTTCCTGGAGCTGTTGGTAGTGGACCGACGAGGTCCATTGCCCATCTTTGCAGAGGCCAAGTTGGGCATATGAGAGTTGTAGGAGCCCCTAGGGCATTTTGATTTTTTGCCGTTAGTTGGCAACCCTCGCAATGTTTGACGATGCTTTCTGTGTCTCGTAGCGCTGTTGGCCAATAGAAGCCTTGCCAGAAGGCTTTTCCAACTAACGCCCTCGGGCCGTTGTGTGAGCCATAGATGCCTTCGTGAATAAGCTTGAGAATATCGTTTCCTTCAGACTGTGACACGCATTTGAGCCATGGGGAGGTTACCGAAGCTTTGTACAGAATGTTGCCCACAATCTTGTACCCTCGTACTCTTTGTTTTAGTCTGTTTTCTTCTTCCTTGGACTCGGGCTCGTGGAGCCCTTTGATATAGGCTATGATAGGTGCTCTCCAGTCCTCGTTGTGAATTGTACTGATCAACTTGGTGTTATTTTCTGGGGTTTCGAAGGCTGATTAAATCGCAACCTCATGGAACACATCTGGTGGTAGCTGAAGTTGTTGTGCTGTTGCTTTAGCTAGGCAGTCTGCCTCGTTGTTTTCGGCCCTCGGTATTGCTTTCACCGTTATGCCGAGGAAGAATGATTCTAACCTTCGGACATATTGAAAGTATTTTTGCAGCTCTGGATCTTTCGCTTTGTAGTTCTTCTCAATGTGCCCCATGATAACTTGTGAGTCTGTATCGATGACTGTCCTTCGGACCGACAATGATCGAAGCCTTGAAAGCGCTAGTATTACGGCTTCGTATTCGGCGGAGTTGTTTGTGCATTTGAAATCAAGTCTTCTTGCATATCTTAGCTTCGACCCGGATGGCGAGACTAGGATGGCCGAGGCCCCAGCTCCAGTTGCACCCCAGGCTCTGTCGACATATACGGTCCAAAACGGGTCTTGTTGAGGTCCATCGCTGCGAGGATCAGGTGTCCACTCAGCTATAAAATCTGCTAGTGCCTGTGATTTGATTGTTGTTCTGCCGACGAAGGTTATGGCGTAACTGTTAAGCTCAACTGTGACGGAACGACCCTAATCCCATGGCCCACGTGTCCCTGTCAACCTCTGACAGCCGAACCCATGTTCCATGTGATTAAGACCTGTTCGCCACCGGGCTACATCAGTGCCCAATGTCCGCAGGATCATCTCACAATTCGGTTATAGCATTGCATACTTTTACAAATAACATCGGAATAATGAGCGGAAGACTTAAATAACATTAGTTTTACAAAACAGGGTTCCAAATAGAAATTAAGGTGCAGTTATTACAAACCAAATCCTGATAATAGAAATAGGCATAGGCAACATAGTGGAGAATAGCAAAGATACTTATAATCACCCAGCCCGAGGGTGTACAACTATTCTTCGGCCTCATCGGCCTCTTCCTGGACGATGGTCACGCAGCAGGGTGCAAGACACATCGGGGACTCTGTCATACCTGCAGCATGGGTAACAAACCCTGAGTACTGGGGCACTCAACAAGACTTACCCGACTAAAGAAAAAGGGAGAAGACTCAGGAATGAGAGGCTTAGGGTAGTCAAGGTAAGGCTTAAGCAAGACCAAGTATTTTGCAGAAAAGTATTTTTGTAAACCTTATTTTATTTTGAAAGATTCAGTATTCCTCAATTCTTCATCGTTCATGATTCATTTTACATTTCAAAACATTCCTAGTTGAGAACCACTCTCCGTTGACAGTCAGTGGACCAAGTCTCCATAACCGAGGAGCAACGTTAATCCGGATAAATAATACTCAGCTGAGGATCCCTATCCACACTGCATATGTAGCACCCAAGCTTGCATATGCCAACTCGTCTACCACGATTCCTCCAAGATTGGACCCGGTCCTACGCCACCCGGAAGTACAGTACACCACTCCTTTCCAGGTACGACGACCACGTGGGTACATGCTACTTCCGCCATCTCTCCACTCCCAGTGCGCGGTTGTCGGTCCCAATCAAGGATTTCTCGGAGCCAGAGCTTTCCGAAGTATGTGAATAGTTACAAGTCTTGACCAGCAGGCCCCCATACGGATGGTCCCTAATTTTCCAGCCAGAACTATGCCTTGGTTATATCTCACCCAAGCGTAATAGTCCTGTCAGTTTTTCAATCCTGTCCCGGTCGGTGTCAACTGTTGAGTCCCGGACTACAACATGACGACACCGTACGCTCGGACAACCTCTCCTCGCTATTGACTAGGTACGGATCAGATACCTAGCCAACAGCCGGGGAGTAAGACCAAAATCCCATAAACATTCCTTAAGTGATCACACTTTTAAAATTGACGTTTTATTGCAAAGTCTAATTCAATAAGATTTGCTAAGCATTTTTCAAATACTTTTGAACAGCAGGTATCAGGTGTATCAGTGGTCAAGGTGGATAGTGCATCAATTAGGATAGCACACAACTCCTATAAACCTAATGCAATAATTTAACTCAAAAGCATTTAAGGAAATCATTTTATAAATTCAAGGAAAGGGTTAAATGCACCGGGGCTTGCCTTGAAGAGCAAAGAGGGCAGGCTCGAAGGCGGCAGGGCAGTTGTCGGAGCTTGGGGTAGCCTCGGGGACAGGTTCGTCGGCGGCTGCCTCGATCTTGACTCCGTCTTCGGTGACTATACGAATGCAATGATGCATGCACATGAGTATGCTAGCATGAACAATGCAAAACAGGGCATACAACATGAACCCTAATCACTCTTTCTATTTTCCTTAATTATTTAAAAAGGTCATTTTATAAAGTTGCTCCAAAAATTACCAAATTAATCACATAAGTTCATTATGGTGTAGATAGATGGCAAAACAAATTTCATAATTTTTGGAGGTCATTAAGGTGCTCAAATAATTCCAGACATTAATTAACAAAAGGCACTATTTAACAATTAAAGATAAATGCTCAAAAATCAACTTGTTCCAAAAGACTTCAAAATTTCACCAGAGACTAAACATGGCATAGGAAGCTCACAAAAATTAGTCTCATGATTTTTGGAGTTATAAATAATTTTCTAAAAATCCAAAACTATCCATTTATTAATTAAAAGAGGGATTTTACATTTTTACATTCCTGCAGAAAAGTCAATTTTCATATTTTTATAAAATACTACACAGTGCATGGAGCATACCATAATTTTATCAGGATTTAAGGAACAACAGATTAATTCACACAAAAAAGAGAAAACAGAGCACTATTCACATCTTTCAGAAAAAGGAAAGAGCACTGTGCTCCTTCTATGCAGGGCTCGGGCGAATCGCACGGGGCTCGGGCGAAACGGGCTCGGGCGAAACGGGCTCGGGCGAGACGGAAAGCGAATGCTTCGTCCGAGGCCTGGCCCGGAGGCTCGGGCGAAGCGGAGAGCATGCGCTCGCCGAGGCTTGGCTCGGGCGAAGCGGACTCGGGCGAGACGGAAGGCTCGGGCGAGACGGAAAGCAAGCGTCCGTCCGAGGCCTGATTGGGAGGCTCGGGCGAAACGGAGTGGAAGCAGAGACCGGAGGCTTCGGGTGCTTACCACGGGTCGGAGGCAGGGCTCGAGGGTGTGGCTCGGGAACGTGCTCGAGGGTGAGGCTCGAGGCTGAGGCTCGACACGTGCTCGAGGGTGAGGCTCGACACGTGCTCGAGGGTGAGGCTCGAGGAAGGAGACGACCGCGGCGGCACTCCGGCGAGTCGGCGATCCTGCGCAACACACGAGACCGCAAGGGCCTGGTTAGAGTCGCGCGGAGCCGAGGAAGCTGACACAGGGGTCAGGGGAAGATGATCGTGGCCGGAGAGGGAGTATTCGACGAACCCGAGTTCACCGGGTTTCCGCCGGAGATGGGAAGATGGGGTTACGCCGGGCGATTGGAGGCGGGGGAGGTGAAATTGAAGAGTGGGGAAGCTTCACGAGCTCAAGGCGGAGCTTTCGGGCTAGGTGGTTGAGCGGCGGAGGGTCTGGAGTGGGCTGGCCACGGTGGCGGAGGTGGGTGGCTTCTCCGGCCAGCCGATGGTGGCTTTTATAGGCGCGGGCAGGGACGGATGGGTGTCGCGCGGGCGCGGATAAGCTCGGGCGAAGCACGCGCACTCGATTGCACGCTGCAGCGGGGCAGGAGCGTTGCCCAGGGGCCGGGCGCAAGCTCGCCGGCGTTTGGACACGCGGCGGCGGCGAACTGGGAGCAGTGGGGGACGGGGCGGAGGTCAACTGGCGCGCGTGCGGGGGCGGCATGATGGCGCGGGCGCAGGCGACAAGTCGGGGGCGGGCGTGCGGCTGCCAGGCGTGCGGCGTGCGCAGCGCCGGCGCGCGGCCATGGCCGGGCCCCCCCCCTCTACGGTGAGGAAGATGAACAGGGCTATGCCCTAGGGTTTGACTTTTGGCTGATCTCTGTATTTTGCAAATTACTCCCAAAACTTGAACTGAGCAGCAAAAACTCAAAACACCAAAGTTGTTCAGAAAAAAGAGATCTACAACTTTGTCAAAAAGAATATTTTCAAAATCCAAATAGTTTTTGGACCACATTTGAAAACAGAAAAGGGAACACTTTTGGGATTTGAATAAATTCAAAATTACTTTTGATTTTACATTGAAAGTTGGAAATCTGCAAATATGAAAGTTGTTCCTTTTATCAAAACCTACAACTTTGCTAATATACCATTTTTCTGAAACTCAATAGTTTTTAAATAAATTTGGAAAACTGAAAAGGGGACAAAAACTGGAATTTGAATGAATTTGGATTTACTTCAAACTTTGTACAGAAACTTGAAAATTTGTAAATACCAAAGTTGTTTCTCTTGGCCAGATCCACAACTTTGCTTTTTGGACCAACCTCAAATTTTGAATAATTTTTGAATTACAAAAAGAGGGATAAAATCCAGGGTTTGGAAATCAGGGTTTTGCAAAGGGATTTGAAATCTGATTTTGGTTTTTGAACTTTGGCCAACACAACAAAACTTCAAGACATCCAACTGAACAAGAATTACACAAAGCTAGGCACAGAGGTGAAATTACCATTTTTTGCCCTTATAGGAAGATTTGGGCTTTTAGGGTTTTTGAAAAGAGATTGCGACACAAGTACTAAGCAAACATAAATGCAAGGCAAGAATGATTAATGACTAATGATGATGACATGTCAGGTTAATTACAGTTAAACACCAGAGGTGTTACATCAACTGCCCATTTTGCTACTCTTCCAACTGCCTCGTTGTTCTTGAAAATGTTTTCGAGGGGGTATGCCGAAGGTACATGGATCTCGTATGCCTGGAAATAATGCTTCAGCTTTCTAGATGCCATGACCACGGCGTATGCTATCTTCTCGAGCTCTGAGTAATTCCGGTTGGGACCTTCGAGGGTTTCTGATACATAGTAGATTGGGGCTTGCCTTGTCCTGTTGTTCTCGTGTAACTCTTTGATCAGGACTGCGCTTGCTGCGTGAGGCGAAGCTGCGACATACAGCAGTAATAGGTCTCCTTTGCTTGGACTGGTTAAAACAGTCAAGTTGGTGAGATACTTTTTCAAGTCCTTGAAGGCTTTTTGCTACCGAGGTCCCCAATTGAATGGTGCAGTGCTTCTCAATGTTTCAAAGAAAGGTAACCCTCGCTCAGCGGATCTGGAGATGAATCTGCTGAGTGCTGCTAAGCGGCCTGACAGACGCTGAGCTGCTTTTTTGGTTGTTGGGGGTTCCATATTGATGATAGCATCAATCTTCTCGGGGTTAGCTTCGATTCCCCTTGCTGAAACGATGCAACCCAGCAGTTTTCCTTCGCTTACCCCGAAAACACATTTTTTGGGGTTTAACTTTAATCCGGCAGACCGAAGATTGTTGAACACTCTCGATAAGTCTGAAATATGGTTTTCTTTCAGCTCACTTTGGACAACCAGATCATCGACGTAGGCAGAGACGGCGTGTTCATCTTTGAAGACTTCCGATGTCATGCGTGTGAAGGTTGAGGTTGCGTTTTTTAGGCCTTCTGCCATTCTTCGAAAGCAAAAAGTGCTCGAGGGTGTGATGAAGCTTGTTTTGTCCTCGTCTTCTTCATTCATCCAGATCTGGTGGTATCCTGAGAAGCAATCGAGAAGGGACAGCATTTGGCAACCAGCTCCTCTGTCGACCAAGGTGCTTATGTTAGGGAGGGGAAAATCGTCCTTCGGACAAGCTTTGTTCAGACATGTGAAATCTACACACATTCGCCATTTCTTGTTCTTTTTCTGAACTAGGACCACGTTTGAGAGCCAAATTGGATATTTGACTGGGCGGATGACGCCTGCGTCCAAAAGCCTTTTCACCTCAGCCTTCGCTGCCTCTTTCCTTTCTTCTGACATTTTGCGAAGCTTCTGCTTAACGGGGCGATAGCCTGGTTTGATGTTTAGGCTGTGCTCTATCAGAGTTCTGTTTACCCCCTTTAGGTCCTCTGCGGACCAAGCAAAGGTATCGGAGTTTTCTTTGAGGAAAAAGACGAGGTTGTTTTCTGATTGGGGATCTAGGTTAGCTGAAATAAACACCTTTCTTTCAGTGTTGCCCTCGAAAAGTTGGACTTGTTTGGTATCTTCCTTGGGTGATACCCTCGTTTTGTCAGTGCAAACTTCACCTTCGATGCTGAGGTCTATAGCTTGAGGCTTGGATAAGTTGTGGACATTACGTTGTCCTGGTGCTACAGTTCCCTCGGCTGCCCTTGCAATGTCTTGGTCCCCATATACTGCAACCACCCCCTTTGGAGCGGGGAGCTTCATGCATAGGTATGTGGGGTGAATGACTGCGTTGAATGCGTTAGTGACCCCTCGGCCGAATATTGCATTGTACGGGTAAAACATGTCGACGACGTCGAAAGTTATGTGCTCGGTTCTGCAGTTCATTTGGTCGCCGAAGGTCACAGGCAGCGATATTTTACCGACAGCTCTAACTTGTTGACCGCCGAAGCCGTATAGAGGGTTGTCAGCAGGTTGCAGGAGGTTCCTGTCAAGCTTCATGTTGTCGAAGGTTGAGGCGAACAGGATGTCCGCGGAGCTTCCTGTGTCAACCAGAATTTTAGTTACTGTCCACCCTGCCAGATTGGTCTCGATCACCATAGCGTCGGTATGAGGGTAATCTCTCAGTTTCATGTCACTGGAGTCGAAGGTTATAGGAATGTGAGACCATCGACCGAATTTGTGAGGTCCTTCGACGGCTACATGGTGTACTCGTCTGGCATGTTCCTTTCTCTGCCTTTTGTTGCCATGGTCTTCATTTGAACCCCCGGTGATGGCTAGTATTACACCGAAGGTTGATGTTGGGTTGTTGATGGTTGTTTGGTTCTGGGCTTCGGATTTGACGGGTTGAGGCGCTGGTAAGGCGGGTATTGGTGGTGGTGGTGGTAGAGCATTGTTGACTTGTTGGGTGGTTGGGGTTTGGTTTTGGGGGGTTGTTGGGTATGTGACTGTGTAAGGTGGGTTTTGGCGTTGTGGGATCACGGTTGGCTGGTAAGAGGTTTGGTTGTAAAGTGGGTGGTGTGCGTACATGGGTTGTTGCGAGGGTAGGCCGTAATTTATGGGGGTATAGTGGTATGGAGGATTTGGTGGGTGGAAGTTTGGTTTCCTGGTGTGGTTGATGGTTCGGTTGTCTGCCGAAGCGGCTCTTTTGGAATCCTGGAACTCTTTTCCCTTGGCGAAGCATTCGCATTGCTTGGTAGTGTGCCCTTTTCCAAGACCACAAAAATGACAATACATTTTCGCGGGATCTTTCTGCTGGTTCCGTTGATCCGGCGGGGGTGGCAAACCTTGAGCGCTTTGGTTGCTCGGAGGTTGAGTGCCCCGTCTTTGGTCTTCGTAGTGTACTGCTTTGTTGATGGCCCCAACGTTGCTTTGTTCTTGGCGAGGGTTGTTTTCCCTCGGTTGAGGCCTCGGCTGTGGCTTCTGTTGTGACCTCCGAGCGTCGGACTTTGCCCGAAAATCCATGTCTGCTCTACAGTATCTTTCCATTGTCTCATGCAATTCTTCGATTGTATTTGTCGGCTTCCGAGTGAATTTTGAAGAGCATGGGCCTGGACGCAGACCGCTGACTGCAGCGAGGATGACAGCCTCGTCGGATATCCCCGGGGTTCTTGCTCTGATTTGAATAAACCTCCGCCAATAATCTTGAAGTGGTTCGCGTTCTTCTTGTTTGCAGTTGAACAACTCAATGGGGTTTGATGGGGCTGGTGTAATGCCTTTGAAGTTTGTACAGAGCCTGTCTCTGAGGTTGGCCCAGGAATCCACAGTTCCGGGGCGGAGGTTGTTGTACCAGATTTGTGCAATGTCTCGCAGGATGATGACAAAAGACTTTGCCATTGTTGATTCATCTCCGCCTGCTGCGGCAACTGCTGCCTCGTAGCTCATTATGAATTGGCGAGGGTCGGTAAGCCCGTCGTAACGGGGTAGATTTTGTGGATTGTAGCATGGTGGCCATGGTTGGGTTTGTAGTATCTAGGAGAGTGGTGACTTTGGGTGATAGGGCATTTGGTGTTGTTGGGCTCTGCGTTGATTGCGAAGGTTTGGCTCTATCTCATCTGGGTAGAGTTGGCGAAAGTTTGGTTGTCTAATGGGGTATGGTTCTGGGTGTCTTGGTGGTGGTGGGGGTGGTGGATGGCGGCGGAGGTTGCCGTGATCTTGCTCATTTCCCTCCTGTAGTGGTGGCATTTCCCCATCCTTCCATCCCTCGGCTTCGGCTTCAGCTGCCGCGAGGGACTCCTCCATTCGGCGAAGCTGCTCTCTTGCTTCATCCGCCTTTTGTCTGATAAGACGCAGCCGGTTGTGCCTTTCAAGCTGGTCCAGGCGCCTCTTCTTTTCTTGTAACTCAGCTTGAAGTCTTTCTAAAGCTTCGAGGCCCAACTCCTCCTCATCTCCTTCCCCATCTCCTCCGGAGGTATGCGGGTGCGGCTGTGATCCCGGCCGAGTGTGAGTGCCCGGGACCTCCGTCCCTGGGGCAACTTCTTCTGTTTCCGAGGGTACTACATTCTCTTCCACAGGCTGGATTGTCGTCGTGGCCTCTCTGGTCACACGAGGGTCTCTGGTAGCGGGCGCTCTCCTGTTTCCTGCCATTTTGAACTCTGGTCCCCACGGACGGCGCCAAACTATTGGATTCACACCTGTTCGGCCCCCGTTAGCAAACAGGGCACGGAGCGAGGGTGGACAACGGTCAGCTATGCGCGAAGGTAAGGGCGTTGGCACAAGGAGATAAGCAGTGAAAATATTTCTCTCCTCCAAAAATCGTCCCCTTTACACTGTTCACCTCTTGGTATTTATAGGGAATACCAAGGGGTGCTGGCATAATTACAATAGGGTACAAAAAGATTCTCCGGCACCACATAGGCAGAAAGGGCAAAGCCATAAATATACAGCAGAAGCGGAAACCCTAATCGGTCCTCCTCCTGTCCGCCGCCACCTTGCTCCGTCTGCCTTCAACGGAGAACAAAGGAGAACGGACCTTCGCCTTCGCCGGTCCTTGGGTCAGCATCCCCTCACCACTTGCCAAGCTTGACGCCTCAACGACAAAGCTTCGGAACCTGCGAAGGTTACTCATTACGTGTTCGGAGCGCCTTTACCTGCGAGAAACAAAGCGAACTCCGAGGGTTGGATTTGCATCCGAAGGTTAGGCTGTCGAAGGTTAAGGCGAACGACCCAGAAGAGCCCCTACTATCGGGACGGCGAGGCTTTGTGAGGGCGCGCGGGTCGCGCGTAGGTCCTTTTTCTACTCAGCCCACGCGGCGCCACTGTTGAGGGTCCCTTCTCCCAACACCAATCATCCTCCAGTCCTCCACCATGGCTCCATGCAATGGATCACATTCACAGGGACGGGCAACGGGCGGGCCCAGCTTCAAAAGAAAAGGGAATCAATGGAACAAAACCTTTGCCTTTCTTCGAAAAATATCCTCCCTTCATCTCTAAATAACTAACGTTTTTGCTTATCAAGAAACATTTTTAATTAAATATATATTAAAAAATAATATTATTATACATAGTCAGTATTATTAGAAAGATCTTTAGATCTAGTTTTTTAACAAATTTATTTAGAACTATAAATATTACACTCATCTGTTATAAATTAAGTTAAATTTGTGGCACACAACGATAGTTATTGAGGGACTGAGCAAGTATTTTGCTTATGATGATCTTGGTCACCTCGAGAACATCAAAGATTCATGGACATGCTCACGTGCATGATTTCCTCACTCAATCTGACCATTTGAGTGTCCCAAGAAACTCTTGAGCACAACAAAAGATGCTGGTTAAATATTTAGTTCATGGGGTTTCAATTAGGTAATTTTACTCCGGTGGTAAAATATATAAGAAATTTATACACTTTGGCTAAGTTTCTAAAAAAATTATCAATATTTATAATAGAAAATATATGTACTGCAAAATATATTGTATCAGTATTTATAATAGAAAATATATGTACTATATTTGGTGTTATAAATATTAATTAAATTTTATATAAATTTGGTTAAATTAAAGGATTTAGTAAGATATATTAAATTATATTTGTATTTTTTTGTGACAGGAGTACCGTGCTGCTTGCAGAGAAAACAACCAGACAATCATCAGGTAGGGGAAATAGTCATCTTTCACGTGAAAGAAGAAATTACCAGTAGCCACTTTATGCATGCTACTGTTTTGGCTGGCAAGGTGATGCGATGATTGAGGACACTGTGCATTTATGTGTAGACGGGAATATCTCGGAAAGAGCAAATACACTGCTTCTTCATGCCTGTACAGTGCACGGAGGACAACACAATATATATTTCTATCAGCTCTGGATTTTAATCTAATTGACTTTTGAGCCTTAAATAACGTTCGCTTATATCTGTTTCAAAAAAAAAATTGTTTTAAACAAACATAGGCAGTCATCTATAATAAACCATGGATTCAAACAATGACTCCATTTGAATCCGGGACTACTTTAGGCCCCATTTGACAACAGTTTTTTCAGACAGAAGTGATTCCTGCTGATTCTGTAAAGTGATTCTCTGAAATGAACTAAGAGGCTAAGAGTTGAAAAAAGTATAGCTTCACTTCATATGTCTTTTGAGCTTCACCTTTAATGAGTAGAGATAGAGAAGTCAAAAGACCAAAATAACCCTTAAAACCTAGGGATAGACATATATTGGAAATTGGAAAAAAAAAGAAAGATATATTTAGAAAAGAGAAATATATATTGAGAAATGAGAAGATAAAATATTTTGGGATAAAATTTAAATACTATAAGGTCATCTATTTTTGGACGAAGAGAGTAGCATATAATGTGAAATTTCTTGAGACATTTTTTTTCTAAGGAATCAAGTGGCGTTACACCCACCAAAGATCTATATTAAAAAAAATTCTCAAAGAACTAAGGTTCGTGTGAAATGGAGTGTCAGCCACAGTCGTTGCAACAGCTACAAAAAAAAAGGCTTCCATCAGGCCTTACCGACGTACTCGCTTCTTTCAAAAAGAATAAAAGTCTCATTTACTAAAGAGTCAATTAAGTTTAACTACATATATAAAAAAGACTACTGACATATTTTCTACCCCATTCAATGCAAATTATAATGTGTTTTGATTTTCTAAAAATATATTTTTTGTGATGCACTTAAATATAAATAATACATATAGATCTAGATACATAATAAGAAAACGATATATTTAAAAAAAATCAAAACGTCTATAATTTAGAATGAATGAAGTAAAATCTAATTAGACTTACAATTGTGTTTGATTTCTCATCAAATTTTCATTCAGCGTGTAGCATATACAGTAGTACGTATTAACGCGAAAGGGCTTGTTGTCCGGTGGTAGGGTAGTCCAGTGGGACGCTATCCACCAGGGTTCAAACTCTGGTGTCACACCTTTTCTCTGGATTTTTTCCAGATTTTGCAGGTACACGTACGCGTGAGCGTTCGACGGCGAGCTTCTCAATCTCTCTTTGCGACGCGTGCGTGTGGTGGTGTGAGTGTGGTGTGTGTGGGTTGTGTGCGTCGAAATTGTATCTGATAAAAAAAATAGTATGTATTAACTCCACGTGTTATTATGAGCCGTTGATGCATGGAACGTTGGAACCTTGAACATTCTGATCGGAAGTGACAGCTGACAAGCACTGAAGTTGTACAAATGATGAACTCCCACGAAATCTACCACGTACACATTTCTCTTTTGTTATATATAAGATATAAGAAGAGATCAACTAAAGTATGCTGAGTTCAGCATAGGATACTTTGATTCCCGAATCCGCGCGCCCAACCACTAAGAGCGCCGGAAGCATTTTTATTACTGTACTGTATTTAGGAGTACTATACTGTACATATCTCTTCCCGTGAAACATATAAAAATAAAGATTAAAGAAACAACAACTCCAGACGGCGGCAGATGGATGATGATTATATTTATTTATATAATATAAACAAGGCCAAGCATGGTGAGGCGGCCGTTGCTTCCAACCCCTAAAAACAAAACAGAGATTGGCCGAGCCAGACCGGAAAGGTTAACTGCTCATCATTTAATTAGTTATAATCAGAAGCTTAACCAATTGGATTATAGATTACCTAAACATGAGGCGAGGCGACGCGATCACGATCAGAACAGGACCGGGTGCTCCTTTTTTGGAGCCATCATGTCGCCGGCTGCATCCGTCGATCTATCACGGCACGGCCTGTTCTGCCCCTCGACTGATTGTACTGTATTGTATTAACTAATTAATTATTAGTGTTATAACAATTAGCTAGTTGAGGGACGCGCACGCAGCAAGCTAGGGGTGGGTCGCTGTCTGCTGCCTGCTGCCTGCTGCCTGCTGTGGTTTTATACTAGTATAGGAGTATTCAGCAGCTGGGGTCGCGTCCGGACAAGCGTCAAAGGGGCCGGACATGCCATGTGCCACCTCATCTCCCACGCTTAAAATTATCTCCTCTATATTTTTTACCCCTCCTTCCACCTCTCGAATCCTCGCGATCACAGCGTGCACCCTCGCTTAAAATTAATTATATTTCTACTAAAAAAGCAACCCATATTTCGTAGTGGCGGAAGGTGACCTCTCATGAAAATGGTTACTCTCATGAAAATAGAAGGGGATAGTTATTTTCATGGGAGTATTTAAATACTCTCACGAAAACAGTTGATTTTCATGACGGTGCGTGGAGCGCTCTCATGAAAATATATTTTCGTGGCGGGATTTACATCACTCTCATGAAAATGGCTATTTTCATGAGAGTATGTTTTTCACTCTCACAAAAATTTATTCCCCTCACGAAATCTCGAGTTTCTGGTAGTGGCAGGCAGAAGCGCCCAGCTAATTTGTTGCGTCCTGCGTGCACCTAGGTTGAGTGGCACGGCCAAGGATCCAATCAAGCACGGCTCGATGAGCACAAACAGTTAGGCGTGCCATGTCATGTCACCTCGGTGGGCTCCATCAGTGGGGGCCCGGCACGACAAGATATGGCAACAGTTTAGTTGTATCGTGCTAGCCTGATGAGCTAAGAGGTTGCCCCTAAGTTGACGGTAAAATGAGAGAATGGAAGGAAGAGGAGTGGTTGGAGAGGAGAACAAAATGGAGGAAAGTGGTGCCATCATCATTGGTAAAAATGATGGAAGTCGTGCGTGAAGGATGGGGCAAGGGGTCAAGAGGGACGAGAGAAACATGTCATGGTGGATCAGGGGAGTGTTTCACACCGCGATACACACGATATCCGAGGAAGATTTGGCATAACGTGGATCATAAGAATGATCGATGACTCAATTAATTGATACTTTGATGTGATTCATCAATGGTACTAATTTAGATTTGGAGATTGAGTTGAAGGGTATCTAGTGAACGTTGTTTGACGGGGTTGGACAGACTGTATGATACTTAAGATCATTGGCATATATAGATAGAAGAAATCGTGAATGGTGGCAACCACTTCAACAAGCAATGAGATTGACGAGTTGTCAACTAGACATCAGACCGGTTATTATGGGCTCAAGGTGGAGTGACAACGATGGCGAGGCTGGTTGAGGCCTGTTCATTGGGACTGGTTGAAGATGCCTTGGATATGAGTGGATTAGTTTTACCAAGGATTTCAATGCGTCATAAGGGTAACTAGTAAGTTGAACTAGTGTACTAAAAATACTAATTTTTCCCATATTGCTCCTGTTGTTTAGCTTTGTCCTTTTAATACATGAAGATTGACGATAATAACCCAAAAACTTTGAGGAGCTTCATTCAGTATTGGGTGTTGGCTTCCACCCCTAAGAGCTTGATTTACCACAAGTCCTACCGAATTCTAATGGGCTAGATTCCATGATTCAAGTTTTGAGAAATGGATAAAATGGTGCATTCAAAGTTAGCAAAATTGCAAGAAAGAAAAGTTCCTTGAAAGAAAAAGGCAAACAAGACCAAATGCTCCCTTTTGTTACCATGAACAAGACTAAATGTTCAACCTTAATGAAATGTGAAGGACCTTGATCCTCTGTGGACAAGAAAAGATGTGGCTCCTCTTTGTCCTAGTACGTTCATCCTCAGATACATCATGCCACCTTCTCAAGAAATAACATTATGCACGTTTTATTGTCCACCTCAAGAAGAAAACATCATGGCATTCTAGAAACCAAGGACTAAGCCATTTTCATTACAATTAACAAAAGTTAATGATGAAATTACAAAAATCTCAGCTTTATATATATAGGCACGTCATTTAATTGAGTTGGGTTGTACCACCTACCTTGTATTAGCCATACCTGCGCATGCAGGTGAGGTGTCGGTCGGTCTCAAAATGACGACAGTCAACGAGGATGCATTTTGAGTACATGTGAACCAAACATGCTCCAGGTGAATGACCACTCTAATATTTCTTTTCTATGATGACTAGGAATAGGTAGATCGAGAATTTCATTTTGAATTTCAGAACTCAACATCCTGCTATTCATGATGATTCATGATCGAACAACATGTTTTATTTCCTTCCTTATATCAAATTTCATATTTCTCTTGCCAACCACATCCAAGGGATTTGGTCAAAATATACCTTGTATTTTCACCTCTATAGTCCTGAGAAAATGAACCAAACCGAGACCTCCAAAACCAAAAGGGAACGAGAAAAATGGTCACAACCATCGAGGGAAAAAAGAGAATGGTGGACCTTTTCATTTTGCCCAGGGTAGCGTATCTCAGCTGGATAGGTTACTTGCAATGAAACCTGCCTACCCGAGTCTTAGTCCTTTGCTTGAATATTCTGAAAAGATAAGGAGAAATACAAACACAGTGAGAAGTGTATATAGTTTTATTTGAATTCTAAAGTAACCAAGTTCTAAAGATTTTAGAGTTTAGGGGAAACTGTTACTAATAGATTCGATCATGAACTCTGAATGAAGCCATGCATAGAAGATTCAAATTAGTATAATTTTTGGAAGGTCAAAGGCTCTGTTTGATAAAACTTATGAGTCAGTTGATAAACTGAAATGATTGATTTATTGTGAGAGAAAAATATTGTCAAGCCGGCTCATAAACTAAAGCGAACAGTCCTAAAAATGTTACACCCTGGAGAAACTACTGATGCCAATACCAGCGAGCAAGCACATGTATCTATTCGCTCTCCCTGTCTTATGCTCGGGTCCTTTTGGGGCTGCAAAAGGCAGTCATCCACTACACGACTTGTTGATCTGGCTTTTTTCAGCACATCATTGACAGATTGCAGAGCAGCAAAGGTGGCATGCAGGTGTTTTGGCATCGATCCAGAGAAAGATTAGATCCAGCCCCAGCCTTTTTCCCCGCACAACAAGACCAAAAGGAAGATCCACATGAGCAACAACAACAATCATTAGCAGGCAGGGGTAATTGGCATTGTGTGCCAGCAAAGCAGCCCAGTCAGGATCAAAAGGTAGATAGAGTGAATAAATAAACCACAGGAAAACATTGTTACACGTCAGCAGTCAATACACACAGCTCGTATAGTAAATAAAATAAGTATGCATGTTGAAGCGTGTTCCTACTTGCATGACGAATTGACGGTAGGGCCATATATATATCAGCGTCAATGTAATCGAAATTCTAATCGTGTTATGATTTATTTTTTTAAAAAAAAGGGGGAGGCGGGTCAAGGCGCGAATTATGAGCCCGATATACAGGCACGTCCGTGTCGCGAAAACGACAGGCGGGCCCCACCCTGCTGCGGTTGCGGAATGCAGACGCAGTTTTTTTTTTTTTTTTGAATCTGGGGGAGAAGGAAGCTCAGGATTCAGGCAGAGCATGAGCCATGAAATAAGCTGGAATACGTACAAAGATCTCGTACATGGACAGCACCGGTGCATTGCTCATTTTGTCGTCATCGTCGTCGTCGATACAAGAAAACAGAAGTGCTGAAATACAAAAACGGTTAGTTAGTTTTATAGTTAGCTAGTACTTGTACGTACAGTATATATCTCGTAATGTACAAGATTGGACTTGAACAGACGAGATACTTCATCCGTCCCTAAACAAGTGTCGTTCTCGCTTCCCGAGAAAAAGCTACTGACAATTATATATTAAAATATACTAATATTTATGCTAAGTAATTAGTATTATCAGATATCTAGTTTTTTAACAAAATTATCTGGAGATATAAATATTGCATATATTTTCTACAAATTGAGTCAAATATGTGGCACGTACACCAACGACGACATTTATTTAGGGACGGAGGGAGCAGTAGCTAGCTAGCTAGCACTCCATGAAGAACAGGAAACGCATGACCTTTTTATTACATCTATAGTCTATAATAAGATGAGGAGAAGAAGAAGCACAGGCGTACGTTTTCGTAGGCTGTGGTGGGACAAAAACGTCAGCGATGCTGAGCACGAGGACGGACGAGGCACGATCCAGGGTTCAAGGATCGTCGTCGGCATCGCTGTTGTTTTGGACGCTAGGGCGCCATTGGCCATTGGCGAAGGTGCGGGAAGCAGGAGGCCGACAGGTACCTCTCCTGCAAGAAAATGGAGTTTTGGTCATGATGCCCACTGTCGCTTCACCAAATACAGGGTCAGGAATGGATGGATGGATGGATGTACATACTGTAGATGGCACTGCAAAAAGGGGGGGAGCCCAGTCTCCACAGGTCCGGAACCCATGATGATAAGTGTCGAGCGATGGCGAGTAACCAGCTACTGATTGTTGCTCAAACGCTTCATCAACATTCAGAACCTCAGTCCACATGTCTGATTTAAGCATGCAATTAATAAGTGTTTATTCATTACTAGTTGAGTATAGTAATAAATAAACTGTAGGAGTTGCTATTGCAGCGGTCTGATCTGACAAGGATGGGAAGGAGACACAAAGTCATCAACAAAGGTTATTCTTGCACAACGGTCAAAGAAAGACGGTTAAAAAAAAACAGTGACGTACTGCTCCACGAAATACATACAGGAGGCATCCTATTAGGAATTCAGCAGGAGCAGAGGCGTCTCAGGAAGAGGCTGTTCCAGCTGAATTCAGAGGGGCCATCCATGGCCTTCAGACCTCAGCTGAATCTGAATGAATGCAGGGGGTTTTCCCTGTTAGCCGAGGAGTTGTTTTGTCAGCCTCAGTGGTGGTTCCTGTGCAGGATTAATACAGCAGGTGCGAGGAGGAGACAAGACACGAAACACGGCATCAAACATGTTCAGATACAGCCCGTTTGAACTTATCAGGCGTACTTCAGTTTATTTTTTTTATACAACACTATTTAAACAATCGAAAGCAGGTGTGAATAAGTCTAAAAGAACAGTAATTGCAAGGATGAACACCGGGCATCTTTTGAAATGTAGAGTGCATGCATCACATTTCTGCTCACTTTGCGGCGGTCCAACAATTCAGCTGATGAGTCCAAAAAATTGTACTAGACTAGCTGCAATCTTGAAAATAGGGTGTTCATATAAGAAAAATAATAATGCCGGTTTTTTTTACAAGAAAATAACTTCATCTTCATGGTGTTCATGCGATGTTTTATGATTGTCTTGCATATTTATGATGATTTTTCCCCTTCCTCCATCGCACATTCATGAGAACAGTGCAAAAGGAAATGGCAAGTGCTGAAGCATAAAAACACAATGCAAGTGGCATTATGAAGGGTGACAAACCACAAATGGGTGAGACCCATATAGCCTGAGGCCACGTTCAGTTCGCAAAATGTCCTCAAATATTTTGCGCAGTACCCATTTTAGACGCATGCATGAAGCATTAAATGTAAGTAAAAAAATAACTAATTGTACTTTTAGTCTGTTCATGTCGAGACGAATCTTTTGAGTCTAGTTAGGTCATATTTGGATAAAGTTTGCCAAATAACAACGAAAGTGCTATAGTAACTTTTCGCCAAATATTTCGCGAACTGAACAATACCTGAATATGAAAAGAAATGCACTAAAGAGTCCTGCCAAAACCAGAGCCTACAAGTGTCTTTGTGTGGGCCTAGGTGTGTTTGTTTGGTTCAGTCCAATGTTGACCAAATAAAAATAGAAAGCGTTCAACCCTGCCTCAGCTGCTCAAAATGTTTGCGGCGTCTAAGATCACTTGAAGGGCAACTGACAGAAAATATGATATGACGATATGCTGTAGAGCGGTTGTGTTTGGCTACACGAACCTGGAAGACGATAATGATATTAATGGGAAGATATTTTGTGGCATGTAACCAAGCCGAGCAAACATTTCTGTGAATTCATACAGCCCTAACATTCAGAAACAATATCCACAGCTACAAGAATGATGTATCAAACCATCAATCCCTGCTAAATACAACAAGTATATAAGGACAGAGCTCAGTGAGCTGAGCTGAGCTGAGCTGAGCTGAGCTTATCCGTCATGCTCGGAGGCGCAGAGAGCATTTGCCATCCTTTCTTTTTTTCCCCCCTGCTGTTCTCTTCTATGCTACACAAACGAAATGTTCTTTTTGCCATTTTTTTTTAAAAGAAAAACACGTACTCCGTATTCTGCTTGAGCTCATAATACGGGTAAAATCGCTACAATTTACAAAGGCCATGTTCAGTTGGCCAAAAGACCCCAAATATTTTGCGCAGTATAATCTTTAGACGCATGCATGGAGCATTAAATGTAGGTAAAACAAATAAGTAATTATACTTTTAGTCTGCTCATGTCGAGACGAATCTTTTGAGTCTAGTTGGGTCATATTTGGACAAAGTTTGTTAAATAACAACAAAAGTGCTACAGTAACTTTTCGCCAAATATTTCGCGAACTGACCAAAGTCACATTCTTTCGTGCGACCACCATATCCAAGTGGGCCGTTGTTGGTAAACTTGTACAGTAATTGCCAACGCAAATTTTGCACAGATAGCAAGAGAAAGCGACAAATTAACTACGCCCACACTCCTGTCCCGGGGAGGGATATTCATCGCCACATCGACACGTGAATGAACCTATCCAGTTCCCATGACGTGAAGCACAGAGTAGGCGCACAAGTCGCTCAGACCATAATTTTCCCTTCGAGAGTGACAGTGACAGTAATACTTGGCAAATCAAGGTAACCATCACACACCTCAGGCCCGGATTCTTGGTAAATGGAAAATGACAGTTGCATGTGAACCCCCTCCTTCCACACGCGCGTGCAGGCGCAAACACACAAAGAAGCAAACAACAGAGCACGAGCGGTGGATTTTTACTGCCCAGGGGAGGGTAATTTGCTCCAAGGAATTGGACACCATCATATGATGGACAGAACAAGCTTGACTGTTGTAGTAGTGAGAAACAATGTCACAGGTCATGTGACGACGGTCAGGCGTAGAGAGGGGCACAACTCACATGCCTGCTTCCATGGCAAGCTGCAGTGATGAATCAGCATGTGAACCCTCTCAGTGACCATGTGGATGTAATTCTGAAACGATGCAACATCCGCTGAGATTTCGACAGCACACGAGTAGGCACACGGGAGGATAGCCAGGACTTGAGAGAGTTGAGACGAGGCAACAGCCGCACAGTCCAGCACATACCTGGGGCCTTCAGCATCTGCTATGGCGTACCACAATCTTTGCAGCCATACGTACTTCACGAGTAGTAGTTCTCAACCCAAGAGATAGGAACGGGAGATCCCGGGGGCATTGCATGCATGCATGCAAGCCCAGACCATGCACTGCCACCAGGCTAATGTTGGTCGCCAGCAAGGTACCCACAAGTCTGCCACAGATGTGTCCCGTATCATGATGATGATCCAAGACTAAACAACAGCCCCGATAGCTGCCTGCCATTCTCATGTGGCAAACCGACGTAAAGCTCTTGCATGGAGGAATAGGAATCTGAGTTCCCTGGCATGCAAAAAAAATGGTTGACAAGATCACTTTTCTTTCCTCAAACTCTGTCTAAAGGCAAGGCAGAAGCTTGATACCAAAGCAGCTGGAGAAATCGGCCCACCCACAGTACGTTTTCATGGGGAAGCATCTTTCAATAGACAGCTCAACAGAAAGCAATGTACGGAAACCCACCTGACAGGAGGGGAGGTGACTCACAAAACAGTCGCTTGTTAGGAACCGAATAATGACACATCAAGTCCCGTTGTGCTACCTCGTGACTTGAGGTTCAACTTTTCCATGACATCTAAGCAAAGGGTTCACGTCAGATTTCTGTATTAATAAAGCTGTGGATAACTCACAAGGAATCAATTAAACAAGCCTATTGTCAGTAACACCCCTTGGCCCTTACAAAAACTGTCAACACTATACAACTATGAATATATCAAGGGAAGATATAGTTCTCAAAGTTGCTCCATCAAGATCATGAAAAGTTTCATTTCTCCATTTTATACATAGAAAAAGAACAGCGTCAATAAATTTGAACAGAGGAATTACACACAGGTCGATGCAATTATCCCTGTGCCACAGCAAAACCACTGAAATCCCTACATGCCACCACAGGCGATGGCATATAGGAAATTCATGAATTATTGGTGGCGCAGGGAGAATTAATCTGTCAATATAATGAACATTAAACAAAGAATATCAAGAACATGGGGATGGTTGAGAAGTCATGGATAACTATTATGCACAAATTCACGTAAACCCCATGAAGAAAGAACACAAGTAAAGTTCACACATCTTAACTGACAAATGACTTCAAAAGTGAAGTTCACTATAATTATATGTCAACAAAGTTAGTCCAAGGAGGTACTCATGACAATTACATGTTGAGTTAGTTCATGCAAGTACTAATTGGAGGGGGCATTGTTTCATACCAGTAAACTCATCCAACTTTCACGGAGTCCATCAAAGTCACGAAGACTAGAGAAATAGTACACATGTGCCAACTTCTGCAAAATTAAGTCCTTGGTCAACTTTAGTAGTAACAAAACAACAATATACATTCACGTACAGTAAAATTTTTGGGTTGATCTTGCAAGAAGCCAAAATAGAAAACAAACTTTGATATGCAGTTACAGCAAAGAAACTGGCAGAGTATCAGAAGAGTCAAATGGACATGAGCATGATTTCGATCCATGTAAACAGCAAGTGACAAAATTTTATATTGACTTATTATATAGTGCTAAATACACGTGCCAAAAGACGGAATAATTCACACATACTTTCCTCTAACTGCCAGCACCAAACAAGAACTCCTGCAAAATCCTAGAAGCCTCTGAGACTTCATGCTGAGTATGTATTGATCCAGGTGTTGCAATAGATTCAACAGGTAAAGTAGCTTTTTTGGGGTCTGAACATGGATGCCTAGTAGCTTCTTTTGATGAATTCTTATCATCTAGCAATAGATTCGGATTCTGGCTACTTTGCTTAACATTTTTTTGCCTTTCTGCTTCCTGTCCTCCAAGGTTATGTTGAGTACCATTTGCATTCCTTTGCCTCTCCATGGACAAAACATCCAGGTGGCTGCTCAAATTTGATTGACCTTTACCAAAGGGAAGAAACTGCACACCCTTTGGAATACGATTAGAAACATTCTGAGATTTGTTGGAGACGCCAGCCAGGTTTCTAAGGATAGAATTACTAGGAGCAACATTGTGAACTGTTGTGTTCTTCTGGCTTCTTGTATTCTCTCTGAGGTTTGTTTTCTCATATGCCAGTGAAGCATCAGAAGTCTTTGCAGCTTGTGTGGGAGTACTTTCCGTAGTTCGCATCTGATAAATAATGAAATTTGTGTAAATTATTCATTGGAAATTCAATTGTCCCAGGCTATTACACTTAAATAAGTAAAATACCAGAAATAGTTAGGTCAATTACGTACCACATGAGAGAATTTGCATTTATCACCTCTGGCACACGTGCCATTGTTTTTATAGTTATGGCATTCGTACTTTGATAACTCATGGTCATATGGACACTCTTCTCCTTTCAAACAAGAACCACATGCAAAATGTGTGCAGGGCTGCAAGAAATGAGAAGACATTAGAAAAACATGGCATGCAACAAATCCATGCAAGAGGAAATTTAGATGCACTTTGATAAAGCTAAGGTTAGCAGTTAGCACTCCACCCCATATGAACAGATCCTTGGAATTACATACATTCCGATAACAAATACAATGTTAGCAGCTTAGCACCCATTATGCAAAACTTGATTATAACCACCAATATGGATATTTTGTTTTACCATCTTTCACAGGTCGAAATGAAGCATTATTTTGACATATTAAGTATGCATAAGTGAGGATGAAATGTGTTCCTTTTTTTTAAAGTGGGTGGTACCCTATTCCTAAATATAAAGCAGCATTAGGACAATAACTCAGAATGGATTGAGTGATGGCTTTGGAGTGAAGGACATACAGCTTTAGAGAAACAAACTAGTGAAGTAGCGAACTACCCATATAATAGTGTAACTATAATGCATAAATAAAAACACTACAATCATATGATAACTTGAATATATAGGTACCTTAGACTTTGTTGAAGGTGTAAAATCATGGGAAAACTTGCAATTATTGCCCTGCAAAAAGAGAAAAGGAGAATCAGAAGAATTAACAAACAATCAGCATAAAAAAGTTAATATCTACTTAGTGTAATATGTACAGTTTCATTATTTAAACAAATTTTGCATTTGATATGGCTCAACCATGATATCTAGCAATCAGGAATTTGTGATGATGACTAAATCACGGTACAAGGAAACCACAACCATTGATGAACTTTCAGTTCAAAATAAGGCAAAGAATCTAAAGAGAGAAGCAGCATTAGATGAAAACACAATCTGCTTTAAGTGAATAGAAATAAGTTACGTTGGCCATATAACACTCACCTGCTGGCACTTCCCATAGTCATAGAAGTGGCAAGGTTTTTTTGGCTTTATAACAGGAGTAAGCTTTGGTCTTTTGACTCCATCAGCTATCTGTTGCAGTGCCCGCTTCTTTCTTTTATTTTTCTGGATGTCAATTGTCAATAACATTAGAAAGCAAATTCCACATTTTAGAAGAAACAAGTCATACAAAAACTATTGGAACTCAAATGGTGTCAAGACCATACCGTTTTTTTAGCTTTCCTCTCTTCTGTCAGAGTGTGTCTCTTCTTTCTAGGGTTGGGAGCCTGTGATAGATTGGAAAGGCAGATACTGAAAATTAGTATATCCAGCCAAAAAAAATATTATATCAGCAGAGAAGAACCTATTATAATCAAGGCACGAAGATGGCCATCTGCATCAGAGAGTTTTTTGCTCCTCTTACAGAGTGCACATGTATCATTTTAAGATGTAGCTTATAACCTTGACATGTAAGAAATAATATATCGAATTCAATTAAAAAAGGCATCACACGAAACATTAAACCTAACTAGGTAGGCGAACTGGACAGTGCATGGTTAGACAAAAGAAGCAACAAACAATAACATTTGAATCCAGCATCAGATACCTCATTGTCAGGCAGCGGAGTCTCATTCCAATCCACAACTTCATCATAACTGACAGCTTGAGCCCTGGTAACAGATATTTGTGCATCACCTCTGACAATAGCATCCCTGTTCAGTATAAGATGATCATTTCCTATTTCAGGTGTTGGGTGCAAATTCCCGAACCGTGTGCCATGATCACAAGATTTATTCGGCCCTGAGCCTCTGCTAATGGAATTGCCTTCCAATTTCTCATCTTCACCGTCTTCATCTCCATGCTCGGAATCTCCAGATTCTTCTGAACCCAAATCCTGAAACTCGCCCTCAATCTCTCCTTCCTCGAAACCACCACCATTGTTCTGCCGATCATCACAGTTTCTAAGAGGTTCTCCCTCTTCAATCCCACCATCCAGTTGTTTTGAGTCCTCGGATGCCTTGCTATTCTGCAGGTCACCTTCAGAAACTGCAAAACTCTGTGCTGGTATCACTCCAGCATCAACATCATCAATCAACCCTGTGAAGTCTGTCATCATCGCTTCAAGCAGAAGACGGCCTTCATCATCACCCACTACTACCTCTACCGATTCGTCAACCTTTGTCCCCAAGAGAGACTCCACCTCCTTCAAAGATACGTCCTCCACCGCCGCCAGTCCAGCTCCAACCGCTGACTCCACCTCAGCGCTGGTCTTACACGAGGTACTTTCTACCACAGGTACCGCTGATTCCTCCACCTCAGCTCTGGTCATACACGAGGTGCTTTCTACGACAACTACCGCGTCCGCACCCTCGAGCTGCAGAGCCTCAGCCTCGCCCAGGTCGAGGGTAGGGTTCGCCGCGGCCGGTTGATAGACGGTCCCGGGGAGCGAAGGGCCTCCCGCATCAGCCGCCTCGATTTCAACATCCTTCAGCCGATCAAAATCGGCGCCATTAGGCCTTTCTGGGGGATCGTTGGAGTCCCCGCCGACAGGGTCCGCGGCGACGGGCTCTGGCTCGGGCGGTGCAGTGCAGCGCGGCGACGAGTTGATGTGGAGGCAGTGCGAGAAGAGGCGGGAGAGCGTGCGGAAGGAGGCGCTGTCGAGGTGTGACCGCCGGCGAGTGAGGACGGCAGCGGCGGCGAGGGGGGAGGGAGTCGGCGCCACAGACGGCGGCGCGAGGGAATCCTCCATGCTTAAGGGACTGGGTGGGCTGGAACTAGGGCTCAGGGTCTGAGACGGCGGCTCGGCTCGCCGCGGGAGCTCGCCGTCGGCAGCGGCGGCGGGACGATAATAAGAGGAGAAGAAGGAAAAGCCATGGCGAAGGCCTTCGGCAGAGGCGGGCGTGGGCTAGACCGCTAGAGTAGGAAATCAACAAGTATACGGCGGCGCTGCTCCAGAACCAATTCGGCCTACCGGGCTTCGTGTGAGACTAGCCCACTAGGCCCGTTCGCTGTTTTATTTTCAAAATTTTCTTTAAAATCTGAGACCCAATAGGTAGACAGGCAAATATGACTTTAAACGACGTACTAGCGCCCGGACATACAGACGGATGCGCGTGTACGGACACCCGTGCATCTAAGGGTCTGTTTGGGACAGCTCCACCAGCTCCAGATCCACTAAATCTAGCTTCATTCCACGAAAAGTTTACCAAACACTTTAGATCCACCAAATCTAGATTCATCAAAATGGTGGATTTGAGGGCTGGATTCATGTTTTTGGTGGATCTCCTCAAGGGGTGCTCCACCAAACTGAGTTTGGTGAATCTAAGAGAAATTACCCACCAATGCCACTGATTACATAGAAAACGGTTCGTTCTTTCTTCCTCCTCGCGTTCTTTTTCTTCCTCCTTCGTCTCACGATACAGCAGAGCGCCGCAAGCCCGCTCCAGCTGGCCACGCGTCGTCGCTCCCCAAGTCGGCCACGCGTCGCCACTCCCCCAGTCGTCGTAGGACTCCACCAGCGGCGAGCACGCGGCGGCGCCCCGTGGGCTGGACTGCTGCAGGTGGTGGTGGTGCATGGTCGGGAGCACGCGCAGCTGGTCCGCGGTGTGCACGAAGAAGCACACGCGGCGGCGGCAGGCGGTGTCGTCCTTGCAGGGCTGGGTGCGGTAGCGCGCTGGGTCTCGTAGCCGTCCACGCCCGCGGCCATGGCAGCCACCACCGCGTGCCCCTCCCCCGCACACGAGCCTCCCCGGCCGGCCACGCGCCCCCAACGCCCAGCTCCCAGGCCGGCTAGTCGCACCGCCCCACACCCTGCTCCCAAGCTCGCGGGTCGCCCAGCCCCGTGCTCGCCTCTCCAGAGTCACGGCCCTAGCCCGAGCAAGATGAAGAAGATAATGACAGGTGGGGCCTCTTTCAAGGGCATTTCTGGTCATTTCCCTCAAAACGCCCTTACGTGAATCTGGATCTGATTATGTAGCCAAACAGTTCTATGGTATATACCAGATCCACTAGTGGAGCTGCTCCATGATGAATCCGAGATCCATATTCATTTTTTGAGGGAAAGAGCTGTCCCAAACAGGCTCTAAGTGCTGCTACATCTTTTGAGTCAGCCCTGCGCGTATTGCTGCTACTACGCCTGCTGCGCTCGGCGCCTCCTCCTGTCGCTGGGTCTGCGCATGCTGTTGTTGCACCTTCCAACGTCTGTTGTGCTGCACAATAGTGCATGGCTGTATGCACGTGAGGTTGACCAGCTGCATATGGCCAATACCATTTCGACGCGAAAACACGACACTCGCCCCTGCACTAGCGCGGCCTCACGTCTGCACTAGCGCGCACCTCAGATCTAGCCCCTCCCCCAACCTCATCGACCCCAGCAGCTCCGTCCGCCACTAGCTCATCACCATAGTTCATGCGCTCAGCTGCAACAAGAGAAAAAGGTTTTTTGCACTAATGCAACAAACAAAAAAACTGGTGAAACAAACCAAAAAAAACTGGTCAAACAAACAAAAAAACTGGTGAAACAAACGAAAAAAACTGGTCAAACAAACGAAAAGCTAAAGAACAACTAATGTAAAAAAAACAAAAATATGAACTGCAAATATAAAATTTCTACCGCAACATTCAAAACACATCCAGTGCAACAATAGGGGAGAATCTGGTGCAACAAAGAGAAAAACTACCACAGCATAAACACTACTAATGCAACATCGAGAAAAACAACGATTCAAAAACAAAAACCTATGGCAACATCAGAGAGAGCTCCCGGTTCACCGAGGTATCGAGAAGCGCACAAGCTTCCCCCTAGTCCTCGTTGGAGCCCCTCGCAAGGAATTCCTCGCAAGGGTCAAGCTCCCGGTCGGGTAACTCCGTGGATAGCTCCGGTCCTTCCCCACGCGCAAGTGGGTCTCCGGTTAAGCCACTCGTGGCAAAGCCTCTCCCGGATGCTCCCCGCCGTCTTCACTATCAAGTTTCCGGCCGAACCGCTGCGGGCTTTGTTCCCTTCACTACACGGAGGCAGCCACACCACAAACACGGTTGGTGTGATCTCGCAAGCCTACAAGCTCCGCCGATGTACAACAACGGTGCGCGCAAGAAACGGTAGATAAGAAGTTTTTCAACCTCACTAAACACTAGGTCTAACACCTAGAGCAAGCGCAAAGCGGTGGTCTAACTAGCCTAAGCACTTCGCAAAGCACCTACACTAATCACCTAGTATATCACTCGAACACTTTGGAGGCTAGAGCAACTAAATATGTATCTAGGCACTTGGTACACTTCCTTGAGCTCCAACCTTGCTATTTTGGCTGGCCATGGGGATATATATAGAGCCCCAAACAAATAGAGTTGTTGGGCACTAAAGATGGTCTTCACTACGCAGCATCGGACGCTGGAGTCATGACCATCGGACGCGTCTGATGCTCCTTTAACGGCTAGATGCCAGCCTGGCACTGTTTCGCAACGGCTACTCAGCGTTCGATGCCTGATCATCGGACGCGTCCGATACTGCCAGAGCCTCTCTGGAACCTTCTTGCATGGTCATCGGACGCAGGGTCCTGTAGCGTCCGATGTTGCATCGGTGCGTCCGATGTTCGCTGTGCCGGTTTGCACAGTGTTACAGTCGCGTCCGATGTGCTCGGTCTTCAGCGTCCGATGCTCCTGCTGGCACTGACATGAGCTAGGGTTTACCAACGGTACGTCCAATGCCTGGGAAGGCAGCGTCCGATGCAGCGTCCGATGTCCCTTTCTTTTTGTTTCTTCGCGTTTTCTTGCGCCGTCTTGGTTCCATTCTTGTGCCTTGGACTTTGCTTGATCTTTAGGGTGTTCTACTGAGCTTCTAGAGTCTTGCTTGAGGTGTTGATCATTGGATCATCACGTAGCCTCTGTCCAAGTCACATTTGCACCCTATTGGACTACAAAACAAACATTTGCAAACATATTAGTCCAATTTGGTTATGTTGTTCATCAAACACCAAAATCCAAAGTTAAATGGCCCGAGGTCCATTTTCCTTACAAGCATGACATGGGATCGCACACGGCGATTGATCGGCCTCGCCTACGCGGACGACGTCCTTGTAAGCGTGGCCTGGGCATGCGCAAGGCAATTGGCCGACCTTGAGGTTGGGATAGCGGACGGTGGCCTCGTAAACTTTTTTGCCTTTTTTTCTTCCGCTACGGCCTGGGCACACGCAAGGCCTCATGGCTTGGACAATGGACGACAGCCCCACAATTTTTTCTCGGATGACGGCCTCATAAATTTCCTAGATGACGACCTCACAATTTTTCCCACGACAGCCTAGGCACGTGCAAGGCAAGACATCAAGGCTAGTAACACAGATGGTGCGTTTAGGCGGTGATTTTTTTCCGCGATGTTTTTCTTTCACGATCTGATTTGCGATCCATGTATACATATAGGCCCCGTTTGGCAGAGCTTCTCCACTGGCTCCTAAAGCTGTTTGGAGCCGTTTTGTGCCAAAAGGGGTAAAACCAAATGGCTTCACTTAAGGAGCCTCTAAAATTGTGCTCTCACAAAGAATGTGTAAAAGATGAAGCTAAAAATAGTGGTTTTACTTCGTCCTATGTGAAAGCATGTTTTAAGGAGCTTTATATATAGAGCTATTTTGCCAAACAATTTATCAAAGCGGCTTTAGCTCCATCAATTGAGTTGTTCATGGAGCTAAAGCCAAAAAATAATAACTTCACTAGAAAAATGGCGTCTTGCTAAATGGGGCCATACTCTTGACCTTTTTCCGCAGACATATATCCATACACTGACGAAGCTCGATATATATGTGGCTAGGGAAGACTTTTTGTTTGTTCTCGATCGAAGAAAGAAAGAAATGGAGCGGATGAAAGGTGAAGCATAAAGTTTGGTGTGGCATGAGCATGACGACCTAAGGCCTGACGGCTTAATGACGAAGAGCTCAGTTTGCATATAATCATTTTTTCTTTTGAAAAGATACTGCGAGACGCGTTGCATGTTCCTTCGCAAAAAGAAAAAAATGCGGGTTCGAAGCACCAATGGGCCGGCCTTTGACATAATGCAAGCCCGTGCAAGGTTCACGCGGTCAGTGTATGGATATATATCGCGTATACATATACTCTTTGCTTCGTATACATATATACTCGAAAAAATAGTACCAAAAGGGTGGTTTTAATAACATCAAACAGGCCTTAAAAGAGACGCGCTAACCCTTTTCTCGCCGGGCCTGGTAGCACAGGCTTGTAACCCTGGCTTTGGGGGGCAGGATTTGGCAGGTTCGGGTGTTTCTGTTGATCGATGAGCTCTCTTGTAACTGCTGGCCAGCCAGCTAGCTGGGGATCACTTCCCTAGCTCTCTCCTTTTAATGGTATTTTATTGCATCGATTTTTTTTCACTTTCTAACATTTTTCAATAAACATATGCTAGCAAAATACGTCATTCAGTGCAATAGAAGAAAACCCACTTGAATGCTCAAACCAAGTTAACATGATATAAAACTCCACCTTTTTTACGATTCTTATAGGTAATAACGAAAACGATGTAATATTCACTTGGTGCACAGCAGCCTGCAACGGCAGCTATCTTAAACTGGATATTCGATCATTAACAAATGGCCCTTAGCGAGCTACAAGCGGACACTTGTCGTATGGTCCGTTTGAATTATTTTAAGACATGACATATGATTATAAAATCTAGCAATGTTGGCGAAATCCTGCCGAGAGATGCAAAAGCAGAGAGATATATCGGAAGAGCACACATGTCACACCTAGTTTTAAGTTTTAAGGATAAAACTGAATGCAAATCATGTGTATACCAGAATCCAGTTTATTCATGCATGTAATGACTTATCGGTGGTACATCACAATGTCATTCCATAAACAATAAACAATGTACAAAAGGATCCATAAGTATAAAATAAAAGTACATAAACTTTATTATATTCTTCCATAAACCTACACTAAACACTCTATCTTGCAATTCTACTCAAAGAAACTTGCACACAAACAAGCATAAACAAGAAGTAATGCAAGAATGGAAACGAGTCAAAGAGTCAACCAAATTCTTTCCTACAATAAGGATCCAATGGACGTTCGCCACCCAACCTTGGGGAGGGCGGCCCTTGGAAACGTCGGGCCTCTCCTAGAGGTCGATGAATCCGGCGCTTCTCGCTGGCCCGCACCGTCTCTGGTGTGTCTGTGTCCACCGGCTGTTCTACCTCCGTGCCTGCGTGTTGCACACCGCCGACACCGCCCCCTCAACCTCAACCATCCACGCCTCTGCCGCCGCCACCGCCGGGACCTCCGCCTCCCTCGGCAAGCCAGTTGTTCCAGGCCGGCGCCGACGAGATTGCCCCTCTACCCCAGCTTGTGCAACCCGCGTCGTGCGCTGAGGCGGTTGGGGGGGGCGTGCTCGGTGCTAGGCCTCCACGCCCCCGCGCGCCGTTGGTGGTGGTGCTCAGAACCCAGGAGATTCAAGACGCGGAAAATGAGCTCCAACACGCACTTGTCGCCGTGGTGGGAGGCACCAGACCGCACGTCTTTGTCGCCATGGTGTACGACTACCTGTGGAATTGCTTTCAAATTCGGGAAGATGAATGGCAGGTCAGATGGCACCATCCGAAGGACTTCGTCGTGCGGTTCAATAGCTGGGAGGACAGGGAACGCGTCTGTGTCACCAGGCCTGGCGGGGCGCGGCTGCTTCCGGGTACTGCTAGCACTCGCACGCGTCCCTCTCCATGCCAGGCATGTGTGTACCGCCCATACGGTGCTCAGTCCGGCCTGCGCGGAGATTCAGCTCACTGAACTCCGGGACGTTCCAGTGGAGGACGATAGGGAGTTCTTTGTCACGACATGGTGTTTCCACCCCTCCTTCATCTTAGACCAGAATATCATTTTCATCCCCAAGCCACACGTCGGTGGCGGCGTCGACAACGCTGAGTCCTTGCCTGGACTGTGGTACCTAGTGCGCGTCCGACTAGTTGTGTTCCAGGACCACAGCACGCCACCGGCCTCGCCGCCGCCTGCTGATGGCCCAGGTGGAGACGGAGGCAACAACGGTGATGATGATGGGGGTGGTGGGTCGGGAGACATTGTGGACGGCGATAAGGGGGATGACTGGCCCACGCCTCAGCGGGACAACACTTCTGATGGCTCAATGAACAGCAACTGCAATCATCTCCACCCAGGCAGTGGTTGGGGCTATCGGCATTCGTGCGCCATGTGAAAGGACCGTGACGCCTAAGAGGGGGGTGAATTAGGCAACTTAAAACTTTTACTCTAAACTATGGCCTCCAATTTTTCACCTAGTCAAAACCTATGCAAGAAAGAGAACTAACTAAAGTGCAACTAAGGTTTTGCTAGGTGTGTTGCTATCTCTAATGCAAAAAGAGTTTTGCAACCTATGATCCAAACCTATCAACTAGCCTATCAACTAAGCTAGGAAAGGTAAAGCACATAACAAAGGTAGCAAGTAAATGCGGAAGATAAAGAGTGTGGTAGAGATACAAACTCTCATCGACAACTCCGGTATTTTTACCGAGGTATCGAGAAGCGCGCAAGCTTCCCCTAGTCCTCATTGGAGCCCCTCTCAAGGAATCCCTCGCAAGGGCCAAGCTCTGAAAGACCGAGAATGCTACCAAAAGGCGACCAGAGGGGGGTGAATGTGAGCATAAAAATTTCTTTCGAAACTTCAGCCTTTGTCCCAACAAATCAACCCCAAAAGCTTCGGACACAAGTGTGATGCCCACGACCCTCGAACAGAGGGTGGATGATCCCTAGGATCACAGCGAGGCACCACCAAACGAGAACAAACCAAAACTCACAAACTCTGTATAGTGTTCTTCCCAAAAACCCACTCCCGGAACGTAGATGGAAGGCTACGTTGGGATTCCTCTAAATACCTATGCTAACAAGTAGCAAAAATACCTAGAGACGTTCCTTGGTGAACTCTAGGAGCAAACGAGAAGTCCGAAAACAAAGCGGAAAGTCAGGAGAGCAAACGCACTAGATAGTGCTTGACTGCGGATTGTCGGACTATCAGGACTCCCAGTCTCGGACTGTGCGCCTTGTGCCGGACTGTCCGCGAGTCTGTGGCGGACTGTCTGCCGGCCAAAAGAGCAAAACAACAAGTCTGCTGAACACCCCCTGCTCAGGCCCGGACTGTCCACGCTCCCCAACGGCGGACTGTCCACCGGTCACCCTAGCCAAAACACGTCGAGACGCGCAGCCACTGAACAGGTTCGACCCCAACGCTCGGATTGTCCGTGCCTATAGCGGCGGACTGTCCGCGACCTTGCAGAGAGGGCGATTTTGATCGCCTCTCTCCCAAATCTCCTCAAATCCGATCCAAATCAAAATCTCTCGATCTCAAACTTGGAGAAGATGATCCCTAGGTAGTTGGAAGACTATCCCTAAGAAATCATTCGCTCAAATCAACTCTAACTCCGGGAAATCGAAAAGGAAGGTGTAGGAACGAAAAAGTAACCACGAAACTTGAATTGACCCGATCTAATTGTTCGTGAGGATTGAGATGAATTCCTTTGGTGGAAATGTTCTCCTCACATCAAAGAACAAGTAGATTCAAGTGGATTCGAAAAAGACACAGCGTAGAGGGAGATCTAGCGACGAGAAAATTGAGACAAAAAGCAAAACGCGAAGAACAACTCAAGAACGTGAATCACAATCTCAAATTCCAGCCGAAATTCATCCCCACGAGTAGACAACGGGAATCCGATCCCGTTTCCGCAAAATCCAAATACACAGAGGTATGATTCACCGTCTCTGCGGATCTCAGTAGCTATAGAAGGGAATGGGAGAACAGGAAACCCTAAGTGAAAGTAGCAAATGGCTGAGATAGTTTGGAGGGAGGGGTTGTCTCTCCTAATATAGCCTAATACAATTATTCCCCTTCTACCCCTACTGCTAATGAACGAGCAGGCTAACCCTAAGGGTATTCCTGTCCAACTCGATGTTGATGTCGATCCGATGGCCACGCCCGCACATCAGGTAGCTTCGCCTCGACGCGACCTCACTGAATGCCACCACGTGCCGCCACGCGCCGTTCGTTCTTTTCACGGACCTCCCCCAGTTTTAAGGTCGAAACCGGGAAACAAGTCGTCCATCGGCTGAGTTTTGTGGCCCAAACTCAGAAACCCGCCAGCACCCAGGTTTTGTGGCCCAAACCTGCAAACCGTCCTCAGCCCGAGTTTTGTGGCTCAAACTCGGAAACCGGCCGCACCCAGGTTTCGAGGCTCAAACCTGGAAACCGTCCACTCGGTGGTTTTTCTGTGGCTCAACCACCAAACCGACGCCGTAGAGGGATGCACCGCCCGTGCACCCCGTCCACCCACATGTCCTCACTTGTAGTTGTCTCAGGTTGTCAACCATCATAGTTGATCCTTAGGCCACCGGTTTGTTAGTCCAAGCCTCACGTCCGCCCTTCACCACTTCGGGTCCATCGGCATGACACGTCTCTACTTGACCTTCACCTTGCCTTCGATCACTGTCTCCGAGCTCAACACCTGCACAACACAAGCCAAAGAACATGCGCATCATACCAGTTGACAATCACTCATCATCTCAAGATCCGGTATACACCCATGTATCCGCAAGCTCCGAGTCGGGTAACTCTGTGGATAGCCCCGGGCCTTCCCCACGCGCAAGTGGGTCTCCGGTTAAGGCTCACAAGGCACGACCTCTCCCGGATGCTCCCCGCCATCTTCACTATCAAGCTTTCGACCGAACCGTCGCGAGCCTTGTTCCCTTCGGTACACGGTGGCGGCCACACCACAAACGCAGTTGATGTGGTCTTGCAAGACTACAAGCCCCTCCGATGTACAACAACAGTGCGCGCAAGCACCGGTAGATAAGAGGTATGCAAACCTCACTAAACACTAGGCCTAACACCTAGAGCAAGCGCAAAGCAGTGGTCTAACTAGCCTAAGCATTTCGCAAAGCACCTACACTAATCACCTAGTATATTACTTGAGCACTTTGGTGGCTAGAGCAACTAAATATGTGTCTAAGCACTTGGTACACTTCCTTGAGCTCCAACTATATTGTTTTGGCTGGCCATGGGGTATATATAGAGCCCTAACTAAATAGAGCCATTGGAGAAAGTCTTGGACTTCACAGCGTAGCATCGGACGCTGCAGTCGTGACCATCGAACGCGCGTCTGATGCTCCTTTAACGGCTAGATGCCAGCCTGGCGCTATGTTGCAACGGGTATCTCAGCGTCCGATGCTCGGACACCTGATGCGTCCGATGCTAACAGAGCCTCTCTGGAACCTCTCTGCATAGGCATCGGACGCTGGGTCATGTAGCGTCCGATGTTACAATGACGCGTCTGATGTACGTTGTGCAGGTTTGCACAGTGTAACCGCAACGTCCGATGTGGCGACAACGGCGCGTCCGATGCTTCTGCTGGCGTCAACCCGAGCTAGGGTTTACCATCGGTGCGTCCGATGCAGCGTCTGATGTCCCTGTTTCTTCGTTTCTTCGTGATTTCTTGCGTCATCTTGGTTCCATTCTTGTGCCTTGGACTTTGCTTGTTCTTGAGAGTCTTCTAATGAGCTTCAAATGTATTGCTTGAGGTGTTGATCATCGGATCACCATGTCGCCTTTGTCCAAGTCACATTTGCACCCTATTGAACTACAAAACAAACACTCGCAAACACATTAGTCTAATATGGTTGTGTATCATCAAACACCAAAATCCAAAGTTAAATGGGTCGAGGTCCATTTTCCTTACGATCTACCCCTTTTTGGTGATTGATAACAACACAACGAAAGCAAGCAAATAATAGATACGATATTTAAAATGCAATCTACTTTCTAGGATGCAATGCAAAGGCAAGATCATATGATGTTTAAAAGATATCAAATTGAAATAAAACTTAATAACATATCTTGTCCTTGCCATAGAGTCTCTTTGTGGCATTATGGATTTAAGCCTCCCCCTAAGACCATAATCCACTTCCTCCCTTTCTCGGACCATCCCATAAGTAACCATAGAAAGAGTTTGAATTTTTTATTTTGGTTATTTTGTTTGTTTTAGTTTGGGCTTGCTTTTGGTCCTTCAAGTTCTCCCCCTTTGGAATCAAACACCAAAAAGGAAGACATTAGAAGCACAAGGGAGGGTCAAATTTTGTGATCCTTTATGTGAAGTGGAATTGATCACAAAAAACTTGATTCTCACATTATATAAACTAAACTCCCCCTTAGTGTATGCATACATATGATGTAAGGCAAAGCATATGCATAACTGGCAAATTAATGCACAAAAGAGTTTAATCTATATAATGCACGGAGAAAGCATATAAAAGTATCAAAATGAAATCAACATAATGATATCGATTAGGAATACCATATGTAGATACCAAATGAATTATTGCCACACACAATGCTTGTATCTGGGAACTCCATTTTCCTTGCAATGAGACTACTACACACATGATCAACTTGAAAGTAGTGTTAGTCTCAAAGCTTCCAAATTGTAGAGTAAACTCCCCCTAAAAGTGTGCATACAAGTTTGAAATACTTGTAGGAGACATGCACTTTGACTTGTAAGGTCAAACTACCATTTTGCAATATGACATCACAAAACATGTGACACCAATTGAAGATGGTAATCGGGGTTGTTTATCTACTATTTGGACTATGGCACATATAAGATAAAAACAAAGTAAAAGAAGCTATGTGTCGTGCTCCTAGACAAATTAAATCATGTAGGTTTGCTCCAAGAAATGAGAGTGATACCGAGCAATCCCTACCATATGATAAGCCTAGTGTATGCATGACAAAGAATTTAAACATGCAAATGCAAACCTAGGCAAATGAAAGGAACTAGATGCTAAAAGAATTGCAAGAATTTAAATCTAGTTATCTCACATGGGTAGGGGAATTCGGGTCCATAGTAGCCACTAACATACTTGGCAATGACATGATCCAATGTGATGCACCACATGATATGCATCCACAACTTTGACAAGTCTCCAAATTCCCTGTTGTCCACTTGACTACTCACTTCCCTTACGGGACCCAAACCTTTTTGGTGCCCTTCATGGTTGAGATAATGTACTTAGGCACCCAAATTCATTTGGCCCCATTGTTGGCTTGCTTGTTTGCTTTGACGACCACCACCTTGTCATTCTTCTTCTTCTTCTTCTTCAAAAGATAAGGTGTGGAGGCCTTTTTGTTCACCTTGTTGGTGTAGGTGTTGGAGAGCTTGCTTGTTTGCTTTTTGTTTTTCTATTTATTCTTTTTCTCTCCCCCATGCTTCACCTTGCACTCATAGGACTTGTGGCCTTCCTTGTGGCACACATAACAAACCACGGTTTGCTCCTCATCAAGCTTCTTCACTCCCTTGACGGTGTTATCTTGATGAGTTCGGGTTTGCTTTGTCTTGCCTTTAGCTTGAGTCAAGTCCATGATGAGGCGAGCCACTTCTTGCCTTAGTTGCTCATTTTCCATTGCAACTTCTTGTGTACATGCTTCTACAATCATATTCTCAACACAAGCTTGTTTGCACATGAGTGAGTCTAAATCAAGTAAATCAATGCAAGAAGTAGAGGTGTCCTTTTTAGGCATATCAAAGATTGATTTCATAATTTTAGGTGCCTCGGTGAGGTTTGCTCCAATGGTCTCTTGTTTAAAAACTTTGTTAGTTAGCTCATTACAGTGTTTGCACATGATTTCCATTTTAGCAAGCAAACTTTTGTAAGCATCTTGTGTGCTAGCTAACTTTGCTTTTAGTTTTTCATTTTTCTTAACAAGTTGCTCATCATTACTTGTGCTATCAGTTGCGTTTGCACTAGCCTCAAGTTTCTCAATTTTGTTATAGCTCAACATTTAAGTTTGAAAAAGTTTCATATTGATCAAGCATAGCATTGTAAGCTTGTTGAGAACTATCTAATTTTTCTTTTAAGGCATTTATTTTCTTTTGTTGTCTAGTGCAAGCCTTAGCATAGTTGAGATTATCTTGCACAAGTTGATTATAAGAAGGTAGCTCATCATCGCTATCACTATCACTATCACTAGAGATAGGGCTTGTGTTACATCGTGCCATAAGGCACACATGTGTGGAGCTTGATGATGAGTGTTTGTGACCGCACCTCTTGTGTTGGGCTTCATCATCACTTGATGAATTATCCCATGTCTTGGTGGTGGTGAGGGCTTTGGCCTTGCATCCCTTCTTTTTCTTGTCCTTGGGTGTGGGCTTTTGCTTCGGACAATCTTCCACAAAGTGCCCTCTCTTGCCACATCTATAGCAATCATCTTTTCTTTGCTCTCTTCTTTGATTGGGGAAGAGGCAATCTTCAATTGTGATGGGCACACCCTTGACATTGAGCTTGCGGATCATCCTCTTCACTCCTTTCATAAGCTTCATCGTTTCTTCTTCATCTAAGGAGGAGTCGGATGAGGTGGAGGCTTGATCATCATCACTTGATTCTTCATCTTCATCATCCTCTTCTTCTTGTTCACTTGAGGAGCTTGAGCTTGTCTCAACTTGCTTTTTGCCCTTCATATTTTTGTGCTCGTCACATGTGAGAGCGATGCCTTTGCTTGATGAAGTGGCTTCTTCTTGACCCATCTTGCATGACATCTCAAATGCCACCAATTTGCCAATGACAATGGTCGGGGTCATGGTGCTCAAGTCCTCCATGTTGTGGAGGATGGTAATGATGGTTGCATACTTGTTCTTTGGAAGCACGGAGATGATCTTCCTCACAATATACGCATCACCTAGCTTTGTGATTCCTATAGAATTGAGCTCATTGATAATTAGATTCAAACAAGAATACAAATCATGAACAAACTCATTATCATTCATTTAAAAGGAATCATAGCTTGTTTTTGTTAGGTGATGTTTTTGCTCACGTACATTACTTGTACCATCATGGAGCTCATGTAGCTTTAACCAAATTTCATGAGATGTTTGTAAAGTAAAAACTTGATTAAAGACATCCATGCCTAGAGATTCAAACAAGCAATTTTTAGCTCTAGCATTTAGATGAATTTCTTTTTCATCACACGCGGTTAACTTGATGGAATTTTTCGGGGGTCTCATCCCATCGCGGGTGACTCTCCAAACATCTAGATCAATGGCTTCTAAAAAGCAAGCCATCTTAGCATTATAGTAAGGGAAGTTAGTGTCGTCAAAGTGCGGAGGCTAAGAGGTATCCATCCTAACCACTCTTAGGGGCGTCGGCTCGAAGGTGGTGAAGCCAAGAGTCCACAGAAGAGCCAACCTGGCTTTGATACCTGAACGCATCTTGGCCCCTGGTGGGTTTCGGTGATTGGATCAAACACAAGATTACTATGACTAATGTGTGTTTTGCAGAAACAGGGATGAGTTAGGTCATGGTAATGGCGACGATACAGACATATGGAGTTCATGTCCTCTGGTGATGGAAATCGTTTTGGTTTTCAAAGGACGGACGACAAAGACGGTGGTAGACTAGGCTAAGTGTCATATGGTGTTGGAGGACACTTAGGTAGTCTTAGGTCTTTGTTTTTCCTTTGGTCGTACTATAAAGGGGAGCGTGAATCAGTAGCTTGACCTAGATGAGTCTATTGAGGTAGGTGTGGTGCACACTTGTTATTTCATAGCCCTAGGTAGCTTTGAGAGAGCCCTTATGTCATGAGGATGAAAAGTCGTTAACGCAGCGTCGCGATCCAGTCGTTTCGGCCCTATTATGGACATCGAACGCTGGCCTTAGTGGCATCGGAAGCGCGTCCGATGTCACTCAGACTTGAGTGTGCTGGCAACGTGGCATCAGACGCTCCGATGTTGTCACATCGGACGCGTCTGTGCCACTGTTCTAAGAGAGTGCCCTGAAGGGCACGTCGGACGCTGGCATCAGACGTTGAGGGCCAGCGTCCGATGTCCATGCAGAGAGGTTCCAGAGAGGGCAGAATTGCATCGGACGCGTCCTATGCGATGGCATCGGACGCTGCCCAGCGTTCGATGTCCCTTTAAGAGGTCTGACAGAAAGTATAGTTGACCGTTGGGTCGAGGGCATCGGCACGTCCGATGCCAGGCATCGAAGCGTCTGATGCCCCCGAAAACTGTGTTCTTCTTTGCTCTTTTGGATGGCCGGTTGGGGGGAGTATTTATACTCCTCCCCCTCCTCCATTAGAGTGTTTTTGCATTTCCAGCTGCTGAGAGACACATTGTGAGTGTGAGAAAGAGCAAGAGCCCTAGTGAGGTTGAGAGGATTGCTAATCGTAAGAATTAGTGACCTCTTAGTGAGAATTGAGTAGCAAGTGTGCATCCATCCATCTCTTTGGCCTTGGATTGGTCAAGTGAGAGTTCTAGCTTGTTACTCTTGGTGATCGACATCACCTAGACGGCTTGGTGGTGATCGAAGAGCTTGGTGATCATCCGGTGGCTTGTGGATGACCCAAGTTGGCTTGTGACCGGTAGTGAGCGATTCACCGGGCCGGAGTGGCGAAGAATCAGCTCATAGTGAGCACTTGATCCTTGCGCGGATCAAGGGGGAGCGATACCCTTGCGCGGGTGCTCCAATGAGGACTAGGGGGTGTGCCGACACCTCGATACCTCGGCAAAAAGATCATCGTGTCATCTCTACTCTTTTACATACGCATTTACCTTTGAGCAATTCAATTCCGCAATTTACTTGTTGTTCATCCTTTATTAAATTGCCTTGCTATAGTAGAAGTGGCATAGTGATTATCTTTTGTGCGGTAGAATATAGAAACACACTTCTAGGCACAAGGGGTTAATTGGGCTTGGTAGGTTTTAATTTGTGCTAAAGTTTTAGAAAAGCCCAATTCACCCCCCCCCTCTTGGGCATCTTGATCCTTTCAATACCAATTGAAAGGAATGTGACGCCTAAGAGGGGGGTGAATTAGGCAACTTAAAACTTTTACTCTAAACTATGGCCTCTAATTTTTCACCTAGTCAAAATCTATGCAAGAAAGAGAACTAACTAAAGTGCAACTAAGGTTTTGCTAGGTGTGTTGCTATCTCTACCGGAAAAAGAGTTTTGCAACCTATGATCCAAACCTATCAACTAGCCTATCAACTAAGCTAGGAAAGGTAAAGCACATAACAAAGGTAGCAAGTAAATGCGAAAGCTAAAGAGTGTGGTAGAGATACAAACTCCCGTCAACAACACTGGTATTTTTACCGAGGTATCGAGAAGCGCGCAAGCTTCCCCCTAGTCCACGTTGGAGCCCCTCGCAAGGGCCAAGCTCCCAGTCGGGTAACTCTGTGGATAGCCCCGGGCCTTCCCCACGTGCAAGTGGGTCTCCGGTTAAGCCTCGCAAGGCACAGCCTCTCCCGAATGCTCCCCGCCGTCTTCACTATCAAGCTTTCGGCCGAACCGCCGTGAGCCTTGTTCCCTTCGGCACACAGTGGTGGTCACACCACAAATGCGGTTGGTGTGGTCTCGCAAGACTACAAGCCGCTCCGATGTACAACATCGGTGCACGCAAGCACCGGTAGATAAGAGGTATGCAAACCTCACTAAACACTAGGCCTAACACCTAGAGCAAGTGCAAAGAGGTGGTCTAACTAGCCTAAGGACTTCGCAAAGCACCTACACTAATCACCTAGTATATTACTTCAACACTTTGGTGGCTAGAGCAACTAAATATGTGTCTAAGCACTTGGTACACTTCCTTGAGCTCCAACCATATTGTTTTGGCCGGCCATGGGGGTATATATAGAGCCGCAACTAAATAGAGCCGTTGGAGAAAGTCTTGGACTTCACAGCGTAGCATCGGACGCTGTAGCCAGCCTTTAACGACTAGATGTCAGCCTTGCGCTGTGTTGCAACGGCTATCTCAGCGTCTGATGCTCGAGCACCTGACACGTCCGATGCTAACAGAGCCTCTCTAGAACCTCTCTACATAGGCATTAGACGCATGATCCTGTAGCGTCCGATGTTACAACGGCGCATCCGATGTACGCTGTGCAGGTTTGCACAGTGTAACCGCAGCGTCCGATGTGGCGACAACGGCGCGTCCGATGCTTCTGCTGGCGCCAACCCTAGCTAGGGTTTACCATCGGTGCGTCCGATGCTTTTGAGCCAGCGTCCGATGCAGCGTCTGATGTCCCTGTTTCTTTGTTTCTTCATGATTTCTTGCGCCGTCTTGGTTCCATTCTTGTGCCTTGGACTTTGCTTGTTCTTGAGAGTCTTCTACTGAGCTTCAAATGTCTTGCTTGAGGTGTTGATCATGGATCACCACGTCGCCTTTATCCAAGTCACATTTGCACCCTATTGAACTAAAAAACAAACACTCGCAAACACATTAGTCCAATATGGTTGTGTTGATCATCAAACACCAAAATCCAAAGTTAAATGGGCCGAGGTCCATTTTCCTTACACCATGGTCCTAGACAAGGGATGGCAGCTGGCCCAACCCTTGCCCCAGTGACTGTGCAGTCCTGATTGGTCTCATCTTGTGCCCACTGGCTGCCCCCAAGATGAATGGGGCTGAGTCCTGGTCTTGGCCGCGCCTCGAGCTTGAAGACGCGCCGCAGACTTCTTCTGCGCCAAGGGCTTCATCTGCTGCTGAATGTTGGTTGGTGCTAGAGGCCCCGGCCACCCCTCTGTTGGAGGCCTCTGCCACGTCGTTGCCAGTCACCACTGGGCCAACTGCCACCCCTCCGACCCCCACACATGCTCAGCAAACTTCAGTCCCCCGTAACTGGGAATGGTATGGTAGGCAACTTCATTGACATCGCGTTGTTTTTCTTCACGCTGGCTGCAGCTCCCAGCTCGACCCAGGGAGTGACCATGATGATTGGTGGTCGGCCTTTGCTAACATTGAGCTTTTGGCACGCCCGCCTAACCTGCAACTAGCGTCGACGCCAGCCCTTGGCGTCCTCAATGTTGACCTCTCCCCACAATGCCCAGCATCACCTGCACGGAGCGCCTCCCCTCCACGATCTTCCACGGTCGAGGCGCCTAGTGCTGACACTAAACCGGTCAGGGCCCAGGAGGATATGGGGCCGGGGAGCTAGACTTCCTTCGGGCCTTGCACCTGCCCTTGCAAGAACCGTTGTTGTCCTTCACTCCCCATGTAACAGTGAATGATCTGCAGGATGACGATTGGGTTTCACGTCGTATCACTATGCTGGCTGCCAAGTCTGACTACCGCGACTCGAACCCGGAGCTGCAGGCCAGGAAGGTGCTCCTGGGGAAGCTGACTGGAAGACTGTCTGCAGATATGAATGATGCTACGGTCGCGCAGGAGTTTTGCCAAACTTTCAATGAAGCCTCTCTGTCCGCACGGAAGCAGGCAATGCGAACCCTCTTCCCTCAGCGTGGAGAGCGTTATGCACGTTCTGCGTTGCGGGCTTAGTAGTGGGCGTCGTGCTTCTCTATCGCACTATTGTGGCTCATGAGTAACAATGTCTTAATCTTCTGGAATGTGAGGGGACTTTACACCCCGACACGTCGTAGTGTAGTCCGCAACATCGTAATCGTGCAGCGTCCTTCTATTGTCTGCCTTTAGGAGTCTGCACCATATTAATGGAGCGCTCATGGTCCTGCTGCGCAATACCCAGGAGCTAGTGGGTCTTGCAGACTACATGCCCATCAGTCTCATCCACTTGTGCGCTAAAGCTCTTTGCTAAAGGTCTTGCCCTCCGTCTGGCACCGAGGATGGCAGAGCTGGTAAAGCTTAACCAGTCGGCCTTTATTCGAGGAAGGAAATCCATGAAAACTTCCGTTTAGTTCAGCTTGTGTGCCGATTTTTATGCGTCAGGTGCTTCCCTGCGGTTCTCCTCAAGGTGGATTTGGCCAAGGCTTTTGACTTAGTGGCGTGGTCGTTCTTGCTCGAGGTTCTTTAGCACGCAGGTTTTTCGCGGCGCTGGCGTGAGTAGATCTCGACAGTCCTCCGATCAGCAAGCACGCGCGTCCTGGTCAATGGTCGACCAAGCCAGTGCATTCGCCAGGCTCGCGGGCTTCGGCAAGGGGATCCCTTCTCCCCGCTCCTGTTTGTGCTGGTTATGTTGGTCCTCAATGCCATGATCGCCGAGGCTGACCGTCATGGATGCTTCACCCCGCTGTCGGGCGTCCGTCTACGCCGACGATCTAGTTATCTTCCTGGCGCCGATGGCCAAGGACGCCTCCTACATCCGGCGGCTTTTAGACATCTTTGCAGGCGCCTCCGGCCTTGAAACAAACATCGAAAGTGCACCGTCACGTCGATTGGGTGTTCGCAAGATGATATTCAAGCGTTTAGAGATGAGTTCCCTTGCCGGTTGTCGGACTTCCCCACAAGGTACCTGGGCATGCCACTTTCTCCTAAGAAACTGAGTCAAGAAGATGAACAAGGCATAGTGGACACAGTCTCTTCCCGCATCCCGACCTAGAAGGCCAATCTCTTGAATGTGGCCAGCAGCACGACGTTGGCCCGCTTCACGCTCTCGGTGATTCCCGTCCACATATCCATCTGTTGTGCGCTATCTGCATGGGCGGTCGAGGCCATTGACAAGGCTCGGCAGGACTTCATCTGGGAAGTCAAGGACTCCTGTGGTGGCGGGAAGTGTAAAGTGAATTGGCAAGTTGTCTGTTCGCCACACGAGTTGGGTGGCCTAGGGCTCTCGAGCCTGTGTGTCCTTGGTATGGCGCTGCGCCTGCGCTGGGAGTGGATGTGCCACGCGTCCAGTGGCTCAGGGACAAGAAGATTGAGGCAATGTTTAGCGCTTCAACCTCCTTTAGCATCAGAAATGGCGAACTGGCCCTCTTCTGACGGACCGTTGGCACTCGGCGGGCACGCTGGCTCTCCTTGCCCCGGATGTGTTCCGAGTGGTACCAACCAGACGACGTCAACGTTCTGTGAGTGACGCCCTTACCGCCATCAGTGGGCGCGAGACGTTGCTGCCGCACCCACTACCGAAGGTAGATTGTAGATTTTTAATTAGGTTATTCAGTCCCATCTAATCAATTCGGACCTTTCAACCATGCCTCTCTTATTGTAAAAAAAACCACGCCTCTCTAGATATGTCATGTCGAGTGGGGAAGAAGGTTGCGCTTCAGCGGATCTCCTCAACGTTCTATCCAATCACGCCACATCGCACCTTGGCCCCGCTTGTTGTGCCCTACTCAGCTGCATCATGCCACGCCATCCTAGCCCCGATCGCGCCTGTGCCGCCTCCCATTGCTACTGACTACATCTCTCATGCTCTGGCCACGCACGTTGTCTGCACTGGCTTGTGCCGCATTGCTGCCCCGATGCACGCTCGCATTCTTCCCATGTTGTGTCGTGCCGCTTGCTATCTCCCGCACATCGCTGAAGCACTAGGAAGACATGGCCATATTTGTGAGCACGGCGTTAGCGCAATGAATGTGCAGGTGTGGCGAGATGCTCGTTCGGAAGGGCAGCGTAGATGATTACAACACTTGCCTCATGGCCAATGGTAGCACTAGATATGGAGGTGAGACATATAACAAAAAGGGAGAGAAGAAAAAGAAAATGTCAGTGGCGGAAAAGAAGAAACCAGAAATGAATATTTTATTGGATACAGTATCTAGGATCAATTTTTTTAACAACCAACCTATCTAGCGGCGGATGCGACTTAGTCGATATCCAACAGTAAAAGGTCACTTTCAGTGTCCCATAGCTTATTTTTGTTAATTTTCAGAGGTTTTTTCTATCAATTACGCATGCCTTTTACCTAACTCCAACCATATTTTGAAGTGTTTTTTTTTCATATAAATTACATACTCCCTCCGTACATATAAATTACATACTCCCTCTGTATAGAAAATAGGTGACGTTTTGGATATGGTTTCAGTCAAACATTAAGAATATAAATCATAAATAACTTTTAAGTTGTTAAGTTTGAAAATATGAAAACCATATGAATAGATTTGTCTTGAAAAATATTTTTATAAATATATATATATATATATATATATTATTTTTTAATATAAAGAGAGTCAAAGTTGTACTTTGGAGACAGTATCGATATCTAAAACGCCATCTATTTCTTAAATACAGAGGGAGTATGCCATTTACCCGTAGTAGCTCACAAAACATATTTCCTAGTATTCCTTTAATGCGTTGGGGGGTTAACAATGTGCGAAAGGCAAATGCTCCACGACGGTGTGCAGCCTGTGCTTCATCCAATAAATATTAAAATAGAAAAAGAAGAAAAAAGAAAAACTATCACAATAACTTTTTACAAACTCCTGCTTTGCAGAGCCGAGAGGTAGCATTATAGTTGACCTCGATATGTTCTCAGTCAGTTTCTCGCATGTCGACGCCCATTTCAGTTGGAGAGTTTTACCTGTATGCTATTATGAAATATGGTAATTATGTATATACTATTGAAAAATTTGAGCGGTCTTGTATGTCATCGTGCTAAACTTTTTTTGTTGACCATGCCACTTCCGTCGTCAGATTTAGTTCTAACGGTAGATTTAGTTCTAACGGTGTTAAACAGCCAGCGTGAAAAGTCGAAAATGTCCTCAGGTGTAAGTATGTTATTAATTATTTTTAAACATCTTAACGACTTCAAATGAAAAAAACTCAGAACTAGAAAGTTGTAGATCTCCTCGAGATCTACAGTTTACATATAAAACTTATTTTCATTTGATTTCATATAAAAAAATGTTTTTTCTAAGGCATATTAATCATATTAAACCATAATATTTTTGTACGGAATTAAATAAAATTAATTTTTATATGAAAACTGTAGATCTCAAAGAGGTCTACAACTTTCTAGTTCTAAGTTTTTCATTTGAAGTCGTTAAGATGCTCAAAAAGAATTAATAACATATTTACACCTGAGGACATTTTGACTTTTTACACCGGCTGTTTAACACCGTTAGAGCCAAATCTGACAGAAATGACATGGACGACAAAAGAGTTTAGCACGATGGTATACATGACCGCTCAAACTTTTGAATGATATGTACATAATTACGATCTTTCATAATGACATATAAGTAAAACTCTCTCTCAGTTGGCAGAATCCTAAGCTATGAACAAGCCACTATTGCTCTCCAGCTCCACATCAAGCTATTCTTGCACCTCTTCTAGTCATAGTGCTCGACAAACTGCATCGGCTCCGCCAGATACGAGCAGTCATCATCCCAACCGCAAGGCCGTCCACTCAACTCCTCGACGTCGAAGCCGGCCACGCCCTTGTCTGCTTCTCGCCGGTCCATTTCAGAGCCCGGTATCGCGTCGGCGTCCAGGTCCAGCTCGTCCCACACATCACACCAAATACCGTCCATCTCCTGACCATCAAACTCAGGCCCAGGCTCCTGTTTCGCGGTTGTGCCACCAACGCTGCTCCCCGCAGAGACGCCGGCCGCCACTGTCGCAAACTCAACTTCGGTGGTGCTCCTCAGTTGCAAATCACCATGCCGATGCCGATGTTCTTCGTTTTCCATCAGCCGCTGTCTTTTGGTGGAAGCGCCGCGTAGCTCTTTCTCCTTGGCGTAGTTGAGCAGGACCTGCTGCACGAAAGCTGGGTTGCTGAGCACATTTGCGAAGAAGGCGATGGCCCGCTGCTGGTTCCTCTCGTTGTTCAGGATCCTCTCCTCCAAGGCGACGAGCTGGGATTTGCAAATGATGTGCTGCTGCCTTAGCGTGACGACTTCAGCCCTGAGCGCTGCGTTGTCTCGTTTCAAACTCTCGACCTCGCTGGGGTCCTCCTTTGGCAGTCCCAGACAAGCAGTTGCACAGTTTCTTGGTTTTGCTTCCATCTGAGGCTTGGAAGCACGCCTCCTCTTGATATTTTTCAGCAAATGCTTCTGGCCTGCTAAGAAGGATTCGTTTGCAAACTCCCAACGATCCGGATTCACCTTCCTGAATCCCTGCACAGCAGGAACAGAACCATTAGCATTTATGCAGGAGGTAACACAACACAATCAACCTTTCAATACCAGCATTCGGTCAGCATGACCAGGAAGCCAAAGTTATATGAGAAGATATTAGAATACAAAGTTTTGCAACATGTTTTCTATGAGCCGAGCCCAATTCACTGGTTATATATATCAATGGCAATATGTAAAGTAATTGTGGGAAAAAATAGAAAACAAGAAAAAAAAAGTTAAAATGGCATTGCACTTTAGCACACAAATCAACCTAAGGTACCATAACACACTCCACTATGAAATTACTTGCCATAAGAAAAATTAAGGCCATGAAGAACAAAGGAAGTATCCTTCAGGTCATGGAAATTAAGTCCAGATATATACTGCTAGAAATAACAGAGCTCAACGTCATCAAAAGGACAAACAAAAACAACAAATTTCAGTTAGATCATGTTCCCATCACATTTTGCTTTTTAACTGCTAAAAGTTGGACAGGTCATGAGGTTCAGTGCGTCAGAGCAGTGGAATAGAATTTGATTATGACATACCAACTGCTTGGACACATGTAGTCTATAGCAGAAAGCATATTATCCTCTTGGTTTTAGTGAATACAACAAGTAACTTAGATCACAACGTGAAGAAACTGGAATTAGTGTTTAACACTACAAAGTGGATAGAGCTGATGAAATCTAAGCACATCTGATTCATCACAAAAGATTAAAACTTTCTCCAAGATTCTGGATAAATAAACCCAATTGAGTGGCATGATTGAACATTTTGGCTAGGCGCACAAAGGCAGCCACATCACCATTGAATTTTCGCTGTTTATGTTGCTAACGATTTCCAGCCTTCATGATAACACTGAAATAAAGTAACTGGCTACCTGCTATACCCAACACTCCAAATTACAGGCACATGGATCAGCATAATAAGCAGTTGGGAACTTGAGACTGGGGGCAGTTCTACACCATTCAGTTGTTATCTCTGCAAAGTTACTCATGGTTCTAAATTCAAATTCTTCAGAATCCAGGAACACTTGAACACCCTCCCACGTTAGTCTTGCAACCAATTCCAACGAAATAGAATGCTCAATTGCCAGGATACCATGACGTGTACACATTTCCCGCAAAATTGAGGCAGCTCATAGCCTCATAATAACATCAACCCATCTGAACCAGATTCCCTATCTCCTGCCTTTTGCAACACAGACAACTATGACCAACATTGATCAGACAACAACGGGTAACAGGGAGGCAACTGATGTCCAGGTATCCCTAGCAACAGTTTACGTCGCAAAAGGAGACAAAGGATACGAGATAACTAAAGCGGTCGCCGGAAGAACGCCGTTCATCGCAGCAACTAGTAACAAAATCACACACCAAGCAGTTCGAGCGAACGGGTGTCGTCCTATGTTGCAAGGGCATGTGCGCGTGGGCGCGACTGCGCGAGTGCGGGAGATACCGTACGTACGTAGATGTTGAGCTGCCTGATGAAGGACGCGAAGTTGGCGTGCTTGAAGAAGCGCGGGAGGATGCCGGCGGCGAGCCCCTGCGGGTCCCAAACCACGAAGCTGTTCCCCGCGCCGCCGGGCGCCCACGACACCACGGCGTCCGTGGCCGCGTCCGCCACAATCTCGTACGTCTTCGCCACGAACGGCGCCGGCAGCGGCGGCACCTCCATCATCGACGGCGGCACCACTGACGGCCCCTCCTCTGCGTCCGCCGCCCACGGCTCCAGCTTCACCGCCGCCACGCTCCGCGCCATTGCTACGCCTCCGAACCCGACGCCGCTGTCCCGCGTGCGCATGGGCTTGGCACTGGTGGAGCCGCTTGGCCCGGGGGCGAGCGGGCACGAGGAGGCCATCTGACTGCGCGGTGCGGTCTGCGCTCTGCGGTGAGGCGCTCGGGGACTAGGGGTGACAGGGTTTCAGCATTTTAAACACCGGCCAAGGTCAGGACTACTTGAAAAAACTTTCGGTTTGAAACATTTTGAACGCCATCTCGAATAATTTTGGTGAGGCTTTGCTTAGTACTCTCTTCATCCTAAATTATAAGTCATTTTAAAAATCTTAAACAGTTAAAGTTTTCTAAGTTTGACCAAATTTATATAATAAGAATAAGATAATAATATTTATGATACCAACTAAGTATCCTTAAAAAAAATTATTAGTTATATTTTTAAAATATATCTATTTGATGTTATAATTTTTTTTATTTGTCTCCATAATTTTGGTTAAACTTTCCAAAAAATTTAGCAGCAACAACAACAACCAAGCCTCTTAGTCCCAAACAAATTGGGGTAGGCTAGAGTTGAAACCCAACAAGAGACCCTAGTCACGGTTCAGGCACGTCAATGGCGGCTCTCCATACAATTCTATCCAAACATAGATCTATAGGTATATCCCAAAAAATTTAGAATGACTAATAATTTAGAATAGAGGGAGTAACAATTTTTTAATAGAGAAATTAAGGTCTGAAATTCCTGATATACCTTTTACACTTGAGGCCCCACAGAATGGCTCTGTTCCGCAAGACTTGGCTCATAAGCTAAAACGGTTGATTTGTTGCGACAAAAAAAAATCATTTCACGTCTAATTTATACGGATTAAAGTTGGCTTATAGCTCAAGCGAATAGTATGATATTTGGTTACATTTTGTGGCATAAAACAAATAACGTGTTCCAATTATTTCTACCCTTTTATTCATGATTTTATTTTGTACAATCAACGCTGGAAAAGGCCAACCTAGTGAATCGGATTTTGCCCCGCCAATATATTTGGACCTGTTTGGTGATTTTAGCTCTAGAGTAGAGAGGACCCAAACAAATTCTTGCTAGAGAAATTTACAGTAACCTCTAGGCTCTGGCCACGGAACATGCTGTTTCGATCATCTTTCTAGTGAAACATTTAGAAATGTGGATCGTCAAATGTATTCGAACTCATAGAATGAAAACATGAGAAATCGTATCTGTAAAATCCAGTTCAATGTTATCATTAGTTTCAGATATTCTATTACATTTCGATAGGATAAAACACCTTTCGTCGTTATCTAAAATGTGAGTACGTTCAGCCTAAGAAAGTAGTACACATTAGCTACCGATTTTCAGCAAGAATTCCCTTGTCATGTGCCAGATGAAAGTTGCGGTGTGTGTTTTAATTAACTTTTATAAGGACCGATGCTGTTTCCTAGAACATCAATATTTTGGTTGAAGGAAGCAATGCACGAATATTCAGCTAAAGATGCCCCCACGCGGCATACTCAACCCAGCACCGAGTTGGGACCTAACCGCGCAACACGTGGGAGCTCACGGCCTCAGTTCCAGCGCTGGGTGCCAAGTGCCACATGCATCCAAAGGCATACACGACTGATGAGTGATGAGTGCCTTGCTTCATTTCTCCAGCACATAGTTTAAGGTAAGGTACAGTACCTCGTGCTATCAGCTTCAGAGCCGTGGTGGTGTCACGACTAGAGAGCATGGGCATCCACGTACCACGAGCGCTGAACCACGTAGCAGTTGGTAGGAGCGTGACCAAGCGAGCGGCCGCCACGCCACCGCACGGAGCAGGGCAAGCAAAGGCAACGCGTCCAACCCCTATCATGAATCATGATAGTATCGTCACTGCGTCGCAGAAGAAAAATGGCAGCAGGTATATATCCTACTACGCTAGGATAGCTGAGTCCACCCAACAAGGACTGAAGCAGATCCCAGGTGCAGCAACCGCAGGATGCAGCTGCTCAAAATGAATTGATCAGGGGAGCAAATTTTCGTCAGTCCCTTAGACTTGTTTATTTTGCAACAAGAGTTGTTTCGCAATAAAAATCCATACATGGTCTGCAGCCTCCGCGGGGGGGCTTACCTTCAGCAAGGTGGGTAAGCATACAATGAACTTTAAAGCTCCTCCTAGGTGTTCATACAAAGAACACGGTAAGAATTCCGAGGGCTGCAACGGGACCTTGCTAAACTGAAATTCTGTGCCTGCCTTTGGCGATTCTCCGGGCAATCACCCTGCGCCCGCCCTTGGTCGATTTACTGCAGAACCAAAGTAACAGGGGTATCAGGGCACTGAACCACAGTCATGCCAGCTAGCCTTCCTAATCTAAATGATGAGGTGTGAAAGGCCAACATGAATGGAAACAGAAAACAAAACTTGATAATTCCAACTTGAAATCCATCTTCCTTTTTGAATAAGAGACGAGGGAAGCAAAATAATGGTACACAGTTGAACTACACAAGGGAAGCTAGAGAGACAGACCGTGTAAGAAATCCATGGGTTCTTTTCCGCTTGATGGTACTGGGCTGGTAGGTTCTTTTCGGAAGCAACTGAAGGGGATCATTAGCAACAGGATCCTCAACTACAAATTGCACAACACAAGCAACGGATTAGAAAAGACATGAAACTCAAAAATAATAATTTGGTCCTAGCTCCCAGGACATAATCAGAAGCCTACATGTCATAATCAAGACTATAGCACTCAACAAATATAACTGCGGCAATATTTTCAGCATCAGAAGTCGCAAGGAACGGTCACTGTTTGGGACCATGCAAGTAAACAATCCAGGAACAGAAAAACGAACTGGAGTATTTGTCACACATTTTCTACCCAATTTTAGGACAGTCAGCAGCTAGAACAAGTGACAGTCACCATTTGGCACTATACAAGTAAACAATCTTAAGATAGCAAAAAGAGACGTGGTAATTGAGTATTTCTAGTGCACTTTCTACCAAACATAGGACTTAATTCAACAAAAGTCATATATTCATATGTTTATGAGAGGGAGAACTTCCCAAGCTCCACACAATCTCAGTTTTAGGCTTTCAAATGATCCAAACACAATTATGTGGTGTATCAATCTTTGGATTCTGCCACCAACTATTCAAGGTACAAAAAGGCATACAGGGAACTTTAAATAGTGCATAATGCATTGTAAGCAACGTGTTCTTCTATGCATAAGAGTATCAATCACACTAGAAACATGGCTTTTCTCAAGGTTGATCAACCACTTAGTACTCCCTTCATTCCAAATTATAAGATGTATTGGCTTTTTTAGATACATAACTTTTTGCTATGCAAAAAGACATACGCTATGTCTAGAATCTAGATACATAGCAAAAGCAATGTAATCTAGAAAAGTCAAAACGTTGTATAATTTGGAATGGAGTGAGCAACTTTCAACACAAACCTGATAACAGATTTTGACGCCCTACTGCTTGTGAATCATAAAGACAGAGCACATGCACTAAACATTTGTCTGTCAAGCACACACTCAATTTTGTAGCAAATTCTTCAGAATATTCCACCAATACACAAGCACAAGAAAGTCAGGCAACATCTGCTCAACGCCTCAAGCTACAGCTAGCTAATAAAACAATTGCTAACACATGACAGAGGTAATAGTAACACATCACGATTGATGAAAACAACCATGAGATTTCAGAAAACAATGTCCCGGAACAAACAAACCAAGCATACTGTGCAAAATCATAGCAAGCAAGGCTTAATAGCGTAATTGTACGACCGCAAATCACAGAAATTGCGCACTGCAACAGAAATCATGCTGAGTTTGGAGTGGTCACACTCTACAATCTCTATATACAACGAACGGTATGGCAACATTGCTCCTAGTCCCCCCTATTCCCCATTTCTGAAGCTAGCAGTGACTAGCGATCCGAGCCCAAATTTTAAACTCAACCGCGACCCGATTCATTCATGAATGCGTGTGCGTGAGAGAAGATGTACCGTCGTTGATGAAGAAGCGGAGCGAGGGAAGGCCACAGGGGAAGGAGATCTCGCCGGGCAGCGAGCTCAGCCTGGAGACAATCTCCGCCTCGTAAGCATCCAGCCCCGCCGGCGCCGGCGGCGGGACGTGCGGCTGCAGCCTGGCGAGCGGCAGCCCGGCGCGGAGTATGGAAGGGGAAGGGGACGGGGACGCGAGGATGCGGCCGAGTAGGGAGGATCCAGCCCGCGCCAGTGTCTTCGCCGCCGACGCCATCGCCGCGCACCTTAAACCCTAGCCTCCTCACAGTGCTCCGTTCGCCGCACTTGGGGGCGGCGAGGTATGCTGAACTCTGTGGGCCTCGGATGGGCCGAACGACGATGCTGGCAAGGCCCGTTTCAAGCGACAGATTCTGTTGGGTCGGATCGGGTTTCTTTTTTTGTGCCGTTTCGCTGAAAGAGCCTCCAAGTAGAGGAAAATTCGTCGGAGGGGCATGAGATGTTGGTGGGGCCGGGGGGGGGGGGGGGGGGGGGGGGCTGCTGCCACCAGCTGACTTGATTGTGGGCCGTGTCAACGGTCAACGTGGGTGGAGCCAGCTGGCAGGCACGGCATATTCCGGAAACCATTTTTGCTTGGATTGGATGGAATGGAATGGATCAAACGTCCATCCAAGAAGCAAGCTGCTGATGCTTCCTTGATACGGTACACTCCTATGTGATAATTATCCGTTTAATTGGAGATTGATGATTACCCTTTCTTGCACGGCCCATAGTCGTGAGTCGTGACTAGCTACCATGTCACGTGCAACATCTGTTACTCACAGGATTACCATGCTCATCATCTTCAACTTGCACTGATTTAACTCGTCACATGAATGATGCAAAATAAATAGAATTAAAGGCTAAGGCTTCTCAACATGTGTGGATGGATAAAGGCATCGAGAGATGTTTTTTTTTTCTCAATAAAAATATTTTATTAAATTCTCGATAAAAAATATTTTATTAAATTTCAAGACAGCTTGATATAACTTTTTTGAAAATGCTTCTGATATCTACATATCAGGATACACACAACCTACAAAGTTTAAAATAAAAATATGGATGCACTAATTCGACTAGTAACCATGATTCTTCGCGGTCACTTTAGATGCAAAAAATCCACGCACGGGTCTCTTTAACTAGCAATCGTGATAGGCAATAGTGACACATAGGTTGTGTTTTTCTTTTCTCCCCCACCCAGGCTCGTTTTTGCGGTTAGATTTAGGACATGTTTGGTTTCAGCATACAGGTTTTACCAAATTTGGACACCCGACCAAACTTCGGCGGCCAAAAAAGCCACCCCGATTTGACCATGTGGATAGGAAAAATTGAACTACTATAGGAAATAGAAGTCCTTTAGGACAGCGACACGGTCTCCAAAGCATAACTTTGACCACTTGTTTCTTTAAAAATATTTATTGTAAAGTGGTATATTTATATTTTTTATGAAAGTACTTTTCAAGACAAATTTATTTATATGCTTTTTACATCTCTAAACTCAATAATTTTAAAGTTATTCATTATTTATATTCTCAATGTTTGACTCAAACCTTGTCCAAAAGGACTTCTATTTCCTATACGGAGGGAGTACAACCTAGGCAGGGATGGACGTCCCTGCCAATCCCATTCTTGATAGAACACATGCCCTTGATGGCCTGCAAATGATACTGCAATTCAATGCCTGAAAGAGGCGGTGAAGACGTCTCCGGTTAGCTATTAATATAAATATAATTAATAATAATCGATTGGTATTGTCATGTTGTGTAGGAAGATGCATGGAGCCAAATCATCGACTGTCGTGGCCAAGCAATAATACCACTAGCTGGGGGGGGGGGGGGGGGGGGGGTTGCATTTTACTACTACCCCAAAGCTATTTAGTTTGTCCACGTAACCCTCGTACCAAATTTTAGCATAAATAAGCCAATATGAAAGGAGAGGGAATGAGGGATAGATAACGTCTTGTTCACATTTCAATATTGGCTATAAAATTTGATGGGACATATACATTAGAAGTAGTATGTGGATAAAATTAGGACTTGCGAGTACTTGAAATGTCTTATCTTTGCTCTCTTTGTTCACTATCTTATATAATGCCCATACATATGTGCTCTTCGATCTCCGTTTTGATAAACTTCAGTTATCAATTACTATATGTGCTTTTCCATCCATAGTTTTATTTTTCTTTTTGAATCACAACTTCGTGATTCTCCAATATATGTTTAGTTAAAATATTATCTTGCATTAATTTTTAATGTTGTTTCAATCCATTTGTTGTGACTATTGCTACAATCTAGACGCGGTCCATTATGGCTTCCAAGTTTAAATTTATTATCTACTACAATTTTGTTCTCTAGATATGTTGAGTTGAAACTGCAAGGTGTATTATTGTATCACTTATGCCATGCAGTATGAATGAAGTGTTATTGATACTCCCTCCATATTGAAAAAGCTGACGTTTTGGACAATGTTTGGGTCAAACATTGGGAATATAAATCATAAATAACTTTTAAATTATTAAGTCTAGAGATATAAAATCATATAAATAAATTTGTCTTGAAAAGTACTTTCATAAAAATATACATATACCACTTTCCAATAAATATTTTTAAAGAAACAAGTGGTCAAAGTGATATTTTGGAGACCGTGTCGCTGTCTGAAACGTCCGCTTTTTCAATATGGAGGGAGTATGTGATTTGTTAAGAGATTGTTTTTAGTGATTGTAGAACCAAACAAAGTTATACTCGTTGCTCATACATGTATATATATTTGATCTACTTGCTGGCGTGCAACATATACTCCCTCCACACCTGAATTAGTTGACGTTTATGACATGATTGTGCTTACCAAAGAGTGATTTTTTGGAGGGTAGTTTTCCTGTTTTGCCCTTATTAAATAAGCTTGCGGGTGTTTTAAAGGCATTAAAGGTTCATAGTCGGATTGGTTAAGCTATTGCAAGTTGAGGCTGGTGGGCTGGGTTCAATTCCTGCAATCGCTTAATTTTTTTTCCTTTACTCGAATTCGCATGGAGGAGCCCGCATGCAGGAGGGCAACGAACAACCGGAGATCAACAGACGCCGCATGCATGACCAGGGGCAATAGGGGGAAAATACAACAAGCTAGTGTAAAACGTCAACTATTGTGAAAACAGGTGCGAGGCCTAGGACATCAAAAAAATTGGGTACGGAGGAAGTATACATTTCCTTTGAGTTAGTTTTTTCATGTAGTAATGGTGGTAGGTGTTGGTAATTTAGAAGCATATATAAGGTTCCTTTATGTTTTCTTTATAATGTTGCATATGGATAACTTAAATGTAGATTTAAAATGTTATTTTAGCTTTTATTATTTTACAATGGCATAGGTGAGTAATCTAGATGTAAATTTATGGGTTACTTTTTATCAGTTACCCTAAACGCTAAATGACACCCTTTGTTTAATGTTTAGGCCCTTTTTAGATGATGTTTAAACGGAGTAAAATGGCCTAACAGTTTGGTATAGTAACAACAAAATATACATATTTATGTAACGGTTGAATATGCTAGAAAGTATACATATTTACCATGGAATTAAATAGCCCGCTATTTTTGCCGCTATAGCCCGAAATAGCTTGAAAAAAATTATGCCGCTATTTGCGTTCATGCAAAATTCTGCCGCTATTTTGCCGCTAAAGTGCGCTAATTACAGTTTATAAAATGCTAAACACTTTAGCTTTAGCTCGCTATTTAAAACCATGATATTTACGCATATAAAAAGATAAATGGTGGTAGGTGTTGGTAATTTAGAAGCATATATAAGGTTCCTTTATGTTTTCTTTATAATGTTGCATATGGATAACTTAAATGTAGATTTAAAATGTTATTTTAGCTTTTATTATTTTACATTGGCATAGGTGAGTAATCTAGATGTAAATTTATGGGTTACTTTTTATCAGTTACCCTAAACGCTAAATGACACCCTTTGTTTAATGTTTAGGCCCTTTTTAGACGATGTTTAAACGGAGTAAAATGGCCTAACAGTTTGGTATAGTAACAGCAAAATATACATATTTATGTAACGGTTGAATATGCTAGAAAGTATACATATTTACGCATATAAAAAGATAATCATTCTGCCAAATATTTTTTTGAAAAAAAACTAAATCCTACTCCACCTTGTATACTTATGATGCTAATTAGTTGGGTGCCAAATGGATAGTTGAAATCCTTGTATTCACTAAATGGTGAGTTAAATAACCACATTTAGCTTCTGTTTAGACTCTTAAGTTGAATAATAATAGTTATTATTGTCAATAATGATTAGCGTATATCATGTTTATATTTTGTGATAATATTTATGATCGGTCTTCTTTAGCACATCCCTTTGAGTATTAATGTGTGTAGGATTGAATTAAATTCTTTAACCACTGAAAGGATCAAGATGCCCAAGATGGGGGGTGAATTGGGCTTTTCGAAAACTTTAGCAAGAATTAAAACCTATTAAGCCCAATTAACCCCCCTTGTGCCTAGAAGTGTGTTTCTTTCTATTCTACCGCACAAAAGACAAAGTCTATGCCACTCCTACTCTAGCAAAGCAATTCAATAGTGAATGAACAACAAATATATTGCGGAATTGAATTGCTCAAAGGTAAATGCGTAAGTAAAGGAGTAGAGATGACAAGACGATCTTTTTGCCGAGGTATCGAGGTGTCGGCACACCCCCTAGTCCTCGTTGGAGCACCCGCGCAAGGGTATCGCTCCCCCATCAAGTGCTCACTACGAGCTGATTCTTCGCCACTCCGGCCCGGTGAATCGCTCGCTACCGGTCACAACTTGACTTGGGTCATCCACAAAGCCTCCGAATGATCACCAAGCTCTCCGATCGCCATCAAGCCGTCTAGGTGATGCCGATCACCAAGAGTAACAAGCAAGAACTCTCGCTTGACCAACGCAAGGCTAATGAGATGGGTGGATGCACACTTGCTACTCTTTCTTCACTAATGAGGTGTTTGATCACTCAATTATTAAATCTCTCAACCTCACTAGGTGAAGGGTCGAGATGGCAGACTAGAGGGGGGGTGAATAGTCCTTTTTAAAACTTAAACTTAATCGGAGCGGCTAACCGAAACAAATGCGGAATTAAAACTATCGGTCTAGCCAAGACTACACCCCTCTACCTATACTCTATGACACCTTATAAAAGATCCTAAACAAAGCAAATAAGGTGCCAGGCTAGCTAGAGCTCACCTAACCAAATTTAGATGCAAGGTCACACAAACCTAAGCAACTAATACTTCAAGCACGGGGAGCTCCTACACAATCTAGTAAGCAAAGCACAAAGCTCCTAAGCTCACTAGCAATGCTCAATAACAAGGCTACACAAGCCAAATTAGAGAGCTCAACTTAGCTACACAAACTAAGCAATGTGACTAGCAAGACTACAAGTCAACTAGTCACTCATGGGATCAACTCTATGCTACACAAGCAAGATAGCTACACAAGCACAATATGTATGAAAGTAAATACAAGCTTGTGTAAGGAGATTGCAAACCACCGAGAAGAGTAGACAATGTTGACACGGTGATTTTTCCCGAGGTTCACTTGGTTGCCACCAAGCTACTCCCCGTTGTAGCGATACACCCACTTGGAGGTTCACGCGCTAATAGGCATCACACGCCTAACCCTCAATAGGGTGCCGCACAACCAACACAAGATGGGGATCCACAAGCTACGAGCAATCCACTAGAGTTACCTTTCGTGATCTCCCACGGGGAAGGTACAATACCCCTCACAAAGCTTTCTCCGGAGCCACGCACAATCTTCACGCGGGCTTCACGACGGAGACTCGATCACCAAGCCGTCTAGGAGGTGGCAACCTCCAAGAGTAATAAGCACCACCGGCTTGCAACTCGAACACCTAGTGCCACTCGATGCAATCTCTCAAAGCAACGCACTAGAATCGCTCACTCGCAATAGATTCGCGCGCTAGCAAGCACAAGCGAGTTAGAAGGCTCCCAGGCACATCCACACAAGCCACCAAGGCTTTGGAGTGCTCCAACCCCAACCTAGGGCCGGCCACAACGACTATATATAGGGAAGGGGCGGCGGCGGCCCGAACCCTACCTTTCTGCGCTTGGTCGGTAGTACCGACCCCTCCTGGGCGGTACCACCGACAGAGTCAAACTAGCCGTTTTCCCACTTTCCGCTGATTACGGCGAGGCACCGACCCTTGGTCGGTTCCTCCGGGCCCGGTAGTACCGAGGTAATGGCGGTACTACCGCCAGGCCAAAAATCGCCGCGACCAGAGAGCTCTGCGAAAAACCAGCCACTACCGACCTTGCGTCGGTACCACCGCGGGCGGTAGTACCGAGGTAATGGCGGTACTACCGACAAGCCATTTTTCAAAACAACAGAGAGCCTTGCGAAAAACCAGCCACTACCGACCTTGCGTCGGTACCACCGTGGGCGGTAGTACCGAGGTAATGGCGGTACTACCGGCAAGCCTTTTTCAGAAACTACAGAGAGCCTCGCGAAAACCCTCAGGGCCACGGTACCACCGACCATCCGGTCGGTACCACCGCCGGCGGTAGTACCGAGGTAATAGCGGTACCACCGCCAGGCCAAAAACGCCCCATTACAGAGAAGGCTGCACGCAGCACCTATGGGCGGTACCACCGACAACCCAGGGTCGGTACCACCGACAACACACATAAAACTCCATTTTCTTCTCTGTTTTGATCCAAACCAACTCCAACAACTCCTTTGCAAATGTGCTAACACCAACAAGTGTACAACATCATGTGCAAGTGTGTTAGCATTTTCACAAACATTTTCAAAGGATTTTCACCACGCCACTCGATCCTAACAACATCGCAAAGTTAGATCGCTCAAGTGGCACTAGATGACCGATATGCAAACAAGTTTGCTCCTCTTAATAGTACGGCCATCTATCCTAAACCCGGTCATAATCTTCTCTACACACCTATGACCGGTGAAATGAAATGCCCTACAAATATACCTTTGCCTTGCGCATTCCATTCCATCTCCTTTGGTGTTGATGCAACACATGCACCAACCTATCTTCAAATGATATGATCCACTTCATATCATCACATGGCCTCCATGGTCCATCGATCTTGACATCACTTGCTCTTCACCATCGCTTCGGTCCTTCGGCGCCAAGTCTTGCTTAAGCCTCCCGACACTCGGTACCAACGGCTTCAAAGCCTCAACTTGCCCTTCACCTTCGCAACCGGTCCATCAAGCCAAGTCTTGCCTTGATCTTCTCCATCTTAGCCATATGACCACATGTCATGTCACATATGCATTAAGCTCCTTCTTCATCTTCATGCATGAGCATTGCAACATCCTCCAAGCCAATTCTCCTCTATGGCATATGTTGCTCACACATGATCACCTGTGGACTAATCACCTGTGTAATTCACTTTAAACACATATTAGTCCACCTAAGTTGTCACTCAATTACCAAAACCAAACAAGGACCTTTCAATCTCCCCCTTTTTGGTAATTGATGACAACTCTACAAAGATATGGAAATTAAGCTCCTTTGGATTCTATGTTACTTATCCAACATTAAGACCATATACGAGAATTTGGATAAGCACCATACAATCCGACTTTGTAGTGTTAACTCCCCCTACATGTGTGCTCAAATGGTTTGGTTTCAAGCTTGCACACATGCATAAATATGAAATTTGTGGGAGTGTTAGCACTACTAAGTGATGCTAAGGTATACATGATGAAATTTTACCTTTGAAGCGTGCATACCACATTTTGATTCATCCTTAGCATCGAAGAGTAGCTAGACATCATAAAAACTAGAAAACCCCGTGAGATCAACATTAATAGCAAGGGTCTAGTTTTGCATTAAAAGCACAAGTCTAGCTATTAACCTATGCATGCTAGTTATCAATTCATCAATTAAATCCTATAACTAGCATATACCACACAAGCATGCATATAAAATTTTAAAACTTATGTAATGCAAGCAAGCACATGATTATGCACATATCAAATGCAACAACCAAGTTCATGAGCTTGCTCCCCCTACTTGTGTGCTCTCATCGTCCAAGAATTTTGATCCTTCAATCTTGCTCCCTTTTTGATCCATGTCCATCTTCTTTTCTTGACTTCTCCCCTTTGTCCTTGACATATCATAAATGACATATCTTTGTCACAATTTCTCCCCCTTTGTCATCAATGACCATAAAAAGGCATGCTTCTCTTGATACAAAGGGTTGGACTAGAGTAGATGGTTGACACTTTAAGCTTCATTTTTGATGGACACTACGATATGTGTTGGAATGATGCCATGTGTAGGATCGTTGACCTTGATACCAATTGGTGGGGCTCCTCCCCTATGTCATAGCATGGGTCATCCAATTGATAAGCTTGAGCTCTTGTTGGTGAGGGATGCTTTGCTTGATTTGATCACTTAAAGTTGAGGATCACTTGAAGTCTTGTAGGATACCACTTGTGAGCTTGATCTAGACACCACTTGGTAAATATCACTTGAAAGATCATATACCATCTTGAATAGATACCATGTGAAGAAATGATGAGTCTAGATACCACTTGAATGATAGTTTAAACTTGATATCCATTTGCATTATTGTCTTCTTCTTGAACTCTTGTCATGAGCCTCTCATTTGTGACTTGAACTATTAAACTTGCACAAGATATCTAACTCGGTTTGCTCTAGAGTAAGCTTCTTCACACATCTTTCAATGGTTATCTTACTCACGTTGAATTAGACACTTGAATGCTCATCTTCTAGATCAAGTACTTGGGTTCACTAGCTCATGAACAAACTCATATACTAACCACTAGATCATATAATCAATCAAGCAATAGTGGTAGGCTATGAATTGAAACTTTTCATTTGTTATGCATGATCCTATTGAGCATGTACTATATGCACCAACCGCATACTAGTAAGGGATGAAATGATCATGCACATTACAATAATACCTTTGCTATCTTGGAGTAGAGGATAGTCATTTGATTCCAATTAAGCTCCAAATAGCAATGTGAAGTCCATGGTGAAGACCAATATATACCAATTGATAGAACAAATCTTCACTCATATGATTAAGTGCGCTATCTTGTTGTGGTTGGCTTGCTTCTTCATTTGAACATAGCTTGCATATGAATACCATTTGAATTGTCATGATTTGCTTTACTATCTTGGGTGTTGCTTGCTTTCTTTCTTGATCAATCTCTTGATTTCTCCAACCAAGCATCTCCAATGATACTCTAGATCACCACTTCCATGTTAGCCTTCCAAGCATCATGCTCGGTTAACCTACAAAAGGCGGCAAGCCCCTACAAAAGGGAGAAGTGATCTTTCTCCAAAGAATCATCCTTGATACTCACTTGAATTGACCTTGTTTGATTGATCCAATTAAACTCTTCTTGAAAATGTGACTTTGAATTCCTCTTTGAGTCCTTTTCTTTCTTCCAAATGATCTTCAATTTGATACTAGAGCTTGATCTTTATCTTCATCTTGATGTTGGTCTTGATCTTCAATTTGAGTACCAAATGTGTGCCAAATACACTTCCCAATCACATGAACTTGTACTCATATTTGCCATACTTCTAGCTCATCTCAAAACCAAACATAGGTCCCTCAACCACTTTATAAACATGATTCCAACTTGAGGGCCTTTCAATCAAAGTGACTCTTGATTGCAAGCCTTCAAATATTTCCAATCAATCACCACAACTTGATCTTTTGCACTTGTATGTTTTGCACTTGGACTTCACTCTTTTGTCTTGGCATTGGGATGGATAGCACTAGGCTTCATTACTTGACTCAATCACATGATGAATAATATGAAATCAATTGAGTCAAGCCTCCAATGCCATGGTACCTACACACATTCATCCACTTTTTGATGGTACCCAAACTAGTTTGGGTCCTCTCAAGTTAGGAGCAACATACTTAGGCATAGCCTTAGTATGAGTAGCGGGATGAGTTGCAATAGTAGCCTTAGAGGTACCATTTTCATCCTTTCTAAGCATAATATTATCATCAATTGAAATAGGCTTAGAAGTCATACCTAGGGGACATGAATGAGCCATGTGTCCCCTTTCCCGGCATGAGTAGCAAACTCTCTTTGATTGAGCCTTTTCTTCCTTGCTCATGTTTTGCTTCTCATTGCCTTGCTTCTTCTTGTTTGCTTGATCCTTCTTCTCAAGCTTGTTTGGACAACCCGAAGCTAGGTGGCCCAATTCATCACAATTGTAGCACTTGATGTGAGCCAAAACTTTCTTCTCTTCTTCATTCTTGCTCATCATCATTTTGGCATCTTGAATGTGAGTTGGATGCCTTGCTCTTCCGCCCCTTCTTGTTTTCTTCTTCATCATCAAGTCACCATCATGATGGTTGTTCTTGATTTGAACTTGGGGCTTCTTCTTGTTGGGGCAAGCTTTTGCAAGATGTCCCATCTCATGGCATTGATAGCACATGAAATGAGATAGCTTCTTTTCTTCTTGCTTCCTCATTTTCTTGCCCTTGGCATTGCTTTTGTTGAAGCCAATGCCACTCTTGTCACCATAGCTTCTTTGATTCTTCATCATGTGCTCATGGGTGACCTTTGATTTGCACCACCTCTCTAACTTGTTGCTCAAGTTCTTCACTTCACTTTTGAGCTCATTGTTCTCCTTCAAAAGGTTAGTCTCACAAGACATAGAAGTAGAACAAGCATCTAATTGTGAGGAACATGGCATAGATATTAAATCATTGCAAGAGGTGGATACATTCTTCTTGCCTACATCACAAGGGTTAGCACAAATATGTGATTGATCAAATGACCCATGTGATGAGCTCTCACTAGTTTTAATTTGTTCATTAGAAAGTTTACTAGTGAGAAAAGCATGGTCTTGCACCAGGTTATCATGAGCAACACATAGTTCCTCATGAGTCAATTTAAGCTCCTCATGTGAACAACTACTAACATAAAGTAGATGCTTTGTTTGTTCACATGTGTTCTTTAGAAATGAGTTTTCTTTTTCTAATTTTTCATTTTTAGCTAACTCATTTTCTAAGGCAATGGTCATGCTAGCAAGTCTACTAACAAGCTCATCATAGGAATCATGATTAATCATATTGCAATTTGATACCTTAGTGTCACCTTGTGACATGAAGCAATATGATGATGTTGGAGAGCTTGTAGTAGCATCATCATTGGAGCATGTACCATTATTACCATCAAGTGTGCTTGAGGTTGAATCATCACTTGCATCACTTGAGGCATCATCTTCCATCTTGTCAAGTGTGCTTGAAGTATCTTCATTGATTGCATCACTTGAACGTGAGGTGGAGCAATCTTCCATAATCACGGAGTTGTGGTCTTGCTCAACATCCTCATATGCCACCGGTTCATCCTCCTTTATGAACTTGCCATCATCAAACGTGGAGGGATCACCGAAGGTGGTCTTGATGGATTCCCACATCTCATGGGCGGTCCCTTTGGAGTTGATCTTATAAAACAACTCAAAACTCAATGCATCCATTAGATAACAATAAGCATTTGCATCAAGTTCAAAGAGATCCTTTTGAGCTTTGGTGAGATTTCTATGGTCCAAAACATGAGTGAGACCACTAGTGATAATCCACCAAAACTTTGGCCCCTTTGCACGAAAATGATCAAGCATATGGTGTTTCCATTGTGCAAAGTGTGTGCCATCAAAAATATGTGTATCACACACATCATCTAGCCCACTAGACGCCATCCTCTCGGGTCGGTGAAGACCACAAATGAGAGACCTTGCTCCGATACCAATTGAAGGGTCGAGATGGCGGACTAGAGGGGGGGTGAATAGTCCTTTTTAAAACTTAAACTTAATCGGAGCGGCTAACCGAAACAAATGCGGAATTAAAACTATCGGTCTAGCCAAGACTACACCCCTCTACCTATACTCTATGACACCTTATAAAAGATCCTAAACAAAGCAAATAAGGTGCCAGGCTAGCTAGAGCTCACCTAACCAAATTTAGATGCAAGGTCACACAAACCTAAGCAACTAATACTTCAAGCACGGGGAGCTCCTACACAATCTAGTAAGCAAAGCACAAAGCTCCTAAGCTCACTAGCAATGCTCAATAACAAGGCTACACAAGCCAAATTAGAGAGCTCAACTTAGCTACACAAACTAAGCAATGTGACTAGCAAGACTACAAGTCAACTAGTCACTCATGGGATCAACTCTATGCTACACAAGCAAGATAGCTACACAAGCACAATATGTATGAAAGTAAATACAAGCTTGTGTAAGGAGATTGCAAACCACCGAGAAGAGTAGACAATGTTGACACGGTGATTTTTCCCGAGGTTCACTTGGTTGCCACCAAGCTACTCCCCGTTGTAGCGATACACCCACTTGGAGGTTCACGCGCTAATAGGCATCACACGCCTAACCCTCAATAGGGTGCCGCACAACCAACACAAGATGGGGATCCACAAGCTACGAGCAATCCACTAGAGTTACCTTTCGTGATCTCCCACGGGGAAGGTACAATACCCCTCACAAAGCTTTCTCCGGAGCCACGCACAATCTTCACGCGGGCTTCACGACGGAGACTCGATCACCAAGCCGTCTAGGAGGTGGCAACCTCCAAGAGTAATAAGCACCACCGGCTTGCAACTCGAACACCTAGTGCCACTCGATGCAATCTCTCAAAGCAACGCACTAGAATCGCTCACTCGCAATAGATTCGCGCGCTAGCAAGCACAAGCGAGTTAGAAGGCTCCCAGGCACATCCACACAAGCCACCAAGGCTTTGGAGTGCTCCAACCCCAACCTAGGGCCGGCCACAACGACTATATATAGGGAAGGGGCGGCGGCGGCCCGAACCCTACCTTTCTGCGCTTGGTCGGTAGTACCGACCCCTCCTGGGCGGTACCACCGACAGAGTCAAACTAGCCGTTTTCCCACTTTCCGCTGATTACGGCGAGGCACCGACCCTTGGTCGGTTCCTCCGGGCCCGGTAGTACCGAGGTAATGGCGGTACTACCGCCAGGCCAAAAATCGCCGCGACCAGAGAGCTCTGTGAAAAACCAGCCACTACCGACCTTGCGTCGGTACCACCGCGGGCGGTAGTACCGAGGTAATGGCGGTACTACCGACAAGCCATTTTTCAAAACAACAGAGAGCCTTGCGAAAAACCAGCCACTACCGACCTTGCGTCGGTACCACCGTGGGCGGTAGTACCGAGGTAATGGCGGTACTACCGGCAAGCCTTTTTCAGAAACTACAGAGAGCCTCGCGAAAACCCTCAGGGCCACGGTACCACCGACCATCCGGTCGGTACCACCGCCGGCGGTAGTACCGAGGTAATAGCGGTACCACCGCCAGGCCAAAAACGCCCCATTACAGAGAAGGCTGCACGCAGCACCTATGGGCGGTACCACCGACAACCCAGGGTCGGTACCACCGACAACACACATAAAACTCCATTTTCTTCTCTGTTTTGATCCAAACCAACTCCAACAACTCCTTTGCAAATGTGCTAACACCAACAAGTGTACAACATCATGTGCAAGTGTGTTAGCATTTTCACAAACATTTTCAAAGGATTTTCACCACGCCACTCGATCCTAACAACATCGCAAAGTTAGATCGCTCAAGTGGCACTAGATGACCGATATGCAAACAAGTTTGCTCCTCTTAATAGTACGGCCATCTATCCTAAACCCGGTCATAATCTTCTCTACACACCTATGACCGGTGAAATGAAATGCCCTACAAATATACCTTTGCCTTGCGCATTCCATTCCATCTCCTTTGGTGTTGATGCAACACATGCACCAACCTATCTTCAAATGATATGATCCACTTCATATCATCACATGGCCTCCATGGTCCATCGATCTTGACATCACTTGCTCTTCACCATCGCTTCGGTCCTTCGGCGCCAAGTCTTGCTTAAGCCTCCCGACACTCGGTACCAACGGCTTCAAAGCCTCAACTTGCCCTTCACCTTCGCAACCGGTCCATCAAGCCAAGTCTTGCCTTGATCTTCTCCATCTTAGCCATATGACCACATGTCATGTCACATATGCATTAAGCTCCTTCTTCATCTTCATGCATGAGCATTGCAACATCCTCCAAGCCAATTCTCCTCTATGGCATATGTTGCTCACACATGATCACCTGTGGACTAATCACCTGTGTAATTCACTTTAAACACATATTAGTCCACCTAAGTTGTCACTCAATTACCAAAACCAAACAAGGACCTTTCACTAGGCCTCTTGCACTCACTTGCAATCACAATGTGTTTGGCAACCTTTCAAATGAGCAAGAGAGACAGCATGAATGAAGGGGAGACATATTTATACCCCCAACTCAAAACATGCACGAAGGGGTAAGTCCAGCCAGTTACACACTGACCGGACGCACCTGTCGGGGTGACCGGATGCGTCCGGTCAGTGTCTAATGGCTAAATGATGTTAGCCCAGACACTCGTACGAACTGCTGATCGGACGCTCCCATGCGTCTGATCCCCTCTGACCGGACGCGTCCGGTCACGCATTTCACTCTCTGGAACCTCTCTGAGTTGGACCGGACTCACCCCCCTGGTGTGTCTGGTCTCAGCCAGACTGGCCCCTCAGCCAGCACACCTGACCAGACGCATACCCCAGCGTCCGGTCCCTAGGGTTCCAGCGTCCGGTCGCTATTTGAAGTCCAAAACGACTTTGGTTTGCGACGCTCCCTTCACGAACTTTCTTCCTTATGATCTTAGGGACCTTTCTAAGCTACCTAGGGCTTTGGTTAACAAGTGTGCACCACACCTAACTCAAAAGTCTCACCTAGGTCAAGCTACCCATTCAAACCCCTCTTTATAGTACGACCAAAGGTAAAACAAAGACCTATGCTACTCTAAGTGTCCTTCAACACCAAATGACACTTAGAACTAGCCTATCACAGTCTTCATCGTCCATCCTTTGAAAACCGAACGAATTCCATCAATAAGGGGACATGAATACCATAGTGTCCTCACGATCATCATTACCATGACCTAACTCAACTGTTTCTGCAAAACACACGTTAGTCATAGTAATTTACCGTTGTCATCCAATCACCGAAACCCACTAGGGGCCTGGATGCTCACAATCTCCCCCTTTTTAGTGATTGATGACAACCTCAAGTATGTTTGAAAGAGAGGTGATGTTTTCAATTACTTGGTTTATATAAGCATGTGACAATAAGATCAAAAAGGTTAGGCATGCTTATCCAAACCAAGTCCACATAAGTACTCAACATATAGGAATTAACACAAGTACTTATGAACAAGCTCATTTATCAGAGTATAAGTGCGGAAGCAAAGTAAATGAGCATAGACAAGTGACATGTAATATACAACAAGTGAAGCATAACATGTCACAACCAAAAGACATACGCACATCGTACAAGTGCCGAAAGATAAACATGTATGCATATGAGTGCAAGGATCACACAAAAGAACCAAGACCCTCTCACAAGTTCCCCCTAAGTCTAACATACGCTCTCTCCCCCTTTGGCATCAAGGACCAAAAACTAAGGGTCTGAAGGCGGGACGGGAGCAGACGAGTCGGGCATCGAGGTACACGGAAGAGCCTCAAACTGAGCAAGTATAGCCTCCTCGTCGGATGACGAACTGTGAGCTGGCTGACCCTCGGACACTGGACGTGGAGGTGAAGCAGTCTAGGTCTGCTCAGCTGACTCGGGAGCGGCCTCTGGCTTGGGAACCTCTGACTCTGGGGGAGGATCCACGGTCCCTGTCTCTGCCACTGACACGGTCAACGAAGTCTCGGGTGCAAAACTGACAGGCAAGGTCTGACTCTGAGAGACCGGTGGCTCAGACGACGCTACTGAGGAAGGAAGTGTCTCTGTGGTACCAGTAGCGAGAGCAGGAGCTGGAGCTGAGGTCACCGGTAAGAGAAACTGTGGCGGGGTAGGCATGCCGGTGAGCTCGCTAAATGAAGCCTCCAAACTCCTAGGGGTCACTAGAACCGACTCCGTCTGAGTGGGAGTGAAGCCTGAGCGGATCGGCGTGAACCCTGGCTGCTGCCCTAGCGCAGGTGAAGGGAACCACTATGGATACTGCGGAAAGGGCGAGACCATTGACGGAGGAACTATCGTGTAAAACGAGGTCAATAGTCCGGGCTGCTGCTGCTGAAACTGAGGCGGTGGCGGGGGTAACTGAGGAATAGCTGTCATCCTCTCCATGAAAGCCAGGGTCTGAGTCTGAAGCTGAATCATCTGCTGCTAGAGAGCGTCTTGACGCTCCTGAGCCTGTGCTACTGCCACTGTTTGTGCCTCTGCAAGTCGGGCCTGCTCCTGAGCCTGACGGTGCTGCTCCTCAGCCTGACGCTGAACCTCCTCAGAAAGCCGAGACTGCTGCTGCTCCATCCGAGAGAGAATAGCAAGAAGAGCTGGATCAGAGCAGGCCATATGCAACGAGGAGGCCTCTGAGTCGTGAGCTGCCGGTGGACGCATCCTCGGAAGAGGAGCGTAGTCGTCGTCGGAGCTGTCAGTCGGGACCTCTGGAAGGTCGGGATCCTCTGCCTCTGCCTCAAGTCCTGCGAGCTCTACCTCTGCCAGCTGACGAGCTGCCTCATCCTGCTCAGCCTCCATCTCGGTGACAACTGGCCTCTGACGCTGACTCCGGGGACGAGTGTCTGGACTAGCCCCGATGATCTAGCGAGTGTCGTACACAGGGAACTCAGTCGGAGAGTGAGTGAGCTCAAAAAGCAAGGCCAGAATCATCTTCCTCATAAGCACGCAGATCCAGTGGGCGTAGGGAAGCTGCCTGTGACCCTTGAACCCCTCTGCAAGTGTGTCCTCCATCTCAGAAATGATGACATCCCAAATATCGAACTCGAGCTGGGAGACAAGGTGGTGAATAAGCCAGATCTGAATACGAGTCAACCCCTCTCTGTAGCCTGTCCGAGGCAGAAGAGTACGCCTCATGACCTCATTCACAAGACGGGCCATCGACGTCAAGTCACGAGGACGCCGGCTGGACCCCTCTCCGAACGGCTCCCGAAAGCAGGCACGAACCAAATCTGCTGGTGGAATTTCGCCTGCATGAGGACACCGAGGTGGCTCTGTCTCTCCATAGCATAAGGTGTGAATCTTGGTCGCATAGGCTGTCCGACCAATGTACTCTCGGGCACGGGCACTGTAGAGCCTGTAGGACCCCCCTGAAAGCAAAGTGAAGAAACCGGTGATCCGGGGAGATCCAAAGAGACGCGTAGAACTGCCGAACCCAATCCTCCACATACTGACCACTCCGTCCAAGTAGATCTGCCAAGCCCGGCGGGTAAGAGAGCATGGAACGAAGGGCCTCTCCACCAGCTGCAACTATAGTCTCGAGCGGGCAAACTCTGTGAGGTCGAACATGGACGCCGCTGTTGACATAGGCTGTATAGAAATCCTCCTGAAGCACTGTGTAGAAACCCTCGGAGGCCTGAGGGTGCCTGGCGGCTGGGAACCACTCCTCGTATGGAACCAAATGCAGGGCCTGCACCTGTCGTGCTGTCGTGGTCCGCAGGTCCATGTGCTCCACAGGTGGGGGTCCTTGTGGCCTCGGAGGGGGACGACCACCCCGCCTTTGCCCCTCAGGTCTAGGAGAAACTTGAGTGCGAGAACAGGTGGACCTGCGTACCGTCTGCTGAGCTGGCTGCTCCTCTGGCTGACCCTCTGCCTAGGTCTCTGTAGCTGAGCTGGGCTCTGGAGCTGAACCACCAGTAGAAGCTGCTGCAAGAGCTGAGGCTGCCTCTGACGGAAAACGAAAGTCCGGAGGGAGAACCTCAACTGGGTTGTCGAGAGAGAACTCCTCGCCGTGAACACGGACCACTCCGCCCTCGGTCTGAAGCAAGGCCTGCTGCTGCTGCTCTGTAAGCAAATCGCGAATCCGCTGTCCACTCAACTGACCACCTGACTGACTGCCCTGAGCTGAGGACTGGTCTCGAATACGAAAACCGCCTGCCTGACCACCCTGCTCGGCTCTCTCGGCTGCCCGTGCTACTACTAGAGCCATCTCTGAGTCACAGTCGTGACGCTTGCGCTTTTTGGACACAAGCTTCTGCGGCCTCTTCCCCTTGCCACCAGAAGGAGGGCGTGGGGGAGGAGGATCTGCCCTGGGACCTCCACCAACATTCTTGCAGTGCGCCATCGCTACAAGAAAATAGACACTGCCAACTGAGAATCACTGCAAGTTGAGACCAACTGCCGCTGACAAGACCACTGCCAAACAATCCACAATCGCTGACAATCAAGAAACTGGACTGAACCTCAGAGGCTTGGCCTCGTTCCGTATCCACGAGCTTGGCCCCAGATTAAGGTGACACTGTCACATGGATCACGGAAAACGGTCCCAACTCGCTCAATAGATAGATAGGGATATACATAAGCATATATAGACTAGAGATAATCGGACCCTATCGGAAGCAAAGCAAAGAAGAGAGAAGAAGAGGCATGGCTTAGCTACCTGACGAGACGCGATGAACGGACCAAGCAAAATGATACACCGACACGTTCGGGCACCACGACGTCTCGCCGGAAGGATCTGCGCGAGAATTAGGGCCAAAACTAGGTTAGATAGGCATGAACGGGTGGTTGTGGCATTTCATCGAACACGTGGCGCGCAGGGTTATGGGGAAGGAGTGGGGCTCACTGGGGAGGAATGATGCCGGCCGAGGAGGTGCTTGTCAGAGTTGAAGAGCTAACAGGGACGAACTCCGGTGAGGCGTGGGCAGGGACACGGCCACCGACGAGGAAACCGGCGCACGGCCGAGGGCACCACCACGGCTGGGCGCGCGCGAGCCGCTGGCGAGGGCGCGCGGGCGGGAGGAGGGGCGGCGAGCTGGCGAGGGCGCACGCGCGGGAGGAGGGAGCGGTGGTGGAGCACGCTCGACAAACGAGGCAAGCACGGAGGAGTGCTCGGCGGCTGGGGTTAGGCGAGGCTAGGGTTACGGTGGCGGCTGGAGCTCAGGTGCTGGCGAGGCGAAGACGAAGACAAAGACAAAGACAATGCGGGCCCACATGTCGGTTAGAAGAAGTGACTGTACTGTTTAAGTTGCGACCGGACACACTCAGAGAGTGACCGAACGCACGAAGCCCAGCGTCCGGTCACGAACAGAGAGCTCCTGAAACGTATATTTCTCGACCGGACGCGTCCTGTCCATGACGACCGGACGCACACCAGCGTCCGATCCGATTTTGCCCATCGACCGGACGCATCCACCAACACTTGACCGGACGCGACGGGGTTACTGTTCAACCAGTGCGTCCAAGCACTGACCGGACGCATGGCAGCGTCCGATCACAGCGTCCGGTCACAGAGAAAACCCTGTTTTGACTCGATTTTTGCGCCGACTTCTCCCAACCAAGTTCCAACTCAAATAAGACGCAAATAAACACCAGTTGGAACCTAGAGGAGTGACCTCTCTCAAACCCTCAAATTTTTAAGTACTTTGCCATAGGCTAATTTAGTTTTCTAGATAAAATAGGCAGTAAAACTTGAGGAGACAACATGTGGCCACCAAAACTAGGGGTCTCAACCATTAGGAGCCTCAAATGCTCCCCCTAGTGGTGGACGAACACAGCGGTTGCTCAAAGCTTAACCAAAAAGAAACGACGAAACAACAAGCATGCATATGCAATGCAATACGGAATTTGAATCTAAGTTGCTTGTCAAGTTTGCTCATGGGTAAGCTTCTTCACACGCTTTTTAGGGCGGTTATCTTAACCACGTCTGACAAGCCTATGTGCATAGCATAATTTAAACATGGCATATGATACAATGCAATGCAAAAATAACCCCCTTTCACCTTTTGACAAAGTTACTAAGATCAAGCACATTAAGCTCACTTCGCAATCTACAAAGGGTGTTTTCATCTAGGGGTTTTGTGAAGATATCCGCCAATTGATCTTCAGTTCTAACTCCCTCTAAGGATATGTCTTTCTTTGAAACATGGTCTCTAAGAAAGTGATGGCGAATATCTATATGCTTAGTGCGAGAGTGTTGAACCGGGTTGTTAGCAAGCTTAACTGCGCTCTCATTGTCGAACAACAAAGGTACCCTTTCTAGAACTACACCATAGTCTAAAAAGGTTTGTTTCATATAAAGGATTTGTGCACAACAAGCACCCGCGGCTATGTATTCCGCCTCGGCAGTTGACAAGGCCACACTATTTTGCTTTTTCGAACTCCATGAAACTAGTGATCTCCCAAGCAAATGGCGCCCTCCGGATGTGTTTTTTCTATCTACTTTGCAACCCGCATAATCCGAGTCAGAATACCCAACGAGTTGGAAGTTAGCTCCTTTGGGATACCAAAGGCCAATGCTTGGGGTGTGCTTTAGGTACCTAAGGATTCTCTTCACAGCTATGAGATGTGATTCCCTAGGATCAGCTTGAAAACGAGCACACGTGCACACACTAAACATGATGTCGGGCCTAGATGCGGTTAAATATAACAAGCTACCAATCATAGAACGGTAGAGAGTTTGATCAACCGGGTTACCTCCCACATCTAGGTCGAGATGTCCATTTGTTGGCATTGAAGTCTTGATAGGCTTGCAATCATCCATGTTGAAGCGCTTGAGGAGGTATTTTGTGTACTTCTCTTGAGATATAAAAGTCCTCTCCTTCAATTGCTTGACTTGGAAGCCTAGGAAGAATGTGAGCTCGTCAATCATGGACATTTCAAACTCCTTCGACATCAAGTCACCAAATTCCTTGCAATAGGCTTCATTTGTTGACCCGAAGATGATATCATCAACGTAGACTTGACAAATGAAGATCTCTCCATCAAGCTTCTTGGTGAATAGTGTGGTGTCGACCTTCCCAATGGTGAAGCCCTTCTCAATGAGGAAGTCCCGGAGGCGCTCATACCATGCTCTTGGGGCTTGCTTGAGCCCATATAGCGTCTTTGACAACCTATAAACATGATTAGGATATCTAGGGTCTTCAAACCCGAGAGGTTGATCAACATAGACTAGTTCATTTGTGAAGCCATTTAAAAATGCATTTTTCACATCCATTTGATATAACTTAATGCCATGATGTGATGCATATGCAAGGAGAATGCGGATGGCTTCTAGTCTTGCAAACGGTGCAAAGGTCTCTCCAAAATCCAAACCTTCAACTTGAGAGAACCCCTTTGCTACTAGCCTTGCCTTGTTTCTAACAACCTTGCCTTGATCATCTTGCTTGTTCCTAAACACCCATTTTGTTCATATGACTCTTGTGCCTTTTGGTCGCTCTTCAAGTGTCCAAACTTGGTTGCGGGTGAAGTTGTTTAATTCTTCATGCACTGCATTCACCCAATCTGGATCACCTAGAGCTTCATCTACAATGGTAGGCTCAACAAGAGACACAAAGGAGTGATGTTCAATAAATAGAGCAAGTTTTTGAGATCGAGTCATTAAACCCCTTGTTGGACTCCCTATGATGAGATCTTGAGGATGAGCTTGTAGTAGAGGAGTAGTCCTTTGATCAACCACTTGAGGGGCCACTTGAGGAGCATCAACATCTTGAGATTGTACCACCATTTGTTCATGGGAGACATGAGTATCTTCAAATGGCTCTCTCCCATCTTTATCATCATCTTGTGGTACATTTGATGAGGATGGCTTGTCAATGACTTGCACATCATCATCATCATCTTTAGGCTTGATGGCTCCAACCGGCATGTTCTTCATTGCTTCCCTCAATGGTTCATCACCTACATCATCAAGATTCTCATGCTCTCCTTGAGAGCCATTAGATTCATCGAATTCCACATCATATGTTTCTTCTACCATCCCGGTGGCATGGTTGAATACTCGATATGCTTTGGACTTCAATGAGTAACCAACAAGAAAACCAATATCACATCGGCGTTGGAACTTCCCTAGGTGTTGGCACTTCTTGTAGATGTAGCATTTCACCCAAACACTCTAAAGAATGATACATCCGGCTTCTTGTTGTTGAGTAGCTCATAGGAGGTCTTGCCAAGTAGACGATGGGGGAACAACCGGTTTGATGCATAGCAGGCGGTGTTGATTGCTTCCGCCCAAAATCTTTCCGGTGTAGAGTACTCATCTAACATTGTCCTTGCTAGGGTGATTAGTGTTTGGTTCTTCCTCTCAACTACCCCATTTTGTTATGGTGTGTAGGTTGCGGAGACTTCATGCTTGATCCCAACTTCATCACAATATTCTTCAATGTGGGTGTTGTCAAACTCTTTTCCATTATCACTTCTTATTTTCTTGATCTTCAAGTCAAACTCATTTTGGGCTCTCTTGGCAAACTTCTTGAATGAAGGGGTTGCTTCGGATTTGTCATGAAGAAAGAATACCCAAGTGTATCTCGAATAGTCATCAACAATCACTAAGCAATAGAGATTTCCACCCAAGCTAGCATATGTTGTTGGCCCAAATAGATCCATGTGAAGTAGCTCTAACTCTCTTGATGTTGACACAAAGGCTTTGGTTGGATGAGTATTTGCAACTTGCTTGCCCGCTTGACATGCACTACACAATTTGTCCTTCTCAAATTTGACATCCTTCAAGCCTCTAACCAAATCCTTCTTCAATAGTTTGTTGAGAGTGTTCATTCCCACATGAGCCAATCTTCTATGCCATAGCCAACCAAGAGATTGCTTAGTGAACAAACATGTCTTCAAGTTGGCATCTTCGGAGGTGAAATCCGCTAGATAGAGATTGTTGTATCTAAAGCCTTTGAATATCACTTGTGCATCATCTTTCTTGGTCATAACCACTTCTTTGTCGGTGAACAAACATTGAAAGCCAAGATCACATAGTTGTCCAACGGATAGCAAGTTGAAGCTCAAAGATAAAACAAGAAGCACATTGGAGATGGTATGATCATTTGAAATTGCCACTTTGCCCAATCCCTTGACATTGCCCTTTGAGTTGTCACCAAATGTAATCTTTTCTTGGTCATCGACATTCTCTTCTAGTGAGGTGAACATCCAGGGATCACCGGTCATATGTTGTGTGCAACCACTATCAATCACCCAATGAGATCCACCGGTCTTGTAGTTCACCTACACACACAAGAAATCAAGCTTGAGCTTTCGGGACCCAAACTTGTTGAGGTCCCTTAACCTTCTCAACTAGTGACTTTGCAACCCATACTTTGGCCTATTCTTGTTAGGAGGCCCCATGAACATGACTTTCATCTTGCCACTAGAGTCTTGTCTAAGCATGTAGTGAGCATTGAAAGCAAAGGGCCTAGCATGCTTGGGCAAGGGTGTGGGTTTTGGCTCTTCACAATCATGAGCAAAGTGTCCTTCTTTTCCACACTCATAGCATCTCCCAATCTTCTTCTTCTTTGGCTTTGTGATGCTCTTGTGTTGCTTGATCTTCTCTTCAAGAAAGCCAATACCATTTCTATTGGTCTTCATTACAGTGTTCATGAGGAGCTCACTTTGAAGACATTGACCCTTGGTGAATTTCTTCAACCCGGTGGTAAGGTTCTCCTTCTCTTTCTTGAGCTTGTCATTCTCTTGTTGGAGTTCCAATTTGGATGGTGTCATTTTATAATCCCTCTCCATCTTCAATCTCTTGTTTTCTTCTTTTAGCATGTCTAGCTCAAGTGACATGCTATAATCATCATCTTGAGTCTCAACAATGACTTTCTTTGTGGTTGCAAGCTTCTCTAGATCACTCTTGAGTTTTGCATTCTCATTCTTGATCTTGATGTAGTCATCATAGTGATCGGCCACAACCACTTTCTTGCCCTTGCCACTAGCTCTTTGCTCATCATGCTCACTAACCAAGTCCTCACAAGATGTTGCTATGTCACACTTAACAACAAGGTTAGGAGCATCATGTGTCTCATGATAAAGCATATCATAAGCAACACTAAGTGTATCATGATCTACTTTGACTTGAGTATACTTCTCTTTGAGCGTAGCATAACTAGTGGTAAGATCACTATGCATCTTATCAAGTTTTTCATTTTTAGCTTTGAGCTCCTTGTTAGAGGACTTGAGCTCCTTGATAGATGATGACATAGTAGCAACAATGTAAGCTTTGCCACCTTTCTTGTGGTATTGCTTCTTCTTCTTGCCATCCTTCTTGTAGGGCTTTTCACTCTTCTTCTCATCTTCGCTTGATGAGTCATATTTCTTGCCCTTGTTCTTGTTCTTGTAGTTGTCTTTCTTGGGCTTGGTGTATTGGTTAGCAAGATGGCCAAGTTCACCACAATTGTAGCAATCCATCTCGGAGATTGGCCTTCTCTTGCTACTTGTGAAGAATTTCTTCTTTCTTGAGTCAAAGTTGACTCCATTCTTGTGAAGCTTCTTCAACATCTTTGTGGTTCTTCTCACCATGAGAGCAATGTTTGTATCATCTTCCTCATCACTTGAGCTCTCATGGTGCACCTCAATTGACTTGGACTTGCCCTTCTTGTCATGGCTTGCTTTGAAGGCCAAGTCTTTCTTCTTGTCGGTGGAGGAGCCACCACTTGGTGTGATGTGCATGTACATCTCATGCGCATTGATCTTTCCCAAGATTTGTGTTGGTGTAGCGGTGGAAAGATCACTTTGATGTAGCACGGTCACAATGTGTCCAAACTTCTCAATTGGAAGAACACAAGGAATCTTCCTCACAACATTGGATGGTTGCATTTGTGTGAGGCCAAGTCCATTTAGCTCTTCTACAAGAACATTCAAGCGTGAGTACATTTCATTTGCACTTTCATTAGCATGCATATCAAAAGAATGAAGCTTTTGCATAACTAAATGATAGCGTTCCTCACGCTCACTCTTGGTTCCCCCATGGAGCGCACAAATGTTTTCCCATATATCATGAGCATTTTTGTGGTTCCGAACGCGGTTAAACACACCCTTGCAAATGCCTCTAAAAAGGATATTTTTGGCTTTTGCATTCCATTTCTCATTTTCCTCCTCATTAGGAGTAAGGCTTGTGCCTTCCTTGGGCTTGGCAAAGCCGGTGATCGCGGCTTTGCGGCATTTAACATCAATCGCTTCTAGGTACGACTCCATACGGATTTTCCAATATGGAAAGTCGTCTCCCTCGAACATGGGAGGTGGTCCATCACCTCCAGACATCTTAACTCTAGGCGGTTAAGCCTAAATCAAGAGCACGAGGCTCCGATACCAATTGAAAGGATCGAGATGCCCAAGAGGGGGGGTGAATTGGGCTTTTCTAAAACTTTAGCAAGAATTAAAACCTATTAAGCCCAATTAACCCCCTTTGTGCCTAGAAGTGTGTTTCTTTCTATTCTACCGCACAAAAGACAAAGTCTATGCCACTCCTACTCTAGCAAAGCAATTCAATAGTGAATGAACAACAAATATATTGCGGAATTGAATTGCTCAAAGGTAAATGCGTAAGTAAAGGAGTAGAGATGACAAGACGATCTTTTTGCCGAGGTATCGAGGTGTCGGCACACCCCCCTAGTCCTCGTTGGAGCACCCGCGCAAGGGTATCTGTAACACCTCAGGTGTTAATTAAATAAAATTAATTAGAACTTTAATTAAGAAAATGGCCAAAACCCTAGATGGAGGAAAATTCTAACTAGATGTTTGTTGCATTCATGCAGATGCATAATTTTTATTGGGTGAAAAAGAATTTTTGTTAAACCCGAATAGGGCGAATCACTTTTATTCTATTTAAGAAATAAATAAAAGATTTATGAAAATTTTACAAAGTCAAACGCAATATTTTATTTTCAAAACCTAATATTTCTAAAATTTTTCAAAACTTGTTTGATTTCAAAACTGATTTCAAATTGGTTTTAAAATAATTTCCCAAAAGGTTTGAAAAGAAAAAAAAAGAAAGAAAAGTGGCAAAGGGCCTCAACCTTCCCCATTCTCTCCAGCCGGCCCGCCCCCTTCTCCTCGCTTTGGCCCAACCGGTCAGTCTCCCCTTTCCCTCCTTCACCCTCCCACCGGCCCAGCTTCCGCGGCCCGCAACCTCCCTCCTCACCTGTGCCTTCCCCCTTTCCCCCCTCTCTCTGGCTTGGGCCAATTTCCCCGTCGGCCCAACCACCTTCCCCCTCCCCCACTCGCGCGCAGCTCCGCACCGGCCTAGCGGCCACACCGCACCAGTGCGTCGCGCCCGCCTCCCCTCTCTCTGTCTCTATCACGTGGGCCCCACCAGTCAGGCCGTTCTCCTCTCTCTCGCCGACACGCGGGACCCGCCTGTAAGGCGTCATCTCCATCCTCAACCTCCCTCCGCCCTTCGCGTGATACAGCCAGTACTCGCCCCTCCTTCTCACACTTCTCGTTCCTCCTCAAATAGATATCGATTCCCATTTGCACGAGCCGCCGCCACCCCTCATCGCCTCTCCAAGTCGTCTTCCTCCCTCCAGTGAACCGCAACATCGCCGTCGTCGCCTTTGTCGACCGCCGAGCACGGCTAGCCGCTTCTGTTCGTCGTCGTCCTACGGGAAGGGTCTCTTGGGACGCGGAACTACTGCACCGTCGCCACACCGGTCCGCGCCGAGCCTCCTCTCGCACCGCTACGCCGTCTTCGGAGCTCGCCGAGGGGATCGAACAACTCCGCCACGGCTACCTCCCCTCCGCTCCGGTCCACTTCCGAGCGCATCGTGGACCGCGGTGAGCTCCTCCGTCCCCTCCATCCTTCCCCGTAGATGTTACCTACCTGTCGCGTTGTCTCCGAGCCGTGCACCCCGCTCATCCATGGCGCCGCCGTTCCGGTCCGCCGTGCCGTGCGCGCCACCAACCCTGACCACACCCTGCCAGTGATGATGGTCCGGTAGGAGTCGCCTAACCACGTGCTACCTCCTGGTGGCCTTGCCTAGCCCTCCCGCGCCCTATGGCCTTGAGCCGAACCTCCTCCGCCATGGAGGCATGGCGCCGCCGCGCTCGATCGAAGCGCCGCCGTGTCCTTTGGTGCCGGCCAGCGAGAGACCCCCCCTCCTCTTCTCCCAGCCGTCCACTTTGTTTTCTGCGGCCGAGATCAAATCGCACCCGGTGAACCGGTATGCGTCGGGTCTACGAGACTGTGGACACGGTTCACAGCGCCTGGCTCACCCAGCCCACTGCACACCGCATGCACCGAACCAACCCCGTGCGGCCACGTGGCGCACCGTCAACACCACACCAGCTCCGCGTCACCTCCGTCAGCCACGCCAGCGTGCACCGACCGTCTCGGGTTATCTTGCAGAAAACCCCCTGGCAATCCTTGAAACCAACCCGCACTCCCACTTTACTATTCGCTGAGTCTTCCGAAATTTGCAGAGCAGCCCCCGATCTATTGCATAAATGAGGCCCAGTCCGACCGCCATTTTCTTTTCAGTTTGATTTATTTAAAATACGAAAATGAGTTCCAACTATTTACATATTTGCCACTCAACTTCAAAAGTCCATAACTTTCACGTTTTAACTCCGTTTTGACCCGTTCAAGTCACGTTAGATTCGTCTCGTCGAGCTCTACGTAGTAGATCCGTTTATTTACTATTTTGTTACTGTATGATGTACTGTTTCTGTTAACACCGAATTTTCGTACTATGACAAGTGGGCCAGCAATATGCAAGTTCGGTGAAAGCCACCGCCTGAAGGATGCGGTAGACAGCAAGTGTGGTCGGCTAATCTAATTGATTCGGCAAGGCTGTGGAGGCGGCTGGTCAGTGACGAGCGGATTCGGCAATGTGGCGCTGCGGTCGGCTACCTCATGCTAAGTCGGTTTGCGTCAGAGGGCGACAAATGCGACATATCAGAAGATTTAGCGATGGGGATCTCGTCATTTTAGTGCATGCCGGTTATTAAAGGAAGCTTGGAGCAGAAGGCATCATGTTTTTGATAGTTTCCTATTTTTATCATTGTAATCGTGTCCTTCTAGGACTCAGAGAACACTAGGGTATAAATATAAACCCTGAGACTATTGTAACGTACGTGAACAACCAATACAACCAACTCGGCCCCGTGCCATCTTCAAGTCCAAGTCGTGTCGTCGTGTTCTTCGAGAGGAGTCATCGATCCATCGACCTCCGTAAGTCCCGACAACCTTGTTATCATGTCTAGTATCGTGCGGCGGATTTAGATTTGATGCAAGTAGTCTCGTATGTTTGGCTTAGTATCATGCGGTGGATTTAAGCTAATGACGGGAGGTTTTTGCTTATGCCTTGTATCGTGCGGCGGATTAAGACATGGGTAAAAATAGTTATCGGCTCTATTAGATTTGGCAATCTATTAGATTCATTAAGTTACCATGTGTTTGCTCTATGTTTGGTGTTTTATGTATATTTGCAACACTCTTTTGCCCAATCTAGATCTCGCTCGGTTCGGCTCTGTCTTTTATAGATCTATCCTGTTCTTTCATATTCATTATTGTAGAGTCTTCCATGCAGTAGATCTATTGTCCGTAATAGCCGATTTGATCGTATCTAGATTGCCACGTGGTGAGGGTTCATGCACGTTAAGTACGTTTGATCTATGACAAGGCTAGGCGTCGTGTGGCAGACGCAGGCTTTAGATTAGTTTAATCATGCTTGATTTGCATGTTCAATCCCCATGGACCCCAACTCGGTTGCACAATCGAGATTGGTTAAACTTTAATTCATAGTTAATATACCATGCAAGTACAGTTCTCATGCGAACGTATTCGGCAACTTGTTATTCACGTAACTTCGTTCATACTGCCGAATGATCTTTAAACCTGTTGGCAGATAGCTTTCATAGCTATATGTCGTCGTAAGTGGCTTCAGGGCCGTACATCTTGAAACTGTCTGGTCATACCCGGCATGTTCCAGCTTTGTATTTAACAGTTTACCTCCTTTGTTAGTTGCAGGGCAAACTGACTGGCACGCACCGGACTTCTGAGCACCCGGGCCATGTTTGAAGCTAGCTTTTCCGGCTTGCTGTGTGATTGGCACAGTGCGTCACTTTCGGTGTCAACACACTTTTTGGCACGCCCAGTGGGACACTTTTTTCCTGCAGCAATGGTCGAAGTCACTGAAGCCGAGGCCAGCAACAAGGCGGGGCTCGTGCAGGTGCAGCTCGCTGAACTACCCGACGAGTACAAAGAGCAGGTGGATAATGCTTGTGCCGAATTCCAGGCCAAGTGCCTAGAAGCCTTTTCCAAGAACAAGAGCGGAAAGGTTCGCCGTCTGCACGATCTGCCGAAGCCCGTCCAGCTCAACCCGAATGATCCCGGGGAAGCAGAGGCAGTGCTGAAAATGTCTCACATAGTCAACGAAGCTGTCTCTGGTGCCATCGGTCGCATGCATGGGGCGTTTCTCAACACTTTCCGCACCTTCATGATCGCCCAATTTGGCCCCAAGGCCGATGAACTCATGAAGACGGAGTTTGGCCCTATAGCGGGGCCACATCTTTTCAACCTGCCGGATCACCTCAAAGGGGCAGGAGCTTCTGGTGAGGAGACCCCGCCTAATGCTCAGACGAGCGGGTTGACTATTCAAGAGAAGCAGACGCTAGAGGGCCGACTGCCGAACATGGGTCAATTCACGATCGGCGCCAGGGGTCAACCGCTAGAGTCAACACGCAAGATCTCCCCACAAAACTATAGGCTCATAAAGGACTACTTCGGAAACGGGTACCACGAGATGCTTGAGCCCCATAATCTAGAGGGCATCCCACATCCGGGATATGGGAGGTCGACGGCCGAAAGAACCGCCGACTCTAATGTCGACGTCATGCTGGAAAAGATGGCAGACATGATGCAGCACACTTTCGGCCTGAAGCCTAAGGGCACTTATGCTTACAGGTCTCCGTTCCCCGAATGGTTCCACCGTGTGGCTCTGCCGCCCAGAGTCAAAGTGCCGACAGACCTGTCCAAGTTCTCCAGCTTAGACGACACCAGCACGGTGGAGCACATCAGTCGTTATCTGCTCCAGCTTGGGGAGGCCAATACCGAAGATGCCTTCAGGGTTCGGTACTTCCCGTCGTCACTCACTGGACCGACATTCGCATGGTTCACGTCACTACCGCCGGGCTCTATTCTCTCTTGGGCAGACTTGGAACAAAAGTTCCATACACACTTCTACACGGGCACCAAGGAGAAGAAACTGGTGGACATCATGTACGTGCGCCAAAGGCCAAATGAGACGCCATAGGACTACCTGCGCAGGTTCAGGGAAGTCAAGAGCCAGTGCTTCGGCATGCACCTGCCGGACGATCAGCTTCCACCATTGGCCGTGGCAGGCATGCTCCCGAGCATTAGGGACAAGCTGTTCGGTCAAGAGTTTGAAGACTTGGGTCATCTCTCTCGCCGACTGAATGAGATGACTATCCAAGCGTAAGGCTTCCGGAGGGAAGGGCGCTTCCAGAAGGACAATGTCGCGGCCCAGATGTATCAGGCTTTCCTGGACTAAGCCGATGACTACACCGATGCTGAAGATGAGGTGGCCGCTACAGAGCTCAACTGGGACAAAGAGCCGACCCAGGCCAACAAGCAATGGCTGCGCCAGCAGAAGGGGGCATATGACTTCGACGTCACCAAGGCCGACAGGCTCTTCGAGTTCCTGGTCGCCGAAGGGAGAATCAGGCTACCCCCGGATCACCCGATGCTGCGTCCTGGAGGGATCAAGGACAAGAAGTACTGCGGTTTCCACAACACTAACACTCATTCTATTAATGATTGCCGTGTGTTCAGGACAAGGATCCAGAAGGCCATCCAGGACGACCACATCAAGTTCGATGGCAAGATGAAGATCGACGCTAACCCCTTCGCCCAGAACGCCGTGTTCTTCTCAGTGAACATGGTAGCTCCAGAGGACCCCAGGGGCAAGGGCAAAGTCAAAGTCCTCACCTCCGACAAAGTGCGCGAGTCTGGCACAGTGGACCCCGATCGGCAGATAACCAGCGATGAATTCCGGCAGCGTACCCAGACCACGAATAGTCGATATGAGCACGGAGAGTCATCTTCCAGGCGCAGGCCTACCCACAGGGACCTCCTCAACAAGTGGCGCCGGGAAGGAGAGAAAGAGCGGAGGCGTCTCCAACGCGAGGAACAGAGATTCGCAGAAGAATATCAGCGTGAAGACGGTCACACGGAGGAGTACCGGTACCGTCTGGAGGAGAGGGCCTACCGCAGAGAACAGGCCTACCACAGGGAGCAGGAACGCCGCCAAGAGCAGGAGCAGGCTCACTGGGAATGCCCGTTCTTCCGCCACTGCTGGAACGAAGGCTTGAAGCTGCCTGCCATCAATAACTGCCCTGAGTGCAGCGATCAGTACAAGGGGTACAGACAGGCTCGAGTCAACCGTCGTACCGTCCACGAAAGATTGGGAGCACGCATCCCAATGGACGATCGGCGCCTAAAAATGGAAAGCCCGGATTGGCAAGCCAAAAGATATGTCGATCCGGAGTGGGCCCGCCTCCAGGACGACAGCGAGGAGGCACAGCCCCGCCCATATAGGTGGCAGAAGGGGCAGTGGTGCCCGCCAGGGCTCAGAAAGAGCCAGAAAAGGAGGGTGCAGCGCCTCCGGAATAGGGAGTTGGAAGAAGCAGCTGCCGATGGGAGGAAGCAAGAGTGGCGCCCAAAGGAAAAGCCAGACGACACCGACAAAGGCGCTGGCGTGGCCATGACTTTCTTCCTTCCCCTGGAATTCATGGCTCCTGCCGGCCGGGGGGCACAGGACGAGGTGTATTCGGACTCTGACGAGGCCGAGCACGACGAGCTCGCAGCACAGCTCGTGTTGTCTCAGAAGGCAGCATTTGACAAACCAGCCAAGCATCGACATTTTAAGCCGTTGTATGTCAAGGGGTACGTCAACGGAAAGCCGCTGACCAAGATGTTTGTCGATGGCGGCGCAGCAATCAACATCATGCCTTACGCCACCTTCAGAAAGCTGGGCATGAACGATGAAGATCTGCTCAAAACAGACATGATACTCCGTGACTTTGCCAGCAATCCCTCTGACACTCGGGGTGCCGTGCACGTAGAACTGATGATTGGATCCAAGACGCTCATCACGACCTTCTTTGTCATTGATGGCAAGGGGGCATACAGCCTGCTTTTGGGCAGGGATTGGATCCATGCCAACTGCTGCATACCTTCGACCATGCACCAAATACTCATTCAGTGGGTTGGAGATGACATCGAGATTGTCCAAGCTGACGACTCGGTGAGTGTTGCTACCATTGAGCCCACTTACTGGGAATTCGACGGAGTAGATTGCTTCTCCGATCATGTGTGGGGAGAAGGTCCTGTCAACGTCTACGACAGGGATCAACAGCCGATCCAAGCAATCGGCTCTCAAAGCTTCTTTTAGATGGATAACCCAACCGACAACAGCGAGGGCAAACTGGGACGTGGCTTCACATCGGCCGACAAGCTGGAAGAAGTGGATGTTGGCGACACAAGTAAAAAGAGGCCGATGTTCATAAGTTATAGTTTAGACCCTGACTTTAGAATGCAATTAGTGGATCTTTTGAAAGAGTTCAAAGACTGTTTTGCGTGGGACTACACAGAGATGCCCGGATTAGATCGGTCCATTGTTGAGCACAAGTTGCCGATCAAACCTGGATACCGCCCATACAAACAACCTCCGCGCAGGATCTACAAGGAGGAGGTATTGGCCGACGTGAAAAAGGAAGTGGAAAGATTACTAGAAGCTAACTTCATTCGGCCGTGTCGATATGCGGAATGGATCTCCAATATTGTCTCGGTGTACAAGAAGAACGGGAAGATGAGAGTCTGCATCGACTTCAGGAACCTCAACAAAGCCACTCCTATGGACGGTTATCCAATGCCGGTGGCCGATTTGCTAGTAGATGCTTCGGCCGGTTTCGAAATCATAAGCTTTATGGACGGCAATGCAGGTTACAACCAGATCTTCATGGCTGCAGAGGATGTGGCAAAAACCGTCTTCAGGTGCCCCGGCCATATAGGTTTGTTTGAATGGATTGTCATGACTTTTGGTTTGAAAAATGCCGGTGCCACTTACCAGCGAGCCATGAATTACATATTCCATGAGCTGATCGGCAAAATCGTAGAGATCTACATTGATGACGTGGTGGTCAAATCCAGAGGCAAAGAAAGACACTTAGCCGATTTAAGGAAGACCTTGGAGTGCACAAGGAAACACGGTTTAAAGATGAATCCAAACAAGTGTGCATTTGGGGTGTCGGCTGGTGAGTTTCTGGGATTCTTGGTCCACAAAAAGGGCATCGAAGTCGGCAAGAAGAGCATGGAAGCAATTGATAAGGTAGGGCCGCCGACCAATCTCAAAGAACTGCAATCACTGCTCGGCAAGATCAACTTTGTCAGAAGGTTCATATCCAACTTGTCCGAGCGCGTGCTGCCATTTTCTCCACTGTTGAAGCTCAAGAAAGATCAGGAGTTCGTGTGGGGTGACGTGCAACAAAAGGCTTTCGATGAAATCAAAGAATACATGAAGGCACCACCAGTATTGGTCCCTCCACAACTCGACAAGCCTTTCAAGTTGTACGTGGCGGCCGACAACCTAACAATAGGGTCAGCCCTCATACAAGAGTTCAAAGGAAAAGAGAGAGTCGTAGCCTATCTTAGCCGAAAGCTACTGGACCCCGAGACGAGGTATTCGGCTACGGAAAGGTTGTGCTTGTGCGTTTTCTATTCCTGTGCCAAGTTTCGGCACTATCTGTTGAATGCCGAATGCGTGGTAGTATCAGAGTTTGATGTAATCAAGCACATGTTATCAATGCCAATTTTAAATGGAAGGATCGGTAAATGGGTTTTAGCTCTTTCTGAATTTGATTTGCGTTTTGAATCGGCAAAGGCTGTTAAAGGCCAGATTATGGCTGATTTCGTCACTCACCATCGTGATCCTAACGCTAACATAGTAACCATTGCCCCCTGGGCATTGTTTTTTGATGGATCATCGTGTAACAAAGGTGATGGAGTCGGGATCATGTTGATTTCTCCCAAGGGGGCACCTTTCAAATACTCTATACCGATCGAGTACCCGGTGACTAATAATCAAGCGGAGTATGAGGCACTGCTTCGAGGATTGCGGTTGCTTGTGGACGTTAAGGCAGATGCTGTGGAGATCTTCGGTGACTCGGAGTTGGTGATCAGGCAGCTGACATGTGAGTACGAGTGCAAAAACGACACGCTGCAGGAATATCTCGAAGGTTGCCAAGAGCTCCTTAAACAGTTTCGATCAGCAACCTTGCAACATATTCCTAGGGGGCAAAATGAAGAAGCAAACCAGTTGGCTCAGGCAGCATCCGGGTATAGGGAGAATCAAAACATTTTTGCACTTGAGGAAGAGCAAACAACCCCAGGAGATGATCAAGTAATCCCAAGTGATAATCAGGCAATTGAAGACTGGAGAGACAACATTGTCGATTACCTCAGGGACCCATCCAGAAAAGTCTCCCGAAAACTCAGGTACAAGGCTCTTAAGTTTACGCTCTTGGACAATCAATTGTACTACAAATCCATAGATGGGGTTTTGCTTAAGTGCCTGAACCAAGACGAGGCTAGGAAACTGATGTATGAGGTGCACGAAGGCGTATGTGGTGCACACCAGTCAGCTCACCGTATGAGATGGATAATCAGGAGGACTGGATATTTTTGGTCGACTATGCTCGAAGATTGCTTTGAATACTACAGAGGTTGTCAGGATTGCCAGCGATTCGGCAATGTGCAAAGGGCCCCAGCATCGGCCATGAATCCGATCATTAAGCCTTGGCCTTTCAGAGGGTGGGGCATTGATTTGATCGGCCAGATCCACCCTCCATCTAGCAAGGGACATAAGTTTGTTCTGTTAGCCACGGATTATTTCACTAAGTGGGTTGAAGCCATCCCATTGAAGAAGGTGACGTCAGAGAACATGGTGTCCTTCGTCAGGGAGCATATCATTTACCGATTCGGCATTCCTCAGTCCATCACTACCGATCAGGGAACTCAGTTCACTTCCTCTGAGTTTTGTGACTTTGCCGAAGGGATGGGGATTAAACTCTATAATTCTTCCCCTTATTATGCACAGGCCAATGGGCAGGCAGAGGCTTCTAACAAAATCATGATCAAGATTATTCAAAAGAAGATCGAAGAGAAGCCTAAAAGGTGGCACTTGGTACTTAATGAAGCCTTGTGGGCTTATCGTATGGCTTGTCATGGGTCAACTCGGACGTCACCATACGAGTTGCTCTATGGGCATCACGCAGTGCTACCATGGGAGTTACAATCGGGATCAAGACGAGTCACATTGCAGAACGATCTAGCCAAAGAGGATTATAAAGATTTAATGATGGATGAGCTAGAAGATTTGCATTTGATTCGTCTCAAAGCCTTGGAAAATATTGAAAGGAACAAAATGCGCGTTGCCAAGTACTACAATTCGAAAGTTAAAGAGAAAGGATTCGAAGAGGGAGACTTGGTTTGGAAAATTATCTTGCCGATCGGTACCAAAGACAAGGTATTCGGCAAATGGTCCCCTAACTGGGAAGGGCCTCTTTGGGTTATGAGGCGTGTTCCGGGTAACGCATATGTTCTGAAAACCCTCCAAGGAGGAGAGTTTGCTAGGGCGATTAATGGACGATATCTAAAGAGATTTCATCCTAGCGTGGAGGTCGGTGCATAACGGATTCAAGGACTAGCGAGCACCGATGGCCGATACGAAATTGTGTCGCCCTTGGCACAAAAAACGGCCGATAGAATCTATCGCCCTTAGAACAAAAATAGCCGACACAACATGTGTCGCCTTTAGCGCAAAAACGCAAAACCAATGCATGCGGCGCTGTGCAGTCAGTTGGATGGAAATCAATCATCAGGCAAACGCAGAAGAGGGATTAGCTGACATCCAAGACAGCCCTTGACGAAAGAAGGAACATTGTTTGCTGCAGCTATACAGATGGATTTCCTGAATAATTAACTAATCGAACATCCTGTTTAGCACCGACTGAGGGTTGGAGACAGTTACGATGGTGTCGGCATGCTCCTTGTAGCTTCCCATGAGCGCGTCGAAGCCGTCGACATTCTTTGGGATTGCGCCGCCCGGAAAGCCGACCGGCTGAACGGAGTAGTCCTCGTTCGTCCAGCAGGTCATGGCTGACAGCCCCAGCTCGATGCCGTGATGAACGCCCTTCAAGGCGACTTGCTCGATGCACCGATGCAGGTCCGCAAGGCGCTCCTCGACCGTCTCCCCTTGAGCATTCACCCTGTCAGCGACGCCGTTCGCCACCGCCTTCAAACGGTTGAGTTCCTCCGACAGAGCTAGAATGGGGATTTATATCAGGCCGGTGGATAAAGGATGCAAGAAGTGATGACAGGAAAGATAAAACACCTGAAATGGCGCCGCAATACTGACAACGCTCGTCTTCCCATTCCGGCTGTACGACTCCATATTCTTTGGACACTTCGCCCAGTTCGTTCCTGCACTTGGTAAACATCTCCTGGAAGGTGTCGGCATCTTGTTGATCGAACAGGGGACGGACCGGGGCATTTGGAGCCGGTGCACGCAGCGAGCTGGGTAAGGTCGCCCCGCGATGATTTATCGCCGATGCGGGATCGGCGCTGCGAGTCCAAGCCCTGATGATGGGAAGGCTAAAAACAAGAAAAGAGGTTTCGTCAAGCTACAGTAACAGATGGAGATGCAATAAGCAAATGATGAATCCTTACCGTCGTCGGCAGCTTTACCTCCGGCTTTGTCTCCGACCGGACGTTTCCCACGATCGTCACCGCTTGTCATTCTTGCCAAGGGAAACTAGGGTTTCTTGGAGCAAGAGATTTGGGAGTTTAGGCGGCGGGTGAGACGGAAGGCTCGAGGCAGAATGAAGGAGAAGTCGAGGGCTCGGGGGCAGTATATAGCTGTTAAACAGTGGTCGTAGCATTAATTGCGGATACCAGCCGGCGTGGTGGGTCTGTCCATTTTCTGCAGATGGGCTTTCGCATAAATGGGCCGCAACCGACGAAACGAGTTGTGCTGCGCTTCCGGTAAGTTGAGCTTTCGGCTATAGAGCCGAATAACAGGGAGAAACCGATTGAGGGTTGCCGAAACTATGATTATGGTTAGGATTTTACCTCTGGAACTACATCGAAGGTCGCCATTGAAAGATTAGGGTGAAGTTTTGAGTTCCGCAAAGGCTGATGATTTCAGGTGGCGGCGGCGGAGCTTGAGGAAATAATGACCTAGAATGCGCAGTAGATTTAGGGTCAATTTCAGAACAAATGCCTTTATTCAAAAATTGAGGGGGCATGTGTTAACACCGAATTTTCGTACTATGACAAGTGGGCCAGCAATATGCAAGTTCGGTGAAAGCCACCGCCTGAAGGATGCGGTAGACAGCAAGTGCGGTCGGCTAATCTAATTGATTCGGCAAGGCTGTGGAGGCGGCTGGTCAGTGACGAGCGGATTCGGCAATGTGGCGCTGCGGCCGGCTACCTCATGCTAAGTCGGTTTGCGTCAGAGGGCGACAAATGCGACATATCAGAAGATTTAGCGATGGGGATCTCGTCATTTTAGTGCATGCCGGTTATTAAAGGAAGCTTGGAGCAGAAGGCATCATGTTTTTGATAGTTTCCTATTTTTATCTGTTGGTACGCACTTGCCCAACCTCCGCACTTGTGCAGGGGGAGGAGCGAAGGCGGCCAAGCGTCAGATGCAGTGGCGAAGGTGAAACGGAAGTGGAAGGTGCTCGAGTTCCAACAAGGTCGTCCCTTACACTGTTCATCCCCTTGGTATTTATAGGGAATGCCAAGGGGTACGGGCCAAATTACAAAAGGGTACAGCAAAGATTCCTCGCCTCCGCGCAGGGAGGAAGGGCAAAAGCGTAAATACACAGCTGAAGCGGAAACCCTAATCGGTCACACTCCAGCGCGCCGCCACTTGGCCCTTGTTCGCCTTCGGGGAGTGGTGCGGCGGTCTTGACCTTCGGCCGCGCTCGCCTTTGGGCCCGCGCACCTCCGCCGTCTGCCGGACCTCCGGCTCTGCTTGCCTCCGGGGAAGAAGAACGAAGGTTTAACCTTCGGCCGTGCTCGCCGGACCTTCGGCTTCGCTTGCCTCTGGGGCGGCGCACACTTGCCGCTTGCCCGGACCTTCGCTTCAAGCGAAGGTGGCATCGTGGTTCAGCGAAGGTTTCCTGCAGTGCGACCGTCGCCTTAGACCTGCACGGAAGCACAACAAAGCGACGAGGGTTGACCCCGCATCCGGGGGTCAGGGTAACGGTCTCCAATAGGAGGGGGACATCGCAAGCACACAAGGCGTTACGCGAGGGCTAACTTCGAGCACCGGTTCGGGCGACGCTTCTGCCGAGGGTCCCTTCCCCCAACAGTAGCCCCTCGTTGTCTTGGATCTAAAAGAACGTGTTTAGGCCCAAGCAGCGCCTTTTAATGGGGACAAAAACGGGGCCCTCGGCAGCGACGCCCGCGGCTGCTTTGGGCTGGGCCGTTGTGGTGTTGTTTTATACTATTGAAGCCTGTTTCGTTTTTTGCGCCGCGTTCTTTGGTTGTCGTGCCGACTTCGTCGGGTGAGGGGCTTGTCTCCCGGCCTATAAATAGCACGAGTAGGTGGGGAGTTTTGATTGTGCTCTTTGTTGCTATAGCCATCCTGCTGTTGCAATTTGCTTGTAGCGAAGGTTTGTTTGAGCTTGTCTGCGAGGGTTGAGACAGGCGTTCGTTGTTCGGTAGTGTTAGCAGTTGAAGAGATGGCTAGGTTGAAGCAAACTGCTCGCGCTGTTTCTCCCACAGCCGCGGATGAGGGGATTACCTTCGAGTTTGGTCTGAGCCGGGTTTGTGCAAGTGAGATTGCATCTTACGTGCGGTGGGGCTGGGTTGAGGAAGGCAAGGCGAGGGCCAGCAGTGGGGAGACCGTGCCGAGGCCGGGTGCAGATGAGGTTGTGGTGTTTGAGGAGTTCTTTTCGGCTGGCCTTCGCTTCCCAGCTGACTCCTTCGTGACTTCGGTCCTGCGGAGGTTCAACCTGCGGTTTCATCAGCTTACGCCTTCCTGCTTCACAAAGATGTCGGTCTACGTCTGGGCCTGCAGGTCTCAGGGGGTTGTCCCTCATGTCGAGGGTTTTGTTCGCACTCATCGCGTTCACATGCAGCCTCGCAAGATTACGGACAGCGAGGGCAAGACCAGCCTTGGACAATTTGCGGTGTACACTTTTTGCCATCACGCCGGCGCGGAGCTGCCGGTGCAAGCGCAGAAAAACAAGTGGAGCAGCGGGTGGCAGGAGTTCTGGTTCTATTACAAACTCAGTGACAGCTCCGAGCTTTGCGGCGAGCTTCCGGTGCTTGGAGATGTGGGCGCCGAAGCTAAGATGAGCATCGAGGCCCATGCTGCTGTTGATTGCCTGAGGGTCGTTGCGCGTTCTCAGTGCGCGCGTGATTTGGTGGAGGAATATTGCTGTGCCAAGATTTGGCCTCTTGGCCGGAGGCAGACTTGGTTCGTTGTGGAGAATGACCCGAGGTACGAAGGTAGGGGCTTGAAGAAGCCTAGTTTGGATCTAGAGAAGGTCTGGGAAAGAACTCTTAAGAAATTTCCGAGGCGCGAGGATGGGAACGAAGCTGTTTTTAAACGAGTTCAGCAGTGGGCGGACGAACTCGTGGGGAAGCTTTCCCCACTGGAAGTGAAGGCTATCCATAGCTTGGTGGGCGGCGAAGGTCGTGTGAACAGAATGTTTGACATTCTTGGTATTCGGTACGCCGACTGGCCCGCTCCTTCGAGCGACGACGCGCCGAAGAAGAGGAAGCGGAAGGCTTCGGGAGGAACGGAGATCGTGTCTCGGCCGAAGAGAGGCCGTGGTCGAGGCCGTGGAGGAGCTGGCGGACGAGCGAAGGTGCTTGCGACGAAGGTCGCTGCTGGCTCTGTTGCTGCGGGCACTTCTTTGGCCGCTGCTCGGAGCGGCCGGGGTGCCAGTTCGGTCGGGGGACGCGTGCCTCGCGTTGGAGGGATCGGTGCTTTGGTCCAAACTTCGGGCGACGAGGATGAATCTGATAATGATGAGGTGGAGGAGAAGGACGCAAAGGAGGGGGAGACGGGCGAGGGTTCGTCTGATGAAGGTAGCGAGGGTTCTACTGAAGGGCATGACACGGATGAGGAGGTGTCGATTGGAGGCGGAGCCTCGCCAGTTGTTGGTGCAATGGTTACCCAGGGCGCAAATGAGCTTGCACGAGATATTGAGCCAGGCAGCCCTCGACGAGGTGCGGTTCCCAGCTTCGCGGGCTCGCACCTTTGGGTGGAGGGGTTTGAGTTCGATGGGGAACTTGACTCTGCGCGGTCCCGGGGAAAAGGACCGTTTGGCGAGGCTAGCCGGTCGAGCCTTCCGGAATACGCCAAGAAGCTTGGGATTTCTGATCCGGCGACTGCACTGTTCACCAGTCCGGACCTTCGGGATTGCCACTTGCAGTGCAGCCCGGAGGAAAGGCGTTTTCTGGGTCGGATCTTTGGCCGCATTTGTGTGCCGGAGGCGGAGGTCCTTCTTGCAGATCAAGCGGTTGGCGACACCTTTGATGATGTTGACGTCAAGTTGGCGGAGCTGATGCTCTTGAACCGCTCAGCGAGGCGGAAGGTTAGCTCCGACATGGAGTTTATGAGGAACCATATGACTGAACTTGAGAAAGAGAACAGCAAACTGGCGCGGAGCCTAGAGAACAGAGAAAATGAAATGAGGATTGCTTCGGAGAAGGCCGCGAAGGCTCGAGAGGAGGCGGTTGAGCTGGCGAAGCGTAATGCTGATCTGATTGCCGCGGGAAAGGAGAAGGACAAGGCTTTAGCCGAGGCCGAGGGTCGGCTAGTTGATTTGAAGAACTCTTGGCGGACGAGCATGGAGAACGTCAAGCGTAAACTTGATTGTTGTCTGACCGAGGCTGGGGGTTCAGCCGGAGAGCCATTGCCTGCGGTTGATGCAGAGGCCTTCGAGGGCTGGCTGGGCAACGAGCTTGATGTGTTTAGCTCGCTAGTTTCCAACGCAGCCGATTTTGGTGGCTACGCCGGGGCCTTGGCAATGGCGAGCACGCTTCGACTGGCGGATTGTGATCATCTTCGCAAGGTCAAAAGGCCGAGCCATGTCTTTCCGACGATTGAAGAGGTTCGCCAGATGAAGGTTGACGACGCGGAAGTCCGGAACTGTGCGATGCGTTTGCTTCGCAAGTTTTGGATCTCCGGAGGTGGCCGGGCTCTCGCTTTCGAAGAAGCTGCCGAGGCTACGCGCCAGGTTCGCACCTTTGTTTAAGTTTTTTGGTCTGTGTTGATTTTGTTTTGGAGGGGTTGTTTGTTGATTTTGGCGAGGTTTGTCTTTTGTTTTGCTTGTAGGCTCGACGAGATGCAATGCCCTCGCCGCCTGCGGGAGATGCAGCGAGGGGTGACCCCGAAGCCGCCCCTGAGCCAAGCTGTGCGGGGGTTACGCTCGCCGAGATCGAGGCGTTGACCGGGAGCGGGCCGATCGTGGAAGGAGATGCTGCGCGGGCGACGGCGATGGAAGAGGAGGCTGCGGCGAACGTCGAGGCTGCTGCGAAGGAATCCACGGCGGAGGAGGCGTCAGCTGGGACCTCGACTGCCGCCGCTGGCGAGGGTGTGGACGTCAATCGAGGGGGAGCTGGGCAGGTGTGATGCCTGGGTTTGTTGGGGCGAGGGAGGCCTTTTTGTAGATACTATGGTTGTTTGTAAAGACTTGGCGAGGCTGAGACATCTCGTATTTTTGTGCAACATGCAGTTTCCTGACGGAACCGTGCTAGACGTATTCGACGTGACCCCGCTGATGTTGAACTACCAAGACGTTTTTATAACTGGTGAATCATGGGCTCGCGCTAGATTTAAATATCCTTCGCTTTCCTTTGAACGTTTTTGGTGGTCGAAGGTGCGGAGATATGATTTAAAGAATAGTAGGTCGAGTCGATTTTGGCGCGAGACAGACTATACAGACCGCCAAGCCGATCGTTATTTGTTTGGGTCTTCTTCGACCTCGCACGTTGGCGGTGATGATGATATTGACGAGAACACAGCTTTGGAATATTTGTTCGGTCGAAGGGAGCTTGAAGTTGGTTCGGATGGGGCGCTTGTGATCCCGAAGGAGGAACCTTCGGAAGTTGAGACGAGGCATAGGTACATGTATAGGGCGAGGGTTTTGCCCGGGGAGCTGCCAATTGTCCCTGCAGCTCCTTTGTTGTGGGGACCCCTGGTTCCAGTGGAGGGGGGTTTTGAGATGGAGGCCGAAGGTTTGGATGATTTGGAGTTAATTGAGGGGAGCGGTGGTCCCTTGTAAAGATTTTTTATTTTGGGATATGTTCGTTGTTGTAACATTGTTTTGTAACGGTATGAGAAAAGCGTATGGGTTGTGTGCCATATTTGCTGTGCTATTTTGACGTTTCTTATGTTGTTTTAACGGCGACGCTCCCTTTTTCTTTTAGCGAGGCTCGCGCACTTGCTCGTGTAAGCTTGTTTTGAAAAAACAGCGACGCCCCCTTTTTCTTTTAGCGAGGCTCGCGCACTTGCTCGTGTAAGCTTGTTTTTTTTTTTTTTTTTAAAACAGCGACGCCCCCTTTTTCTTTTAGCGAGGCTCGCGCACTTGCTCGTGTAAGCTTGTTTTGAAAAAACAGCGACGCCTCCTTTTTCTTTTAGCGAGGCTCGCGCACTTGCTCGTGTAAGCTTGTTTTGAAAAAACAGCGACGCCCCCTTTTTCTTTTAGCGAGGCTCGCGCACTTGCTCGTCTAAGCTTGTTTTTTTTTAAAAAAAAACAGCGACGCCCCCTTTTTCTTTTAGCGAGGCTCGCGCACTTGCTCGTGTAAGCTTGTTTTGAAAAAACAGCGACGCCTCCTTTTTCTTTTAGCGAGGCTCGCGCACTTGCTCGTGTAAGCTTGTTTTGAAAAAACAGCGACGCCCCCTTTTTCTTTTTAATCGCGTTGATGTGGCCCCGCGCCGAGGCCTGGCTTGGAGGGCTCGGGCGAGACGGAGGAGGTGGGCCCGCCCGAGGCCTGGCTTGGAGGGCTCGGGCGAGACGGAGAAAGTGGGCCCGCGCCGAGGCCTGGCTTGGAGGGCTCGGGCGAGACGGAGAAAGTGGGGCCCGCGCCGAGACCTGGCTTGGAGGGCTCGGGCGAGACGGGGAAAGTGGGCCCGCGCCGAGGCCTGGCTTGGAGGGCTCGGGCGAGACGGAGAAAGTGGGCCCGCGCCGAGGCCTGGCTTGGAGGGCTCGGGCGAGACGGAGAAAGTGGCCCGCGCCGAGGCCTGGCTTGGAGGGCTCGGGCGAGACGGGGAAAGTGGCCCGCGCCGAGGCCTGGCTTGGAGGGCTCGGGCGAGACGGGGAAAGTGGCCCGCCCGAGGCCTGGCTTGGAGGTGAGTTTGCTTTTTGCGAGCCCCTGTCGTTTGTGCCAGGGTGCTCGACTTTCCTCCCCTTATCTTAGGCGGAGGTGAGTTTGCTTTTGCGAGCCCCTGTCGTTTGTGCCAGGGTGCTCGACTTTCCTCCCCTTATCTTAGGCGGAGGTGAGTTTGCTTTTGCGAGCCCCTGTCGTTTGTGCCAGGGTGCTCGACTTTCCTCCCCTTAACTTAGGCGGAGGTGAGTTTGCTTTTTGCGAGCCCCTGTCGTTTGTGCCAGGGTGCTCGACTTTCCTCCCCTTATCTGAGGCGGAGGTGAGTTTGCTTTTGCGAGCCCCTGTCGTTTGTGCCAGGGTGCTCGACTTTCCTCCCCTTATCTTAGGCGGAGGTGAGTTTGCTTTTTGCGAGCCCCTGTCGTTTGTGCCAGGGTGCTCGACTTTCCTCCCCTTATCTTAGGCGGAGGTGAGTTTGCTTTTGCGAGCCCCTGTCGTTTGTGCCAGGGTGCTCGACTTTCCTCCCCTTATCTTAGGCGGAGGTGAGTTTGTTTTTGCGAGCCCCTGTCGTTTGTGCCAGGGTGCTCGACTTTCCTCCCCTTAACTTAGGCGGAGGTGAAGTTTGCTTTGAAAAGAAAAGGAATGTTTTTCAAAGCAATCTTAGCAGATTTCCATCGAATGTAGCGCTCTTTGAAAAAGATCCGCTTTTTCGATGCTTGGGAGTAGAAGGTTGGAGATTTTGCTTTTTTGGGGGTTCTAGCCTGTATTAATGCTTTGGATACTGCCTCATTAAAAAACCTTACGCCCCTTCGTAAGGAAAAAGAGTGCAGCTCCTGTTTTTGTTAAGTACATGAGAGTAGATAACATAAAAAGTGACAAAAATTACATAACGCGAGGGCTCGCTGAGGCTCCGCTATGGGTAGAATTTGCGAAGGTCGTCGATGTTCCAGGTGTGTGGTAGGATATTACCTTCGCTGTCGGAGAGGTGGAAAGAGCCTGGGCGATTGCATTCTGCGATCAGGAACGGGCCTGTCCACTTAGGCTGGAACTTTCCGGCCAAGCTGGCGTTTTGTTTACGGATGAGGACGAGGTCACCCTTCTGCAGGTTCTTGATTCTGACCTTTTTATCTCTCCACTTCTTGGTCTCTTCCTGATACTTGCGAAGGTTGTGAACTGCGCTGCATCTTGTTTCTTCTAGCAAGTCCTTGTCAGTTAGTATGGCTGGTTCATCACTTGCGAGGGTTGTTCTTGGTGAAACGAATTTTAGCTCCTCTGGTAACACGGCTTCTTCGCCGAACAGCAGTTTGAAGGGTGTGAACTTGGTTGCTCTGCATTCAGAGGTATTGTGAGACCAGGTGACTGCAGTTAGCTCGTCTGCCCATTTGCCTTTGGGTCTGCCTTGCAATTTTTTGGATATGGATTGGAAGATTGTTGCGTTGGCTCTTTCGACTAGGCCGTTGGACTGCGGGTGTCGGACTGAGGCGAAGCATAGTATTGTTCCGATTTGTGCACAGAACTCTTTGAAAACCTCGCTGTCAAACTGGGTGCCGTTGTCGACGGTTAGATGTTGTGGGACTCCGAAGCGACAAACTATCTGCTGCCAGAAAAACCTTTTTACTGCGAGGGAGGTTATGGAGGACAGCGGTCTTGTTTCGGTCCATTTGGTGAAATATTCCACGGCCACCACCGCATAGCGAAGGTTCCCCGGAGCCGTCGGTAGTGGGCCCACGAGATCCATTGCCCACCTTTGTAGGGGCCAGGTTGGGCATATGAGGGTTGTGGGAGCCCCTGGGGTGTTTTGGTTTTTTGCTGTCAGTTGACAACCTTCGCACTTCTTGACGATGGTTTCAGCGTCTCTCAGCGCAGTTGGCCAGTAGAAACCTTGCCGGAAAGCCTTTCCTACTAGTGCTCTTGGGCCGTTGTGTGAACCACATATACCTTCGTGGATGAGTTTGAGGATGTCGTTACCTTCGGACTGTGACACGCACTTGAGCCAAGGTGAGGTTACCGAAGCTTTGAACAAGGTGTTATCCACAATCTTGTACCCTCGCACTTTTTGCTTTAGTCTGTTCTCTTCTTCTTTGGAGCTGGGTTCATGGAGTCCTTTGATGTAGGCCATGATAGGTGCTCTCCAATCCTCACACTGAATTGTGTTGATCAGCTTGATGCTGATTTCGGAAGCTTCGAAAGCTGACCGAGTGGAAACCTCGTAGAACACGTCCGGAGGGAGCTGTAGCTGCTGCGCGGCTGCTTTGGCTAAGCAATCTGCTTCGCTGTTTTCAGTCCTCGATATCGCTTTTACGGTTATGCCGAGGAAGAAGGATTCTAACCTTCGCACATATTGAAAATACTTTTGAAGCTCTGGATCTTTTGCTTTGTAGTTCTTTTCAATGTGCCCTGCAATGACTTGAGAGTCTGTGTTGATGAGTGCCCTTCGGACTGATAACGAGCGCAACCTTGAAAGTGCCAGAATCACAGCCTCATATTCAGCGGAGTTGTTTGTGCACTTGAAGTCCAGCCTTCGTGCGTATCTCAGCTTCGACCCGGAAGGCGAGATTAGAATAGCCGAGGCACCGGCTCCAGTTGCGCCCCAGGCCCCGTCGACGTAAACGATCCAAAACTGGTCTTGCTGCAGCTCGCCGGGGCGAGGGTCGGGTGTCCATTCTGCTATGAAATCAGCCAGCACCTGTGATTTGATCGCTGTTCTACCAACAAAGGTTACAGCATAACTATTAAGCTCGACTGCCCATTTTGCTATTCTTCCAACGGCTTCGTTATTTTTAAAAATGTTCTCGAGAGGGTACATCGAAGGTACATGTATCTCGTGAGCCTGGAAATAGTGCTTGAGCTTTCTTGATGCCATGACGACGGCGTATGCTATTTTCTCAAGCTCCGAATAATTTCTCTTCGGGCCTTCGAGGGTTTCTGAAACATAGTAGATTGGGGCTTGCCTGGTTTTGTTGTTTTCGTGGAGCTCCTTGATGAGGACTGCGCTTGCAGCGTGTGGCGAAGCTGCGACGTAGAGTAACAACAAGTCTCCCTTGCTTGGGCTGGTTAGGGCAGTCAAGCTGGTCAGATACTTTTTCAACTCCTCGAAGGCCTTTTGCTGCTGGGGACCCCAGTTGAAGGGAGCGTTGCTTCTGAGTGTTTCGAAAAATGGTAACCCTCGCTCTGCGGATCTTGAGATGAATCTGCTAAGTGCTGCCAAACGACCGGTCAGACGCTGAGCTGCTTTCTTGGTCGTCGGGGGTTCCATGTTCATGATGGCATCAATCTTCTCAGGGTTGGCTTCGATTCCTCTGGCTGAGACGATGCAACCTAGCAATTTACCTTCGCTTACCCCGAAAACGCATTTTTCTGGGTTTAGTTTCAGTCCGGCGGACCGGAGGTTGCTGAATACCCTCGATAAGTCTGGTATGTGGTTCTCTTTTAGTTCACTTTGAACGACTAGGTCGTCGACATAGGCGGAGACAGCATGCTCATCCTTGAACACTTCGGAGGTCATGCGAGCGAAGGTTGATCCTGCATTTTTCAAACCTTCTGCCATCCTTCGGAAGCAAAAGGTGCCCGAGGGTGTGATAAAGCTTGTTTTTTCTTCGTCTTCTTCATTCATCCAGATTTGGTGATAGCCTGAGAAGCAATCAAGGAGGGATAGCATTTGGCAACCTGCCGCTCTGTCGACCAGGGTGCTTATGTTTGGGAGGGGGAAATCATCCTTCGGGCAGGCTTTGTTCAAGCAAGTGAAATCGACGCACATTCGCCATTTTTTATTCTTCTTTTGGACTAGGACCACATTTGAGAGCCAAGTTGGGTATTTGACTGGGCGGATGACGCCTGCGTCCAGAAGCCTTTTTACCTCAGCCTTCGCTGCCTCCTTTCTTTCTTCTGACATCTTGCGAAGCTTTTGTTTGATTGGGCGATAACCTGTTTTGATGTTCAGGCTATGCTCGATCATTGATCTGTTGACTCCTTTTAGGTCTTCTGCCGACCAAGCGAAGGTGTCGGAATTTTCTCTGAGGAAGGTGACGAGGTTGCCTTCTGATTGAGGGTCTAGATTGGCTGAGATGATCACCTTTCTTTCGGCATTACCCTCGAAGAGTTGGACTTGTTTGGTTTCGTCCTTTGGCGCCGCCTTCACTCTGTCATTGCGGACCTCGCCCTCGACGCTGATACCGGGGGTTTGAGGTTTTGACAAATTGTGTACGTTACGTTGCCCCGGGGCTACGTTCCCTTCAGCTGTCCTTGCAATGTCCTGGTCCCCAAATACCGCGACCACACCCTTCGGAGCGGGAAGTTTCATGCATAGGTAGGCGGGATGGATGACCGCATTGAACGCGTTTGTGACCCCTCGGCCGAAAATGGCATTGTATGGGTAGAACATGTCGACGACATCAAATGTTATATGTTCCGTCCTGCAGTTGATTTGGTCGCCGAAGGTCACGGGCAGGGAAATTTTCCCGATGGCTCTCACTTGTTGACCACCGAAACCGTATAGGGGGTTGTCGGCCGGTTGCAGAAGATTTCTGTCAAGCTTCATGCTGTCGAAGGTTGAAGCGAACAAGATGTCAGCGGAGCTTCCTGTATCGACCAGTATTTTGGTGACAGTCCACCCAGCGAGGTTGGTTTCGATCACCATGGCGTCTGTGTGAGGGTAATCTCTTAGCTTCATGTCGTTGGAATCGAAGGTTATGGGGATGTGAGACCACCGGCCGAACTTATGTGGTCCTTCGACGGCCACGTGGTGAACGCGTCTGGCATGTTCCTTCCTCTGCCGTTTGTTACCATGGTCTTCATTTGAACCTCCGGTGATAGCTAGAATCACACCGAAGGTCGATATTGGGTTGTTGATGGTCGTTTGGCTCGAGGCTTCGGCTTTCACAGGTTGTGGTGCTGGTAACGCGGGGATTGGCGGTGGTGGTGGCAGAGCGCTGGTGGCTTGGTGGGCTGTTGGAATTTGGTTTTGGGGGGTGGCTGGGTATGTGACTGTGTAAGGTGGGTTTTGGCGTTGCGGGGTGGTGGTTGGCTGATAATGGGTTTGGTTGTAGAGTGGGTGGTGGGTGTAGGGGGGTTGTTGCGAAGGTAGGCCGTAGTTTATGGGGGTATAGTGGTATGTTGGATTTGGTGGGTGGAAGCTTGGTTTCCTTGTGTGGTTTATGGTTCGGGGGTCTGACATGGCAGGTTTCCTGGATTCCTGGAATTCTTTTCCTTTGGCGAAGCATTCGCATTGCTTTGTTGTGTGCCCCTTTCCCATTCCACAGAAGTGACAATACATTTTGGCAGGATCTCGCTGCTGGTAGCGCTGGTTCGGCGGAGGTGGCAAAACCTGCGGGGCTTGGCTGCTCGGGTGTTGAGCGTCCCGTGTTTGATGTTCATAGTTTGTTGCTTTGTTGATCGCACCGACGTTGCTTTGCTCTTGGCGAAGGTTGCTTTCTCTCGGTTGAGGCCTCGGCTGTGGCCTCTGCTGAGACCTCCGAGCGTCGGACTTCGCTCTGAAATCCATATCAGCTCTACAGTATCTTTCCATTGTTTCATGCAACTCCTCGATTGAGTTTGCCGGTTTTCTAGCAAATTTGGAGGAGCATGGTCCTGGGCGCAGACCACTGACTGCAGCGAGGATGACAGCCTCGTCAGATATCCCAGGGGTCCTTGCTCTGATTTGAATGAACCTTTGCCAGTAATCTTGGAGCGTCTCGCGTTCCTCTTGCTTGCAATTGAATAGCTCGATGGGGTTTAACGGGGCTGGAGTGATGCCCTTGAAGTTTGTACACAGCTTGTCTCTGAGGGAGGCCCAGGAATCCACAGTTCCGGGGCGAAGGTTGCTGTACCAAGTTTGTGCGATGTCTCGCAGAATGATGACAAAGGATTTGGCCATTGTTGATTCGTCACCGCCTGCTGCGGCAACCGCTGCTTCATAGCTCATGATGAACTGGCGAGGGTCGGAAAGTCCATCATAGCGAGGTAGGTTTTGTGGATTATAGCATGGTGGCCAGGGCTGGGTTTGGAGTATTTGGGAGAGTGGTGACTTTGGATCGTATGGCATTTGGTGTTGTTGATGCCTTCGCTGAATGCGAAGGTTTTGCTCTCTCTCATCTGGGTAGAGTTGGCGGAGGTTTGGGTGTCTCACAAGATATGGCTCTGGGTGTACTGGTGGTGGTGGGGGTGGTGGATGGTGACGAAGGTTGTCTTGATTTGGCTCCTCATTCCCCTCTCGCAACGGGGGTATCTCCTCATTGTCCCAGCCCTCGGCTTCGGCTTCTGCCGCGGCGAGGGATTCCTCCATGCGGCGAAGCTGCGCCCTGGCCTCGTCTGCCCTCTGTCTGATCGAGCGCAGTCGGTTATGCCTCTCAAGCTGTTCCAGGCGCCTCTTCTTCTCTTGCAGCTCAGCCTCGAGCCTTTCAAGGGCCTCGAGGCCCACCTCTTCTTCTTCTCCTTCTCCTTCTCCCGAAGTGTGTGGGTGCGGCTGTGTCGCCACTCGGGCCTGGGGGCCCAGGGATTGGGGTTCCGGGGTGACATTCTCTCCTCCCGAGGGCTGTGCAATTTCCTCAGCAGGCGGGACCACCGCTGCCGCCTCTCTAGCGACGCGCTGGTCCCTCGTCGAAAGTGCTCTCCTGTTTCCCGCCATTTCAGACTTCGATCCCCACGGGCGGCGCCAAACTGTTGGTACGCACTTGCCCAACCTCCGCACTTGTGCAGGGGGAGGAGCGAAGGCGGCCAAGCGTCAGATGCAGTGGCGAAGGTGAAACGGAAGTGGAAGGTGCTCGAGTTCCAACAAGGTCGTCCCTTACACTGTTCATCCCCTTGGTATTTATAGGGAATGCCAAGGGGTACGGGCCAAATTACAAAAGGGTACAGCAAAGATTCCTCGCCTCCGCGCAGGGAGGAAGGGCAAAAGCGTAAATACACAGCTGAAGCGGAAACCCTAATCGGTCACACTCCAGCGCGCCGCCACTTGGCCCTTGTTCGCCTTCGGGGAGTGGTGCGGCGGTCTTGACCTTCGGCCGCGCTCGCCTTTGGGCCCGCGCACCTCCGCCGTCTGCCGGACCTCCGGCTCTGCTTGCCTCCGGGGAAGAAGAACGAAGGTTTAACCTTCGGCCGTGCTCGCCGGACCTTCGGCTTCGCTTGCCTCTGGGGCGGCGCACACTTGCCGCTTGCCCGGACCTTCGCTTCAAGCGAAGGTGGCGTCGTGGTTCAGCGAAGGTTTCCTGCAGTGCGACCGTCGCCTTAGACCTGCACGGAAGCACAACAAAGCGACGAGGGTTGACCCCGCATCCGGGGGTCAGGGTAACGGTCTCCAATAGGAGGGGGACATCGCAAGCACACAAGGCGTTACGCGAGGGCTAACTTCGAGCACCGGTTCGGGCGACGCTTCTGCCGAGGGTCCCTTCCCCTAACATTATCATTGTAATCGTGTCCTTCTAGGACTCAGAGAACACTAGGGTATAAATATAAACCCTGAGACTATTGTAACGTAGGTGAACAACCAATACAACCAACTCGGCCCCGTGCCATCTTCGAGTCCAAGTCGTGTCGTCGTGTTCTTCGAGAGGAGTCATCGATCCGTCGACCTCCGTAAGTCCCGACAACCTTGTTATCATGTCTAGTATCGTGCGGCGGATTTAGATTTGATGCAAGTAGTCTCGTATGTTTGGCTTAGTATCATGCGGTGGATTTAAGCTAATGACGGGAGGTTTTTGCTTATGCCTTGTATCGTGCGGCGGATTAAGACATGGGTAAAAATAGTTATCGGCTCTATTAGATTTGGCAATCTATTAGATTCATTAAGTTACCATGTGTTTGCTCTATGTTTGGTGTTTTATGTATATTTGCAACACTCTTTTGCCCAATCTAGATCTCGCTCGGTTCGGCTCTGTCTTTTATAGATCTATCCTGTTCTTTCATATTCATTATTGTAGAGTCTTCCATGCAGTAGATCTATTGTCCGTAATAGCCGATTTGATCGTATCTAGATTGCCACGTGGTGAGGGTTCATGCACGTTAAGTACGTTTGATCTATGACAAGACTCGGCATCGTGCGGCAGGCGCAGGCTTTAGATTAGTTTAATCATGCTTGATTTGCATGTTCAATCCCCATGGACCCCAACTCGGTTGCACAATCGAGATTGGTTAAACTTTAATTCATAGTTAATATACCATGCAAGTACAGTTCTCATGCGAACGTATTCGGCAACTTGTTATTCACGTAACTTCGTTCATACTGCCGAATGATCTTTAAACCTGTTGGCAGATAGCTTTCATAGCTATATGTCGTCGTAAGTGGCTTCAGGGCCGTACATCTTGGAACTGTCTGGTCATACCCGGCATGTTCCAGCTTTGTATTTAACAGTTTACCTCCTTTGTTAGTTGCAGGGCAAACTGACTGGCACGCACCGGACTTCTGAGCACCCGGGCCACGTTTGAAGCTAGCTTTTCCGGCTTGCTGTGTGATTGGCACAGTGTGTCACTTTCGGTGTCAACAGTTTCTTATATACCTTTGTTTGGGCTATGTGATGATGGTTGATCCAGCGAGTGCGAGCTACGCGGAATCCCAGGAACCGATCCGTGCTTTTGTCAATTCGACCCAGCCCAAAGGCAAGTGTCCTTGCACATATTCCTCCCGTATTTATTTTATTTTGAGTTAGAGTAGTTAGATCCAGTAGATGCATGCAGTCTTAAATTGAATCCCATGTTATGGTTTACTAGCACTTGATTATATTTTCCTTGACACCTGGTTTGGGATGGATTGGGTAGAAGTCATGCTTAGCCTTGCTGTCTTGGGTTGGGATGGTTAATTATAATTAATTCTGATTAATGATCTATGGAACATGGACTGGTAATGAGTAGTATGGTGAGTAGGTAAATCCGGCAGGATGGACCCGTATTGGTGGTTTTGTGCCGTGGGACTCAGCAGCTGGTTTCGTTTTCTGGTTCTGGGCTCGTGCTAATTATATCCTGCCTGGATCCCTAGGACCCGGTTCTTGGAGCATGTAGCCCGGCAAAACAGCGCAAACCATGAGGCCTATATGGCTCTAGGACTGGCTAAGTAATTAGTTTCCTCCAAGTTGAGGGTTTACACGGGGTCAGATTTGTGGCACAAGAGGGGGCTTCTGCAGTGGTGCGTTTATCCACTGTTAGCGGTGAAATCTTAGTGAACATGTAAAACGGACTTGGAGAGGGCTTTGTAAAGGCCTTGTAGTGCGACCCCGCTCTGCACCTTGGCAGTGTTTAGCGTGATGGGGAACACATGACTCATGGGTAAAGATGTGTGAACTCTGTAGAGTATTAAAACTGATATATCAGTCGTGCTCACGGTCATGAGCGGGCTTGGACTTCTTCGAGATTAGCTGGTGGTTTTGTTCTAGTTCGTTAGAGAAGCCTTATGTGGTTATTAGTCTCATATGACATGGGTACAGAGGCTTCTTCTACGCGGGTTACTGCTTGGTACGGGAGTGACTCCCAGGCTCGGGCGCAGACCTGGTGTTATTACGGAAGGTAGCTTTCTATGTCGTGACGTATGGAACTAATACACATAGGACTCCTTGTAACAGACTGATTCGGGTCATCGGATGGACTTCAGGTGTGGTTTGCCTGATGGACTTCAGGTGTGGGTTTGCTTGGTGTGACTCCAAGTGTGGTTGCTTGGTGGACTCCAAGTGTTGGTTGCTCGGTGTGACTCCGAGTGTGGTTTGCTCGGTGCGACTCCGAGTGTGGTTACTGTTACCGTTGGAGACTGTGGTTATAACCTAGTAAATAGGTGCATAGGAAATAGGATTTAATAGGATGTGTTACTTTAGGCGCTTGAGTCAAACAGAGTCAACCTACCTTTGTCAATAGCCTCATAAGCATATATTTCCTACACTTGCGGAGTACATTTCGATGTACTCACCCTTCCTCTTTGAACCCCCTGCTACCCCACCCAGACGTTGGAGTCTACGCGTACATGGAGCAGGAGTACCCAGAAGACGGTGGATATGACCCAGACGACTTGTACTAGGATGGCGCAGCCCCCGATCGACCTTCCTGTGGAGTGGCGTCCAGTTTCCGCGAAGTCTACATCAGAGTCTGTTGAGAGTCTGTACTTTTCTTTCAGACCCGAGGGTCATTTTTGTAATAATGTTCGATATATTAATAAAGCATTGTTTTGATATTGTCGGGGGTCCGCAAAAGGGGTACCCCCAATCAACGCAAACAAATAGGGTAAACCTAGAACACCGGTTAATGACAGACCTAACTAGTCTGACCTCCTAAAAAGCCGACCCCCCAAGGCCCACAACGCTCGTTTTCCGTCTCGCCCGAGGCCTCCAAGCAAGGCCTCGGGCGCGCGTTCGTTTTCCATCTCGCCCGAGGCCTCCAAGCCAGGCCTCGGGCGAACGCTCGTTTTCCGTCTCGCCCGAGGCCTCCAAGCCAGGCCTCGGGCGCGCGTTCGTTTTTCGTCTCGCCCGAGGCCTCCAAGCCAGGCCTCGGGCGACCGCTCGTTTTCCGTCTCGCCCGAGGCCTCCAAGCCAGGCCTCGGGCGCACGCTCGCTTTCCGTCTCGCCCGAGCCCTCCACGTCAGGCCTCGGGCGAGCGCTCCAATACCCTTCGAGCCCCCCACAGCCGAACACCACACCTCGAGACCCCACGCGGGGACCTCGAGCCTCTCCGACACACCGGCCAATCCCTCGAGACGCGTTATGCCTCCCTCGAGCGGCGCAGACGATGGATGCCAGCCCCATGCCGCGCACTTAATTCATCCACCTACTCCAGTCACGTCCTCTGTAACACAACGTGTGCCACAGTGGTCTGGGGCAGAGTCAAGCCTCGTTTTCACCACAAGTATGGGCGAAAAGGCACCAGTGAAGCACTGTTAACCCACGCCCTACACTGTGGCACGTCCAAGACACGCCTCGAGGTCCAGATGCCTGCCGCTCAATCGATTTTCATGGGACTTGCCCATACCTGCGGGGACCCGAGCCCCCCGTAGGCGCCGCCTCGAGGCCGGCTCCACGCCCCTCGAGCCCTAACTACTTTCATGCTATTGGAGGACAGGTACCCCAGGACCCGGAGGGACCCCGCCGCGTCCTGTACGTTCCGGGATGGGTGTTGTACGGCTTCCACCTCGCCACGCCTCCACGTCCGCGCCCAGGATGGAGGCCACGCTTCAAGGACGCTTCAACAGCAACGCCCACGTCGGCTACAATGTCTTCGACAAGACAGGGTTCCTACCCTTCTTCGTAAGGGACACGATACACCCCGACACCTGTAATACCTTTGTGTAACCCTGGCCTCCCTTTGCTCTATAAAAGGGGACACCAGGGCCCTCATTCTGGGGGACGGAAAAAATACGTTAAGACACAAGTCCATGCACACCCAAGTCCGGACTCCGGTCCACGCTCACTGAGCTTGTATTCGCCCCTGTACAAGCACTTAGGTGCAAGTAATACAAGAACATCCTCCCCCCGCTGGACGTAGGGCCTTCTTTGCCCGAACCAGGATAAATCCTTGTGTCCTCTTGCATCACCACTCAGAAAGAGAAGCACGCGATCATATTACTCGTTGGTGTCGTACCCCCGGTTTCGAAACACCGACAGTTGGCGCGCCAGGTAGGGGGCTTCGCGTGTCGAGTCAGTTTCTCGCCGTTTCCTGGATGGCTGCTTCGACTCCTTCGTTCTCTGCCGGTGCCGTCATCTGGTTCGGGAGCCTCGAGTTCCTGGCCACTGACAACGGCAACGAGCTGACCTTGCTCTCCACGGAGGGCCCAAGTGGAGGGCGTGTCGCGCCGCCCCGCGCGGGGGCGTGGCGCGTCACCCGCGCCACCACGCGTCACAACCTCGTTAGCGGCGCCATCGTCACCATCGTCGCCGGGCACAGGCGGTGCCCGCGGCAAACGCCCACTTCCCCGCGGCCGGCGCGGAGTTCCCAAGGAGGAGCCTGCCCGGCGCGCGGCCGGAGACTTCCCGGGCGCGCCCGCGCCCGCCCAGCGACTTCGCGTTCGTCATGCGCACGGACCAGGAGCCAGGCCAGGGGCCTCCGAGCCGTGCACCGTGGACGCCGCCCAGCCCCCTCCCGCATGGGGTGTACCGCGCTCGACGCCGGCAGTTCCCGTACGGCCTCGACGGCCCTGCGGCAGCCTACGCCCGCCAGCTCAACGAGCGCAGTCGGGGCCAACAGCCGGCGGAGCAGGAGGAACGCTCGGGCGTGCTGCTGCAGGCCATGGCCAACCTGGAGATTGTCCACCCCGCACGCGTCGACCGCAGCCTCTCACGAGCCGTCGGGCCTCCTCGTCAAGCCACCTTCGGGGAGTGGTACCGCGAGCTGCAGCCCCGGCACGAGCCAAGGCGGCGCGGCATCACCAGCTCCGACTCCGACGAATACGACTACCACGACCCCGACCTCTGGGATCCCACCAGGGAGTGCTTCCAACTCGAGGGGTCGTATGCGACACCGAGGACGAGGGCGACGACGGCAGGCCGGCGCTCGATCTAGAGGGCCCCAGCGATGTGGCCGCTGCAGGCGGGTCACGTGTTCAGGGGAGGAACGAACCTCCAGCACTGGCTGCACCGCCTCAGCACGGCGACGACCGGGCGGCGCAACTCGCGCAGGTGCAGGAGGCAATCACCAAAGCCGAGGAAGAACGACGACACCTGCTGCAGCTCCGGCAAACTCTGATGCAGGAACCACCCCAGCCCCGAGGAGCCGGAGCTCGAGGTCGGGCTCGGGAGGTCCACCGACAGATCCTCGAAGACGGGGCGCCAGCACGCCCCGAGGTGCGTTTCCCGCGAGCGGGACAGAACGTGGTGGCGGCGGCGATGCTGCTCCGCGATCTTCCCGCCGTCTCCAACCCTGACGCCAGGCGCATGCTTGGGGAAATGAAGAACCTCCTCGAGACTGCCGCAGTACTGCAAGCCGAGAGCTCGGCGTCACGACGACGCGGAGCAGCCTCGGGGAAACCGGCGGACACGCCCCGCAACGAGCGCGAGGCATCCGTCCACCAACCTGACGCCTCTCGAGCTAGGCCAGTCCGCGAAAGGATCATCGACAACCGGCCACCTCGAGACCCCAACGACGCCCGCAACGACATCAACCGCCGACGCAAGGACAAGGGGGCCCAGGAGCGTGGCTATAGCGCCCATCGAGGAGGGCGCTACGACAGCGACGAGGACCGGCAAGTCCTCGAGCCCCCGGGCCCCAGAGTCTTCAGCCGGGCCATCCGCAGCTCGACCCTCCCCGACCGCTTCCGACCACCGACCAACATCGTGAAGTATGACGGGGAGGTCGAGCCCAAGCTCTGGCTCTCGGACTTCCGCCTAGGCTGCCAACTGGGCGGAGCGAAGAACGACGGCCGTGTGATCATACGCCAACTCCCACTTTACCTCTCGGACACCGCCCGCCGGTGGCTCGACGGGCTCCCGCCGGATCGGATCGACGACTGGGCCGACCTAGTCAGGGTCTTCGACGGGAATTTCAAGGGGACGTGCGTACGCCCAGGCAACCCCTGGGACCTACGGCGCTGCAGGCAGGCGGCAAACGAGCCCCTCCGCGATTTTGCTCGACGGTTCTCGAAGCAGCGCCTCGAGCTCCCCCACGTGCCTGATGAGGACGTCATCTCAGCGTTCCTCGCAGGCACGACATGCCAAGAGCTAGTCCATGAGCTAGGACGCTACCGTCCCAGGACGGTCGAGGACCTGATGGATCGCGTCACCAGCTTTGCCTCAGGCGACGAGGCAGTGGGGGCCTTCTTTGGCCGTTCCACGGACAAGGGCAAGGCGGTGGCCGCGCCGGAGGTCACGAACAAAGGCAACGATGCCAAGAACGATAACGATAACGGCAACAAAAAGAAGAAGAACAAACGCAAAGGTCAGAAGGCGAAGCGCGACGCCAATGACGACGGCGACGAAGAAGTGCTCGCAGGCGCCCTCGAGCCTAAGAAGCCCCGAGGCCCCCCTGACGGGGCTGTTTTCGACCAGATGCTCGAGGACCCCTGCACTTATCACAGGGGCCCCGTAAATCACAAGTTAAAGGACTGCCGACTGTTGAAAGGCTACTACTCCAAGCTCGGCGATAAGAGAGAAGACGCGCCTAAGGGCAAGGATACCGATCGGCGCGGTGGTGGGAACGCGGACGGCGACTTCCCCCCGGTGCGCGACTGCTACATGATCTACGGGGGGCCGACCGTCGGGCTCTCAGCTCGAGAAAGAAAGAAGGAGCGCCGCGAGATCTTTACGCTCGGCCACGACGCCCCCCGGTATCTTGACTGGTCTGATGCGCCAATCACGTTCGATCGTGACGACCATCCGGACCGTGTCATAAACCCGGGGGCGTACCCCCTCGTCGTCGACCCCGTTATCGTCGACGTACGGTTCTCCAAGGTATTGATGGATGGGGGCTCGAGCCTCAACATCATAGACCTTGAGACACTCGACCTTCTGGGGATTTCAGAGGGCCAGCTCCGACCCAGCGTCGGGGGATTCCACGGAGTCGTGCCAGGGAAGAAGGCCCACCCCCTCGGACGCATCGACCTGCTGGTTTGCTTTGGCACGCCGGCTAACTTCCGCCAGGACACGCTCACCTTCGAGGTAGTTGGGTTCCAAGGGGCCTTCCACGCCATCATCGGCCGGCCAGGCTACGCCAAGTTCATGGCGATTCCCAACTACACGTACTTAAAGCTCAAGATGTCGGGGCCAAAAGGGGTCATCACCATCGACACCTCCTACGAGCACGCATACCACTGCGACGTGGAGTGCGTCGAGCGTGGGGAGGCCAACGTTCACCTCGACTCGCTCTAGGCCCTAGCCGCCCTGGCCACCGAGGAAGCTCCTGAAGCGAAGCGTCACGCTGGCAACTTCGAGCCGGCGGAGCACACAAAGCGGATACCCGTCGACCTGACCTCGACCGATGGCAAGACACTGGCCGTCAGTGCCAGCCTCGAGCCTAAATAGGAAGCAGTGCTCGTCGACTTCCTCCGCGTGAACGTCAACATGTTTGCGTGGGGCCCCTCGGACATGCCGGACATACCGAGGGAAGTCGCCGGGCACGCCTTGGAAATCCGGGCCGGTTCCAGACCGGTGAAGCAACGCCTGCGCCGCTTCGACGAGGAGAAGCGCAGGATCATCGGCGAGGAGGTACACAAGCTTTTGGCGGCCGGGTTCATCAAGGAGGTATTTCAACCAGAGTGGCTAGCTAACCCTGTATTAGTTAGGAAAAAGAATGGAAAAATGCGGATGTGCGTAGATTACACTGGCCTGAATAAAGCATGTCCAAAAGTTCCATTTCCTTTACCTAGAATTGATCAGATTGTCGATTCCACTGCGGGGTGTGAAGTACTTTCATTTCTCGACGCATATTCCGGCTACCACCAAATTAAGATGAAAGAATCCGACGAGCTCGCTACCTCTTTTGTTACGCCTTTTGGTATGTATTGCTACGTTACAATGCCCTTTGGCCTTCGAAACGCCGGGGCAACGTACCAGCGGTGTATGCAGCATATCTTTGGCAAGCACATAGGCAAAACCGTCGAGGCCTACGTCGATGACATCGTGGTTAAAACCAAGAAAGTCGGGAACCTCATCAGCGATCTCGAGACCACGTTCGAGTGCCTCCGGGCCAAGAATGTGAAGCTCAACCCCGAGAAATGTGTCTTTGGCGTGCCTCGGGGCATTCTACTAGGCTACATTGTCTCACAGCGGGGGATCGAGGCCAACCCCGAAAAAATCTCAGCGGTCACGAGGATGGGTCCAATTCGAGACCTCAAGGGCGTGCAAAAAGTGACAGGCTGCCTAGCCGCTCTCAGCAGATTCATCTCGAGGCTAGGGGAAAAAGTGCTACCCCTCTACCGCCTGCTGAAGAAGACGGAACACTTTGTGTGGACTGTCGAAGCCGAGGAGGCCTTAACCAAGTTGAAGGGGTTGCTGACTTCCGCACCAATTCTCGTGCCACCACGACCAGCCCAGGTTGGCGATTCCCCCGAGCCTCTCCTCCTCTATGTGGCCGCAACCACTCAGGTGGTCAGCGCGGTCATAGCCGTCGAGAGGCACGAGGGGGGCCATACATTGCCGGTCCAACGGCCGGTGTACTTCACCAGTGAGGTGCTCTCCGAGGCCAAGGTTCGGTACCCGCACATCCAGAAGCTGCTCTACAGCATCGTCATTACGAGGCGCAAGCTCCAGCACTACTTCCTCGCTCATCCCGTAACGGTGGTGTCATCCTTTCCCCTCGGCGAAATCATCAACAACCGAGAGGCCACGGGGCGCATCGCCAAGTGGTCTACCGAGCTGATGGGGGAAACCATCACCTACGCTCCGCGGAAAGCCATCAAGTCGCAAGCGTTAGCGGACTTCGTTGCTGAATGGACCGACACTCAGCTCCCGCCGGCGCAGATTCAAGCCGAGCTCTGGACCATGTACTTCGACGGGTCCCTCATGAAGACGGGGGCAGGCGCAGGCCTGCTCTTCATCTCACCCCTCGGGGTCCACATGCGCTACCTGCTGCGCTTGCACTTCCCCGCCTCCAACAACGTCGCCGAGTACGAGGCCCTCGTCAATGGACTGTGCATCGCCCTCGAGCTCGGGGTCCGACGCCTCGACGCCCGAGGAGACTCGCAGCTCGTCATCAACCAGGTAATGAAGGCTTCAAGCTGCATCGATCCCAAGATGGAGGCATACTGCGGGGAGGTGCGCAAGCTGGAAGATAAGTTCTACGGCCTCGAGCTCAACCACATAGCTCGAAAGTACAACGAGGCCGCAGACTGAGCTGGCGAAGTTGGCGTCCACGCGTGGCACGGTACCACCAGACGTCTTCTCGAGGGACGTCTTCGAGCCATCCGTCAAAATCGACCCGGGGGCTGGCCCCTCGACGCCACCCCTCGAGCTCGACACGGGGGCTCGACCTGTCAACGCCACCCCTCGGGAATGACCCCTGGACATCCGCTGAGGCGATGCAGGTCGACGGCGACCGCCTCTTCTTCACCTCGACACCTCGACTGGCGCACGCCCTACCTCGACTACTTGACGCAAGGCGTGCTACCGGAAGACAAGACGGAGGCCCGACGCGCGCTCGAAGGTCCAAGACCTACGTCATCTACGGCGACGATCGGGAACTATACCGACGAAGTCCGACAGGGATCCTTCAGCGCTGCATCCCCCTCGAGGAAGGACGCAAACTCCTCGACGACATGCACTCGGGGGCTTGCGCCACCACGCAGCGCCGAGGCCCTGGTTGGGAATGCCTTCCATCAAGGCTTCTATTGGCCGACCGCCATTGGGGACGCCAAGCGCCTGGTCCGGGCGTGCCATGGGTGCCAATTCTACGCCAAGCAAACGCACCAGCCCGCGCACGCCCTGCAGATGATCCCAATCACGTGGCCATTTGCCGTTTGGGGGCTCGACCTCGTGGGTCCCCTCAAAAAGACAAGTGGAGGGTCACTCACTGCTTGTGGCCATCGACAAGTTCACCAAGTGGATCGAGGCTAGCCGATAGGAGACCCCACCTCCGAGAAGGCTGTCGAGTTCATCGCCAACATCATGTACCGGTTTGGGTGCCTAACGTCATCATCACCGACAATGGCACCCAATTCACGGGCAAAAAGTTCACAACTTCTGCGATGACAACAACATTCGCGTAACCTGGGCCTCGGTCGCATACCCTCAATACAACGGGCAGGTCGAGCGCGCCAACGGCATGATACTCCATGGGCTGAAGCCGAGGCTGTTCAAGACTCTCAAAAATTTCGAAAAGGGATGGGCCGCAGAGCTCCCCTCGGTGCTGTGGGGCCTCAGGACTACGCCGAGTCGAGCCACCGGGTTCACTCCGTTTTTCCTAACCTACGGCGCCGAGGCAGTCTTGCCTACGGACCTCGAGTACGCTCCCCTCGACTTCGAGCCTACAACGAGCAAAACAACGACGAGAGGCTTGCCAACGCCAAGGACCAGCTCGAGGAGGCCCGAGATGTGGCGCTCATCAACTCCGCACGCTACCAGCAGTCACTTCGACGCTACCACGACAAGCATGTGCGCAAGAGGGACCTAGCAGTGGGGGACCTCGTGCTTCGACGGCTTCAAGACAACCGAGGGCGCCACAAGCTCACCCCTCCATGGGAGGGCCCATACATCGTGGCTAAGGTGCTCAAGCCAGGAACATACAAGCTCTACGACGATCAAGGCAGGATCCTGGCGAACGCGTGGAACATATCTCAGCTACGTCGCTTCTATCCTTAAGAGCCTCAAGGCCTTGTTCATTTTGTTGCTTGTACAAACATGTTAAAAATGAATGAGCAAACTCGCGCGTTGTCTTTCATTTTGCTTAGCAACTTAAGGTAGCCTCGACCCTGCTTTGCTTAGGGTCGAGCCTCCCTCGGGGGCTTACAGGGGGGTAACCGCCCCCCAGACTCCGGAAAAAATCGTGTTTTCTTTTCAAAAAATCGACCCTCGTCTCGACTCGTGCCTCGAGTGAACTAGCGACGTCCAAATCCCAAAATACCTCGAGCCTCCAAAGGTCGGGAGGCGTCGACGTAGACGTCCACCTACGCCCCCGGGCTACGGTACCCTACCTACGCCTCCCCTCGAGGGGCTCGCGACGTATCGAAGGAGTACAACTAAGTTAGCATAAACTCGAGTTGCAACAAAGAGAAATGGTCAAACGCATTTGAAAAGAAAACAACGCCTTTAAACAAACAAGTCATATATACAAATGGGTCTCGACGGACCCTCATCCATGCCATAAAATTCTTACATGGGCCTCGACGCCCAAATTTGGCACGCAGGCCCTAATCTTCGTCGGTGTGGTACTCCTCCCCAAGGCCTTCCACGGCAGGCTCAGCCTCGACGCCCGAGCTAGAAGGAGGAGGGCCCTCGACACCGCTGCTGGCGTCAGGAGGCAGCACGTCCTCCTCAAAAATCTTGGCGAGCGATGTCCCGGCCTCTCCATCTTCTCCAAAATTTTGTCGACACGGCGGTTGTTCCACTCCTCGTCCTTCCCCTCGATCTCGATGAAGCCGTTGGCGACAACGTGGACCGGGAAGCGGAAACCGGAGCGAACGACCGCGAGCGTCTGCTTGACGCCATGATGGAGAGCTTGCCGGACACGGTCCCGCGCTGCTGCGTCGAAGAAGCACAAGGCGTCGACCAAGGCGTCGCCCGGGCCACCGCACCTTCTGCCGCAGCCACTGGAGGAGCACCCCACATGGGGCCAAGCCGTCGAGGAGGTGCGAGCCCGCTCCGCCACCATCGTCTCGTCTTGGAGTTGGTCCAAGAGAACCTGGTTCGTCCCGCGGAGCTCCTCGACCGTCTTCTCGACCCCTGCGCAACAACAAGAAGAGTGAGACTGCGGCGTAACAAAAAACTTAGAGACCCAAACAAGAACAAGGTGTAAGCCTCACCGTCGCAATGTTGCCCCAGTGCGGCGAGGTCGCTGGTCAGGCCCTCAGCACGCTGCTCAAGCCTGCGCTTCTCGGCCAGCATGAGGAGCCTCTCGGACCTGAGGTCCTCGATCAGCCGGCCCGCCTCTACAAGGGCCAGATCCTTGCGGATCACCTCCTGCCGCGCCGTCCCCTCGGCAGCTCGGGCGGTGGCGACACCAATCTCGGCGTCTTCGGCCTCTTTTCTCGCCGCCTCCGCTGCGGTTCGGGCGGCGACGGCCTCGCCGCGGGCGTCAGCGCCTCCTGCTTCGCCGCCTCGGCTTCAGCCCGGGCGGAGGTGGCCTCGCTTCGGGCGTCCGCGGCCTCCTTCCTTGACGCTTCGAGAGCGGCGGCGGCCTCCTCCTTGGATCGAGCGGCCTCACCTCGAGCCGCCCGGACCTCCGCCTCCGCCTCGTTGAGCCGGCTCGCCATTTTGGCGTTCCGGCTCAGCTCAGCGCGGAGATCTTGGAGCTCCGCCTCAGCCCTCGCGAGGGCGCCCACACCTGCGCGGACCGGTCCGCCTCCTCGGAGCAGGACCGCTCCGCTCCGCCATGAGCTCGGCCACCTCTCGAAAGATGGCCCGCACCTCGCGGGGAGCCCCTCGCTGGACTGGTCGCTCGACGTGGACCATGGCAAGGGGCGGGCTTGGCGCGTCAGGAAACGGCCATACTGGTCGGTCGAGCTCGATGACCGGCAGATCCTCCTCCGTCCCGAGCTGCCCCAGCTGCGGCCCGCCGCCCGACGGCACGGGCCCCGGCTTTTCCCTGGCCGGGCCCTCCTGCGTCTCGTCAGCACTGGCCGGCCCCGGGCGCCTCCACCATCGGCAAGCCCGCGGCGAGGGCGGACCCTGCTCCAGCTCGTTCAGGAGGTCCTCCACCGTCGGGGCCTCGAGGGGCGCGGTCTCCTCGGCCCAGACACCGGCGGGGCCGTGCTCGCCCCAGGCGCTTCCCCCGGAACAGCCGTTGTAGCGGGGGAGGGGTGGCGCTCTCGACGGACGCCATCGCAGGAGGAGAAGGGAGACGGCAGCGCCTCAGTAAGCATGGTAGCGGCGGGCTCGATGCCGTGAGCTGAGGCCCCTGCAATACGAGATGACATTGATATCAGAATCAAGAAGAATGCCTCGACCCCTGCGGTCGACGGCGACGGCCTCACCAAAATTCGCGACGATCATCTGACCACCTCGAGCCATGGCAGCTCGAGCCTTCTCCAGCCAAGCGGCTTCTCTAGCGGAGGAGGGTGCCATACCTCGAGGTGCTTGTGCCTCGACGGGGCTCGAGGCCTTCGCCCGCTTGGATGCAGCAAGGTCCACCTCCGGGTAGGAGCGCTTCCCCCTGAGAAACCAGAGATGGCATGCATCATCAAAAGTAAAGAGGTAAAGCCTCACTACCTCGAGACCCAGAAAACTACTCACCCAAAGCGGCGGCTTGGCTTCTTCCCGGAATCGCCGGACCCACTCGGGGGCTTCGAGCCCACCCCATGGCTCGAGCCCTGCGCCTGGGCCACTCTCGCAGGGCTGGGATGGGGGGAGGGCTCCCGACGCCTCCCGTGGCTTGACCTCGAGGGAGAGCCCTCCTTCCGCCCCATGTCGCGGGAGGGCGACCGAACCTCCCTCGTGCTGTCGTAGTGGCGCCCGCCCCGGCGCGGGCTCCGGACCCGCTCCGGCGCTCGCCCTGGCGGTCGCGCCCTCCCGCGTCCGCTTCTGTGTCCCGGCGGCGGTGCGGCGATGGACTCCGGGGACGCTCACGCCCCTGGTCACGAGACGCCCGGGGCTCCCTCCCCGACGCTCGTGATGGCGCGGGCTCGACACCTCCTCCTGACGCCCCGCTCCTCCGCGGGCTCGACGGCGCCCTAGACGGCTCGCGGCGGTCGGGCCCGAAATCCTTCTCGACCTGTCGGCCGCTTCTCGAGGCCCGGCCCTTCTCCAGACCTCCCGCCTGGGCTGGCGCGGGGGCGGCCTCCGTTGGTGCTGTGGCGGAGGCGCTCCGGGTTCGGGGCTTCCTCCCGACCGGGGGCACGTCCGCCGCGAGCTCGACGGACCTCGGCCCCCGACGAGGCAGGATCGGCGCCGCCTTCCGCGGCTGCGTTCCGCGCGGTCCCTTCGCCGGGGGACCTCCAGCATACCCTCCTGCACAGAGGAGCGGTCAGCCCTGTCATCGACGATCCCCCGCGCCTCAGGCGCGCATCCATCCCCTCGTCGTCGCTCTCCTCCTCCACCGCTCTCCTCCTCCGAGCTCGAGGAGCTCAGCTCGGGGGACCCGTCCCAGGCTGACGGTTGCGACGAGCCTTCGCCAGTCTCTGCTCCCGAGCCAAGCGACGCAGGTTTTTGTTTTTCTCTTTCTTCTTCCTGGCATCCTTGCTCTCCTTGTCTTTTTGAGCAGAGAGGCGCCTCACCTGAGTATCCGCGGCGTCCTCCCACCGGGGGCCTCGACGCGCGACAAGTAAACGCCCCCTGAAAAAAGAAGAAGCGTGACGAGACAAACCACAAGAAGAATGCAAAAGGTTCGGAGGAGGAGAAAGGGGAGGGGCTCGGAACAGCTCAGCTCGAGGGAGGCTCACCAGGTCGAGACACCCTCGTCGGGTGCCATGGCGACCAGGTGGGTGTACTCAGGGATGAACGGCCCCTGGATCGTGATTGACACCCGGGAGACGCCCTCGTTCCGGGACAGCCTCTCCTCGGCCATCCTCGATCGATTAAGCGCCTCGAGCTCGGCCTCCGGCCCCATCTCGTGCATAAGAAGGGGCGGTCCGCCAGCGGGAGAACTCTTCGCTGGTGGAACGCCCAAATGACCGCTTGCAGGTCAACTTCTTCTCATCCACCAGCGTCTTCATCATCTTCATCAGCGGGCCAGGTGGCGTTGCCTGTCCGCCGCGACGCCCCAGGTCCACTTCTCCGGGCGTTGAGCGAGGACCCTGCCGGTGTACTGCGGAAAGAGACCATCTTCATTCCGCAGATAAACCAATGGTCGTCCCACCCGGCCTGGTTGGTGGAAAGCTTGTATCGCAGGTATTCACGGGGGACGTTGGCCGACGAGGTCCCAGCCCTCGCGGTAATGGTGAGGGAGCCCATGCGCACGAGCCGCCTCCCGCTGGGCTTTAGGGCCTTGATGAAGAGCTCGCCCCCGAAGAGATGGACGAACATCTCCCAGTGCGGCTCCATCTTCAGGTACCCCTCGCACACCGCGGCGAATATGGCGGCGTGCGAGATGGAGTTGGGGAGAAGTGCTGCAGCTCCACCTCGAAGTGGTGGGCGCCCCCGCATGAAGCGGCTCGGCGGGACGCCGAGTCCCATACGGTGGTAGCGCGTGAAGCTCACCACGTACCCCTCCGGCGGGTGCGGCTCCCGGTGCTCCGCCGACGGGATAACCCACCACGCGGGTCCCTCCTCCGGGTTGGGGCGCAGGAGCCCCTGGGCCACCAACGAGTCCATCTCGCTCTGCGTCACCTTCGACGAGCTCCAGTCTTCGGCCGGCAGCACTTGTGTCTGAGCGGCCATACGGTGGCGCGGCGCGGACCCGAGCAGCGGACGGGCAGCCGGAAAATCTCCAATCAACTAGCTCGAAGGAGAGGGCGCGTGAAGGCTACGGCGGCGGTGAAGGCAAAGGCAAAGTAAGGGTTCCTTTTCCCCTCTCTCGATATTTATAAGGGAAAACCCCGACGGGCGGGGTCTCCCACGACGAAAAAGGTAACCGCATAGCATTTAATGTGCCCACCTAACTACGTCTCGAGCCGGATGCAGGGAACACGCGGCAGCTCTCCGTTCGCTCAACTACCGGGCCCTCTGCGGCCGCCGCTCCGACTTCGCGCCCGCCGCCCTGGTGCCACGATCTCCACACCCTGGCGGTTTCCGCCTAAAAAGGCGCGCCCAACGGGCAGAAGGATTCCAAGCGACGAAGGCTTCTTCCGGAAGTAAAAAAACGGGCCCCGGCCCTAAGTCTCGAAGCAGCGAAGGCTGGCCCTCGAAAAAGGGTTCGACGGCCGGCTTCGAGCACCCAAAAACGGCCCCGGCCCTAAGTCTCGAAGCAGCGAAGGCTGGCCCTCGACGAAAGAGGGTTCGACAGCCGGCTTCGAGCACCCGAGTCAGGGACACCAAGGGGCGCCATTCGCGGCATCACTCGAGGGCCAAGCCCTCGAGGCCCCTCACGTGTATCCAAGGCGGGGAGCTCGACATGCAGTGAGATCCCCTCGGAGGGAGGCATCGAGCCACCGAGTCCTATCGAATGGACCCGGCACTCCTGCAGACTGAGCACCCATGCTTTATGAGACCGCCTCCGGGCCACAGTCGACCCCTATCGAACGGGGCACGAGCTCTCACTTGGATTCCCCGTTACCAGCTCACCGGGAACCTCGATACTCGCCCACTCGGGTAGTACGAGGCATCCCACCTCGCATCCGATCGAAAGGACTCGCGGGATGACAAGCCAGGGCAACCGGTGCGCCGGACAGCTCGAAGAGCCGGCCGCCCGGTTCAGCCTGGCACCCCTCGACGAAAGAGGGTATAAAAACCAGGGACCTGACACCCCCGAACCTAAAATCGTAACTAAAACTCGCAAAAAGCCCACAAGGAAGTTCTAACCACTCCCCCGTGGCCTCGGGGGCTACACCCCGGGGTGTCGCTCGCACGACACCCACGGAATCAAATCGACGTGACCCTCGAGGCCAGTTAGCTAACCCACGAGATCCAGTCGGGAGCCCCTGCTCGAGTGCAAGCACTCGAGCAAGGGCTCGGGGGCTACTGTCGGGGGTCCGCAAAAGGGGTACCCCCAATCAACGCAAACAAATAGGGTAAACCTAGAACACCGGTTAATGACAGACCTAACTAGTCTGACCTCCTAAAACGCCGACCCCCCAAGGCCCCCAACGCTCGTTTTCCGTCTCGCCCGAGGCCTCCAAGCCAGGCCTCGGGCGAAGCGCTCGTTTTCCGTCTCGCCCGAGGCCTCCAAGCCAGGCCTCGGGCGCGCGCTCGTTTTCCGTCTCGCCCGAGGCCTCCAAGCCAGGCCTCGGGCGGACGCTCGTTTTCCGTCTCGCCCGAGGCCTCCAAGCCAGGCCTCGGGCGAACGCTCGTTTTCCGTCTCGCCCGAGGCCTCCAAGCCAGGCCTCGGGCGCACGCTCGATTTTCGTCTCGCCCGAGCCCTCCACGTCAGGCCTCGGGCGAGCGCTCCAATACCCTTCGAGCCCCCCACAGCCGAACACCACACCTCGAGACCCCACGCGGGGACCTCGAGCCTCTCTGGCACAGCAGGCCTATCCCTCGAGACGCGCTATGCCTCCCTCGAGCGGCGCAGACGATCGGATGCCAGCCCCATGCCGCGCACTTAATTCATCCACCTACTCCAGTCACGTCCTCTGTAACACAACGTGTGCCACAGTGGTCTGGGGCAGAGTCAAGCCTCGTTTTCACCACAAGTATGGGCGAAAAGGCACCAGTGAAGCACTGTTAACCCACGCCCTACACTGTGGCACGTCCAAGACACGCCTCGAGGTCCAGATGCCTGCCGCTCAATCGATTTTCACGGGACTTGCCCATACCTGCGGGGACTCGAGCCCCCCGTAGGCGCCGCCTCGAGGCCGGCTCCACGCCCCTCGAGCCCTAACTACTTTCATGCTATTGGAGGACAGGTACCCCAAGACCCGGAGGGACCCCGCCGCGTCCTGTACGTTCCGGGATGGGTGTTGTACGGCTTCCACCTCGCCACGCCTCCACGTCCGCGCCCAGGATGGAGGCCACGCTTCAAGGACGCTTCAACAGCAACGCCCACGTCGGCTACAATGTCTTCGACAAGACAGGGTTCCTACCCTTCTTCGTAAGGGACACGATACACCCCGACACCTGTAATACCTTTGTGTAACTCTGGCCTCCCTTTGCTCTATAAAAGGGGACACCAGGGCCCTCATTCTGGGGGACGGAAAAAATACGTTAAGACACAAGTCCACGCACACCCAAGTCCGGACTCCGGTCCAGACTCACTGAGCTTGTATTCGCCCCTGTACAAGCACTTAGGTGCAAGTAATACAAGAACATCCTCCCCCCGCTGGACGTAGGGCCTTCTTTGCCCGAACCAGGATAAATCCTTGTGTCCTCTTGCATCACCACCCAAGAAGAGAAGTACGCGATCATATTACTCGTTGGTGTCGTACCCCCGGTTTCGAAACACCGACAGATATTTACTTTGATGTCGATATATGTATGAAAATTGATCCTGGCATACATATATTGTGCTCCAATTTTATTCTTAAAATTGGGGTGTGACAGTATCGCTCCCTCTTGATCCGCGCAAGGATCAAGTGCTCACTACGAGCTGATTCATCGCCACTCCGGCCCGGTGAATCGCTCGCTACCGGTCACAACTTGACTTGGGTCATCCACAAAGCCTCCAGATGATCACCAAGCTCTCCGATCGCCACCAAACCGTCTAGGTGATGCCGATCACCAAGAGTAACAAGCTAGAACTCTCACTTGACCAACACAACGCTAATGAGATGGGTGGATGCACACTTGCTACTCTTTCTTCACTAATGAGGTGTTTGATCACTCAATTATCAAATCTTTCAACCTCACTAGGCCTCTTGCACTCACTTGCAATCACAATGTGTTTGGCAACCTTTCAAATGAGCAAGAGAGACAACATGAATGAGAGGGAGACATATTTATACCCCCAAACTCAAAACATGCACGAAGGGGTAAGTCCAGCCAGTTACACACTGACCGGACGCACCTGTCGGGGTGACCTGACGCGTCCGGTCAGTGTCTAACAACTAAATGACGTTAGCCCTGACATTCGTACGAACTGCTGATCGGACGCTCCCATGCGTCCGATCCCCTCTGACCGGACGCGTCCGGTCGCGCATTTCACTCTCTGGAACCCCTTTGAGTTGGACCGGACTCACCCCTTGGTGCGTCCGGTCCATTGCTGAGGGTGCGTCCGATCTCAGCCAGACTGGCCCCTCAGCCAGCACACCTGACCAGACGCATACCCTAGCGTCCGGTCCCAAGGGCTCCAGCGTCCGGTCGCCATTTGAAGTTCAAAACGACTTCAGTTTGCGACGCTCCCTTCATGAACTTTCTTCCTTATGATCTTAGGGACCTTTCTAAGCTACCTAGGGCTCTGGTTAACAAGTGTGCACCACACCTAACTCAGAAGTCTCACCTAGGTCAAGCTACCCATTCAAACCTCCCTTAATAGTACGGCCAAAGATAAAACAAAGACCTATGCTACTCTAAGTGTCCTTCAACACCAAATGACACTTAGAACTAGCCTATCACCGTCTTCGTCGTCCATCCTATGAAAACCGAACGAATTCCATCAATAAGAGGACATGAATAACATAGTGCCCTCACGATCATCATTACCATGACCTAACTCAACTGTTTCTGCAAAACACACGTTAGTCATAGTAATTTACCGTTGTCATCCAATCACTGAAACCCACTGGGGGCCTAGATGCTCACAACCACCACCATACATTTTATCTTTTTTCTATCATTTCTCATGAGGATTAATATGGGGGGTCCAAAGGAGACTTCATTTAATAATAGTATAAGCAAATTGAATTGCACTCAGTTCATTAGGTAATATGTCCTAGTCATAAACTCACGAGTACTCGTATTTTCCTAATTTATTTTTTGAAAGAAATGATCTATTTATTTAGTGGCATGAGGCCATAATGGCTCTCATTAATCTTAAGACCCACAAGCCTAATCTCTTGGAGATAATCATAGAGGTAAGTTGTCATAAGGCTAAATGGCTAAGTTGTATGTAAGGATTTGCTTCTAATCATGTTTTCCAAAAAAAAAAAGAAATCATAATAATAATAGAATGACACTATCTTTTTTTTGAATCCTAGAATGACACTTTCTGTTGGGAGGGCACGCTTCCATCTTCTCTATTTACAAACGGTTCATATTTGATGGTAAAAAAGAACTTTACATATCTTGTAATTTTTTTTGTAAGGTGGGCTTTGCTGTAAAATTTATTAAGAGAAAACTAAAATAAAAAAGACCTAAGCATAAATTAGGTCAGAAAATCATACAACTAGCTAGAGGGGGTCACCAATCTGACAAACTACTTTTTGGGGAACAAAGACCATTCTCAACGTCAACTAACATATTTACAAATCTCTCGTGGCTCAATTTCTTAGCTACAAAATTCAGATACTAAATTAATTAATTTCTTTTCTAGAAGGAGGACAAAAGTTTCCTTGATGTGTTGCGCATACCTCTAATATTCTCTCATCTGAAAGATGAATAGGCTAGCTGGGTTTAATATCTTGGCAAGTCTCAGCATCACTAGTGTAGGGAGATAGATTGAATAAATAAGGCATAACAAACATTCGGAAATTAAACTTGATGGCAATGTGTGACACCCTAAAATTTGCCCAATTTTAAAATAGGTGAAAATGTTTTATTATTGATTTTGGTGTGCATTTAATATAGGGATTAAATAACTTTCACAAAATTAAAACCAAGTTAGGAAACATGTTGTTGCATTCATGACTTTGCATTTTATTTTGAAGTGACTGACTTTTGTCAAAATTTGGTTTGAGTTCAAATTCTCTTTGAAATTGGTTTAGAAATGTTTGAAAATTTGTTGAAAAATAAAAAGAGAAAGGTTTTTTCCTCCCCTCCCCTCTCCCTTTCTCTCTTTCGGCCTGCTCGCCCGAGGGCCCAGCAGCCCCGCCGGCCACTCCTCCCCTCTCCCCTCTCCTTCTCTTTTCCCTGCAGCCCAGCTAGCTGGCTTCGGCCCGGCCCGCGTGCGCGCTGTGCAACTGCCTCCCTCTTTCTCTCTCTGACTCCTCGGGCCCGCGTGTCAGTGCCCTCTCTCCTTCCTCCCGTTCCCCTCTGCGCTCCCGAGCAGCAACCGCCGCACCCTCGCTCTTCCCCCTCGCGACGTGGGCACGAGCCCCGCTCCCATTCCTCTCCCTTCGACTATAAACCGGAGCCGCGCTCCTCCGCGCCCTCTCTTTCTTCCTCTCATTCGCGCAGTGCCATCACTGCTCGAGCACAGCAAGCACACCGGCGCTAGCTCCGCCATCCGCCGTCGTTGCCCCGTCTCCACGCTGCATCTCCGGTCGATTCGGCGCAGTAGCATCACCTACACCGCATAAGGAGCCTCCTCGTACTCGTGTTTTGGCTTCTACCGCGGTTAACTCGTCTCGCGACCTTGCCCTTGTTCAGAGAGCTCCGATGGCCGCCATCCGCCGCAAATCGCCAGCACCGCTCCTCCACGGCCTCTATCTTCGTCTGGTGGGACTCGCCGTCTCCTCCTCTCCCTCCTCAACCTTTTCCCGAGCTTTTGGTGGCCTCTTGGGCGTTCCCAGTGAGCTCCGGCGAGATTTCTCGCTGTCTCTCATGGCGCCGCCGTGTGCGCGCGTTTCCACCGCCGCGTGTGGCCTTCCCGCCGGCTGGAGCGCCGTCGGCCCTAGCGCTTCCCTGCCCTCATCTAATCAGGGCCGTTCGGACCCCATCCGACGGCCCAGAACGTCCCATACCCCTTCGGGGAAGTTTTGCTAAAGAGCCCCTGGAAAACATCCTATTCAATCCGCGGTCCCTACGCAGGTGAAATCCGATTTAAAATATGATTTAAATTCCGATTTAAATTCAATTTGATTTCAGCATAATTACAGTTTTGCCCCTGCACTAAAACGCTTATAAAATCCACGTTTTAGCTCCGTTTTGATCTATTCAAATTGCGTTAGCTTTGTAATTTAGTTCTCTATCCGTTTATGCCGCTGTTAGTATGTTTTAGACAGGTTAGCTGTAAGGTCAAGTCAGACAAGTTTAGGGCTTTAGAATCACCGTTTCGGTCGTAACTTTCGGATCGTAACTCCATTTTCGGTGAACCAAATTTCGTTGTGATCGTAGCGACGTGTACCTTTGATTTACAAATGTTTTATTTCTGTTTATTACTGTTTGGTGTACTGTTCTAATGAATAGCCTTGTTTGCAATGCATGTGTGCACTTGGATGCGTGTGTGATGCTCTTATGTGATTGAGTAGTCGGTGAGCAAACGTGGTTCGATCAAGAGCTTTGGTTTGAGGATCAACAAGAAGACCATTTGTTCACCAAGCAAGACAAGTTAGCATGGGACCATCCTTGTTACCTATTCACTTTATTAAGCACTTCATATTGCATGTGTATATCTGAACAACCTTAGAGATCTACTTAGCTTTTGTTACCTGTGATACTCTTGACACCCGTAGGATAAATGCATATGGGTAGAATGCTAGTGCTATCAATTTAAATATCTGATCCTATCCAATGATGAATGTTCTCATACTGGTATGTTGTTAAATGGATTAATGAAACTTGCTGTTAGCAAAAGCTGGGACTGACAGTGCTACCATGAGTGCTATATGGCTCTGGTTTTAGCTCAGTATATTGGACCTTTTCTAGCTTGTTAGAGGTTACCCGAAAGGGCGCAGTAGGGGCTTGCCACTACGGGTGTAGGGCTGCTCCTGTTCCTATGTGTATAGCTGCGATGGCCTTGTGCCATAGGAAAGGGGGGTTTGCTACATCCGATTGCCAAGGAAACCTAGCGGCCCTAGCTCGTTAGACGAACCAGCGAAATGCTTCATAGTGTACCCTGCCCGCTCACCTCGGAAGTGTTATGGGGGTCGCTCCCCTGGGCATCTGGACAACACGGCTTGTGGGTAAAGATGCACAACCTCTGCAGAGTGTAAAACTGTTATAACAACCGTGCTCACGGTCACGAGTGGCCCGGAAAACTAGCAGAACTATGATACTTGAATAAATGTTACTTTATGTTGTTGGTACTCTTATGATGAATTATTTATCATTGATGGACAAATGGATCAGGGGTTTAAGGGTTAAGCACAATACTCGTTTACTCTAATGCTAAAACTTTGCCAACATAAAAGCTAACTGCAGTCAGACAGTGTCAGCCTTTTGAGCCTCATGAACCCTATGTTAGCTTGCTAAGTACGAGAAGTAGTTACGCTTGTTAAAATCCCGGACGGGTAACAGATGAAGTTGGAGTTGGAGCTCCCCCAGAAGTTTCTAGGCTAGCGTATCCCCAGTCGACAGTCCCTGTGGTGGTTGCCCGTGAGAGCTATATCTAGTTTACCTTTTCCGCTGATGTAAGTCTTTGTTTTGCTTCTATCGTTATGTAATAAACACCGTGATGGTACCTTTTTAATATTTTGTCTAGCTTATGTGTGCGACTGATGTCTGGGCACACATGAGTTCGTTGCCTCAGTTTTATTATTAAAATTGGGGTATGACACAATGCTTGGTACTGTGTGTTGATGAGTTCGCATTACGCTGTGCTGGTGCAATAAGCAATAGAAAGTGTACAAGAAAGGCCAAGGACGGAGGCTCCTTGACTCCTTGTGTAACACTTCAGATCCAGATTAAAACTAGTTGCTCAATTCTAGTCGTACTATTCAATTCATGCTTGCAATTTGTACGTGTCGTCACTGTGCTGGTTAAGTCAAACTCAAGAAGATATGTACTAATGCCGTATCGGACGGACAGAAACCGATAGTTTTGTTTTTCTGTTGTTCGGCCAATATACGAAATTGAACACAAGAGAAATAAAATAAATAATAGTTTCGGGCTGGGGTTACCGGAGGCCAACTATAGTCGACAAAGCTTAAATTGTGGCAGCAACTATATTAGAGATGGCTCCATAGCCACGTTGCATTACATGCCCCCCCTGAATACGCTTCTTCTTTTCCTCTTCATCTACAACTCTCTATTGCAACAACTCTACCTTTCGTTTCAAAGAAGATAGGTAAGATGTATGCACATCCGATGCTTTAAACCTTTAATTACATGCTTCTCTTATCTATCCTTCATTCTGCTTGTTCTTGTTCATCAGGAACTAATAGTCAACATATATAGGCTGTTCTTATTCATCCACTATACCTTTGTGTGATTATATATGCTCTTATCATCCCTTTGCTGCCAACAAGCTTCAACGCGTTTTGTTTGGATTTTTGCTATTGGATTTCTATACCGACGAGCGGTACGGTTTAATGTATGTCTGAGGATTGGACAACAAGGATCATGCTCTAGAAAGCCATTTCTATATGGTTCACTATGCCCCTTTTTGTGCCAAACACCACGAATTAGAACTCTTAAGTCACGTATAATTAATAAACAGCTTCTGAGGCAGAAGATGCTGATATGGCAGATTGTTTTCAAAAGTAGCTGAAATTTGCATTTGCATTTACCTTCCTTGCATCTTTTGTGGTAGATTGCTTAAGCTTTTTCCTTAATTATTACATGTGATTATCGCAGTGTAAGAGAGTAGGAACGGGACAAGATGTTCTTTCAGAGGAAGAACTCAAAGAAAGTCAAAGACTCTGAAGGATCACAGAAGAAGGGAAAAAATGGCCGTGGGAAGAATGACCTTTTTGATCGTGCCAAGGGAGGGCTTGATGCCCTTGCAGGAAGCCTCCAGTCAGCCAAGAACGGTTAGCCATTTGCCCTCATGTATCTTAAGTTTTAATTTGTATTCAGATTGTAGAAATGCCATCTGCTAGCTTCAGAAGTAAAGTAGCTATTCTTCCTCCTTGAGATAGACTTTCAGTTGCCTACCTAAATGGATTTGAAATTGCCCTGATATGGACCTGAAAGGTTTAAGTTCTTATGGCACACGTTTTGGTCAAAGTCAAGAAAATATATAGAACTGCGAGCTGGTTCTGATAAGTGGCAGATATACTACATTCTGGAAAGCAAAAAGAGAAGTAATTCTATTTGCCGGAAGGTTTCAGCAGAGCTGAATTTAAATGTAATACCAGATCGTGCCTTGCATATCAGATATACTACATTTGTAGTCTTACGTCCTAATAATATCTAATATTAGACAGGCAGCGACGATGTACATTGAATATTTTTCCTGCCCCCTGACCTTTGGGATTAATAATCTATAGATGCCGAAACGGCGACTGAGAAGCTTCAAGGGGATGTGAAATCAGGCATTGAAACGATCTTGCACAAGGGCTCAGGAAGTCACTCCGACGCCAGCCGTTCAAAGGAACTAGGTAAGCTGCACTCATTAGAGTGGCTTCAAAGGAAATAAAAAAAAAAAAAGAGGCTGCAAATTGCAACATTGCTTGCATCAATCTTCTTTCATTGAGTTAATCACACGGTCCTCGTGACGTTTTGTTTCAGGAAAAGTAAACTTTTGTCTGCATTTTTGGTTAGTGCAGTTCAACTCAACGTTTGCATTTGATATTTTTTTTTCACGGTCCAAATTAGAGCATAAAGTTATAAAATCAATCAATCCCTACATTCTACTTTCAAAAATAATCAATCCCCACATGGTAGAAAAAATGTTTTCTTCAGTATGGCCCATACTGAAGAAAACATTTTTGTATGGGCATCCATAATACCATAAGTAACACTTCTGCAATAAAACTGCGCATAAGATTATGGAGGGAGTATTTGGACATAAGATTATGGACGGAGGGAGTATTTGAACATGGATGCATCTGGACTATTAAGCAATTGGAACCTGTTCTCCTAATTAGGTGCGCTATCCTTCTCGGATATGATTCTTTTTGAGGGGAAATACCCACGAGCTTTGCGATTAAGAAAGCAGTGATGTAACACATGGCGCATGGAGAAGGGTCGATTTGATTTCAGTCATGACATTTGAGTAGGTCGATTTCTATCATGACAGTGAAACAAACCATCTGCTTCGAGTTGTATCATGATGTAACACTTGATGTTGTTTGGGTAGTAGGTCTTGGTACCGGAGTTGTTTGGTGGTTGTACCCTAGTTGTGTGGTTTTCTTTAGTCTGATTTCCACTCAAAAAACTAGGCCAGGACTTGCGCTTTTCTATTTATTCTTCTAATAAAACTTGCGGCAAAACTGCTAACATGTTGGGGGAAAAGTCACACTTGATGTTGAAAATAAGCCAACTTTTCTCTAATGATGCCAAGCCATATTCTAGATGATGCACTAAACAATGTAATTATCAGGTCAGGGTAAATAAAAGCTGGAAAGTCGTACAGAAAAAAAATGCCTTGCGCTTAGTGAACATTTCATACTTCATCTTTTGAAGCGGACTACCCTCCTTGGATTATGTCTCCTGGCCTATAGGCTTCGTTAGCTTTACTTCCAAGAAAAAGCAGCTTTCTCTACACAATGATTCTGTTAGGATATGATGTGGGGAATGTGCGATTGATTGAAGGTGTACCTGATACCATTTTCCAGATTTTTTTCTTCGTCCACGAACCATTTTCCCAATCTTAAAAAAGGTGAAGCAAAGAAACTATCCTATCAGAGATCATTGTGAGATGAATACAGCAATTATCTGAATTTTTTTTGGACAGACAGCTACAGCTCAAGCACCATGTTCTTTTGTCCTCTTAGTGGACCTGCATGTGCCAGGTCGTTATTAGTTGACCCTAAATACATGCGTACCAGACAAACCAAATCCCATAATTCAACTCCATTTGCTCAGCCAGAAATCCCCAGAATTCATTCACAAACTAAGTTGTAGACAACAAAGAATCCAACAGTTGTTTCCTAAATATCTCCTCCAGGATCAATGCAGGCAAGTATATATAGGGAATAAAATTAAAGCACTGTTTCTCTTTGAGAATAAATAAAGTAGGGTTTGATTGACCCAGCTGGAGGCCTGGAGCAAGTGACACCCTGTATGACACACACAGGCTGCTGCGCCGTGCAAGCCACGATGCAGGATCATCTTCGACCAACCACTATGACGAATGCCTGCGTCCATTTCGCTGTCACTCTCCTGCACTGTCCTACCATGTAGTATTATTATGCATGGTACTCCAGCGAGGCTTTGTGTGTGTGTATATAATACATAAAACATCAGCTTCACATTTGTCATTAGTCCGTGTCAAGGGGCTCGGTTAGAGCCATAACTCCACAATTCTAAAGCTTCACATTGAAAAGCACTCCCCCCTCTCAGTTTCCGTCAGTTAAGCTTCCTCCCACTGTCCTCCAACAAATCTGCAATCTGGTTCAAAAGCCTGTAAGGGCCTCTTCTTCACTTTCTGTAAGTTTCGATTCAGCCAGTGCCTAGGATCGCATGCGGTTTTGCTCTTTCTTCGTCTCTTTCATCGTTTTGTCTGCATGTTTATGTATGGGGGATTTGGCATCTTGTCTTTTGTCTACATGAATCCTTTCCTGTCGAGTTGATGGGATTTATGAGAAGGTGGAGAAAGTGTAATTAACTAGTGGATCTAGGTCAAAGTAAACTATAATCACTATTAGTACAATCCTATCAGTATTTCTTGCGGTGATGCTTGAATTCAACTGCGCCCACCCCAATTTGCTGACCTGTAATGTAAGAAGTTATTGCACCCAAACTTCTGTATGCCTCTGACTGAATGAGCAATCTAAATTAGGTCCCCCTTTTTTTCTTCTATTTCTTTCTGTCTTGAAACCAAATTATTTTCTCTCAGAAGAGAATCCATGTCGATATTGTAGAGCAAGGAAGCGAAGAGCAGGGAAACAAAGGAGACATGGATGCTTTCAGTGCAGTGATGGACAAGGTGAAGAGCCACCCAGAAGTGATGGAGAAGGTCAGTGCTGTGATGGACAAGGTGAAGAGCAGCCCAGAAGTGGTGGAAAAGGTCAAGGACGAGGTGAAGAGCCTTGCTGATGCTCTCCATCTGCGGACACATGGTAAAACATGCATTGTTTCTGGGGATTGCATTTGCTTTGGTGACTCCTGCACTCCTGCCCATCCACAGCCTGATCGTTAAACATTTGCATCATCCTTACCTTGAACAGGATCCAAAGATAAAGAACCTGAATTTGAAGAGAAGGCAGAAGGAGGTGAGGCAGCGCAGAGCGTCGACGAGGGCACCTCTGCTGACAAGACTGAAGAAGCTAATCTGTTGGAGCAAGTCGTAGAAGAGATTCAGGCTGTCGCCGCAGCTTTGCAGCAGACAGGCCCAACAGCTGAAACTGAAACTGAAACTGAAATTCCAGTTGAGACTTCTCCTCCTCCTCCTGCTGCTGCTGCTGCTGAAACTTCAGCTGAAGGAGACAAGCCTGAAGAAACAAACAGGGAGGTGGAGAAAGATGACCCCAAGAAGCGGCTCGATTTCGCTGGGTTCTTCGCCGTGCTGTTTGAGAGGTTCTGCTCCCCGGGAAACAAGAAGAAAGATTAAGTGATTGCGGGTCCAGCTTGTGGATTTCTCGTTTTGTGATCTTGGACTTGGACATTACAAGGGGATTGTGGGTGGTGTACAGTCTGCAGTTGTGTTCTCTCAAGACAAATCTGCTATTGGTTTTTACTAGTGTCTTCTGTGATGACGGGGCAATGGCTACATTTTACTTGATGTAACTATTGTCACCCTTGTGGAATTGATTAAATTTCTGTGAACAATTGATTTATTTTGGGTTAAGATAATACACTGTGTGTGTGTGTGAAGCCTTGTATAAACATGTGAGAATCAGTTTTGCTAATTGTGAACAAAATCTTAGCGTAACTCACCCTTGTGGAATTGATTAAATTTCTGTGAACAATTGATTTATTTTGGGTTAAGATAATACACACACTGTGTGTGTGTGTGTGTGTGTGTGAAGCCTTGTATAAACATGTGAGAATCAGTTTTGCTAATTGTGAACAAAATCTTAGCGTAACTCAGGTAGCACCATGTTTTGGGGTTGGTTCTATCTGTAATCAAGTTGCATGAAAAAGGGTTGAGTTTTATTTTACTAAGAAAAGGGGGTCAATGACTAGTTCCAAAGATAAAAAGGTGATTCTGTTAGAACAAAGACTACTCAAACCAAATGAAGCTTTGGAGATTCTATTGATAGAAACCATCCAGGTTTCATCTCCGTGTTCGCTAACATTTGATACACAAAAAATCTTCAGGCACATTTGATATACTGACTGAGATAAACACCATAATCTCCAATAAGAGTACTACTAATCCTGTATAGTTAATGTAGGGCAATCTATATATGGTACCCTCATTACAAATTAAAAGTAGCATAATGGATGGTACAAGCAACTCAACCAAATGTTACAGACATAAGAATTATTTAACCAATATACAATACTCTCCATCCTATGCAACATAGAGTGATAGCAATAGAATTCATAACAAGAACAATGTCACAGCCTAAAGTTTCTTCAGTTCATCAGTCGTAACACAAGGATGGTCAACATTGCTTCATTTGTTACCACCTGACACATGGACTCTCTCTCGGGGAGGAACTCCTAGCAATGTCTTCATCATGTCATATGTTGTGAAACCAATGGCTACTGAAGGGACAACCTGAAAACTCCATGTGTCAAGAAACAAAACTTGATATTGACATTATTGTAAAAAATGAACATCCCAGTTGTAGATGTCTAATAATTGCAACTAAGCAAAAGAAAACAAGGAGCAACACAACATGAGTAATATATGTAACTCAGCAAAGGAAAACAAGGAGCAACCCAACAGAGAAAGTTATTTTTCCATGCCACACATTTTGCAATACTGATTCTCATTTTTCATTTTTTTTTAATTTTGTCCTGGCTTATTACCTTGACATAGTTAAGGCTCAAACCAGCGAAGAGTTGTCTCCACCCTTGGCACCGAACAATCAACAAGAGACCCTGGAAAGTTCCTCTTATACGGAAGCCATCACTTGAATTTTGAGGCTGCTTGCTCTGAACCTGAAGACAGAAAGTCTTGTGAGTGGTGACCGTAGGCAACGCAGATGAGATTTAGCAGATTATCAATGCATGGAATACAAGAAATGTACCTGCATTTGTCTTCGGACAACATCCAGTGGATAAGTGAGGGTTTGTCCAAACAAACCAGCTAAAGCTCCGCAAGAGAGCTTCAATATAACAGAATTCTTGTAATCTTCTGGAACTTGAGATTTCAGATCTTCATATATGTAAAATTTTAAGCCAGCATATGGAAGAATACCAATAAGAGTTGGGCCTGTAATTGATGAAAAGAATCTTGAACCCTCCTCTCTTGTCGTAATAATATAATCTAAATATAAATAATACAGGCATCTCAAGTAATGTAATTTAAACTAAAAGTTCAGGATACTCATATGGTAACTCATGTTAAACTAATATATGTCTAAGCCCTGGCAATAGTGTTTCCAGTCACCTATGGAACCAGTACTTGGGAATAAAAGTAACTAACAGTAGTGCCATCATGTTTTCAGGAAAACCAAGAAAGAACTGAATATGCATATTTGGTATCAACCTAAATTGATACTTAGCATCACGTTACATTATAAACAAAGGTTGCAGTGTGGAACATTAGCTGTGGCATGGCAATGCTGGAAGAAAACGGAGTAAATTGCTAGCCTCACACTGATGAGCCATAAACGGTACTACAAATCTAAGCAAATGAAATTAGACTGATAGGATAAGACATACCAACTCCACGATATAAAGATCGCGCGCCACCTTCCTTGTAAACAGTCTTGAAGACATCTTTTATGCCATTATATGTTTGTTGTTGATGAGAATTTCCAAAAGAATTGCCAGGCATGCCAACATTTGAAACCTTGGAGCAACCGTGAAGAAATTAGTGTTAACAGCTTTGAGCCAACATTGGTAATAACAATACATCAAAAGCCGACATGGCGCAAACAACTAGTATTTGCCCAGAGAGTTGTTCCAGCAATACATCTATTGATGGAGACTCTTCACTACAATCAAAGGAACAAAATGAAAAAAAAAACAAATAATATTTGCTTAGAGAGTTGCTCAATACATCTATTGATGGAGACTCTTCACTACAATCAAAGGAACAAAATGAAAAAAAAAAACAAATAATATTTGCTTAGAGAGTTGTTCCAGCCATACATCTATTGATGGAGACTCTTCACTACAATCAAAGGAACAAAATGAAAAAAAAAAATGCATCAGTGAACATGGTAGTACAATACCTGGTATGCTAGCTTGGTCCTAGCCAAGTCTAATGGGTATGTACACAAAACTGCAGTACCACCAGCAGCAGAGCCAGCTAAAAGATCAACAACAGGCCCTGTACCTATTGATGGAGCAAAATTGTTCAATATCCAGCACCTATACTGCTCATATGTCATGTAATGTAATGCTGCATATGGAACAATTCGAAGCACGCTTGCACCGTTCCCTCTGCATGGATAATGACAGTGGATTCAGATCACTATACTTAATTCATCAGTAAAAAAAAAGCCTGAGGCATTTCTGCCACTGTACTCACTTGTAGAAGCCTCGAATTCCCTCGTATTGCCACAGCTTCCTCAAGGACTGGAGGATCCCAAGGGACTGGAAACCTTCAGTTCTTGTCTACAAAGCAAACAGCAAAATTGCAGCAAGTGAGCTAAACACCAACACAATCACCACCAATAATGAAACTGATAGAATGGGCAGTTTGGGACCTGCAATAAGATCTTGACCCTCTCCAGTGGTGCTACTGCAGTCTTTGCAAACGCACCAGCAGCGCCGCCGGCGATAAGCTCTTTGGCATAGACCGGGAGCAAGTCCAGAGCGGAAGCATTCACTTGCGCAGCTGCTGAGGCCGAGGTGAAGGTGGATTCTTGTGAGGAACCCATCTCCCGAACGGCCGAGTATATAATCAGGATTTGTGATATGTGCACTCCCCACCACTACCGAACACTGATATGAGCATCAAACTAAACTAAGGGTAAGGGGTATCTTTGGACAGGGCGGAATCTCCCCAAGAATATGTCCCCAAAACCGGCAATACAATCTGTACTTTGGCTACCCACCACTTGCATTAAGAGAAATTAAAAGATAAGGTAGAATCCTGCACGGCGATTGGGTGTTAATCACCCAGGAACCCAATCTTTCCCCTCCCGAGCTGAAAAAGGTGAAAGGCAAAAGGGCGGAAAATCTAGCGTGAGCTGGATCCCCCACCCAGGACAGGATTCACATCCCCAAGAAGCAACAACTGTACGCTCTTGTTACTGGAAAGCACAACAATCGCATCAGCAGGAACCGATTTAACGCAGGCCAGTAACTCCGAAATCGACAAAGTAGTTATTTTTTGGATTCCTACAGCGGCGCGAGGAGGAGACGGGCAGATCCCACGGGCCGCCCCTCCGTTCGTGATCGCAGGAGGGCGAACGGTGACTCGCTAGCCCATGGGCCTGCGGCTAGCTCCGGGGACGGAAGGTGAGAGCAGGAGCCTGTCCGCCGGGCGGCGAGATAGGGGCGAAGGCGGGTCGAGCGCGGGCAGGTCCCTCGCATCCACCGAGTCGCTCCAAGGGACGGGTAGAAAAATACTCATCAATCGCGCGGGATTTGCGGGGGGCGAAGGGTGAAGGGCAGGGAAGACCCCGATCGAGGAGCCGTGGTGGCGGCGGCGGCGGCTGGGGCGGCCGCGGATTGGATCCGGCCGCCTGACCCGTGGAAGAATCGCAACTGGCGTGGCGTTTTGCTCTAGCGGGAAGGGGGAGAGGGAGGGAGGGAGGGAGGATTGATCAGTTGATGTGCTTTCCCGTGGAGGAAGAAGAGTCGTGGGGCGGTGGCGGTGGCGTCACACGATTGGCGGTTGGTCTGGGTCCCAGCAGAGCTGGCGCTGTCAATGGAAAGCGAAGAGGTGAGCGCATATTGGAGCCAGTTTAGTGAGCTGGGCCACCCACGCACTGAGAACGCGCGTGGAGTTGGGCCGCGGCCCACATACCACGTATCAAAGTATCAATACCGCCTTAATACGCGTATAGCAAGGGATACGGATCTACACGCATACTGTATACGTACAAAAGGCCTACCAGAGCAGACCCTGACCCCACCCGTCGCCGTCCTCGACACACTGCGTCTGCAATCTCGCCGAGTTCTCATATTCCTTCGACTTCCATTCCCGCGCCAAAATCCGCCAGTCTCGCCATCTCGCCGAGTCGCCGAGTCCCCCGTCCCGCCGGAGATCCCCATCTAGCTCTCTTGGTTCTTTGGTTCCTTCGGTTCTTTGCTTCTGCCGGTTCTTGTTTGCGACCGCGCCGTGCACATGGCCGACTCCGCGATTGCGCCGCCGCCGCCGCTGAATCCCATCTCTCGGGGTTTGCTTCCAACACCACCATCCGCGAGCGGCGGCCCCTTCCGTACCCGTGCTTCCTTGCTCGACTCCGTCTCGCCGGGTTTGCTGCCAACCCCACCCGCGATTCGCCGACCGTTGCGTACCGCTGCTTCTTCCCTGTCATTGCCGGGCCGGGCATCCGCCAGCGAAAGTTGGATCGGAGACAAATCACGCCAAGCTGCACTGCCAACCCAGATCGAAACAAGATGCAAGATTCCAGCCAAGATCGAAACAGCATACAAGATTCCGGGGCGTGCTTCTCTTAGTGAGAATTGGGTTAGAGACAAGCTACTCGCCAGTGCCAGCGCCAGTACCGAGTCGGCGCCCACGCCCACGACTACTCTTCCCATCAAACCCATTGGAGCGCCCACGACCAATCTCCCCGTCAAGCGCATCGGATCCGAAGTGTCGTCGGCCGACAGCTGCTTCAAGAGGCCAAGGTATGTCCTCTTATCAGAGGACTCGGGCTCTGAATCAGAGCCCGAGGACTCGTTCTATGCTGGTCCGGCTTTTCTGAAAGCGCCTCATCCGAGTTGTCTTCCGATACCCATTTATCTTATGAGTTCTCATACCAATCTATCTTATTGAATCTATTCTTTGAGTTCCAATGCCAATCAATCTTATTAGAATTTGATATGTCTTATAGTAATAACTTTAGTTCCCTTTTAATATCAATCCATCTTATCTAGATTTTATTATATCATGAGAAACAACTTTAGGACATGTTATTTTCTTATTGCAATCAGTTTTGTATCTTTAAAATAACTCCTTTTCTGGGAAAAGAAAAGAATTTTCTCATAGAATTTCATAGTTTGAAGATAGAGATTAGAATATGCTTGTTTTTTCATTTTATCGCTCCAATACTTTGCATTTCTATTGGTGTCATTAATCTGCAATTTAATTTTCACCATATTCAGTTTTTATATAGTATACAATACTATAATTGTGAAAAAGATTGATTTTAAGATTTTATTCCACATTCAATCTATCCATATATTGGCTTTTCGTTTTCTACAACATACTACAGCTATTTTGTAAAAAAAAAAAATTGTTGCATATTCTTGTGGAGATATTTTTATTGTCTGCAGGTATTGCTTCGGTGATGAGGCAGTCCCGATGTCATAGGCAGCCCCAATGTGCAGCCAATCAGGGAAGAGACGAAGGGCAGGAGGGAAACCACAAAGCCATGCAACAGTCACCTCCTCCAATCACAGTGGGCTTTGGTGCCAATGGCTGACCAGCCTTCCCAATCAGCTGCAGCAGTGGTATAGATTTGGAAGACCTATCGATGATCTATTGATGGAATTTGAGATGTTTTTTTTTAGATCGACAGCAATAAGCCTTGTGGCTGGGCTATTACTATGTATTAGGTTGTAGGTTGTAGTAGATGTGCTTATGTCAGCACCTTATCTCTATCTTGCTTTAGTATCTAGATTAGCATATGTTGTTTACTAGGCTTCTTGGCAGCCAAGTTTGCTTTATGTTGAAGTTTCTTGGCAGCCAAATTTGCTACCCTTATATGTACCCAAACCAGTCATTGTTGTGGCTAAGACTAATAAATTTGAGATTTAGCCCCAATACATGTGTCTATCTCCAACAAATGGTATCTAGAGCCTGAGTTCATCTGTGTTCTACTCCTACCTGTCCCAATCCCACGACCATGCCTGTCTACTCCTATTCCTCCTCTTCCTCGAGTTGCTCCGCCACTTCCAGCGAACGGCGCAGGCAGGTAGCCCCACAGGGCAGCGGCGATGCAGAGATCGCAGCGATAGAGGCAGAGGTTGTGTGGGATGCTGAGCGGCTGGAGCGTGCCCGGACCGCAGCGGCATGCAAGCGCGAGGCGACTGATGGCGTGGAGATGGTAGAGCGGCAGCAGCAGGAGGTAGTGCAGTGCTCGAGCGCAGCGACTGCCGGCTGCTGAGCTGGCAGCAGCGTGGGTTGAGCAAGAGGTCGCAGACGCGTCGGCTATAGCCTAGGAAACGGCAGCGGAGGCCGCTGCCCTGCACGGCAGAGCAGAGCCGCACGACACGGGCGCTACTGCGGGCGATGTGAGAGGCCGCGGCGGTCGTGATGTGGGAGGACGTGACGTGGGCGCGGGTCGCGCTGAGGCTTGGCTCGAGCGCGAGTTGCGGGTCGAGCAGCGGGCGTGGGATGCTCGTGGCCTTGGCGATCGCGGTCTGCGACGCGACCTCGATGCCGGCGCTCAGGATCCTCGCATCGACCGCTACCTGGAGTACAACGTCGGCGGGAGCGGCGCAGAGCTGGAGCGGCTCAGGTAATATATTCAACAGTAGTGGTCCATAATTACTGGAGACATGACTTATATTCATCAAGCATTTTATTCCTATCAAATTAAATTATTGATACAGTAATAACTCGTGGCTTCATTGATGGCTCAGGTAATTCAAATTAAACCCATATACTGGTGGCTCAGGTAATAACTCGTGGCTTCATTGGTACGGTATGGACTTTTATCTCCATATACATTTTCATTGGATCATACCTATCAATTAAATTATTTATTCCCTGCGCATTGAACTGAAAAATAGCAGACATAGGATTCTATACTGATGGTTCTGCAAAAATGTCAATTATATTATTCATTCCTAGCTGTAGCATTGAACTAAGAATTGTTGTTTGTGGAAGCTTTACACACAACTTTTCAGTGCCCCTGTCATTAACAACTCCTTTTCTGCATATGTGAACTTACCCTCATAAAGCATTTCAGTTGACTGATCATGCGTGCTGCAAATCCTGTATTTACATTTAACTATTGAATTAAATGGAGAGGTCACTTGATTGCATTATTCTTTTCTAAAACATTCCATGACTCCTGAATGCAAATTACAGCAGGTTTAGCATCAAACAACACATCACGCATGAGATTGCACTTGTCTGAATCGCCTAGACCGCGAATGTTCCATGATACAACGAGGAAAGAGCGATTGTTCGGATTCATGGATTAAGGTTACAATACCAGAAACAAACAGAACACAGATTAGACTTGCAACAGAAGAACACAGAGATAGATACATTGCCAGACTCTTGAATCCCAGCGACCATTGGGGTGACAATGCAAGCCGCCGACAGGGAGAGGAGAGCGCGGTCCAATCATCATTCAGCGACGTCAGTCACCACGCCGACGACGTCGACGTTCCGGCAGCTAAGCTTGGCCGCAGACACCAGCTTACGCAACTCCACCCCGCCAAGCAGCAGCAGGTTGCGGGAGAGAATGTTGTGCTTAGCGACATGCTTCCTCAAGGTTTTAGAGCAACCGGAGAGGAAGTTGAGCAGAGCCTTGCGCTGAATGGCCTGCGTCGTCATATCCACGAAGTTGCTGGACCCCTTGGCAGCAAGGCGGGAGCTGGAGCGAGTTGGAGCAGCAGGGCGAGCTTGGGCGCGTATGGGGGCAGCAGAGCGGGCTAGGGTGTGAGCACGGGTGCGCAGGCGACGGCGGTGGTAAGTTAAGATGGCAGGGCTACCGGTGCTAGCAGGCGAGGCCGCGCTGATGGGAGAGGCGATTGAAGGCGGCGGTGCATCAGCCTGGGCAATCGGTTTAAACCGACAAATCGGTTCGGTGTATTCGGTTTCCAAAAAATTCGGTTTGTACATATCGACAACCGATCGGTTATTTAAAGAAATAGAAACCGACGAATTCGGTGTCGGTTTTTAAAGTTCGGTTTCCGGTTTCCACCGAACAAACCGAGACCTACATCATCATGGAAAACAACGTGGAAAAAAATCTGTGCGCTTCAGATCTACTACGTCGGAAGAGACAAGGAGATTGTGCTTCAAAGTACTACTCATATTCTCAGATTGCAAACAAGGACAAAAAAAGATTAAAAAAATCTATCGGCATTTGCTGAGGTACCGCACGATGGACGCAAGTCCTCGTACAGTCGATTTGTTGTCTCGTCGTCGACTTGATGGATGTGTTGTCTTCCCGCCAGCCTGCGCCTCTGCCTTCCAGTCGCCGCCGTAGCCTGCGCTGCCCGATGCGCCACCGGCCCTCGTGACCGCTACCGCCGTGTAGGGCTGCGTGAGCTGAGCAGCGACCAGGATGCGCCACCGCCGCCGCGTTTTTTTGTGGACGATTCGTGGAGATAGGGTTAAGGAGAACTGAGTGTTGTGCGGCTTATATACGAGGTGAAGCTTGGGCCTTTGCTGGCCTACTGGGCCGCGGGCAGCTGGCTGGTGGTGATGTGCTCGCCTCGCTCAGTCACTGTTGTAGGAGTCGGTTTGCTCGGTTTCTCGGTTAGCTGGGACTAAAAACCGTTGCCGAAACCGACACCCGAACTTCTCAGTTCTAGAAACTGAAATTGAAATCGAAAACCGAAAAAACAAAACCGACATTTCGGCTCGGTTCGGTCCGGTTTTCGGTTTTCGGTGTAAACTTGCCCAGCCTGAGCGGTGCAGGCGGGCAGGCCTGCTCTACAGAAGGGTTTAGCAGGCGCGACAGAGCGAGAGCCAAACCCAGCACAAGAGAAGCAGGCAGAACAGCGCTAGCTTTGGCTTTGGCTAAGGTGGAGGGAGGAGCATGGGAAGTGTTGTTAGGCAGTGGGTCAAAAGCATACTGGCACTGGAGCTGGTGCAGGTGCTGAGTGTTGCTTGCTTGAGAGTTACCACGGCCCGGTGCCCCCAGCGGAGGGAACATTCGGCTGTAGTAGTGCTGCATTGGCCGTCCTTGCTGCTCCCTGCTGACAGGCCCCTGTGGCCCAAGGCTTGGGCCACCCGCTGGAGGTGCAGGGGGACTGAAGAAGTGCGCTAGGTTCCCCGACTATCCAGTTGGTACTCCCGCGGCCACACCCTGATCGGAGCAATCTTGGCCACCGCACCTTCGCGCCTAGCGCCCTCCTTGGAGGAGATGCGCACCTCGAACGGGATCTCAAGGCGGTCATTAACCTCCAACAGCAGGCGCAGGGGAGCGAAGTTATCTCCAGTGAGGCAGTCGGGGTCGATCTTCGCCACCTCACTGAAACCCCTGAAGCACTCCTTGATCTTGTCTTCGTACCAGTGCTCGTTGGGGAAGTCAGAGACAGCCACAAAAGCGAGCCAGGTAGGAACACGAAAGAAACGGTTAGAGGTCTCCTCCGGTTTCTGGAGGAGGAGTTGTGTATCATTGAGGGAGATAGGGCTGTGGAGGTGTAAGGCATCACGAGCCATCGATGACTCACAGCGAAGCAGCATTGCTCCTCTGGAAGATGGAAGGAGGTCGACGGGGAGAAGAGGATCAACCAGACGCAAGGCATTGCGGATGAACGGGCTGACCTCAGAGGAAGGGACCGAGGGCTCAAGGAAAGCGAAGAGCAGACGATCAGAGAGCACAGGTCGGCTTGGAGAGACCCACGCATCGACATAACGCGCACGGCCCTCCTGCCAGGAGAACTCATCGGAGCCAGAGGAGTTCAGCTCGCCGTGCACGAACTCCGCATCAGAGCCCCCGTCGAAGCCAGGCCGCGTCCTGCGGTCGATGACGGCTTGGGCGGGAGCTACCTGTGACTGAGGCGGCGAAGGGGCAGGGGCCGGAGCTGGGGCCGCGACGTCATCAATGAACTTGTCGACGCACAGCGGGCCGGCTGGAGGGGGCTCAAATGCCAGCTCGTGAAGAGACTGGGAGCTCAGAATCTCCACCGGCGCAGGGCCAGCAGACGATGACGCGACCAGACAGGCTGGGTCGAAGGCCATGGAGGACGGAAAGGAGAACTCCGGCTCATCAGACTCATCCGGCAGCGAGGAGGGAGCAGGGGGCGCGGAGCGCGCACGCAAGGCGCCATTGGCGGAGGAAGGACGAAAGGGGGGCAGGCGGCGAACAGAAGCGCGAAAGAGGCGGCGAAGGGACATCTTGCAGTCCGGGCTCCGGTGGCCGAACAGAAAACAGCGGCGACAACGCACGGGATCGCGGCAGTCACAGACTAGGTGATCAGGAGCCAAGCAGCGGAAGCAGCCCTCGGAGGAGGAGCGAGGGGTTAGGGTTTTGAAAGCAATTGGCTGGGGAGAGGGAGGGGTGAGGGCTGCCTCCAGGTACGAGCGGGGTAGCTGGGCATTGAAAGCTCATGCGCGAGGAGAGGCAGAACAGGCTGGCGACGCCACGGCGACAAGACGTCGCACAGATTCCCGTGTGGCCAAGAGAGCAGGGCGAGAAGGGAAAGGCTATGCTAGGACAGACAAAAGATTTGGGGGAACAGTTCCCAGGCAGATTGTCTTGGAGCCAGAGCAGGGAAAAGCGGGCCTAGAGCTGAAGTCAACAGCAGCACTAACTGTGGTAGATGAGATGGAACCGATCGCAATTACTGAGGACTCTGCAGGCAGGCGGTTGAAAGCGTGCCGCGCCGCGGCGAGGGAAAGGTGAAGGAAAAGCGAGACGTCGCCAATGTGCAGAACGCCACGAATGACAAGAACATTGGCAACATTGCGGCTGGAGACAAGAAACTCGAACACACCCTCGACAACACGAACGACGCTAAAAGCGACCCGGACAAGGCACAAGCAAGTGACGCAACGAGTTCTTGATGAAAAACACATTGTAACGAGGATCATGGGAAGGCGGGGTTACCCAAATCGGAGCAGGCGCCGGAGAGGGGGCGAGGAGGTTCGGAGCCACCATGGCGTGATGCTCCGAGAGCAGCAGGTTCTGCAGTTCATACCGAGCTGGGGCAGGCGGAACGACGGTGCAACGCGGACGGCCAGCAGGGGCTGGAGCAGCAGGACGACGGCGAGCAGACGGCTCCGGTAGGACCAGGGCTCCAGGGGCTGGGGCTGAGGCTAGAGGCTCGGGGAGCGGTGGTGGAGGCGGCGGGGACTGAGGAGACGCACGAGGCGGGGGAGGCGGAGGAGGCGGTGGGGACGGTGGTGGAGGGGGCGGAGGTGGCGGAGGTGGAGGCGGGTGGGGCGGCGGCGGCGGCGGCCGGAAGTCGCCCTTTGGGTCGCCCTCCGGGTCGCGCATTCCTCTCCTCAATAGCCGACGATCCTCTCAAAGTGTTTCTTGTTCAAAGCCAAAACCTTCCTTCCCCCGAACTTCGCGTCCTCCTTTGTTGTTTCCCAAGCTGATGGCACCAGGGGGGACTGATTACTGCTTGGGACGCAGCCCTCTTCTCGCTATCCAATCACTTCACTAAACCGCACACGCTCACAACAGCCCTTACCTGCAACCTCTCCAACTTGGACCTAACCATTACCAACACGTATGGTCCCTCGGATCACTCCGGCTCCCCAACTTTCCTCCAGCATCTTCAGGAACTTCCTCCTCTAATCTCTGGCTCATGGATCCTGCTCGGTGACTTCAACCTTGTTAGTTGCACGGCTGACAAGAATAACGGCCAGATTAATGTGCCTTTGGCAAATGCTTTTAATGACTGTATTCAGCAGCTCAATGTCTCTGAGGTAGTTCTTTCGGACAGGCTCTATACCTGGTCCAACAGGCAGCTGAACCCTGTGCTCGCCAAGCTCGATCGCGTGTTCACCAACAACGATCTAAATTATGCCTTCCCTTTCTCTCACCTGTCCTCTCTTCCTAAGCCGACGAGTGATCACACGCCCTTGCTCCTGTCTCTTTCCACTAGCATCCCCAAGGCTGGTACCTTTCGTTTCGAAAATCTTTGGCTGCGAAACCAGTCCTTCCTTCCTGCAGTTCTTCCGAATTGGCATCAGACACCGACGTGTGCTGATGCTGCTGGGCAGTTGGCAGCTTGCATTAAGTCGACGCGAGCAGCGGCAAAGGTTTGGTCTAGGTGTAACAGGGCACCACCCCTTCTAACACAGAATTGTCAATTCATTATTCAGCTATTTGATTTCTTCGAAGAGTCGCGTCCCCTATCTCTTGATGAATCCCAGGTCCGCAGGCTTGCCCAAGATAGGCTACAGCAAGAGTTAAAGAACCGGGCAGCGTACTGGAAGCAGCGAAGCAAGCAACGCCGGATCAGAGAGTGTGATGCCAACACTGCCTTCCACCATGCTCATGCCACCCAGCGACATCGCCACAATTTCATCCGCTTGGTTCGAGTCGATGGCGTGGACATCGTCAGTCACGAAGGAAAGACCAATGCACTATCTGCCTACTTCAAATCAATCATCGGTGTCCCGGGGGTCTCTACAGCAGCTGACCTGTCCTCCATCTGCGTGGATCGTCCGTCTCCAAGTGCTTCCATTACTGAACCATTTTCCGAGTCAGAGACCAAGCTTGCACTGCTTGCAATGAACAGAGAGACAGTGCCCCTGGTCCTGATGGCTTTGTGTCGGCGTTCTTCAGAGCTGCATGGCCATCTGTAAGAGCTGACATCATGCGTCTCATGCACGCTTTCCATGGGGGGACGGCAGACCTGCAGCGTATCAACCGCTCATTCATGGTCCTAATTCCGAAGAAGCCTGCTGCCGTCGATGTTGATGCCTTCAGGCCAATCTGCTTGCAGAACTGCTCAGTAAAGCTTATTTCAAAGGTGCTAACTTCCAGGCTTCAGAAAGAGATCCCAACCCTTATTGATATCAACCAAACTGGTTTCATCAAGGGAAGGTCCATCTCTGATACCTTCATCTACGCCATGGAGCTGGTTCAAGTCTGTCACAAAAGGAGGAAGCCAGCCATAGTTCTGAAATTGGACTTCGCCAAAGCTTTTGATACTGTCAATTGGGACGGGCTGTTCAGAGTGCTTCGGTCAAGAGGTTTCAGTGAACGGTGGATCAGCTGGATGTCTTCCCTGCTGCAGTCTTCTATGTTAGCTGTGCTGGTCAATGGTTGCCCTGGACCATGGTTTAATTGTAAGCGGGGTCTTAGACAGGGAGACCCCCTCTCGCCGTATCTATTCCTGCTTGTCGCTGAGACCCTGCAAGGGCTGATCAGGCGTGCATCGGAGATCAGACACCCTACAGATGTTGCCCTGCCTTGCGCCGTGCTCCAATATGCTGATGATACGCTTATTATCTTCAAGGCTGATATCAGTGTGGCTGCAAAACTAAAAGATATTCTGCAACTCTTTGCCAGTATGACAGGCTTGCATATCAACTTTGCCAAGAGCAGTTTGGTCCCGATACATACTGATGATATCTTGGTTTCTCAGTGCATCCAGTTGCTTGGTTGTAGAAGGGATACTTTCCCTCAGTCTTACCTTGGCCTGCCATTATCAGTGCACAAACTGCCTGCGTCTGCCTACTTACCGTATATTCACAAGGCCGACAGGTACCTCAGCTCGTGGCAAGCAAATCTGCTGAACCAAATGGGTCGTTCTGTGCTAGTCAACTCGGTCTTGGACTCTCTGCTAGTCTATTTCATAAGCTCCCTTCAGTTACCGTCACATTGACAAAAGAAGAAGGGCTTTCCTTTGGTCAGGTGACAAGAATGGCAAAACCTCCCCAGCCAGCTGCCTCGTCGCGTGGGTAAACGTGTGCAACCCAAAAGATCTTGGAGGGCTGGGAATCAAGGACATGGGAATTCAGAACATTTGTCTGTTGCTAAAACTTTTGCACAGGTTGCATTGCTCCAACTCCTCGGCCTGGGCATCCTGGGTGCAGAACAGAGCGTCTGTCGCCACTCTTTCAGGAGATATCCACGGTGATCAGTGGCAGGTTCTTCGTTCCCTTCTGCCTCTCTACAGGGCCATCACCTCCGTCCAGCTTGGTGATGGAAAAAACTGCTCCTTTTGGCACGATGTTTGGCTGGCTGATGAGGCCTTGGCTGATGCTTTCCCGGCTCTGTTCACCCACTGCATCAGGAAAGATGCCACCGTTCTTGAAGTTCTATCCGACGACCTGCATTGCTGCTTTGTTCAAAGGCTGTCTCCGCAAGCTGCTGCTGATCTGGCGTCGCTTCAACAAACGCTCGGTGGTGTCACCTTGCTGCCATCCCAAGACAAGCGTTTGAGTCCCTTCGCCTTGGGGGATGGTCGGCTTGACAGTGGCGCCCTCTACAGGCTTCGTAAAGCCCGTGGCCGACCAGTTGACCCCAAGGCAGCCTTCATCTGGAAAAACTCGGCACCGCCGCGGGTTCAGTTGTTCATGTGGCTTCTAATGCAACGGCGAATTCAGTGCCGCACGGTTCTTTTGACAAAGCATGTTGTCGACGATGCAACCTGTGAAATATGCAGTGAGGCTCAGGAGGATGCAGAGCACATCATCTATGGCTGTAGGCTTGGACGGCAAGTTTGGCACCTTCTCAACTGGCCCTCTATGCTCTCTGCTAATCTAACTGTCCTGCATAACATCAACCCTGAAGGAGGCGTCCCAGCTGACGAGTCTTCGGCTTTCGTCGCTTTGGTTTGCTGGCAGCTTTGGAAGGCTAGGAATGCGGCCATCTTCAGACAGGTCAACATGAACGCAAACCAGCTCCTTGCCTCCTGCACTGCTACTGTGCTTCAATGGCGTGCAAGGTTCAAAATGCAAAAGAAACACATTGCTGATTCATGGTGTCTTATCTTTGAATCAGCAAGACAGGGGCTGCCTGCCTGACTGCCCTTCTTCTTCTTCTTCTTCTTCTTCTTCTTCTTCTTCTTCTTCCTCTACTCCTCCTCCTACTCCTTCCACTTTTCAATCTTCGCTGCTTCCTTTGTTTCTTTCTTTCTTTGCTTCTAGTTTTGGTCAGTTTTGTGACCTTGTAAACCCCTGTAAAGAGTTCTCAAGGGCCTGTTGCAGGCCATTCGCAATGAATAAAAAGCAGGTGGGGAGCGACTCCCCCCCGTAGAAATTCAAAAAAAAAAAACATTCCATGGCTCATGGAAACTTACAGTCTTACATTCATAACTGCTTTTCCCTTCAGGTCAGGCACCTTATTTTATCCTTTCAATATAACTTTCCAGAAATCAAGTTGATCTACTAATTGGCAAGGGTAGATTTTCTAATGTCTTTTTTATACAAAATATCACTTATTGCGTAGAGCTTGTCAGGCTTCCTGATCTTTTTCACATATGTAACATCATCATACTACCTGAATGCTCATGTCATGTTCTGGTTTACAAACAAAAGAATACCTGAGGGTAGAACTCATCATCTTGCTTCCCAAACTGTATCCAATTGTATATCTGTATGCTTAGCAGAAATACAACCAGTGCATCTTTTTGGTCAAATATAAGTAGGGAGGACTATGCAGATATGATTATAGTGGTCATCTCTAACATAGCTACTTGCTCCCAGCAACATTGGCACTAGCATTGACCTGTAGTCTGTAGTACATACACTCACTCAAATCCTGCATTCTCTGAAAACTGAACCTGTAGCCGATAACTGCAGAAATGTTACAATGGCAAAACTCTAAAACCTACCCTTGCTGAATAGCAAAACTACTAAACAGTAGCTACTGCTAGCTCAACTTGTTCTCTATCAAAACTGAAAATACATGCTACTACTACCTGTAACTATCATTCAATGAGTCATCGTGTTATGTCTTAGTTTTATTGTTCTGCATCTACTTTGAGTAAATATTCATCAATTTATATTTTGAGCATTTTTTTGCAAGCTTAATGAGAAACTAGAAATCAAGACAAATAAAGGTATGTCCGTGCCATATATTACACTATTACACATGCTTAACTATGACTGCAATAGTGACAAACCCCTTTGAACTGAACAATGAAGCTAACCTACATGTTTGTTATCGTTTCTTGAGATGCTTATTTGTGTTGCCTGAGAAGAGAGTTGATAGAAGAGAAAAGAAGTCATGCGACAAGGCACTCAACCATAAGCACCAAAAGGATTGAATATCTCCATTGTATTGTATGATGCAAGTGCTTGACGATTAATACCTTGGTACTGTAATAGATCATTCTAGGATCGAGCTCACAATGGTAAGCAACTAGCAATGGTAAGCAACTAGAGAGCTCGACTGGTAGAATTATTCGTTGAGATTATGTAAAATTTGGGTTTGCCCTATGTTGAATTATTTGTAAAGATGAATTATTAGACTTCAAAAATTTTAAATATAAATATAATGACATAATATGCCATTAAAATTTCACATTGATGTTTTTTTGGCCATTAATGTCTTCTAACAAAGTTATCACCAGTTGTATGCTTTGTAAGGCTCCTTTTGGTCATGATTGATTTGATTTGCATCACAATTGTCCATGTGTGTTTCAGTTTTATTGAAATATTTTGCTCTCGATGCAACGCACGGGCATTTACCTAGTTCAGTATGAGAAGCCAAGTGAAGAGTTTGCATTTGTTCTCCGAGTGTGCTCTCCAAATTAGCTCCGGCCAGAATTGTCTGAAACTCACTTAGAATTGGATGCGGTATGCCGACCGGGTGGAGTATACACAATCAGGGGTCCACTTAGCAATTGAATCTTGCATGTCTGGCTGTAAGTGGATGTTCTGAATTCTGAGCCAGAGGGATACAAACTCCTCCACATTGGTGGCCATTGTGATCTTGCCTTCTTATTGGATTTATAGTTCATTGTCTCTTTATAGCATCATAAATAAGCTTGTACAGTTGTACTCCCTCCGTATCAGAAATAGATATCGTTTTGAACAAGGTTTGAGTCAAACATTGAGAATATAAATCATGAAGAACGTCTAAATCATTGAGTTTAGAGATATGAAAATCATATAAATAAATTTGTCTTGAAAAATACTTTTATAAAAATATACATATACCACTTTACAATAAATATTTTTTTTAAAAAAAACAAGTGATCAAAGTTGTACTTTGGAGACCGTGTCGCTGTCCTAAACGACATCTAAAAGCGATACGGAGGGAGTATATATGCAAAGCTTTGACCATCTCAGGTCAGTATGAAGTTTGCTTTTGGCTTCTTTCTCATAGTTTTACCAGTACCTCTTAATGTTCTTTGGTATGCTCAAATTTTCATTGATTCATGTTACCTATGTACATGTTCTGAATCTTGTGGACTTATTTTCTTCAAGAGTTTTGTGGGATTACAAAATCTTCAATAGTTTTGATATTTCCTTAAGTTTTGTGGGAGGCTTGAGCCCTATCAAAACCAAAAGGTAGTGGTACATTTCTGAAAGTGAAACTGGTCAGAATAGTGTAGTTTGGCACATCATGAAAGAGGGCAATTCCATTTTCTAATTGCCTATATCAATTTTGATATATTCCCTCCAATTCTTGCGGAGAGGGATATCAATGGAGAAAGAGTATGGGATTCTGTGAACTACCTACAGGTATCTTTTTTTCGCAAACATGCCTTAGCATGCCTGCAGGTATCTTTCCAGTAAGGTTTTCTGAAGGATGCAATGTTACATAAGAACCAGTGCCAATAAGTTTGAACATTTCGTGAGTTTTGCTTTCAGGACAGAGCCTTTGAATCTGCTTCAAATTCCAGTTGGTTCTTGAATATGAATATTTGTGGATTTTTTGTTTACTTCACATTCAAGTATTGATTGTTATAGAAGGGTGAACACCTAGTGAGGCACTTCTTTGTTCATTCAACGGGCTAAACTGCAATCAGAGATGTCAAAATATGAATTTATTACTTTTTTTGGGTGAAACACTGTTTTTCAGCTGAATGCTACTTATGTGCTGTGACAATTGATTGTTTGGGACTATGGAAGAAATAACGCTTATTAGAGTACGTAGCAGCCTCTTGAACAATTGGATTGTTTCACTATTTTAATACATTCAGTATTTGCCAACACATGGGTATTAGGCCAATTCAGTACAATAGTATGTTGATGTCATTTGCATTTTCTACTACAAAATGCTATGCTCTACTGAAGGTTTATTTAACCCTATATTCTTCAACGGGATCCTGCAAGGAACACGTGGCCACGTCACCTGAATTATTTTCGGCCATTGGATCTTGTATCATGCGGCTACGAACGTCTCGAGCGGATTCGACTGGAATTGGATTCTTCTGCTTCGTGTTCGCTTCCGTCGGATTCTCCCTGCTTCTCACATAGTTGTGCAGCTTCTGCTCTAGAGCTGGCGAACCAAATATATACTCAGATTTCCACTTCTCCGACGCGGCTCCTCAGAAATATCTCGCCTCTTCCCCGTCGCTCCCTCTCCCTTCCTCCCCGTCGCTCTCTCTCTCCCCATCGCTCTCTCCCTCTCTCCGACACGACGATGGCAGGCACAGGCGGCCATGGTGGTTGCGGTTGTGACTGCCCTCCTGCTCGTCTCCCCCATGTCGCAGCGTGCTGCCCGGCCTAGCGCCGCCGGTTCATGCATGCGAGGCGATGGTGGAACGCGACGGCGACTCCGGGCTGCGGCGCTGCGCCATGCTTGGATAGGAGATTGGCGCCCCATGACCGGCCATGTCCATGGCCGCCAGTTGGTTGTCCCTCTCCCCTCCCTGCGCTGCCTCCTTCCTTTGCTTGGTGCTACAGGAAACCCTAGCCACCTATGGTACAGGTCGCCGTCGCCCATCGCCGACTCCACCCCGGCTGCGGTGCTCTACTCCCGCGTCCACGCCCTCGCCCGCGACACCACCGGCGGTCACCGCATCACTGTCCCTCTGTCGATTACGTGGACAGAGAGGTAAGCTCGAATCTCCCATTTGTCTTAGCCTCTTTTCACTGGATGTTGTGGTGGTCGGCTCCAAATTGTTGTTGCAACTATCAAATTACTTGTACAAATATAATATAGATCAGCTTCTAATTATTTTTCTCAATTTAAGATGCAAGTGCTCTGTGTTCACGCTCCAGGGAAGACGTTATTTGCGGGAGGTAATTCTAAAAATGGTTTCAGGTTGCATTTATTTTCTCCTTAATCTGTGATCAGATCTGTAATCAGTTCACCAATATTGGTGCATTCTTTGGGATGTTTTAGTTTACCTTTATGATAATAAAAATTGTTGGATGCTACAAACCGTCCCTTATTTTTGTTTCTTTTCTTTAGACTACGTCACATGATATTTTGCAATAATTACTAATGGTATACCATGGGTTCAGCTTAACCACCAATAATGATTTGTTGTGATCCTTGTTAATAATTAACTGAACTCTGATGTGTTGTTTCATACAATGGAATCCAGGTTGGTTATTAGTACGCAACTCAAAGTTTTGAGACATGAGCCATCTATCTGCAGCAGCAATGCTTAAAGTGAAGGCTTTAGAGCTTGAGGTAAGCAAGACACGCCTTAGCATTCCAAAGTCATTAGCATTCCAGAATCATTTATTTAAGTGTCACAATAGTATATTCAGAGCCATTTTTTTAAAACAAATGAAATCAAATATTCAGATGGTATGATTTTCATTTCTTGTGGCATCAGACTCTTTTTATAATTCATTCGAGAGTTGCTTTACGGGTTATATTAGAGCAACCACTACTTCAGTAGATGGTGATGGTGGTGTTCGGTATACAATAACAGCTACCACCACTAGCCACTGTCGACTCCATTTGACAACTCATTTCGCTTTAAATAGTACTGTTAGTATTCTATTGGGAGTGCCTGGGTTTTTAGTTCATCGAGATTTAGGGCCATAAAAAGGTTCTAAATTTCTGATTCACGGTTACAGGACACGACATGCTGAAATATTTGAAAAACCAAGGCAGATACATGCCTGCCATTATACATGTGCATGTTAGAGCTTCTCACGTGACTTTAAATAGTACTGTTAGTATTCTATTGGGAGTGCCTGGGTTTTTAGTTCATCGAGATTTAGGGCCATAAAAAGGTTCTAAATTTCTGATTCATGGTTACAGGACACGACATGCTGAAATATTTGAAAAACCAAGGCAGATACATGCCTGCCATTATACATGTGCATGTTAGAGCTTCTCACGTACCTGTGTTTCAATTACATGCTCAAAGTGGCCAAGCTTTTACTGGACGCCACACATAAAAAGACCCGCAGGGGAGTCCTCTTTCAGCGCAGTAGGGTTTTTTTGTAAAAAATCTAAGCAGTATTCATATTGCAAGTCTATAGTAGGCATTTATCTGAAATTTTATCCATGCTAATCTATAATAATAAATTACAGTGTGTTCTATTTGTAGGTGGTCCAGATATAAGGCTCATATAGTTCCTCATGACACAGGCCACTGCAATCACTTGGCCTTGCTTATCCAATCACACCGAATACATGGTTAATTTGTTTAAGCGATTTCATCTTTCTAAGTTTTTTCTATGTCCCTCTCCTCTCTTTATAGAAGCTTTCTGTTTGTAACTTGGCCATTTGGCACATGTATTACAGTTAAAGAAATTGAAAATAAGTGATTATAGCTATCTCCTATTCAGTGAACCTCTCTGCTTTTATTTGTCTCTTGCAAACTGCAAGTAATGCAATTGCAGAAAAACAACTATATGTATGGAAAGTACAGACTACAGAGCTGAATTTCAGCTTTTTTACATGTTAGCCTTTCCATTATTTGCTTCTTTGGGAGCCTGAAGTATCTTTAATAAAAGCATAAATAAGGAATACTTTGTATTGTATGCTGTCTGATTATCATGTATGTAGCTATAATCTCAATCTGATGCTATTTCTATTGCCTGCGCAGGTGTCAGGTTTTTACATGCTCTTCAAGTTTAACTCTGCAATAAATACTTGATTGTCACCCATCGAGACATGATATGTTATTTTGGGACTCTCAAAGTGTTAGGTAACTAAAATATTTTTTCACATACAAGTTATCAGAGTACTGCTTTATGTTCCTTTTTTTAATACAATAGGGTGGTTTGTAGTTAGATGATCTGTAGGGTTGTTTCCCACCTACAGAATAGCTCGCCTATGATGTTTGTTCCTATTATAAATTCTACCTGTTTATATGAGTGGTAAAGGAAACAAACACAAAGAATATGCCTTTCTTTGACTTGCAAATATAAGGGTAAAATAGTCATTGTTTACTTTATTTCATCCTAATTTCTTGGTGTTTTGCAGTTTCAAGCATAGTCCTTCCCAATAAAAAAAAGCAAAATAGACATTCCTTTTACGATGCATGTAGATGTTTCCTCGTAAAAAGATTGTCTGCTAATAATCCCACCAGAAACTCTTTTATAACATTGACAGAGGCCAATTATGCTATAGTGTGCACTGGAGATGGCCTCCAAATCATGTATGCGTTCAATTGTAGGACCACAAAAACAGGTAATAAAGAGACTTAATAATTTGAGTGGTTGTCAGGATATACTGCTCCTTTCAGAACAGGTTTCATACTTACCTTCAATGAAAAGAGAAGGATCTCATAGCAGTTCATTACACGATTAATGACTTTATTCCATAAGCTGACTGATTAGCTATCCACCCAAAAGTTATTTTATTCCGTTAGAAAAAATGTATTTTGCATTTACTGTTTTATGTTAACTGTCTTGTTACTGACAATCTAATATTCTAATTTCAAGGCCATATAAAACTGAATCACATCAACTATATTGGTTCTTTAGGAAATGCTAGGTGTTTCTAGGACTAAACTACTCATATTTGCCAACAAATTGGTTGTTCAATGTATCCATACTAATGTTGTCTATATCACTAATGTTTCCTTTGTGGTCAGTATTTTTTGGTTGGCTTTAACTGTTTGGTACAGGTTTCCTTTGCAACGCAGGTGTACGGACTGCGTACCTTGGCACTCCTCGAATGTTTCTTTGGTTTAATCAATGATCAAAACTAGAGCTCCTTGTGTTGGCCCAATGTTTTTTCCAACCAGCTTCCAGTCAACAAGGAATATTTTTTCTGTTCCTTGGGGTACAATTAGCAAGCAGTATTTTGCAATGATCCGGTCAACAAAAATATTTTTTTGGAAATGAAATCTTTTATTTGGTGAGAACCTTATTTTTGCCCTTAACTGCAACGCTCCCCTTCATGTATGACCGGGATTTTGTGCCCACTTTTATATTCGCCATCCCTACCATTTTTTGTCGTTGCTGCCATATATTTCATTCCTTCCTTGTACACTCTCATATATTTTTGGGTTGAACATGTTAGTTCTGACATTTTACATTATTTCTTTCCTTTATTATGCTCAATTTTCTTTTATACCAGTATCTATATTGGTTTAATATAGATGTGTTTTTATACAGATCCGTCTCTACTACATCTGTGTTGGGTCTCATTGAATCCAAATGATTAATCAAGGTGGTACATATTATAATAATCATGTTATAAACAATGTTTCCTGTTTAAACTATCCTTCTGGTAACCTTATTATGTTTTTAATTGTATTTGTATTTTTGCTTTATGTTCTACTAGCACTCATTTATGGGTGTAAAATTATTTCTTGTATTTGCAGCCTTCGCTTAGTCAGACAAATTTGTTGTATGTTACCGATACATAAACTCCTTGCTTTTAATCGTAGAGTCAGGTAGCCTTTCTTTTCCATCTTACAAGTTGTTGAGGCACAACATATAAGGTCCCTCATATATCTTCATATGTTCTCACATAGTCCCTCTGTCCCAGAAAGGAAGTCACTTTGGGAAGCGTGCGGGTCAAATTTTCACAACTTTGATCAAGTTTGTAGAAAATACGTGCAATATTTATATCGTCTAATAAATTTATTATAAAAGTACATTCAAAGATCTATCTAATGATATTAATTATGTATTATAAATATTAATATTTTTATTATATATAGTTAGTCAAAATTTTAAAAAGTTGACTCCTCGGGAAGTGAGAACGACTTCTATTTTGGGACGGAGGGAGTACTATTCTATAGCCTAATATAATTTCTAGGATTATGTAACGCCGATGTCTCTGTACATTTTTTTCTGCGTAAAACTACCAAAGCTTGATGTGATTATTTTTCCAATGCTAACATAAGAATAATTCTAATTTTCTGCAGAAACTCAAAACAAGCTATGTGAAAGTAGGAAGGATGTTGTTGTTTCTCTCCAAATTTCCATCTTATAGGTAGTTCCTTTCATGATCAGAACTTAATTAGTGGCTAAAATATAGCAACTCCATTTAGTTTTTCATAGTGCTGCTATAAATGTTATGCTTCAATACATTATGATTTTAACCAAACCCAGCGCATAATTATGGTACGTCCCTTCGGCTTCATTGTGATATGAACACCTCTTTTGAAACAGGTTGATCACCAGCACGGCGAAAATGCATCATTCTTTAAGCACCTGACATACCAACCAGCAAATCACAAATGCAGTCACGGACAACAGGATCCTCAAGTCAGATGTGGAGGCCCTAGCATCACTCTTTAAGCAGCTAACGGGTCAACCAACAATACATAGCCACAGTTACAGACAACAGGATCTTGAATTCAGATGTGGAGGCCCTTAGAGTCAAGGTGGCCGCTGTCCATGTTGTTCATTGTAGGTGAAAAACCCGTGCCGAGCACCCCGTACACCTCCTCTGAAATTATTCCGTCTTGCAGCCTAAGTTGGGAAAATGTTGTTAGTATGTGCATACTTCTCATCTCTTTCATCCATGATGCGCTCCGTTCCTTTTCTAACCATTTAGAAGACAGATTTTAGTTGCCAGCGCGCGCAAAGGCGCGCGACTTGCGCTAGTATCTTATATGGATCATCTTATGCAGCATTTCCAATATTTGGTGAATTATTATCGTTTTTTTTACTCTCTTATATCATGTGGATTGTGAAAATAGCACATTCCATTCTAGCATGCCTTTTGAGTCAGCTGGACCTAATTGAGCATGCTTTTGATGATTGCCATTGTAATATTTTTTTGGTTTATTATAAATTTATCGGTAAAAGTTCAGTTATGCTTATCAACCATCTTATAGTATTTGTAGTTCATTGTCTTGTTTTAACATCGTAGATAATTAAGCTTGTTTATATGCAAAGCTTTGACCATCTCAGGTAAGTAAGTACGAAGTTTGTTTTTGGCTTCTTTCTCACGGTTTCATCAGTTTACTTATAAAATGTTCTCTTGTAGGTTTTGAATCTTGAGGGCTTATTTTCTTCAAGAGTTTTGTGGGATTGCAAAAATCTCTGACTCCTGGTCCAGAGCTTTCTTTATCCAAATCAAAAACCAAAGCCAGATACAAGGGCACATTTCTGAAAGTGAAACTGGTCAGAACAGTGTAGTTTCACACATTATGAAAGAGAGCAAATCAAAGGTGCCCGCCAAGGGAGGGGAGCAAGAACTTAGTTCATTTCAATCTTTATAAACTGCACATTGAGCTGAAGGACTTGATTTAATTGATTTCACATGAATATGGCAATTCTCGAAACAGGAGGATTTATTGAAGTTTTATGGATTGCATTTGCGTGAGTCCGGAGCGTGATCAGACTGACCGCAGCGGAGTCCGCTATCCCTTACGCCAAACGTGTTTAGCGGAAAAAATCTCCGCAGCGGGTACGGGAAACACTTCCGCCATCGTCGAGAGCGACCGCTCGTCCGCCAAATGAGGCGGGCGTAGCGGACATCCGCTACGTGCCAACGTGGCCGGTGCGCAGAGCGAGGATGGGGAGAGAGAAGGAGGGTCGCCGGTGCCTGCTCGCCGCCGCTCGCAAGGTCGTCGGTGCCGGGGCCGCCGCGCGCGCCCTCGCCGGGGCCGTTGCGCGCGTCCTCCGGTCCTCCATGGCCGCCGCAGCAGCAGATGCAGAGCCGCCGTGACCGGGGGGGAGAGAAGGAGGGCCGCCGCGTTGCGCCGGGCCGGGGAGGAGGGCTGCCGCGCCGCGCCGGGGAGATAGAAGGAGGGCCGTCGCGCGGCGGCGACGAGGGAGAAGGAGGCCGCCCCACGCGAGCCCGTCCCGCCGGATCTCCATGGCCGCCGCGCGAGGAGCCGCCGGATCCCGGCCCGCCGGAGCACGAGGACCAGATCTGCGCCCCCACCCCTCGCCTTGCTGCGCTCGAGCTCGTCGGCGGCGCCCATGGCCTAGCTCGCGGCGGTCGGTGCGGGAGTGCAGGCGGCGATTGGTGCGGGAGTGCGGGGGGAAAGAGAGAGAATGGGACGGGGGAGGGAGGGAGGAGGAGAGGATATTTTAAAAAAATTGACAAGTGGGTCCAAAGTGGTATAGAGTAAAAATATAGAGGATGAATGAGTGCGGGAAAAAATAGTATAGAGGAAAGAATCTCGATGACTAGGTTAGAATATTCCTTTTAAAGGATGAAAATAGAGGAAGATGAGTGCGGATAGTCTCACAACTCCCATGTGAACAGACTAGGTTAATGTAGTTTTTGTTGCTCGCAGCAACACTAGGGCTTTTGTTATGAGGAGCAAAGTTGGCGGTTTGCTCAGGTCAGGTGAAGCCGTTCCCTGATCTTTCAAAGTTTCAGTCATGGCATGCTGGACTCTGCTTTCTGCTCTCCAGTCCCCAAGCTTGGTTGATCCTGTCGAAGGAAGTTATATCTCGAGATGAGATTTTGTAGGCATTTGCAGTCTGCAAGCAGCATGATGCTGATGCGCCGTAGTACTACTGCCCAACAAGCAGAGAAGGAAATAAATAAAGTTCAGAAGACTGAACTAGGACAAAATACGATTCAGTATATTTTTGTCCGATGAAAAATAAATGCCGTAAATGTAGACCTTGTTCAGTTCGTGATATTTTTGTGAAAAGTTCATGTAGCACTTTCGTTGTTATTTGACAAACTTCATCTAAATATGGACTAACTAGACTTAAAAGATTCGTCTCGACGTGAACAGACTAAAAGTATAATTAGTTATTTTTTTTTACATTTAATGCTTCATACATACGTCTAAAATTTTGATGTGACGGGTACTGCGCAACATTTTTTTTTTGGGAGATTTGGAAAACTGATGGCTGTAGTTAGGGACCGAATGAAACCGACTGCTCAGACATACTCCCTCCGTCCCATAACAGAAGTCGTTATGGGATGCGTGCCGGTCAATCTTTCTCAACTTTGACCAAGTTTGTAGGAAATACATGCGATATTTATATTTTTAAATAAATTTATTATAAAAGTATATTCAATGCTCTATTTAATGATACTAATTATGTATTATAAATATTAATATTATTTAATATACAATTGGTCAAAGTTGTAAAATGTTGACTTCTCGGGAAGCGAGAATGACTTGTATTTTTGGACGGAGGGGGTAGACATGTGCCACCGACGGACTGGACGGAGGGAGTAGACATGTGCCACCGACGAGTCCGAGCACCTATTTTCTCAAACCTGGATGCTTTAGGATGACTGACATCGACCTTGAACGCGATTGGCATCGTCATTAAATGCCGAGCAGATAAGTCCAGCAGCGGCTGCTTTGGAGAAACCTGCCTGCTCGGCCATTGCACTTGCACGTTCCTTGCACGGGGTACTCTCCTCTCTCTCTCTTCTTCCTTTGAACCACAGATAATCGTCGATGCTTTACAATAGAGTTGTGTATTCAGGTCATGTTTAGTTTCAAATCAAAAATTTTATATCTATCACATCGAATCTTTGGACATATGTATAAAGTACTAAATATAAACTAAAAATAACTAATTGTGCAGTTTACATGTAATTTACAAGACAATTTTTTTAAGTCTTATTAGACTACTATGATTTGACACTAAATTGCTATAGTAACAAATGTGCTAATAACGGATTAATTAAGCTTAAAAATTCATTTCGCGGTTTATGGATAAATTCTGTAATTTATTTATTTTTTTGTTAGTATCGGAATACCTCATGCAACATCCTACGAAATATCCAATGTGATATTCAAAATTTTTATGGCTTGAAACTAAATATGCTCCTCACAACGCGCTCTCGATTGAGTGCTTCTACACTAATGTATGTCGGATCAACCTGTAGATGCCTCTGCAAGCTAGTAACTCTGAAACAGTGAAACCCCCGCAGAGCCACCAGCCTGAATGACACGGAAGCTCATTGCCGATGTACTGGTATGTTCGCTTCAACTTAGGGTGTGTTTGATTCGAGAACCAAGTTGGATTGGACATGGGATCCATGGATATTAGGATAAAGATATCCATGATGCATGTTTGGTTGGATGGATGAGATGAGTCATTTTTTTGTTTGGTTGGATGGATGTTTTTGGATGGGATGAGAATAGCTGACTAATCATATCTATGATTTAAAAATAACAACAACAACTGATTAGACACTAATAAATATGCACTAATACTAATTTTATCATGATAATCGCTAATTTAAAATAAAATATATTAATTATCACCACTAATATCCTAATTAACATACTAAACATCTACTAATCAGACATGGAGCAACTGGTCCGCCAGATTTCTGGCGATCTAGAAATCCAGCATCTTCATGGAATATTCTCATTTCAATCCAATTCAACTCAATCCTGCAACCAAACGCTACACATCCATGGATGGTCCTATCGCATCGATATCCAACCAACCAAACACATCCTTATAGGCCAGCTTATCGGTTGTACTACGATTTATTTTTTTTTGTCCCGTAGAATAAGTTCAAGCGAGCACTTTGAGGCATATGAACAGCGTGGTGTGTTGAGGCGGCTCAAAGTTGAGCGAAAAACATAACGATGTTCTTATATTTTTTTCTAGCATTTTTTTGGATATAAGTTAGCTTTACAAAACTGATTTCCAAAGGCATATACCGAAACATTTGATAATATAAGTTATAGTTTGATAAGTTCTCTATAAGACCATCATAATAGCTTGATAAGTTAGCTACATTAAAACATCTCTGAGTCCAAACGCAGAAAGCAGCCCACCATGGCCCAATAACTCACATTCAGTCCAACTCCGACCCACTGTTGTCCAAGATTCACGATCCATAATTACATGCGCACACTCTAGACCCTAACTTCCTTTTACAAATATGTTGTATACGATGATCTCATCCTCTCCACGTACATAGGGGAAACTTCCCACGCCCCCACGTCCACGGAGTCGTGGTTACTTGGGTGGAGGAAACTCCCCACGTCCACGGGACGTGCCTTGTGGTTCCTTCGTGGGAAAGTTTCCCTCTGTAACCTCCTTCCATGTTGTATATAAATATATATCAATGATCAATGAAAGAACCCGATGATTCATTCCATTCTCTCGTGTCTCATTTACATTTACTCGCAAATTACTACTCGCAACACGTTATCAGCACCCTCGCTCCTCACTTCTTCTTCCGAGAGGAAGAATAGCTCAATTGATAGCGCATCGGAGACCAATCTCTTCAAGGGGAGAGCATCATCGACGATCAACTGAAGATCCGATCCGAAGGTCGATGCAGAGGCTCTCCCTTCGTGCCTGAAGGAGAAAGAAGATCGGGGGATGGACAAAAAGATCGTCATCAGCATCTTATTTTCTCCAACAATCAAAAACTACTATAAGCCATCAATGCCATCTATTGATGTTAGTCTTACCTTCATTGATGCAGTGACACCTTCATCCTTCATCAAATTCCACGGCAACACCGACGGTGACGGCCTACGGTCACCGCACGGCAACAGCCAGGTGGCTGGTGGCCTTCGCGCCGCGGCTCCCGTGGCAGCGTGCCCGACCAGCCATAGCCATGCGGCTGGCGGCCGCCGCGTCCGACCCCAATGGCAGCGCGCTCGGCCAATCATGGCCTAGCGGTGCCCCAGCTCGGCGAGCGCCCACACGGCCTTGCGTTCGGCCGGCTGTAACCGCAGCCCGTGGCGCCTAGCTCAGCCGAGGCCATGACGCCCCGGCTCGATGCTTGCCCGCGCAGCCTTGGCCAGCGGCCTCCACGCCCGGCTTGCGGCGCGGCCGGCAACCCTGCGAGCCACAGTGGCCGACAGCCCGGCGACCAGCAGCCATCGGCCCCGACGGTGCGCGGCTTGCCATCCACCAGCGGCCGAGCGGCCCCGGCTCGACCCCACCAACGGGCGGCTCCAGCCGGCTGGCGGCCTGCAGGCCGGCGGTGATGGTGGCCGGCCCCTGGCGAATGGCCCCGTGCTCCGGCGACCAGCTCGGCCCCGCAAGGGCAGGCGACTTCACGCCGTCGTGCCCGACGGCACGCTGGCCCGACCAGCGGCCGCGCATCGGCTCGGCTCCAGCGGCGGGCAGCTCCTGCCAGCAGGCACGCCCTAGCGACCGGCTCCGCGCAGCCTCGCGGCCCCCGTGTCGCGCACCCCCAGCGGCCCGGCGGTGGTCGGCCCTTGGCGATGGCGGGCGGCCCTCGCGGCCTCCGTGTTAGGGCCCCACGCCCAGCGAGCCACAGCGGCCGGCAGCCAGGCGGCCAGCGGCCCCGACGACGAGCGGCTCGGCGGCGGCGGCCCCATGCCCCGCACCAGCCGGCCCCCCCTGCGCCCGGTGGCCAGCGCCCCGGCTCGGCGGTGGCGGCCGCACCTCACCCCCCTGCGGCCCTGCGGCGGCGGCGACTGCATGAAGCGGAACCCTAACCGCCGCTTATATTTGGGGCGCCCTCACCCCCCCCCCCCTCATGGGCCGAATGGTTGGCCCAGGCCCAGGTTGGGGCCTGCGTGCTTTCAACTTGGGTCAGGTGGATCCAATTTGCGTTTTGGGCCCACAGCGCAACCACCTTCATGTATATTTTACATATACACTACATGTTCAAAGTGTTTGCCTACGGCAATTCCCAATAACATGTACCATATGTGTTGAATATATTGTTCAAAGTGTTCTCCAATGACATTCTTAATAACAATATGTTCCACTTTATTTGTGTAATTTATTTTTACGCAATTTATATTGTATGCAATTTATTTTATGCATTTTATTTAATATGCAATTTATATTTTGCATTTTTAATTAAGCGTATTTACTTATATGTTTTAAGTTTCAAGCGCTTAATTTATTTCATGCAAATAATTATGTAATTACCTCATCTTTTGTGTATATGTTCTAAAATTTGCGTATTGGTCATACACAAGGTAGTACCACAGTACTACTGCGAGATCTACACTATGCTACACATAGTGATTATCCTCAACGTGCGTATCCAATATGACATTTTAGAACAAATGACCTTCACCTTCACGGTGACAACTTTTGTTTATTTTTCAAAAATTGGTCATGCACAAGGTGTACCGCAGTACTACCATGAGATTTTCATCCTCAGTATGTGTATCCCATTTTGAATATGAATGACAAAGAGGTCTACACCTACAGGTGATTGCCAAAATTCATCTTTTAGATTGGTCATGCACAAGCTAGTATCTCAATACTACTACAGGATCTACACTATGTCCATCACATAGTGACTATCCTCATGTGCTTTACCCAATCTAAATATGAATTACATAGATTTACACCATTCAGGTGTTTACTTTCAAAATAACGCTCTCATAATTCGAGGTCTACACCATGTTTCTAAAAACATAGTGACTACCTCTGAGTTGATTCACCCAATAAGGTCTGTCATGTTCATAACATTTGACTACCTTCAAAGTGTGATCAACCTATATTATCATTAGCAACGCACAAGTAGTGGGATGACATCTACTGCACATACACATATTTGCAGATTATGCTCCCCTACTACAAGGTCACCGATCTGGTTTGTACCTTCTATGTGCCAACATGCTAATACATAATGAGTGAGACTATTTTTGGCAATAATTATTGTACACAATGATGTTAGCAGTGATTTCTATCACCTATAAAATATGTGGTAAACACTACACGTGATTCAAGACTCATCTTGAATTCACAATATTTGCATATACCAATTCAAGACACATCTTGAATCTGAAGTTATTTAAGTAATAATTTACTTAAATAAATAGCAGTATATAGTGCATTATTTGGGTGACTCCTTTCTATGACATACAGAGTCTATGTTTTGGCAAAGATTTTACATCATCTATTCCCACAGGAATAGAATCCAAAATATTAGCAGCGATTTTGTCGCTTGTTCTTTATAGAATGGTCAGTCTATAATCAAGTATCACCTTGAATCCTAAAATTTTGCCTTTATTGCTATATTGTTTACTGTCAAGTAAATTTATACATGATAAACTCATGTTGGACATGGCTAATATTTTCAGTTCGAAATATTTCCAACCTCGCATTGGATGGAATTTATTTTCCTGCCATGAGCATTAAGATATCAACGATATCACTGGGGGTATAAAGCATGACAATTATGTCTGCTCCACCCCAAATCAAATGCTCAATCCATTCTGGATATTGCCACACTTTGCGTTCATGCATTTTGTATGCAACTCATGCACTTGGATTTTTCAAATCTGAGTGTTCAAAGAGTAAGATCCATCTACCTTTTGCAAGTCCCTCGTCGGGATTTCAACAAAAGATGTAGTATTTGCCGAATTATAAATGATTGTTCAGTCATTCATTTATCAAGGATCTTTGGTCCATGGCAATTGCAACATAATGGATTCTCATAAACGCAAATGTCATTTTTCATTTAGAAAAGTGATCATGTGTGACAAATCTCATATTTTCACAAAAATGTGATTGTACAGTCCATGTACACAGAAACGCCAAATCAAATATTTGGCTCAATTATACCTCCAACTCATTGGAGGCAAGCGAGTTCTTTGGAATAAATTGGAGTTCACTCAACAAGCGAACGCTTGTAAAATGTCTCCATATTTTCATTGGAGATATTATTAGCCTAAAGTCATACTACCACATGTAGTATGTTGTCCATCATTAAAAAAATATCATGTACCACATACATGGTATATATATTCTATATGAGTGCAAATTCATTTGGGAATATTGCCAAACTCTATATAGAATCATATGGGATTTAACCAGGTGGAAAAGAATTTTGTTTAGTGAACCAATGTACCGCTAACACAATTATGAGAGATTACAACTTCTCCATGGGTATTCAAATTAATCGTGGATGCATCAATGTATCCTGATTCTATAAATACCACATGATATTTTTCATGTATTCAGTTGCATGGTTTCCAAATGGGAACCCAATACTAAGGAGTGATGATGAAAATATTTCACTCGCCTTAGATGCAACATATATGAAAACTATATAATTGTACAAATTCTTTCCACATCATTTGGGGTGTATTCTACATACATCAATCTCATTATACCTGTTGAGTACAAAATAATTTTCTCTCTTGATCCCATCAAGATTGGACATATTTGTCTTGGATCATTCTACATTTAGAATGATGAGAAAATTATTATCAATTCTATTGGTCACAAAATCAATATGAGTTACACAATTTCTTGGAGAAATTCAAGATCATATATGTGACTCTATTTGCCATTTTATGGACCATAAAGATACTATGTAATGCACATCTATGCATTTACAATGTTGTCCTAATTGTGCACCTTACTATAAGGTACCACAAATCTACCAAACTCATTGCTCAAATTCTTTAATTTAGAGCAAATGATCCTGGACGCGGGATCCAATCCATGTAAATGGAATTGTTTGGTTTTAGGGACCACATCATTAAGTATCTTATGTTCATACACATAATGGCCAAACTAAATCTCTCATTGAGAGAATTAAGTTTGTTGTTTGATGACCCAAAATAAAATTGCAATTTACCAACATCTAGTTGGTAACATGCGGATTTACACAACTCATATAAATCCAAATCCATAAAACTGCAATCATACGGCTCCCTCCGTTGCAGTTTGTACGTGGAAATTTGGCCTTGTAGCCAACATATTTCCCATCTGCGAATCGGTAACGTTTTGCACGTACCGATATCACCACCGCAGCGTACATCAATGGGCATTTTGGAGATCACCGCAAGGTATTATTATCCGTCATTCAATAATACCTCAGACCTCTAATTAGAGATTCACTCAATGCCTGTATGCTGAGTACATCTTTGAGGAAGATTCCAGGCATTAGGGGGAGACACTTACCACACATGGAATGCCAGGAATCAAAAAGAGAATATCATCAATGATGTTCGATCCTTATCCACGTACCAAAGAATCTGAACCAACAGTTCAGAATATCTTATATTTGCAACACATTGCAAATAGTCTGCCAAATGCATTTACTTGTCACAAAGTAGTCACCAAATCCGATTCCTGTTCAGTGTGCCAAAAAGAGTGGAGGTACCTAACAAAACCACTCAACTCCCAAATCTAGATAAGAGGGGGAGAAGTATGGCCACATGGGATACAGCTTCTTGCAAGCACTTTCGGATCAGGGGGAGAGAATTCTCCAAGACAGTACATGCATATCAACATCAAGTTGATAGACACATTATGGATATTTACTATCCAAAACCTATGGATGTTTAACATCCAAAAGCCCTGCACAACTTTAGGCGCTGGGTCATTGGAACGCCCTAACTCTGTTATTATGGGAAATGACATAGAGTTCACAAGTGTCAATATTTCCACATGCTAAAATTGGTTCCATTGAATCAATCATACAAAAGACTACAAATTGTCGACATACTCCTCAAAATTGTCATGCACCTTATCTGGATCAAGACCAAAAGTCCTAGGCAGAGTGTTCAACCACTCACATTTTGGTCAACCAAAGGTGACAATTAAGGAGAACTGCTTTCACTCCATAGTGAGAAGTCTTTACTTCAGTAATGACTCCTCATCACAATACTTCCTTCATGGAAATATCATGGATTTTCAAATGGTGGTGAAATAGTGAGAGCTTGTAGCATATGGTTTCACGCAGAGACCTAGCATAACATACTCATTGGTATGTGTGGAAATTATGTTCCTATATCAATAATTGGCAGATCAAAATTGATTTGGATAGATTCGGATTATAAGTCCCAATGGACTTTGTATTCTGAATCAAAACATAAATCGCAACACACATTGTGTATAACTCAAGTCACTCCATGACTTGAAATAGTTAAGTTGTTTGTGGTACAACTGACTAGGTGAGTTCCTTCCACAGAAGGATATCTCCCATTATGATGATTGCACCTATGTGTTCATACTTAAAACCTAATTGGTTTTATACATCTCATATGAACATATCAAAATAGGAAATCATCGTATAAGACGGAATCTGAGATGAAAGATTTGGGTAAAACCAAATTATGTTTAAGTCTACAACTTAAGCACACACATCAGTCTTCCAATATCCAATTGATATTGTATACCAATATCCAAATAATATTGGACAATCATACTACAACACTGATCGTCATTCAATCCCTAAACATGGATCAATATCCATTTTTGATCTTTGGGATGATAACCTTAGTGCCATCAAAGCGCTTATGTATCTTGCATATCGCAACAGGCCTGATATTGCATTTGCAGATACTTGCTATAGCTCGAAAAAGCGCAACTTCTATGCACCGAAAGGTGGGAGTCAAAGAGGATATCCACAGATATCTATATGACACAAAGCAGGATCTTGATTTATCATCATGTAAATTAAGAAATGATCATGTGGAGTATGAAAGTACTGGCTATTTAATCCCTATAATGCCAGATCACATGCTGATGTTAGTGGTGAAGTTCTCATGGGGGTCATTAAACTCGACTCTAGTGGCTACTTCCACTCCTCATTCTGAAGTATTACATGAACATGTATAGCTTCATTGAATGATCACTTTGATTCTATCGAATCGCCAGCCATTATCTTCAAAGATAATGCAACTTGTGTTGCTCGGATGTCAACAGGTTACATAAGAGCAATATCACTATATTGCCTTCTAGAAATGTTTTATTCTCACCAAAGTGAGGAGATAAACAACTTGCAAACTAAATCATGTGATCATTCCACAAGATTTATTCACAAAGTCCCTACCAATTTCCACATTTCACAATGTGTTGTTAAGTTTGGTATGCGATGACTTTGACAATTGCAAGGTTCAGGGGGAGACTCCTCTTGAAACTATAACTTGTTCAAAACATCATATTGTACTCTTTTCCTTTATGAGTTTTTCCTAACACAAGTTTCTGATAGAAGGTTTTTAATGAGGCGATATCAATACAAGTCATATGTCATATCTCTTATTTTCCCCACCGGGGTTTTTGTATGGGGTATCTAAGACATAACTTATGTCATATCTTCTGTTTTCCTCCACAGAGGTTTTTAAGAGGGTATCAAAGACATATAATTAGAATTATGGTCCTCAGATCATATTTATTGTTCTCTAAACTTGGTCATGAGTTTTCCTTATAAGGTTTTTCCCATATAAGTTTACAATGAGACAATAATCAACATATGTCATATCATTTTATCCTTATTTTTCCCACTGGGTTTTAAGGAGTTTTTAGTGGCATATCTACGTACATACATTTCTCCTCATTTTTTCCCCACAGGGTTTTTGGAAAAATAATACTATTCATTGATCTCAAGGACGGATTCGATCAAGGGGGAATGTTACAAATATCTTGTATACGATGATCTCATCCTCTCCACGCAGATAGGGGAAACTCCCCATGCCCCCACGTCCACGGAGTCGTGGTTACTTGACGGGGGAGGAAACTCCCCACGTCCACGGGACGTGCGTTGTGGTTCCTTCGTTGGAAAGTTTTTCTCCGTAACCTCCTTCCATATTGTATATAAATATATATCAATGATCAATGAAAGAACCCGATGATTCATCTCATTCTCCCGTGTCTCATTTACATTTACTCGCAAATTACTGCTCGCAACACTTATAAAGTGTGGAGTGACGTGGCTGGCGGGCGCGGTGTGTGCATCCTAGGGCCGGAGCACGGAGCACCAGAGCACCCCGATGCGATGTGCAACATGAGCATGAAGACACCAACCACCCTTGTCAGGTTCGCCGACCCCTCATGAACTTGGGGGCAGTCCAGCTTAAACCGGAAAAAATTGAAGACGTCGAAGTTATACCAGTTTTCATAAATTAAACCGATTAGGTACTTATTGTTGTAAATCGGATGAACCAAACCGAACTCTCGGTTTAAACTAATCGCTAACTCCTTGTCATACTAAACAAAAGCAAGTATCATTAGATGGGACATATTTCTATAGTGTACTAATTCGGAGTTCTAATATTGGTAATGTTGTTCTGGAAGTTTTGTTAAAAAAATAAAGATAGTTTAGTTTCGACCAGACGTAGAATTGAATTGATTTTATTTTGTAAACGGAGCTATAGGTGGTACGTAATAGCAACATGGTGTGCGAATAGTACGATTGTTTTTAACTAATACTTATAAAGATAAAGATTTTTAAAAAAGAGAGTAAAGTACATGCTGGTGGTACTTGAGGAGAATCTGCCAGTAAAAAGCGTGGGCTTGTCTTTATTCCTCCGTTTGTGCGCGGCGCTCAACCAGAAGTAGCAAAGGGCAAAAAAAAAAACAGCCGTCTCCGCCGCGCACGTCGACGTGGTCCCGTCTTCTCCGATCCGCGTCCGTCTCGTGGGCCGCCGGAACGCCGGAGCACACGGACAGGCACGCGCCCTTGACCGGACCTGCCCCGCTCGGTTTGGTTCCGTTCCCACATGCGGAACAGCTTGGCGTGGCGGTTCCGTTACCAGCCGAACGGCAACGCCTCCACCTGCTGCTGCTAGCATAGTCGTAGCATGTGCCGCGCCCGCACTGCCGCCCCTGCCCGATTTGCCCACTTGCCACCAGACTCATCTGTTCCACTCACTCTTCGATCAAGTCTGAAACCACGTTTACTACTAAGAAAATCATCTCCAAACCGAAAGTTAGTCTGTGAGGATAGTAATTCTAGGTAAGATTAGACTAAATAAATACAATTTTTGAATCATAGAATCGTGGTTCTAACACATACTCCCTCTGGTCCGGTTTATTAGGCGCATCATCTAGTAAAACGAATAACAAGACGAGGCGTTGATGGTTGTACTCATACAAACGAGGAATTACTTCCACCAATAGCTGCACGTATGCATGCGTCACGGACACCCCTTCATTTTCTCAACGCCAAAGTTTTAACCCACCTATTTGCATGGATGCATGCAGAGGAAGCGCAGCCTCTTCGTTTTCTGCCGGAGACTTATTTTTCCTTAGTACGCCTAATAATATGGACATTTTATAAAACTCATTGGCGCCTAATAAATCGGACCGGAGGGAGTAGCTAGTAGTACTAGTTAAAGTGTACTCCCTCCATATCAAAAAAAAAAACTTGACGTTTAGGACATGATTGTGGTAACCAAGGAGTAATTAATTAGGGAGTATTCTTCTAGTTAATTTTGCTCTTATTAAATAGGGTTGTGGGTGGTTGTTACACAAGAAAGTCTTCTGGCTCGATTGGTCATGCCAGTGGGGCTTGAGGCTTTGTTTTGTGTTTTACGTGAGCTTGCGGCTGGGAAGAAGAAAATTAACTGGGAAGAAGCAGGCCATACAACGAGTAAAGAAGGAAATTAATGCTAGCTAGCATGCAGGCCATGGAAGCGGGCCACATGGGCCTAATTACGACAGGGACAAACTCGTTCAAAATGACCCTTACCAGTTTTTTTTATATAGAGGGAGTATATGATCTTGATATGTACGTATTGCTAAAGTTTAATTTTGTTTTGTAAAGCTGAGTACATATATTCAACGCAACATACCTTCCAACGGTATCTCAGCACGAATAATCGATCATTTAAAAGGTACGTATACTGTACCATGGAATAAAAGAGTAAAAACATGTCGGATGAAATAGACTAAATTATTATGATAATATCTGATATGACATGACCAAAAACTCTAGACCCTAGACCCTAAACCAAAAAATTTACCAGCAAAACCAATACCCTAAAAATATTACTCTTATCTGTCTATAGTTGTCCAACGGGCCGTGCCGGGCCGGCCCGGCCCGACGTCGTGCCGTGCCGGCCCGGTGAAGGTCGGGCCGCCACGGGCCATCGTGCTGAACGAGCCGTGCCAATACGGGCCACGGGCCGTTTTTCGGGCCGTGCTGGCCCGTCGTGCCGTGCCGACCCATGACCCGTCAGTTAAAAAAGTCCTCAAAAATCTATATCATTTTCATAGTGTTGAAATAATTCATTATTTTCAACTAAGTGTTAATCAATTCAATAGTATAATACTAAACAATATATATATATATATATATATATATATATAATTGTCGACTCATAAGAATCGTCATTTTCACCAAATAATATTAGTTTAATCGTGCCACCACCGGGCCGCGTACTAGATCGGGCCGTGCTACGGGCCAGGGTAGCGGCCCAGGCACGGCCCGCCCCCCGGGCCGGGCCGGTCCGGGCCCGGTGGCCACCGGGTCGTGCCGTGCTCGGGCCGGGCCACCGGCCCACGGGCTTCCTGGACAACTATATATCTGTCATGTACTCCCTCTGTCCCAAAATAAATACAATTTTAGGACTAAGCACGGTTACCAATACCCTAACAAAATTACCAAAATGCCCCTATAAAGGCTGTGTTTAGTTTCGGAAAATTTTTACGGAAAAGTACTATAGCATTTTTGTTGTTATTTGACAAATTTTGTCCAAACATGGACTAACTAGGCTGAAAAGATTTGTTTGGACATGTACTCCCTCCGTCCCTAAATAGATGACGTTTTCGCTTCCCGAGAAACAACTATCGGCAATTTTTATAAATAACAAGTATTATCTATTAGTCTCATAATTGGTATCATTGGAAAGATCTTTGAATCTAGTTTTTTAACAAAATTATTTGGAGATATAAATATTGCACATATTTTCTACAAATCCAGTCAAACTTGTGGCACGAACACCGAAAACATCATCTATTCGCGGACGGAGTAGTACATACTAAAAGTATAATTAGTTATTTTTTTACCTACATTTAATGTTTCATGCATGCATCTAAAGATTGATGTGATGGAGAATCTAGAAATTTTTTGGGAAAACTAAACACGTTACAATCATTGCGCTTTGGAAAACGAAAAAGTACAAAAGGACGAATAGAGTTGGTCGTCTTATATATAGAGTTGTATTTATTTTGGGACAAATTTTGAACTCTAGAATTACATTTATTTTAGATGGAGAGAGCACTACACCACTGGGGCCAGATATTCCCGAGATTGAACCGAAAGAGGAAAGTCCATCATCCAGTGCACCGCCTCTAGTACGTCCATCAGCAGCGGAGGGCTCTATCACTCACCTGAGCTCATCATATATACCGCGTGGCAAGCGCGGAGAGCTAGGACTAGGACCAACAAAATTCAGACCTCTCATACAGTATTTGTGAACCAGCTAGCAGTCAATCAAATCTTGGATCTATATACGTACAAGTAGCGCTATGTGGATCGACGATCTCCCTCGCTTTCCACAAAAATTCCACGTTGACCGGCCATCTGATTGACTGACAATTCTGCAGCAGCAGCAGCTCAAACTGACCGTGTACGGCTGAGACTGAAATGGTAGTAATAGGTTCGATGCTAAAAAATTGAAAAATTTGTTACTGTAACACTTTCATTTATATTTAATAACTATTATCCAATCATATGTAACTAGGTTTAAAAGATTCGTCTCGTGATTTAGATTTACAAGTAATCTGTGCAATTAATTATTTATTTTGCCAACATTTAATGCTCCATGCATGCGTCCAAATATTAATGTGATGGTGATGTAATGGAGAGAGAGTGAAAAAAAGTTGGAAGTTGGAAGCAATCTAAACAAGCCCGAACTGTGTAAAGAGTAGTAAGACGAGTCTTAATAGGTTTCATAAGACCAATCTTAGTAGAAGTTTTATAAGACCAATCTTAGTGAGAGTTTTATTTGCATTAAATACACTGTCATATAAATGTTTTTGACATGACATTGTACGTATTTAAGAAGAGAGAGAAGAAATGAAACTTTCTTAGCACGAATATCAACTCTTTATGAGTCATGAAATTTAATGCCTATGAAACTTTAGAATGAAACTCTCACTCTAAATAGGGAGTTTTATTTTATTTCACATGACATGGTAGTCTTGGAAACAACAAAATGAAACTCACCATTGAGATTGGCCTAAAGTTTAATGAGCATTAAATATACTAACATGTCACTATGTTAATTAGAAAAGAGATGATAAGAGTTTCATGGGAGTAGAGAGAGTTTCGTAGAGATGAAACTCTTTTGCACTGTTTTCAAAATATGAGTGAAACTTGCATTGAGATGGTCTAAGAGCTAAGGAGTAACGTAGGTACTAGCACATAGGCATAGAAAACTGGAAAGCAGGCGAAGACCGTTCCCTAATAACCGAGCATTAGGGCCTCCCGTTACAGTGGCCGAACACGCAACACGTACACGCTAGAGAATGAATTGCCCTTTTTGTGTTTCTAGAAATGTCGCAGTCAATTATTTGAACCCATTCCGTTTGTTTGGCGGCAAACGGGTAGAAGAAGAAGAAGAAAAAAACAAGAAGAAGCACGCAAAAACTAGCTTATTTGGCAAAAAGTTGCAGCATGAAACTGCTCAGAAATGAGGCCGGCTGCTCGGGCCTCGGGGCCTAATGACGGACCGACTTGTGAGTAGCGCCAAGCAGCCGTTCCTTTCTTTCTTCCTTCCTTCCTTGTCATGCGGTCATGGCACGACTCTGCTTCTTGGATCCATCGAGTTCATCACGGTGGTGGACTGGTGGTGCTGCCGTGCTGGTGGTGTCGAGCTCCTCCATTGCGCTTTTCGCCAGCCAGAGCCAGATCGAGCCCCCAGTGACTTGACCCATCAGTGTAGTAGATCGATGCAATTTGCAAACGCAATTGTGTGGTTGCGCAGCGCGAGGCAACTTCGGCGAAGGGCGAAACGTCGAAACCCGCCTGCCCATCAGCCGATCAGCCCATGCATCGTCCGCGCGCGTTCCATGCATTCTTCATCGAGCGGTATGTTTGTCCGACGGCTGTTCGGCGGGTTGTTTTTATAGCTGATTTTAGTTATTTTAGTAGTATTATCTACTCCCTCCATCTCAAATTACAAGACATTCCAAGAATCTTGGAGAGTCAAAGTTTTTCAACTTTGACCAAAATTCTAGAGAGAAACATAAAGATTTATGAAATCAAATATGTATATTATGAAAATATAACTAATGAAGAATCTAATTGTACTTAGTTGGTATCATAAATATTATTATCTTATTATATAAATTTGGTCAAAGTTGGAAAACTTTGGCTCTCCAAGATTCTTGGAATGTCTTATAATTTGGGATGAAGGGAGTATTATATATGTGAGATAGAATAAATTAAAGTATGATCCATTACACCGGTTGATAAGGCAAATAAACATGACGGGGTACGCACGCGCATCCAACTTTCTTGTCCGGTAGCCACGCAGTCTCTCTCTCTCATCTTGGGCCAGAATTTTTCTTGTCTTTTTTTGACGAGTGGAATAAAAAAACTTTGCACATGGAGTAGTAATTATTTCAGGCCGACCTGATCTACCGTACGTTGACTGGAAAATGGTCGGCTGACTGTGTGACTCTGTCACGGTTGTCTTGGGCATGCATGCGCGCATCGTGGATCAACTTGGATTTGCGGCGTACGGTCAGAGGAATTAACTAGTACTAGTGCTACTAATATACTACAGGGATTGGAAGAAAAACAAATGACGTGCGTACTAGCATACACAGTATGCATGTTATGTTATATTAGACCCAAACAATACCGTGCCGACTCCAACACGCCCAGCTAGCATTTTCTATTTCTCATGCATGGAATCCAAACCGCACTGCAAGGTTTGCAGCATTATGAAACTGCTACGAAATGAGCTACTAGGAACGAACGAATAAAGTTGGCTGCTGGCTAGATTATATATACGTATATGCATGTAGCCGCTTTATCAAGCGAGCGCGAGGGGCCGGCCGGGGGAGGTCAATCCCACCTCCGTCATCTTTCGGTCACTGCTCGATTGCCGTCGATTCTGATTTGCGCCTCGTTTAGTTCTCCCTATTTTCCAAAAATTTTCATCACATCAACCATCACATCAATGTTCGGACGTATGCATAGAGCATTAAAAAAAATAACTCTTTTAGTATGTACATGTCGAGATGAATTTTTGGAGTCTACGTAGTCCATATTTGGACAAAGTTTGTCAAATAACAACGAAAACGCTACAGTAAAAATTTTGCAAAATTTTTGCATCTAAACAAGGCCTTGGTTTATGCATTGCATTGCATGACCTAACTAGTACGACCAGAGAATTCTTTATCACAGTACAACTGGAACACACACAAAGCACACCGTAAAATAGAGTAATGGAGTAGTAATAACCATGGAGTGCCTGACGTCTCACTGTTTTAGGAAGCTACCGGGCTAAATTTTAAAGATCACAAGCCTGCGGCTTGTCCTATGCAGTATTATTCATCTGTTATATAATCTGCTTGCTCTATACTCCGTATATCCTTGTCGCGCTCAACCCAAAGAAAACGATCATATACTCCATTTCAAGAGGTTAAACTGCAATCATGTATCCTTTTTTTTTCCCTCTAAACATCTGAGCTACGTGGACTCGGATGTGCAATTTCTTGGTACTACTACAGTATTTTTTTTATCTGTTTGTCAAATGAAAGACACAAGTCACTCACACGTAGTACTCTACTTCCTCTGTGCCTATCGAAAATAGATGTTATTTTGGACAAGGTTTAAGTCAAACATTATGAATAACTTTTAAAATATTTAGTTTAGAGATGTCTTGAAAAGTATTTTCATAAAAATATATCACTTTACAACAAATATTTTTAAATAAACAAATAATCAAAGTTACACTTTAGAGACCGTGTCGTGACATCTAAAAGCGATACTAAGGGAGTACCACCAATACCACCACTAAGGGCCTATTTAAATCCCAAATCTTTACATTTCAAATATTTTGGTTGTAAACTTTACAATCTAAAACTTTACAAGTAGCTGTTTAGCTGGTTGTAAACATTTATGTAGATTGTTGCAAACAAGACTATATAATTGGTCCACACGAGCTTCAATACAAAATTACAAGGTTTTTGGGCCTCAAAGGTTCCAAATTCCAAATCTTTACAAACTCCTTTTCTCAAACTTACCCCTGTTTAGATCCAAACTTCCAAAAAAATTAGCCCAAATTCAAAATCTTTTGGAATTTTGGGAGCAACTAAACAGGGTCTAACATTGGTGATTAGTGCATACTCCCTCTATACCCATATTAGTTGACGTTTAGGACAGCGACACGGTCTTCAAAACACAACTTTGACCTCTTATTTTTATAAAAATATTTATGAAAAAGTGATATATGTATACTTTTATGAAAGTATTCTTCAAGACAAATCTATTTATATAATTTTTATATTTGTAAACTTAGAAACTTAATAGTTATTGATGATTTATATTCCCAATATTTAACTCTAATCTTTTCTAAAACGTCAACTAATGTGGGTATGGAGGGAGTACTGTAGATCACAAAGTCAATAATTTTTAATACCAGCTGCTTTTCAATCCAATCAATTCTCAAAATCGGACGGTCATCATCACCATTAATACGGTCGACATCCCAATCGAATGTGGCTGCTATTTTTACGTCTCCCCTGGACCTCTCTGCATTCTGCATACTACTCTAATCAATGCGGCTGCTGGACTCAACAACAGGTACCACGGTGGTGCGATCGGGTGGGACCAGGCATGCCACTTGGTGGGTGTGGGTGGGTGGGGTGGGGGGTGGGGGGGGGGGGGGGGGGGGGGGGGGGGGTTGGGGGGGCCGCCGAAAGCGTGGGGTGGTTTTTCCCCTCTATACATAATCTTTCCGTTCCTTTTTAAGTATCGTTTTTTTGTTCGTATCACAAGTTTAATTACGTTTGTTGAAAATACGGACAACATTTGTATCTTCAAATAAATTTGTTAAAAACTAGATTAAAAGATCTTTCTAATGATACTAATCATGTACCACAAATATTAATATTTTTAAATATATATTTAATTTAAGTAGTTTTTCAGGAAGCGAGAACGACAGTTATTTAGAGACGGAGGGAGTACTCCGTGGTACGTAATTCCTCCGTATAGGAAATAAATAACGTTTAGAACAATGACACGGTCTCCAAAGCATAAATTTGATCACTTATTTCTTTGAAAATATATATTGTAAAATGGTATATGTATATTTTTATAAAAATACTTTTCAAGACAAATTTATTTATATAATTTTTACATCTCTAAACTCAATAATTTAAAAGTTATTCATGATTTATATTCTCAATGTTTGACACAAACCTTATCCAAAACGTCATATATTTTCTATACAGAGGGAGTATATCGTTAGGACCAAAGCGCTGCAATCAGTCTAGTGGACTGAATGTTTACATCCTGAGTGACCTTTAAAAGAGGGCAAAAAGTAGAATACTGTAAATGGATACAAGACGGTTGTAATATGTCATCACTAAGTACTATAGTGGAAGTAAAAGCATATCTTGCAAGCACGCGTGCAGTCATGTTGAGATCCCTAGTAATATGGCAAACTGTGATTTGGGTTCCTATCAACATGTTCCGGAAGGTCTGTGTGAAGGGAGCGATCCTCAAATCCAGCAGTGGTACATGTTCGTCTACATTAAGGTAGTTGGCTAGTTGCTGGGAGTCTGTAAAAAAGGTTATGTTATTGAGATGCAATTTATGGGATATGTATGTCGTCGTCGCCATGATTGTTGCATCTGCCATAAGTACAGATTGTATGTCATCCACCTTAGCCTTGATATAGATTTTATTGTCCATCTACACCTGTGGGATTACTATGAAAATACCAATACCTGTTGTTTTGTTTTGTTGATCATCTGTGTAGCCTCCTTGAGTGGATGCCGCTGGAGGAGTAGGTGCAATTTGGTTTTGCTGAGGGACTGCTCGTGGCCCTCTGTAGCCATACTATGCGTGGACAAATGTGTCTTTGTTGCATGATGAACTTGTCCTAGAGTCCATGTTTTACTATTGAATCTGTAATCATTTCTTGCTTTCCATAAGTACCACATGGTTAGTAATATTTTATTAAATAAAGCATAAAAAATGGAGGTTGGGATTAGTGATTCTCGTAGAATTTGCACTCCATCTTGTTCATGCGGAAGAAGATCAGGCCTGGTTGGTGGATCAGTGGAGTACCAGACCGCACGTGGAAGATGGAAATGGAAGAACAGGCGTGCATCATCCTCAACTGTATCACAAGTAGAGCAGTTTTCATCAATATTTGTACTATACGTATCTGCTCTCTGCGTCGTGGTCAGAGCCCGTCTAATGAGGCACTATGTGAATGTTTTGATCAGTGGAGGTAGATCTTTGCTTTTCCATGCTTTCTGTAAAATAAAGTTAGCATGTTGTGTAATACTTCTGGATCCCTGCTGAGGTAGTTGTATAAGAGATTTTGTACTTAAATATCTATAAATATTTCATGTGTCATCCTTAGCTGGAGTCCAATGCATGACATCACTGTCATTGGTTCACATAATGGTAAGTGTTGTAATTACCTGCATTGCTTGATGGGAGGCCGAGAGGTGGGAGTTGGAGGTAGAATAGAAGTGAACTCAAATCTTTGGTGGCTTCACGTCTCCTCTTCGCATGCTGCCTTCCCCGCCGCCGCCAGGGAGGTCACGGCCTGCCTGCCTCCTTCCGGCGCAGGGGTCCCTGCCTCCAGGCACGCCAGATCGCACAACCGGCCTGCACGACCACCGCCCACCGACGCTGCACCCTCAGCCCTCTCGGCCTCGCCCCTCGGCTTCGGCAGCCCCTAGCCTTAGCGGCTACCCACCCGTTGCGGCGGCAGCTACCCAGCACCCCAGCCCCAAGCGATTGGCCAGCGCCCCTAGCCCCCAGGCCCAACCCCCAACGGCAGGCCAGCAGTGCCTCTTAGGTTTGATTTTGCTTTTCTAATTTGGTAATTTCAATTTTAAAATCCTTTACCTTTTGTAAATTTTTTATCTCCCCTAATTCGAGTTACTTGTTGTCTTGCTCTCATTTTTATTAACCTTTTTGCTTGATCCTTTTCTTATTAGGAGTTGTTATTGAGGACATAGAAGTGGACGATGCGAATGCACCGAATTGTTATTAGGTATTTATTTTTCCATGACGAATTATTTTTCTTAGCTATTGTATTGTACTGTTAATTATGGACATGTAAGAACTTCTCTTGATTTGCAAACTTTCCTTGAAAATAATTATTTTTCTATGTGATATACTGTACATATAAATATAAGGTCCTATAAACTATGTTGTAGCTTTTGGTTTATGGGCGCAAAAAATTGGCTCTAGTCTTGCTCAAATCGTGAGTCCGTCGCTCAGTACAATTAACGTCATAGTTGCAGAAGCATACCTACCGTATAACTAGGCACCAACATAGAAATCGCGGTGATGTGGTCATATATCATAGATTTTTTTTACTCCCTCCATCCCAAATTGTAAGTCATTCCAAGAATGCCGGAGAGTCGAAGTTTTTTAACTTTGACCAAGATTTTAGAGAGAAACGCAAAAATTTAAAACATCAAATATGTATATTATGAAAATATAACTAATGAAGAATCTAATTATACTTAGTTGATATCATAAATATTATTATTTTATTATATAAATTTGGTCAAAGTTTAAAAACTTTGAGTCTCCAAGATTCTTGGAATCAATTTGGAATGGAGGGAGTACTTCTCCTCGTTCCATTTTGTTTGACATTTTGACTTTGATGGTCTCTGTCGCAGAGAAAAATGTAGCGTTACACCTCTAGTAAAATATTTGGACTCAGACAATGCACGTGCATCTAATGTAATGTCTCGTGATCGGTTGCAACTCGCGGACTCACACTAAGTAAGGTAAGCAAATAAATATTATTAGATCATAGCAGCCAGCATGACAGGGATAGTTTCTACTATTCTAATAATATTGAGTTATTCATGGTCATACCGAGAGATGAAAGCGGATTGAACCAAGTCAGGGAAGATAAATGTCTTCTTATCTTTCTTACCTCGTCAAAATCCATGGAGTGGATATTACACATATCCTTTTGTCCCTAGTTTGGCTGAAAAGTTCATGCACAAATTTTTTTCGATGAAAACACTTTGTAAACTGCACTTTGCAAAAAGGTGTTTAGATGTAGTACTTTTTTTTTTTTTTTTGCAAAATGGGTGGGTGTGGAGAGTGTGGGGCTCGGCCTCCTATGCAAATGGCAGATTTTGGAGCTCTAAAGCTCCCAAATGCAAACTGGATTTTTTTTTTTGTAAACCGGACCAGGAGTATATTTAGATCTATTTTGCAAAAAGATGGGCTAAAACAGCAAAGCTTTTTGCAAACTGGAGAAACTAAACATGGCTTTAGACATAATGCATCTAGTAATGTAAAGTTGTAAACAACAATAGTTATACCTAGGATGTACACATATACTGATGGGTGTCCTCATATTATGTTAAAAAAAAATCTACATAATCCTTGAAATATATGCTGCGGATTGGTGTATCATAAAAATGGATGTACGAAATCTACAGAGAAAAACCTAAGAAAAGTCCAACCTCCTGATGGCAGGTTGAAGAGCTTTTTTTAAGTAGTACTCCGTAGGTGTACAAAGAAGCAAATAATCATATAGTACTTGTAGCTATAATGTATACACGTAACTAAATCAAAATTAATAGACAAGTTGCTCAAGGGGGGTGTGGGTGGGGCAAATGTCAACGCCGTCGTACGTCTAAATCGTTACTACTTATCTACTCCCTCCATCCCAAATTATAAGACATTCCAAGAATCTTGGAGAGTCAAAGTTTTTCAACTTTGACCAAATTTATATAATAAGATAATAATATTTATGATATCAACTAAGTGCAATTAGATTCTCCATTAGTTATATTTCCATAATATATATATTTGATGATATAAATCTTTATATTTTTCTCTATAGTTTTGGTCAAAGTTGAAAAACTTTGACTCTCCAAGATTCTTGGAACGTCTTATAATTTGGAATGGAGGGAGTACAAGATAAGTAGCCGTAGGCCGCCGATGAATCATTTTTATTGAGATAGTTTTTTTTTTGATGAACCGGCATTATTGGTTGTTGTAATTTCTACCGATAGAGGAGAAGAGAGTGAAAAATGGTCATGGAAAGTCCATAAAAAAGAGAGGAAAACAAAGTATGTACAGTACAAAGTTACCCTCTCTTGTATAAAGACGCCAAGTGTTTTTTTGGTGAACTTGTTATATCTTCGTATAGTGATTGAAGTCAGTGGTGCTGCTGCTTTGTGTTGGTTTCCCGCCGCCTTCCAGAATCCAGATCCACCAGTGATGAACCATCGTCTGATATAGGCCCAGCGATGAGGATCCAAGTAGGTAGCGATATTTGCCCAATAAACTCGTTGAGCATAGCAGCACGAACTCAGCCATCAAGTGGTGTGCAGTGCAATGTCGTTATTACCATAGCAAAAAAACAAGAAGAAATATGTAGTTTCTCGCTTAGCCAGTGGCGGATTCAGGGGGGGCTGGGGGTGCTGTAGCCCCCCTTAGCCCAAAAATGTACATATAGTTTTAGCTAAAATTAGTCTGTTTTTTTTTTAAAAATTAGTCCAAAATCTTCTGCGGCTAGAAAAACAATGGAAAATTCAGTCTAAATCAACTTAAAATCTACCAAAAAATCTCTTGTGGACCAAAAATACAACGGGAATTTCAGTCCAATCTCGGTTCTCTATGTATTTAGCCTTTCTCGTGGGCTGATTCTGGATCCACCAATGCGCGCACGTAGTTTGGTTTTGACCTTGGCGAAGGTGCCTGGGCCAGGCAGCTCCCTAGGCCGTTGATTTTGAGCGCCTGGTGGCCGGATGGACCTGCCTGGGCGAGCACCTCCAGGCCACGCCGTGAACCAAACAGGCCCTTAGCTGCAGTGCATCCACAGCGCTTTGAAGCTGAAGCTGAGCGTGTATATACGCTCCATGGTTATATATGACTGTACTTTTTTTATGACTGTACTGTGGGCAGCGGTAAACAACGACACCGTGTGTGTGTACTTGTGGACGAGAGGGAGGATTGACTACACCTACACCGTGTTTCCGTGGCTGATCTCTTCAACCATACAGTACTGCTGTACAGCACAAGAGCAGCCAATGGACGCGGAGTAGGGATATTTGCTGTGCTGGGAGAAGAACAAAGGAGGAGGAAGGCGTGCGTACCTACTTGCACGCCGCGCTCGGCTCGGGCAGTCGGGCCACTTGCAGCTTGCAGGCAAAACAAGGGTGCCCAAAACTGCATGCAAGCCGCGCGCGCCGCGGACTGGCTGACTGAGTGACCCCGGCCCGAAGCCCGAACCCAACCCCAGGGGAAGGGAAGGGGAGGAAGACGGGCGGGCTGACGTGCGAAACCAAGCAGGCAGCGACGCGGAGCCTTCGTCGACCCGTCGTCCGTCCATCCTTCCCCTTCCCACCCGGCACCCGCTCGCGCGGCAACGACCGGTCGCCCGGTCTCCGGCGTCGTCTTCCCGTTCCGCCCCCCCCCTCCAGCCTCCACATCAACGCACAACTTGGACTCGTGCACCTCCCGCTCCGCTCCGCCGTATAAGCGGCTACCTAGCTCGCTCATGTCTCTGTATCTGTATATATATATATATATGCGCCCCTGTCCGCCCTGGGAGTAGCACGGATCAACCAACAAACAACAACAACACAGCCAGCTGAACCTGAACCCCCTCCTCCAATTCCCCCAAACGAACCGCACGGCGGCGCACGCACTTCTCCTTCCTCATCGCAACCGCAGCACCGTCTACTCTCGCTGCGATCCAGCAACTGCTGTCTCTCTAGGTTGGTGTCCCTGGATGATGCTCTGCTCTTCAGTTTGTGATCTTCCATTTTGTGGCCTTGCCCGTTATTATTCCCGTGAATAAATCCTAAGCAAGACTTTTCTCAGGATAAGATTATGGTTTTATGAGGCCAATCATTTTCCTCGCTTATATAGCTTGTGTCTAGTTCTTTTTTCTTATATTATAGGATATACGCAGCTTGTGTGTTATTAGTACACTATAGCTTGCTGGTCCATATGATAGATTAGCCAGCAGCAACCACCACCGGGCCTGATTTTTTTTTCTAACCAGAACGATCACCTGCCACCATGTCTGCAGAAGGGCGACGGCGCAGGGAGGGAGGAGCCGGCGGCGGGAGATGACTCTGAGGCTGCTCAACACAGAGCGCAACCACCTGCTGTCCCCGAAGCCACAGAGCCCGCGGGATGCCGCGCTGTCGTCGCTGCTGAGGTCACCCAGGGTGTCTTGCAGCGGCAGCCCCAAGCCGGCCAAGAGCGCCAAGACGATGGCGCACGGCGGCGGCGGCGGCGGCCTGGAGCGCTCGCTCAGCTTCAAGAACTGGGAGGCGACCGAGGCGGCCATCAGCCGGGGCGGCATCAACGGCGCGCGGCCGGGCACCCTGGCCCTGCAGCAGCAGCCGCAGGCGGCGCAGGCCATGATCGAGTACATCTCCCCCCGCCCGCGCGTGGAGCTGGACCAGGCCGCCACCAAGCTGCAGAAGATGTACAAGGGCCTGCGCACGCGCCGCAGCCTCGCCGACGGCGCCATCATCGCCGAGGAGCTCTGGTGGAAGACGGTCGACTCCGTCTACCTCAACATCAAGTCCATCTCCTTCTTCGACGAGGACAAGCAGGAGACCGCCGCGTCACGGTGGTCCAGGGCGGGCAAGAGGATCGCCAAGGTCGGCAAGGGCCTCTCCAAGGACGACAAGGCGCAGAAGCTCGCGCTCCAGCACTGGCTCGAGGCGGTACGTATGTCTTTCTTGCTTCTTGCTTCTTGATTGCTTCTCGGATTCGATTATTATACGTTTCTCATCTCATCATCCATTCCTCTGTTTCGATCTTCAGATTGACCCTCGCCACCGCTACGGCCACAACCTGCACCTCTACTACGACATCTGGTCCGCCAGCTCCAGCTGCGAGCCCTTCTTCTACTGGCTGGACGTCGGCAGCGGCAGGGACCTGCACCACCACAAGTGCGCAAGAAGCAAGCTCAACTCGCAGCTCATCATGTACCTCGGACCAGTACGTGATCCGTCCATCCTTCCTTCTCATTCTTCAATCTGAGCATGTATCTGACTGTATCTTGGTGCTTGAATCTGGAGCAGAACGAGAGGGCGGCGTACGAGGTCGTCGTGGAGGACGGGCGGCTGCTGTACAAGCAGAGCGGCGACCTGGTGAGCAGCACCGAGGAGTCCAAGTGGATCTTCGTGCTCAGCACCAGCAGGTCGCTGTACGTCGGGCAGAAGCGCAAGGGCAAGTTCCAGCACTCGAGCTTCCTGTCCGGGGCCGCCACCTCGGCCGCCGGCAGGCTGGTCGCCAAGGACGGCGTCCTCAAGGCCATATGGCCCTACAGCGGCCACTACCTCCCCACCGAGGAGAACTTCAGGGAGTTCATCACATTCCTCGAGGACAACCACGTCGACCTCGCCAATGTCAAGGTAACAATAAATCACCAGTCTGTTGTCTGCATTAATCGTTTGTCAGGTCTTGTTGGCTGACAAGATGTTATTTCATCAGCGATGCTCGGTGGACGACGACGAGTACCCGTCGTTCAAGAAGCCGCCGGCGGCGGAAGAGCCGCAGGCGGCGGAGGAGGCCGCCGCCGCAGTGGCGACCCAAGACGAAAACGCTGAGGCCGCCGTGGTCGAGGTGCCCGCGATGGACATCGCCAAGGAGGAGGAGGAGGAGGACACGGCCATCACCACGGACGACGTGGAGCCGCCGAATAAGATGGTGACGATGGCCAGCCGTCCGTCGTTCAAGTGGTCGACGCCCACCGGCGCGCGCATCGGCTGCCTCCAGAACTACCCCGCCGACGTGCAGAGCATGGCACTGGAGCAGGTGAACCTGTCGCCGAGGGTGGCGGCGCCGTCGCCGAGGCTACTGCCCATCCCGTCGCCGCGCCCCAGCCCCAAGATCAGGCTGTCGCCCAGCCTGCACTACATGGGCTGCCCCTGCCCAACCCCGACGGCCGCCGCCGCCAGCAGGCTCGCGGCCCCGAGCCCGGCCCCCAGGCGCTCGTCGCCCAAGCAGCACTTCGTGGGCTTCCACACGCCGGCCGTGGCGCTCACGCTCCCCGTCCCCAAGCACAAGGCCATGAAGTGATCTGCCTTGCTTGCTCGTTCATTGACACCTCGCCGCCGCAGCCGCAGCCGCAGCGCCGTTCTCCGAGGTGCTGCGTTGCGCCGTTCTTTCAGCACGACGGAGGGTTAACAATTTTGTTGGTTGGTTGATTGGTTGCTTGCTTGCTTTGTTGTAATTGTATAAACAAACATGTGTTTAGTTCTCTGATCGATCGGGTACCATTCTTTTGTAAGTACGTTTCTTCGTCATCGTCTTTTGACCTGAGGTGCATACGCGCTCTGCGCGTGCACACTACTGTACACGTATACAATTCTAAACCTGAACCTGCCGCTTCTCGGTGAAATGTAGCACTGACTAGTGACTACTGCAAGCAGGTTCCTTTTTGAATAAAAGAATTTGTTATGAATATGAGCATCGTGGTGTTGACGTAACGTAACTGGCACAAGAATTCGGAATTCTTGCTTTCATTTTGCTGTATGTGCTTTCTACTTCTACAAATCTGAGTTTTTCCACAACTAAGGCTCTGTTTGGAAAACGGGGATTTTTTCTCGTTCTTGCGTTTTTCACGTGAAATTGAACTGATTCCTGTGAAATTCCTGTGTGATTGCTGTAAAATTCCTGCATTCCAAACAACTCTAAAGATGAAAAAGTACAGAACTCCTAAAAGGCAAAGGTGAACACATATCAAATCCTGTCAAAAGCTAAAAAGGGTTAAGGCGAAATCTCGGAAGAAGGTCAATTTCCAGAATTGATAGTACTGGAAATCCGCAGGAAAAGGGACAGGCGGCGAAACCGGCGCCCGGATGCGTGTTTCTGACCCTTTTTTTCCGCCCCTTCTCTTCGGCTTTGCGTTTTGACTTGCGAGAGGCCACAAGTCCACCTTCTGTACCGGAGCCAAGGAGAGCTTAACTTAAAAATTCAATACTGTATATCACAAGTCTCCTTTCCGTGTCTGCTCTGCAACTTGTTCTAGCTGCATCTGATCTTTGGAGCATGATGACATTTCTGAAACTAGGGGAGCTGTACAGCCCCTGCCTGTTCCACGGTCTCATAGTGTGTTGTCGAACACCCGAATTGGACTCTTTTATTAGACAATTGCTTAATTGGGATATTGGATTTTAGTAAAGTCCATTTCTCAACCGCTGACAGTCCGATTTTCTCTATCATACTGCAAAACCAAATACTAAGCACTCTCTAACAATCGAAACCGGATAAAGACATAGCCCCCACAACAATGTCACCTTTGGTTTTCATGCCACGTGGTATTGGTTTTGCCACGTTAGTTAATACTGTACTTTCAAAATCGATGAAGGCTAAAAATTAACTGTTCATGATAGCTGGTGGTTGAAATCTATACGATTTGTTCACGTGGTATTGGTTTTGCCACGTTGGTTTTTCCACGTGGTATTGGTTTTCATGCCACGTGGTATTGGTTTTTCCACGTTAGTTTTCATGTTAAACCTGAAAACTTTTTTATATCATTTCTTTATGTCCATTTAGATTTGTTCTAAGCAAACTTGTTTTTTTACTTTTGACAATGAATGTCTAAAATTGTAACAATAATTTTTTATGAATATATGATTTTTGTAAATACAAAACTGATAGTATTAGACTTACAGTTAGAACTACTAGTCATTTTATTTTGTATGAATCTAATGCTACTTTGGTTGAAACTACGCTATAATACAATTAATATAGAATCTATTCTAGATGGATTACAACCATAAGATTTTTTTTTCATATGAATCTAACACCATCAATTTTGTATTATAGAAAACTACGCGTTATTGCATTATAGAAAAGATAGATGTAACACGACTCTAATATTCTATTGAGGTGATACATAGATTTCAACCTCTAATCGTTATGCAATTTGAAGTTTAACCTTTAAATTATTGTGGATGCAGCTAGCTGATGTGCTATGATTGAAAAACACTTTTTTTTATAACTAAAAAACAGAACTGACTTTAGTTAATTAGCTGAAGCGAACACTGCTATATATATATATATATGTGGTTGCGAAGAGGACATCTTGGACTGTAACCGTAAAGTGAGCTTCGATGATGTTTCCTAACGACACTGTAAAAATATGTTTCCGTACTACTCCCCACGTTAAGGTAACGGTGACTCCCCCGTACTGCAAAGTCTGATTACGTACGAGGTGGAGTCATTTTCGGTCCCTGTTTTGAACGTCTCAAAAATCACGTTTGACCACAAGGGTCAGTGGGTGTGGATACGCGTCTTCCGCTTGGCACGAGCGACAGCCTACGAGAAGCGGTCCAAGTCTTGCAAGTCGCTCGTGCTCTGTTGGGACTTGGGATTGCCTGCAACTGCAACGCAACGTCATCCGATTCGGTGTCGACGTGTCTAGGGCAGGGAGATTGCCCTGATGCACACGGGTCCGCTCTCGTGTGCGCGTTCAGAAACACGTGCCCAAGAATCCCGCGCCATTTCTTTGTACTAACTAAATTATATAGTACTAGTAGATTACGCGCGCCCTTGCGCGCGCTATGTAATAATTTGATAGGTTTTTTTTTGAGAAAGGAGAAGGAAAAGATTTAATTATACAATGTTTAGAATACAGAGCTCCTGCATAAGATCCAACTATATAATATTTACAGCATAGGGAGTCTTTTACATTACATTGATGGATTATAGCTTTTTAAGCTGTGATAGGGAGTGCACAGAGGAGTTGTTCAGTGGTTTCTGAAGTTCCAGATTTTTTAAACTGTCAGGAAGTAGCTTGGAGTACTGTCTGTCCACTACCAGTCGAACATGCTTCGGTCTGATTCAACTCCTTCTTCGTCAATCGGTCTTCTAGCTGAAATTGGAAAAAAGGTAATACTTTCTTATTTTTATATGTTTTTGATGTGTAGGTTACAAATAGTGTGATTGTAGTTACCTTGTGCGCGTGAGATGGCTTCGTCCTCTTCGTCTGTTGAATAATGTATTGTGTATTATAGCTGGTATAAGATTGTTGCATTAAGTGTTACCATGTCTAAATGTATTGTGTTACCTGAGTAGGTGTATGCCTCATTGCGGAGTTTTGTGTCCAGGTCTGTATCTCCTATGAGTGGTCAATAGAGAAGGTTATTATTATAATTAGCATATAATTTTGGCTATACATGGTGCAAGTTTATAAGTTTTAAATGAGTCTGTAAATTTAAATGTATGTATACCTCCATGTATAGATGTCTCAGATCTTTCAGGGATTTGTAGCGCTGGCTGAACCGGAGTATTGTGTCCTGTATGTAGCGAAGTAAAGTTTGAGATTGTTAAGTGTACATCTGTATGAATTTGTGGGTTTGGTTTTTCATACCTGCATGTAGCGGAGGTGTGGAATCGTTGTTTGGCGCCGCTGGTTCTTGAACTGGTTGGTGCGTGTATGCAATACACCATATTGGCCAGACGCTAAGCAGATTGCCATGCTGAGTGCCTTTGCTGAGTGCTACATGTGCCACTTGAGGTATCAGTGTCCATGATCCGTGTACTTTGACGGAATATGTTAATGTGTATGAGTGGAAGGAAATGTTTCTGATGGTGCAAATTGCTTGCAGGACACATTGAATTGTAAGATCAGAGCACAGATGTGGTGGGATCCTTGTTATGTCCATGCTGAGTTTTTCTCTGGGAAGAAGGGGTCCTGAGGCTGTGATCCTACGGTTACCTGCCTGTGTGTTGCGAAGAACTGTGATGGCGTTGTAGTATGGGGCCCATGGCATGATTGTCAATGTGCATGCGGAAATATTTATAAATGTCTGACGGAGCATTGATGTGGTTTCATGTGAGGAGTTGGTTCTGATAAAGTAGTCTGTGCCAAATTTGGAGATGTTGTGTAGAGGTAGACTGATGTTGAGTTGCTGGTTGATTACATGTTTAGGGTTTAGGGTTTTGTCTGTAGCATAGTAAGATTGTAAATCTATGTTTGAAGACGGCTATCTGAACATTTGTAAATAATGTGTCTAAATTTGGTTTCTGTAAATATAAGTAACTGTTGTACCTTGAAGGAACTAAACAGGAGTGAGTGTGGTCATCGGTCTTTTAGCTGCGCTCCAATGGTAGTAGGATCTGTTTGGAGAATATGTTTTGATCCTGGTGCAACTGTACTGTTCCTGTAGAAATTTGAAAGACTTTTGTTACACTTGATGAAATATAGGCAATTAGTTGGCAAGGAACTCTTAGAAGCTTCAAAAATAAAGAATTTTGGTCAATGTATTAATACTCTGATCTGAGCACACGTTATCAAAACGTTGTTGATTATGTTTAATTCAAATTAGATTTGTCCTATATAGTTACTCAATAATGGGCCAGTTTGTATGTGTAATTTGAATATTATTGAAAAGGTGGACTGAAACTCTTTAGTAGGAGGTTACCTTGTATTGTTCACATTCTCTGTATAGGTCATCAATTTCTGACCAGTACTTGTTAACTGTGTCGAGAGTTTGATTTGCTGCTGTATGGATATGCTGCAGAGGAGGGATGCTGAGGCTGAGCATGTCCATTTCTTCATATGTCTTGAGGATATCTTCATAGACTTCATGTGTTTTGTCTACCATAGACATGATAGTTAGTTGTAATAGGTTAATCTTTGCATTCCATTTATCCAGATCAGCAACCATCCTTGCTAATGTTGGATAATTTAGATCGATGATTTTATAGCCAAGAACATTGGTTATATGTTTGAGGGTATAGAATATAGCAGCTGTCTCAGCACCCACTGCATTCCATTGATGGCTTCCAAAATATCTGCGTGTAAAGTTGCCAAGTGTCATGTAAGTATGAAATTTGTGATCCTCATTTTCAACGGTCTCAAGAATGGGTTTGGTCCTGTGGATCTGATACATAACAGAATCAAATATTGCTTTGAGTCTGTATGTATATTCAACTGGAAATGGTATCTGCAGGAGGAACATAGCAATAGTAAAGTGTAGGTAAGCAATGGGAACATAATTTCTGCACTAATTGAATATGGTAATGATATCAGTAAATTCGGTAGGTAAACAATGTGTGTTACATTTTTACCTTCGATGGATTTGGGCCATCTGTATAACCTTGCACATCGATGCCTTCATCAGGATGGGTAAGTACTGTATCTGTAGCCTCATTGATAGCAGCTATAGTTCTATCCATGCCAAGTGAAGCATTTTTAAGATTAGTCTGGAATGTCAGCATCTTGGTTACTATATTAGTAGGCAGGGGGATTTTCAGAAACGAAATATCAGTGCATAGACTGAGGGTTTTCTTGTTTACAGTAGGGTAGAACTGTTGCAGGAGATCTTTCAGTCTAATAACAAGGTTTTTGTATTTGCGAAATATAGTCAATACTACCTAAGAAGCATCTAGCGCTTTGTAGGTTGTATGGATACCAGAGCAGATTCAAAAAAAAAAATACACGAGCCATAGAATACCTTTGAGAGCATTTATATAGTCTTCATCCAATTGCATGCAATCTATGTATGAGAAAAAATGAGAAGAGCCTGACCTTTCTGCAGGCAGATAGATAAGAGAGAATCTAATGAAAGGTGGGTGCCAACATGTGCATACAGACGAAATGTAGTCGACATAGACAATGGCAATTCAGATGTAAGCACCTTTCCACGCTAAGCGATGCTGCTTCAACAACTTTCGTCTCTTTTCACGTGTCTGAGCAGCGCTGCCGCTTATAGGCACGAAGTGTGCAGCAGCATCTGGTAATTAGGACAGGTCCCAACTGCGGAGATGAATCATGGGAAATAATTTATTTGCAAAATGGAAAAGAAAAGGCATGGAGCTGTACATGTACGCTTATGTCGTGCTGTAGATCGGGCCACTGCACCTGTCGGGGGATGTACGACGTGTGCAGCAGAAGGCCCTGCTTCAGACCCCGACATAGGTACTGAAACATATAATTATATATACACAAGAAAACAGGACATATAAGAGTTATAAAATCTGTAGAAGTAAAAGCCCATCCATTTAGGAGGACTATTTCAGAATCTGAAGTACCAAGTGTATTATATGGAAAGAAATTGAACCTACATGCAGGCTGTGAGGATTGCAGAGTAGAGGAATCCATGGTAGAAGAAAATAATAACTGTGGACACTTGAACCACAACACAAAGCATTTAATTTAAGCAGAATGAAACAAACATGTCAACGTGACACAATATCACAGATGAGACACCTAAACGATATGCTCTTTGTATGTACATCTTGAGTTCCCTTAAATCCTGTATAAATGAACAACAGGTGGCAACCGCTATAGAAACCCATTACACCTTATTAATAGTCTAAGACCATTACATTGACTCTGACACGGCACTGGCTTCCTGTAATAATTCCTCTGCGGCTGACACAATTGGCACAGGAAAAGAAATGGCAGGGTGAGGACCTGCTAAGATCATACGCGCAAGCCTACCGTTACATTGACTCTGACACGGCACTGCCTTCCTGTAATAATTCCTCTGCGGCTGACACAATTGGCACAGGAAAAGAAATGGCAGGGTGAGGACCTGCTAAGATCATACGCGCAAGCCGAGCACCACTATTTGCTATAGAAAATACATGGTGTGCCAACTGACTACAGGACGCAAGCTGGCACGAACTATAATCTACTATATTGAAATGATAGATGGCCTGGAAACACTGCAAAGCTTCTAGAGCAGCAACGTCGAAAGGATCAACGTGTATAGGTCCTTCAGCCGCCCAAAAGAAAAGGCGTCGAGACATATCTCCGTGGAACAACTGCGGCAATTCTAATTCAAAACCAAACAACGGCACACCATCTCCTGAAATTTCGTGCACGGCTGCTGCGTAAGGAATGCAGCAGTAAGACACAACCTCTCTAAGAATAGGAACCAAAGGAATCCTAACTATAAACATGATGTCGCATGAAAACAGTTTTTTTAATCTGCCAGCCTAACAATAGGAAACAGGGAAAAATTCACTGTGTATGGAAATATTTGCGCCTCATCGAATGTGGCCTTCTTTTTTTCAAAAAAAAAGATATAAAAAAATAGGAAGGAGAGGAAAACTGTCAGGTAAACATGCATAAATATGGCGAAGAACATAGACAGAAATCTTGAATGTAAAACAACTGACCTGCAAGCAGAGCTCAGCACAGTATGGAGTACCCCAAGGAAATCTCGTATGGACTGCGGAGAAAAGAGCCTTTGCGTCTGCGTGGAGAAGGCAGCAACGGAAACAATATACCTAGAAACCATGACAGACAGAAGAAACTATACATGAGCTATAGTATTTCGTCAGCAATATCCCTAGAAAGCATGACAGACGGAATATATGAGCATGGAACATAGAATTCACCAACCAACCCAAAGAAACTACTTATGACCTATAATATTTTCTCTGTGTGTTCTGTTCGTAGTATGTGCCGCCCTTTTTGAACCGGTGGCGTAAAAACGCATCTAAAAAAATTTTAAAACTATAGATAATCAGCAGATGAGGCACCCTTTTTGAGGCAGTGGCCTAAAAAAGCATTAAAAAAATTTCTGAAGTTATAGATAATCAGCAGACTGCAAAGAACAATCAGAGGCGCTGTACCTTTCATGGAAATGGTTAAACCAAATAAACTTACGAAGGAAACGTGTGCGGCTCTGTTTATCTGCTGAAGAAGGTCCACTGTTTTGCCTAACAACCAACGTATGGAAGAGGAACAAAGTGCAGAGAACAATCAGAGGGTGTACTGCCCATGTGTGTATCGCTCTGTTTATCTGCTGAAGAAAGTGCACTGCTTTGCGTCAAAACCGTGAGCACCCAGATGCGGAAACCAAACAACAGAGGCGAAACACCCAGCTGCAACCACACGACGAAAAGCAGCCTAAAATCGTGAGAACTCAAATGCGAGAACCAAACAATAGATGTGAATCGTCCACATCCAACTACACGACGACGAACAGCACACAGGCATAGGACGCAAAATACTGAGAACAAAAGAAGAAAATCTGAAACAATACTAAGGCGTCGTCGCCGTGGAGGTGGAAGTAGTAGTCGTAGTTTCTGTCATCACTGTAGGTTCAGAAGGTGTAGAGATGTGTGCTGGGTTCTGTAGTTCGTTTGAGTTATCGGTCGAATCATTGGATGTTGACTGCTGTAATTTAACTATGGCAATGAAGACCTCAGTTATCAGTCCCTAAATTTCTCTGTTTGGATCCATTTTTGTTTCCTTTGTGAAGGTCTTTTATATTCGTGGGATTAAATTCGGTGGAATCTAGTTGTGGATGGACGTTTGTCTGCAACTTCGCCATGGGTTGGTTGATGCTGGGCGTTCCCTGTTCAGACTTCTGCTCTCTCTTCTTCCTCTGCTCTCTCGTACCCAGCCCCGTCCCGACGCCCACCGCCCCAAGCCCCGCCCGCCCTCCACAGCCCCGAGTCTGCGCCGCCGCTCACCGCAGAGCCGTCCTCAAGTACATCGCCGGCCACAGCCAACTCCCCGAGCCATGTCCGCCACGGCCCCGAGCTTGGAGCTCGCCCGCCATGGCCGCCACCGGCCCGTACCCGAGCTTGTCCGCCATGGCCGCCACTGCCCCGAGCCCAAGCTCGACTGCCATGGCCGTCATCGACGCGAGCTCGCCCTCCATGGCTACGACCACCCCGAGCCCAAGCTTGTCCGCCATGGCAGCTGCTCGCGCGGGATATCCCACTTCACCCCGTAATCCAAACACGTGGAGAAAGAGCGAATGTGTGACGGAGGCGAGAAAGAGCGATGTGGAGAGAAGCGGAAGGAGGTGATGGTACCTCCGAGGATGTCCACAAACCCAGATCACGTCGGCGGCGTTGGACCCATGAGCAAACGTAGATCAGCAGGATGGCGAAGCAGCCGGAAGGACCCCGCAGCCTCCCCGAGGGCAGCCCAAAGGCCGGGCCGCAGCGGCGGCGCCCCCACGGACGAACCCGAGGAAAGTAGCGTTCCACCGACTGGGAGGCACCACACGAGCGAGGACGGTCAGGTAAATGCAATAAATTGCAAAGAAATTAGGAAGGAGTGTCAAACATAATTTGAGCAACATGCAAAGAATCCCAATATGTGATCTCGCAAAGAATAGTAACATTGGGTAATTAAAATAGCAAATTCTATATCAGACAAAAAAACATACCTAAATCTGAGGAAACGCAGGAAACCAAACTGAAATGGTGTATGTTGCTGACATAAAGAGGAAGTTGAGTGTGCAGCGGCAGCATAAAAGAAGTCGTTCATTTTGGTATCATCCTAAGAAAAAGATTATCTATGCAGTTCAGTACACCTGTGGATAAGCTGAAGCATCAGTGGAAGGCTATGGACAAAAAAATGAATTGAAGAAACCTTTGCTGAGGAAGCAAATAAGTCTCCAAAAATACCAATAAGATGATTCACCACCAAAATAAACCTTTGTTGTGTAGTCATGTGCTAAAAAATATGATTCGTGGGCTGCGAGATAAGATTATTCCTGTAGAAAAACCGAGATAAGATTATTCCTGTAGAAAAACTGAGACGTTGTCAAGCCGAAGGTCAATTGGAGATAAGATTAGTTTTTTTACCTTCTTGACTAATGTATCTTGCATTTCAGGTTGCACTCTATAAATAAATCATGGCAGAAACAGAGGCAATTTGGATTGTTCACTCTATTTCTAATGCAGAGACAGAGACAGAGGCATTTCAGGTAGTTGTTGTACTAGGACAAAAATGCGCTAGCATAGGAAAACTGGCATGAGAATGGTTATTTCGGTCGTCATTCAAGCACGCTGACGAACAAAATAGATGTGAAACTTTGAGACCTATAGTTATAAATTGCATATTGATACTAACTGAACAATTTTTCCATTTCCTAATTAACTCCAAACACCTCTGGTAAATATTACTGTACATATAAAAATGATTGGAGATAGCAAGAGCCAAAGCCAAAACTTACACAGCTTGGACTGAAGGGCATTATCTTTTCCTAGGTAATGAGATCAGTGGAGAATAGATCTCGAAAGTGAAAAGCGGCAGGCATAATACACAGAACAAAATTCTCTATGTAGGTGTGAATGAGGTATACTACTGGAACGCAGAAAAAAATTTGAAGACTCATTATTTGAGCATACTATTTCACTCCAGGTAGGTTAAAAAAAAAAGATAATCATGGTCAACTTAAATCATTGTGATTGCACCAATGGAATTTCTTATAGCAGTGTACATAGTAATTGCTCAACTGATATATAATGGGATAGCACAACAGCTTACGTAGCACTATATCTAAAAAAAACAGCACAGAGATTTACACTTTTATGGCTCATGATAGCACCTAAGGTTGGTTGACTGAGGATGACGAAACTGAGAAAATGGTAAATTGAAAATTGGCACTTTTATGTTTTATCTGATTTTCATAAAAAGATCTACAAATGATAGGCTGACCTGAAAAAAAGACCCATATGAAACCTTATCAATGTTGTATATCCCAATCCAAAGAATAAACTGAATAAACAGAGAATAAATAAAAAGGAGCTGTTATAATCAAACTGTGCATGCGTGAGCATGTTGAACTTTTTAAGTTCCGTAGGCTTAACAAATACATGATTTGAAGTTTATTATCATTTTATAATTGGAGGAAGGTTTGCTGTCATAGGAGACAGGAGAGAACTGACCTATGAAAACGAAACATCATCATAAATTAAGGAAAAGACCATTGCCTCTATGAGTACACGGTACGATAAAAAAACATTGTAGCATTAGCAATCACACATGCACCCCTGCAGTAGATGAATACTTATTTGATTAAATTAAATTTGGTAGCATCACATGGAAAGCAATCACAAGAAGTATATCATTTTTTATCACAAACTAATGGTACCTAAGATAATATACTGAGCCAAATTGATTCAAGATAAATGAGCATAAAAGGACGTCCACCCAGAGGAAGAAAAAATCTGGGCAAATCAAATAGCAGCAAGAACAGGAAATAAATCAAAACAAAAAAATTCTAGATAAAGACATGACGCTCCACATCTGAAGGCCGCACGATGACGAGCTGTGGCGCGGGATCGGGCCCGCAGTCGCCGAAGGGGCCATGCCTTGGTCACCGTGGATGGGGGGAGGACCTGGCTGCGCAAGTCGCTGAAGCGATGACCTGAGGGGAGAAAAGAGGAGGGGTGGCGCGGGTACCGGGGGTGCGGCTGTGGCGCTGCACAGGGGGAGAAGTCGGCGCACCTAGGGTTTCGTCGAGGACAACAGGAGGAAGCGACAGCAGGAAGAAGGCACGCCGGCGGCCGCCACTGGGGTCCGGTCGCACGGCGCCATGGCCTGGGACAAGCGGCCGCCGCCGGACCGCCCGTGCCTTGCCGTCGTGCAGGCTCGTGGAACGCCTGGCCGAAACTGCGCGGGGAGAGCGGGAGGTGGACCGCGGCCGCTGGCACCGGCGGTGGTCGCGTGCACCGTGCTGAAGGTCTCTGCTGGTAGCCGGGCGCTGGGGACAGCCATGGTGGTCGGGACGGAGTGAGGAGGAGAGAGAGAGGAGAAGGGGAGAGTGGAGACGGTGGATAGGAGAAGAAGATAAGATATTTTTGACCACGAGCAGTAGTTGTCGGCAGGATGATGCGGATGGTTGATTCTTGAATCGGACGGCTGAAAGAATTTCGAATGATGTGGCGCACCGACACGTTGCATTTGATAGAAGAGAATACTGTACTGTATATAACTACGGACTGATTTTGGCGTACCAGCACGTTTTCAGTGTTAGGGATGTACTAGTACTGTAGTGGTCTGTTTTGACTTTGTGGTAGATGCATGGGATGGGACTGCTCACTGCTGATGAAGTATCAGGCGCCTGATTGAGAGCCCTTGATAAACTCATGGGCTGCATGCAACTCCTTTTATTTAGAATCCTGAACAGCTCATGGGCCAGAAATGAAATAGGACATCGTTTTAAGAGGGCCCGGCTCACGCGCGCGTGACCGTGGCTGTTTCCCCTCTGCTCCACCATCGGCCCTTCCTTCACTCCATGTAGTGCGGCATGTGCAAAGCTGACAGCGAGGCTGCTTCAACTGCCGCTGCCCTGCGCCCCTGCGGCCTGGCGGTCCCTCTCGGCTGCGCCGCCGGAGAAGAAGGCTAGGTGAGCTCGCCGACCTCCTTGGCAGCGTGCCCGTAGGCGTAGTACCTCTAGTCCATGGCCAACGGCGGGTGTGGGTCGCTGGTCTCGAGTTTTTCTTTTTTTTTTCTTTGAAACGGAAGATTTTACTGCCGGCTGGACGTGAGGACGTAGAGTACGGACCGCCATCGCCGTGTAGAACGTGGTACGGTATATGGCGTTGTGCGTGGCAGGGCCCGGCGGTGGTAGGACGGCGCCGAGGATGAGCAGTGGTGGTGGTAAATTTTTTTGAATGAGTTAGATAAACGCGTAATGACTTGTCTGGATATACATGTATTCACACTAATTCATATATACTAAAGTAGATTGGAGCAAAAATTAATTCAATATGTAGATTGACATAATACGTGTACATTCAAACAAGGCTTAAAAATTACTACTAAATATCTTGCAGGGAAATAAAAAGACCCATTAATTCTGAATGCTTTCCTGACCCGAGCCTGATGATCCCATTCCAAGTTCCCAACTAACATGTCGGGAAAAGTTTGATGGCCAAAATGCCCTCCTCCTGATCTTATTCTCCTAACCACCCGTCCCATCCCAGGTTCGACAATAACCCGGAGCGCCGCTTCGCCATCCTGCACTCGAGCGGTAGTCGGTAGTTGATGAATCGGAATTCAGAAGCAGCCTGTCTCATCAATCTTGCGTAGAAAAAGCACCAACACTCCAGCACTAAGGGTGTGTTTAGGTTGAGGAATGAGATGATTATTCCTCATTTTTTCTATTTGGTTGATGGAATGAAATGAGTTGATGCATCATCATTTTATTCCTCATAAGTTAATAATTAATTTATGTATGTCGAATGAGTTGATTCCACCAAAATTTATAGGATGAATCATGATGTATTCGTGAAAGACTCCGCAAACCAAACCCCTCATAAACTGCCATGTCAAACCGCTCGTCCTCCACAGCTCCACCCAGCCAATGATGATGTCAGCTTGGGACTGTGCTGTGCTCACCTACACCATTGAGCATGGGACTGACGGGAGGATGAATCTGCGATGCACACAAGCGACTGAAACCCGTATCTGTTCGTCGTGGCGTTTTCAGGACTCCAACCAAACATGTCCCATGCAATATTTAGGAAAATGTAAGGCCAGGCAAATCGATCGGAGTCGCCTTCAGGATCGCCGAAGGTGGAGATCCGGAAATTACGGGGGAAGACATTCTTGTCCTGTAATCGATCTCCTGAAGCCCATGCTGATGAAACCCAGTTTTTGTACTGCACTGATTACTTTAACTGCGTTCCTTGAGGATACTTTGTGAGAAATGTTGTTTAATGTCTGAGCTTAGTGACTTGGTGCGTTCTTGGATTGATATAACTTAATGAAATTATGAAATTGCAGAGAAATATACTTACCTATTTAAATGATGAGATGGATGTGAGAGAGGATAATCCAAAATAAGCTGAAAGTAGTTCAAATGAACAAGACGAATGATATAATATCAATCGACAGTTACCACCCACATCAAGTCGAACGTAGACTTAAATGGACATGTTCCGGCCTGACAAATAATCTAAACACAGTTCGCCAGTCGCTCATCCTCTCCCATGAATCTTTCCCACAGATAACATGTTCCACTTACTGAAACCAAAAAAGTGGATTAGCACAAAAAATAGATATTGGTCTATCTAGGAAAATTGAAATGGAGTAACCCGAACTCGCATATAGTCGGATCCTCGCTGCAGTGAAGGAAGAAGATCTTAGACGTTTGAATCTAATGGATCGAAGCTTAATTATGAACGTGAGAAAGAAAATGCTTAGCACTGAAGCAAACGGGTAGAGCATCGGTGTAGCAGCAGCATGCGAACTTTTGCTTAGATGCCAAACTCGTTTCCGGTGGTTGTATGCTATTGAACAAATGTTATTTTAACAAAAATAACACATGAGATTTGGTCCACCTTGTAAGGCCATGGAATATGCATCTACAAGGACATGTGCATCTTTCACTTCCATAGTGAATCGTCCACTACACACATCCATATTTTTCATGGTTATAGATGCCCTACCTTCAATAATCTGCAAAAGGCCTAATACAGGGAATTTGGCTCGTGACCTGTTCATGTCTTCTTTAGATACATATATCATGAGAAGTGGAAACATAAATGTACAACTTTTAGTACTCCCTCCATAATCTTTTACAAGGCATATGAAGATTTCTTATTTTTAATCTTTTATAAGGCGTATGTAGATACAAATCTCATGGAGTGCAAACAACGTCCAATCAAAAGCTTCAACAATTACTTCTCTCTAAAAATGAAGCACTACTTTATATGTAGCGTCCAATCAAAATACATAGTAGCATTAAATAATTACTGCATGCATGCACTTTAATTACTACTTATCATCTTTCCTGGACTTTCTTGATCATTGTGCTTTCTCTAAATATGCCTTAACAAAAGATTATGGATGGAGTATTGTATAAGGCCAATCTCAATGGGGTTTCATTTGAGTTTCATTTGCATTCAATATGCTACCACATAAGCACTTTTGATGACATGACATTGTATTTAAGAAGAGAGAAGAAATGAGTTTCATCTAGATGAAACTATCTTGGCACGAATACCAACTCTCTAATTTTGTTTCACATGACATGACAGTCATGGAAACAACAAAATAAAACTAGATTGGCCTAAGGAAGATATCCCTGTCTGTAACTCAATTTTTAATTTTTGTAGTCCACACAGTGCTTGATGATTAGTCCGTTGATTATTCAGACCATACTTCACGACAATTTCAGAACTTTACTCTCCCCGTCTACAAAAACATACAATTATAGAATCCATGTATGTCAAATTAATTCAAATTTGATCAAAGTTATAATAAAAAACAATAGTATTTATGTTGTTAAATAAAATTATTACTAATCTAATGATACTTTTTTGTATAAAAAATATTAGTACTTTTTTATATAACTTGAGTCAAAATTTGAATTGTTTGACTCCTCGATAAGCAAGGATTACATGTTTTGTTGAACGAAGAGTATTAGATTCACTTTAGCACATAATATTATCACAAATCATGTGAGGCCACGTTCAATTGGCAAAAAAAAGATCCAAAATTTTTCAAAATTCCCCATCACATCGAATCTTTACACATATACTCTCTCCGTTTTTCTATAAGTAGCATATTTGGTTTTAGAAAAAAAGTCGTAAATAAGTGTCGCTTGCTTCGTTCGTAGAGCCAACAGTTAAAAAGTGTCTCGTGGCTTGCATGTAGGCATGCAGAGAGAGAAGTGGGTGCATGATAAGCCCAGGAATCGAAGAGTTAAAAACGGCTTTAGCCTATAAACGAGGAGGTAATTGCTTAGAATAAATCTCCTCTTGGTATGTGGAGCCAAATCAAATATGTCACTTATAAAAAACAGAGGGAGTACATGAAACATTAAATATAGGTAAAAAAATAACTGTACTTTTAGTTTATTCATGTTGTCATATTTGAACAAAATTTATCAAATAACAATGAAAGTGCTACAGTAATTTTTCTCTAAAAATTTTGTTAAACGTTATACGGTACCTATCAATAAATCCTTGACACAATCGTTTGCTGTACAGTTGTATAGTACACAGTAAACCATGAGGCCACTAGGCGAGCGACAGGGATGTGCCAGTGTTTAGTCATCAAAGAATTTGATAACATGCATACCATGGAATTAAATAGCCCGCTATTTGTGCCGCTATAGCCCAAAATAGCTTGAAAAAAATTGTGCCGCTATTTGCTTTCATGCACAATTCTACCGCTATTTTGCCGCTAAAGTCCGCTAATTACAGTTTATAAAACGCTAAACACTTTAGCTTTAGCTCGCTATTTAAAACCTTGATGCATACATTACATGTATGTCGCACATTTTCTTGTGCGCGACAATGATACAATGTAGATATGATAAGTCATTGAAATCGCAGGTGGGAAGCCTTATTCTGTGGATGCTTATCACCCTAATATTACAAAGTACAACTACATTCTCCAACACCAATTTTGTCTAGCCATGCTTGTGACCAATAATCTGGATGCTTGTCTTTGCGCATGCATGCTGCGGGTACAACAGTAAACAAAAATTTCATATGGGATGTGGTTTTGGATCGAGCTAGGCTCACATTATATGAAAAAAGAAGACACCACTAAGGGGTGGTTTGTGCCGCTGCTTGTAAATCTGCCGAAGCATCAGCAGTCTGGAAGTAATCTTGCAAGGCGAGGGTCTCAATCGACTTGTTCTTCAAGCTCTTGATGGCATCTATGGAGGCCCGTGCACCATCCACGGTTGTGATAATTGGCACCTTGTAGGCGAGGGCAAGCCTACGAAGCTGAAGGCCGTCTTTAGAGTCAAGATCATCCCCAGAGCTTGTTATCACCATTATCTGTATCTGGCCATTCTTCAGCATATCTCTGGCATTCGGTCGCCCCTCGTGTATTTTCAAAACTGGCTCCACTGGAACGCCCTCAAGCTGTAGCACTTTGGCTGTTCCAGATGTTGCAATAATGTTGAAGCCAATCTCCCGGAATCCACGCCCAATCTCAGCAAGATGCCGTTTCGTCAAATCGTTTAGGCTAAGGAACACAGTGCCATTTAAGGGGAGTTTCTGTCCAGCAGCAATCTGCGCTTTTGCAAAGGCGCCAGAGAACTCATAGTCGATGCCCATCACCTCTCCAGTGCTGCGCATCTCTGGTCCAAGGAGAATATCACACCCTTGAAATTTCTCAAATGGAAGAACAGCCTCTTTAACAGACACATGCTTAGGAATCACTTCTTTGGTGAACCCAAGCTCTGGCAAGGTGACACCAGACATCACCAATGATGCATATTTAGCTAGCGGATGGCCAATCGCCTTGGATACAAAAGGGACTGTGCGTGAAGCTCGAGGGTTTGCCTCAAGTAAGAACACATCACCAGAAGTAGATATAGCATACTGACAGTTCATCAGTCCACACACATTCAGACGCTTAGCAAGCTTTGTGGTCCATGAACGGATAACTTCTAGACACTGGGCTGACACTGTTCTAGTAGGAAGAGAACATGCTGAATCACCTGAATGTATACCAGCCTGCTCGATATGCTCCATAATTCCACCAATCACAACATTCCCAGCTGTGTCAGCCAATGCATCAACATCAATTTCAACGGCATCAATTAGATATTTGTCCACTAAAACAGGCCTTTCTGGATCTACTTGTACTGCGGTTGCGAGGTACTTGATCAGTTTTTCATCATTGTACACAATCTCCATTGCCCGTCCACCAAGAACATATGATGGACGGACCACAACAGGGTAGCCAATTTCTAAGGCAATTGCCAATGCGTCAGACTCACTTCTTGCAATCCCTCCCTTTGGCTGTTCAATTCCAAGCTCCTCAAGAATTGCATTAAATCTTTTTCTGTCCTCAGCAGCATCAATGGAATCTGGTGATGTTCCCCATATCTTCACATTTCCAGTGCCTGAAGCAGACACCATTTTGTTATCCTCTATGTACTGCTGAATAGGCAGTGCAAGCTTTAGAGGAGTTTGCCCTCCAAATTGCATAATTATACCATCTGGGCGCTCTAAATCAAGGACATTTGTTACATCCTCAACTGTCAGTGGCTCAAAGTACAAACGATCACTGGTATCATAGTCAGTTGAGACTGTCTCAGGATTGGAGTTCATCATAATAGTCTCGTATCCAGCCTGTAAGGAGATAAAAAAAGAGCAAAACATTAGTATCAAAACAGCCATACAGAAAAATACAGGGGCATAAAATTGAATATAGTTAACTAAGAAAACTTGCAATATCTGAGAGCATCTCCAATTGTTTGGAAAAATTGACTTGGAAAAAGTTGTCATTTAGCAACTTGCTAAAATTTTTGGCAAGTTAATTTTTCATGTATCTCCAATAGTTTGATAAAAATAACATAGAAAAGTATGCGCGGGAGAAGTGGCGGCGGATTCCAACTTGGTAAAAATAACATAGAAACACCGGATAGCAAGTGAAGCTGACTTGGTAAATATAGCAAGTAGATGGTCTTCGATTCCAACTTGGAAAAATTTAGCAAGTCATATACCAATCTGTTGGAGAACGTTTTTTCTTCTTTTCCCAATAAAACAAGGATAACAAGTCATTTTTCCAAACTATTGGAGATGCTCTGAGAAACAATCCAGAACTGAGGTAAAAGTAGGATGGAAATAAATGATGCAAAACAAACCTCTCGGAGTGCAAATGATGCATGGCAACAGCAGTAATCAAACTCAATGCCCTGGCCTATACGATTTGGCCCACCACCCAATATCAGCACCTTCTTCTTATTGGTTGGAGCTGATTCACATTCGTACTCATAGGAAGAGTACATGTAGGGGGTATTGGCTTCAAACTCAGCAGCGCAAGTATCAACACGTTTATATGTTGGAGCGACACCTAAAGCCAAACGCCTTGATCTCACATCACTTTCTGATGATGAAGTTGCAAATGCAATCTGCTTGTCGCTAAAGCCCCTCCTCTTCACTTGATAAAAATCATCCTTTGACAACTGATCTAGGCTCCTTGATACAAGGAACTGCTCGACATCCACTAGCTCCTTGAGCTCTGTAAGAAACCATTTGTCAATGAAGCTAATTTCGTGGATATCTTGGACCCTCATGCCTTTCTTGAAAGCTGCGTAGATAGCATGGATACGATCTGGATTAGGTACCCGCAAGCTATATTTTATCTTTTCCCAGTCCCAGTCAAGTTCCTTGATAGGGCCACAACCCCATCCCGCAAAACCAGTCTCCAGTGAGCGGACAGCTTTCTGAAAGGACTCCTGGAAGGTACGCCCCAGTGCCATTGACTCACCAACAGACTTCATCTGTGTGGTTAATACTGGCTCAGAGCCAGGGAATTTCTCAAAAGCAAAGCGAGGTATCTGCATTTAGAAAAGCAGATCAGATTAGCTGTGTTAGAAGTTCAAGTACAAATTCCAAATGATAAAAGAACACAAAGAAGATATAAATATGGGTTTGTAACAAAGCCAGAAATATGTCTAGAATGGATGTAAGCGATTAGAAAATTCATTTTATTATGCTAGAGCACATTCCAAACTTTAAATGTCTAGGTGGAAACTGAATAGCAGAGTAATATGTCGCGGATAATGCAAGATGATTTCTGAGAAGATAGCAATGTGACTAGTCTCAGGTATACTTTGAAGAGGGGAATGTAGGAAATAGTCAACATACAAATCTCCAAGATATGGTCACAAGATTTAAAAATTTGATTGTGATGTTTATGCCCCTTATATTGACAAATATGCGAACAATAAAAAGTTACTCTTGCTTGAATTGAATATGATGACAATGAAGCAAAACTGAAAACAAAACATGCAAAACAAATTATAACTGGACAAATACATGCCTTAAGAAAGCTACTGCCTTTGCCTTTTATTATACACATGATATAAACAACCACTGTTCCATAAACTAGTGAGTACATGCCAGAGCATATACCAAAATTCATTTGTCTACCAGCATATTCAACAGAGCAATTGGACAGACTTATCCTGTTCAATTATTTTGCTATCGTACTTGTGAAATCAGTCATTACCAGTAGAAAGGTAACAACGGACAGGGAGTGAAAAAAGGAATGCATAAATAAAATTTAAATATGTACAGCAGATGTATATTTGCATAAAAACTTGAATCGCACAACTCAAAGAAAGCTGAGAAAGAAATAATACCTTTGTGACCACATAATCAATGGAAGGCTCGAAGCTGGCAGGAGTCTTCTTGGTAATATCATTGGGAATCTGGTCTAGAGTGTAGCCTACTGAGAGCTTTGCAGCCATCTTGGCTATGGGGAACCCTGTGGCCTTTGAGGCAAGTGCGGACGACCTGGACACCCTGGGATTCATCTCGATGACCATCACCTCCCCGTCTGCAGGATTGACTGCGAACTGCACATTGGAACCACCACACTCCACGCCAATCTCACGGATGATGGCCACTGAATAGTCCCTGAGCCTCTGATACTCCTTGTCGGTGAGTGTCTGTGCAGGCGCCACGGTGATGGAGTCCCCCGTGTGCACTCCCATGGGATCGATGTTCTCGATGGAGCAGATGATGACGACATTGTCAGCCATGTCACGCATGACCTCGAGCTCGTACTCCTTCCAGCCGAGCAACGACTTCTCGACGAGGACCTGCTGAGTGTGCGACGCGGCGAGGCCAGCCCTGCAGATGTCCTCAAACTCGGCCCTGTTGTAGGCGATGCCTCCGCCGGTGCCCCCGAGAGTGAAGGCCGGGCGCACAATGAGCGGGAACTCCCCGATGTCTTCGGCGATGTCGAGGCACTCCTCGAGCGTGGTGCCGATGCCGGAGGGCGGCGTCTTGAGGCCGATGCGGTCCATGGCCTGCTTGAAGAGCTGGCGGTCCTCGGCGGCGCGGATGGCGGGGAGGGAGGCCCCGATGAGGCGCACCCCGAGGCGGTCGAGCGCGCCCGAGTCGGCGAGCGAGACGGCGAGGTTGAGCGCGGTCTGGCCGCCCATGGTGGGGAGCAGCGCGTCGGGGCGCTCGGCGTCGATGATGCGCTCGACGAGCGGCGGCGTCATGGGCCCGATGTAGGTGCGGTGGGCGAGGCCCGGGTCGGTCATGATGGTGGCCGGGTTGGAGTTGACGAGCACCACCTCGTAGCCCTCCTCGACGAGCGCCTTGCACGCCTGCGTGCCCGAGTAGTCGAACTCGCACGCCTGGCCGATGACGATGGGCCCCGCGCCCAGGATCATGATCTTCTTGACGCCCGCGAGGCGCCCGGCCTTGGTCGGCGCGGCCGGGAAGCGGCGCACCGTGACGGCGGCGTCGCCATCGGTGGAGGCGCGCACGGAGAGCGCGGCGGCGGCGCGGCGGCGGGCGGGGCAGCGCGCGGAGCAGACGCGCGGGTGCGGGGCGAGGAGGTGGCCGTGGCGGCGGGCCTGGGAGTGGGTGGGGCGGAGCTGGGACGGGGTGGAGAGCGAGGTGGCCATGGCGGCGCGAGAGGGGAGGGGAGGGGAGGCGGCGGCGACCTCAGGAGTGTTTGGATGGGGATGGAGTAGGGGCAGAGGGTGGAAAGGTAGGGTTTTTAGTAGCGCGGCGGATTAGGGGGTGATGAGTAACCCAGGGTTTAGACGGTTTAGTTTAGCCCCCCGCCAAATTATTTTCTATTTGCCGTAACAAGGGCAGTACAGCGTGTATATATATATATATATATATATATATATATATATATATATATATATATGGTTCCAAACTTCGTTGATTCTCCAAATCGCAGTCTGATGTGTAGTGCTAGCATCGAACTCGAGTTCGGACTTGAGTTCCAATCAGAAAGAATATCGCTCAATTAGCAGAAGCCACTGGCACCATAAACGAATTTGTTACGGACACACGAAGCTATTTTACGATAAATTTCGACCAACTTTCGAACTAGACGGTTAGCTTTGCTACGTGTGCTGCTCGGTCAGATTCAGAACATGCAGCTAAAAAATTGGAGAAACGAACAGCAAAAGCATGTGTCTTTTGTTTTTTAGATCGATCAGCAAAGGTTACGGCAAATTTGCAGAAAGATGAACAGGAAAAGTGGATGGAGAAGAAAGTTTTATCCTCTTTTTTAGATGACGACAAGGTTGAGAATAGTTTAATAATACATAAAATCTCCATGATCATAGGCTGAAAACGACATCCTGCACACTATGCTCCACTCATGTCTGTGCAAACCCTTCCTTTTTCTGCACTCAAGTGGAAACGAGACCTGCGTAGTAAAGTTTCGACAAAAAATCATGCAAAAAACTCAAGTAAGTTTTCTCCTACAAGGAGTATATATTTAGTTCAGACAAAGAAGTACCAAATTTCATGGATTGAAAATAAAATCACACTCCTCCTACATTACTACATCAAAATTAAACAGATCGGCGCCGTTTGAATATGTCAAATATTTTGTGATTTTAATAAAAAATAATAATCTATCGCTATCCAAACGGAGGATACAGTTTTGAAGAGTCTTGAGGGACCTAGGCCCCTAGAGTTGCTTTATTGAAATAACACTGAAGTTCGGTTACAAAAGAGCAGAAGAGCAGAAAAGGAAAAAATAAATCAAGATACATAAAAAAAATAAAAAAGATCTGCATCCATTTCTGTTTGTCCCATTTCCTCTTTGAAGAGGATCCCAATGCAGCTATTTTTGTTTGTCACATTTCCCTGAACAGTCCAAATTATCCAACATAACAGAATTATTGTTTTCATGAAAAAAAGGAGAGTTGATCTAAAATTTAAGCATTGAGACAACTCAGGAAAGCTGGCCTGTAGGGGTATGTCTACTCCAATTATATTCCAGCACATCGTTGCAAAATCACAATCTATAAAAAGATGTTGTGTTGTTTCTTCAACCAAGAAGCTACATAGAGCACAATGATAGGAGTTTAGCTCCATCTTCTTCCTTCTCAGAATATTTTTGGTATTTTAGCTTGTCCTTGGTCAACAGAAGAAGACCCTGTGCTGATTTTTCCACATCCATTTGTACATCGGTAAAATATAGGTTCTCAAAGTTCCCTATAATGCTAGATAATACAGATTTCGCCACAGTGCGGAGAATGCTTTCGTTTCGCGGATAATCTGTTCGCTTGAGTTATAATCTAGCTTTAATTCGTATAAATTAGTCGTGAAATCGTATTTCCTCTCACATCAAATCAGCCGTTTTAGTTTATCAGTCGGCTTATAAATCCTGCCGATCAGAGCCAATATAAATGGTAGTCAAAGTCAAAAGATAAATTAGAGGATGAGTCACAATCTCACAATTTATATGTGGGCCAATTGTTTTAGCTAGAAAGTGAACATGTGAACACGCGAGCGGCGCCGGTGAACTGTGGACCCCCAGAGGTGATTAAAGCCAGGACAGTGAGGTAACCATCTGAATGGTCCCTCTAATGGATAAAGCCAAACACAGAGAGAAATGGAGCACTGGAGGGTCAAACTTCACATCCAGGCAACAATTTGATCAATTGGTAATCATGTCATATTCGTTAACAGTACACTTGGTTCTGGCTGAGAGGGATGTTTGCCATATCCCATATCCTGTGCTTGATTTTTTTTTTTTTGTGTTTCTGAAAAGAGATATCCTGTGCTTGATGGGAAAATTTCTGTGCCGATTTGACAGCTAGGATTCAGTTCATGGCGCCTGGAAAGTCTCCTCGTGTTATAGAAAGGCTACAAGTCTACAACTGTAATGAACTCCAATCTTGTTATGCTTGGAAAACTTCCTTGATCAGAACTCTCTAAATTGTAGGTACACGTAACAATGCCAACGCACATGCCTCGGTCCTGTTTTCAGGAAGGATCTTGACTTTGGGATGCAAACTGTTTTAGCCGCTGCATCAATCCATATGATTATGTGAGCAAATATGAACGTGAGGCGTGGGAATTGGCAAGCAAAAAAGTCTAAAACCTTATCAAAATAATGCAGTGTAAGTGAGGAAAAGTTTGAAAAAGATGGAAACCAACCACAACCACACGCTCGAGTTTCCACAGACATACCAAAATATTGCCTTATTTTTTTTTGTTTGAGATATACTCCCTCCGTCCCAAGATATAAGGCACGCACGTATTTCAAAATTCAAACTTTCTTATCTTTGACTAACAATTAGCCTAATCATATAAAAAGTTTATACTATAAAAGTAGTTGCATTATATTTATATTTAGAAATACTTTCTAATGATCAAACTTTTATTTCTATAAATTATATATTATGAGAGAAATTATAGGTCAAAATCTATTCTTGGAGACCACACCGAGTCAAATCGCGCCTTATATCTTGGGACGGAGGGAGTATATATGGTAGGTTGACAGGTCAGCGCTCACCTACCCTGCCTGTATGGCTATATGACTAGACATTAGGGCACCCGCAGTGGTATGAGCTAGCTGCTAGCTCTAATTCAATCTCTTCAATAGTGTTAACTCTTAACAATAGCTCATAATATAATTAGACCCACATTACATTCACACATGATCTTGGAATGTGTGTATGAGCTTAGCTCTTGAATAAGAGCTAGCTCTTCTCTTTCTTGTATTAAAATATAACAAAAAAATCTAAGAGCTGGCTTATTAAAATATAACAAAAAAATCTAAGAGCTGGCTTATGAGCTAGCCATTGCGGCCGCCCTTATTGACCAGAATGCGGACGACGAGAGCTCAGCTAACCAGTCAAAAGTTCGATAAAAATGCAACCGTAATCCTGAAAAAAATCTCCTAGCTCCGAGCACGACTTGCCACACATTTAGAGATAAAGATTGTTCAACATCTGATCCAACAACTCCCAACGTTTTATAATAAAAGAAAGCATTTTATTAATTCATAATCATATTATATTGATCGGAACTGTTTCTGGCCTGTTAAAAAAGTACACAGTCTAAACTAATAATAAACAAATAAACAAAAGTATACCACTTTAATGTTTACCAATCCTAAAAGAAAAAAAGTCTAAATTACTATCTCGAAGTATTACATATATCCAGATAACCCTCTAAACTAATATTTAGTTCAGTTTACTTCTCTTAACTATTTCGTTATTTTACTTTACTGCTTAACATGATTTGTCATATTTATTTCTCTATGTACGATTTGAGTTTTAATTCTAAATTTTGTGATGTGATAGTGGACATCATAAGTTATTTTTAAAATTGATATGACATATCTATTCAAATCGTTAAATCGATGATGGAATAATTCACATACATCAACACCATTTTATCCAAATGGGTCATATATGTCATGCGTGCCTTAGTTAACATGTCTATAATCCTTGGACATATAGTCTCCTCCTAGATATTTTGTCTAGATGATATTACTTATAGAGAGTCAAACAATTCAAAAAGCCATGACTTATAAATAATAACTATTTTGATCAAACAAATTGGTCAATGGATTAAAAGCGCAAAGTGATTAGGAAAGTCGGTTATGTCAATAAATATTGTAATTTAAACAAAAAAAAATTGGCGCTGGATGAAGAAAAGTTTATAATTAGGTAAATATTGGCTAGATCTATTAATCAAATTGTCCCCCAATGATTAGTGTTTAGTGTAGGTGTTTTGTGGCTTGCTTTAAGTTTAGGCCTAGTGTTTAGTGAGGTTTGCACACATTTTTCTACTCGGTACTTATGCATACCATTTGTTGGGATGGTACCCAGACCGCAGGCGCCTCCAACCCGCAAGACCGAAGGATGACGGAGCTTTCGTGCGAAAGGGAGCATTCGCGTGGAAGCACGCGTTTCGGCTCGCGGACCAAGGGAAGGCGGAGCTTTCGTGCGAAAGGAAGCATTCGCGCGGAAGCACGCATTTCGGCTCGCGGACCAAGGAAAGGCGGAACTTTCGTGCGAAAGGAAGCATTCGCGCGGAAGCGCGCATTTCGGCTCGCGGATCAAGGGAAGGCGGAGCTTTCGCGCGGAAGCACGCGTTCGCCTTCGGCCCGCAGGACGGAGTTTTCGTGCGAAAGGAAGCATTCGCGCGAAAGGAGCCCGGCGTTTCCAGCGGAAGCTTTCGTCATTCATGACTTTGGTTTTTCATAGGTTTTCGCAGGACACCGGAAGCCTGGGTCAAAGGGAGCGGGCCCACCGGTCAGGAAAAGGAGCCGGGGAACGCTGGGCCCATCAGAGCGCGGAGTTACGATGATGCCCCTCGCGCCGGAAGAGGCGGCGTAAAGCCACAGAGTAGTTGAGTAGGTGAACGCATCTTGGCCCCTAGTGGGTTTCGGTGATTGGATGAAACACAAGATTACTGTGACTAACGTGTGTCTTGCAGAAACAGGATTAAGTTAGGTCACGGTAATGGCGACGATACGGCCATATGGAGTTCATGCCCCCTGGCGATGGATATCATTTCGGTTTTCAAAGGACGGACGACGAAGACGGTGGTAGACTAGGCTAAGTGTCATATGGTGTTGGAGGACACTTAGGTAGTCTTATGTCTTTGTTTTTCCTTTGACCGTACTATAAAGGGGAGCGTGAATGAGTAGCTTGACCTAGATGAGTCTATTGAGGTAGGTGTGGTGCACACTTGTTATTTCATAGCCCTAGGTAGCTCAAAGAGATGACTTAAGTCGAGAGGATCAAAAGTCGTTTAGGCCGCGTCGCGATCCGAGTTGAGTTTGCCCTTGTTATGGGCATCGGACGCTGGCCAGGTGGGCATCGGACGCGTCCGATGCTCACCCCGACTAGGGTTTAGTCTGGTGCGTGGCATCGGACGCGCCGATGTGTTCACATCGGACGCGCCCATGCCACTGTTCACGTGGGCGTGAACTGGAGGCCGCATCGGACGCTGCCATCGGACGCTGAGGGCCAGCGTCCGATGGCCATCCAGAGAGGTTCCAGAGAGGGTAAATCCACATCGGACGCGTCCGATGTGGTGGCATCGGACGCTGCCCAGCGTCTGATGTCCCTTTAAACAGTCTGACAAGAAGGTACAGTAGACCGTTGGACGAGGTCATCGGAGCGTCCGATGCTAGGCATCGGCGCGTCCGATGCCCCCGCAGAATGCATGTCTTGTGTTGTTTTTGGATGGCCGGTTGGGGGAGTATATATACTTCCTTCCCTCCATCCATTTGAGTGTTCTTGCCACTTCCATCAGCTGAGAAACACATTGTGAGTGTGAGTGAGTGCAAGAGCCCTAGTGAGGTTGAGTGATTTGCTAATTGTGAGAATTAGACACCTCCTAGTGAGAATTGAGTAGCAAGTGTGCATCCATCCATCTCTTTGGCCTTGTGTTGGTCAAGTGAGAGTTCTAGCTTGTTACTCTTGGTGATCGGCATCACCTAGACGGCTTGGTGGCGATCGGAGAGCTTGGTGATCATCCGGAGGCATTGTGGATGACCCAAGTCAAGTTGTGACCGGTAGCGAGCGATTCACCGGGCCGGAGAGGCGAAGAATCAGCTTGTAGTGAGCACTTGATCCTTGCGCGGATCAAGGGGGAGCGATACCCTTGCGCGGGTGCTCCAACGAGGACTAGGGGGGTGTGCCGACACCTCGATACCTCGGCAAAAAGATCGTTGTGTCATCTCTACTCTCTTCTCTACGCATTTACCTTTGAGCAATTCAATTCAACATTTACTTATTGTTCCGTCATAAGTTGAATTGCCATGCTAGAGTAGAAATGGTTTAGCGATAGTCTTTTGTGCAATTGATTCTTGTTAAACACACTTCTAGGCACTAGGGGGTTAATTGGGGCTTGATAGGTTTTATTATCGAAAGAAGTTTTAGAAAACCCCAATTCACCCCCCGTCTTGGGCATCTTGATCCTTTCAATTGGTATCGGAGCCTCGTGCTCTCGATTTAGGCTTAACTGCCTAGAGTTAAGATGTCCGGAGGTGATGGACCACCTCCCATGTTTGAGGGAGACGACTTCCCATATTGGAAAATCCGTATGGAGTCGTACCTAGAAGCGGTTGATGTTAAATGCCTCAATGCCGCGATCACCGGCTTTGCCAAGCCCAAATAAGGCACAAGCCTTACTCCTAATGAGGAGGAAAATGAGAAATGGAATGCAAAAGCCAAAAATATTCTTTTTAGAGGCATTTGCAAGGATGTGTTCAACCGTGTTCGGAACCACAAAAATGTCCATGATCTATGGGACAACATTTGTGCGCTCCATGAGGGAACAAAGAGCGAGCGTGAGGAACGCTATCATTTGGTTATGCAAAAGCTTCACTCTTTTGATATGCATGCTAATGAAATGTACTCACGGTTGAATGTTCTTGTAGAGGAACTCAATGGACTTGGCCTCACACAAATGCAACCATCCGATGTTGTGAGGAAGATCCTTTGTGTCCTTCCAATTGAGAAGTATGGACACATTGTGACGGTGCTACATCAAGGCGATCTTTCCACCGCTACACCAACTCAAATCTTGGGAAAGATCAATGCGCATGAGATGTACATGCACATCACACCAAGTGGTGGCTCCACCACCGACAAGAAGAAGGACTTGGCCTTCAAAGCTAGCCATGACAAGAAGGGCAAGTCCAAGGCCATTGAGGTGCATCATGAGAGCTCAAGTGATGAAGAGGATGATTCCAACATCGCTCTCATGGTGAGAAGGACCACCGAGATGTTGAAGAAGCTTCACAAGAATGGAGTCAATTTTGACTCAAGAAAGAAGAAGTTCTTCACAAGTAGCAAGAGGAGGCCAATCTCCGAAATGGATTGCTACAATTGCGGTGAGCTTGGCCATCTTGCTCATCAATGCACCAAGCCCAAGAAAGAGAGCTACAAGAACAAGAACAAGGGCAAGAAGTATGACTCATCAAGTGAAGATGAGAAGAAGGATGAAAAGCCCTACTACAAGAAGGATGGCAAGAAGAAGAAGCAATACCACAAGAAAGGTGGGAAGGCTTACATTGTTGGTGATTGGCTCACCGACATTGACTCCTCCGGTGGCTCATCAAATGAAGATAGCGATGATGAGAAGGAGAAGGTGGCCGCTCTAGTCATTGGCTCCTCTACACCACCACCACCACCGTCATCTTCATCATCTACACACCTATGCCTCATGGCTAAGGGTGACCGGAAGGTACAAAGCGATGACGATTCTAGTGATAGTGATAGTGATGGTGAATTTGAGGCACCTACTTATGATGAGCTTGTTAAATTGCTAAATGACTACTCTAAAATCATAAGAAAGACTAGAGCTAAAAATGAAAAGCTTGTTGATGAAAATAAATCTCTTGTTGAGAAATATGATCATGCTATTCATGCTAGTGATGAGTTAAAAGATGAACTTGCTACTATGTCATCATCCATCAAGGAGCTCAAGTCCTCTAACAAGGAGCTCAAAGCTAAAAATGAGAAACTTGATAAGATGCATAGTGACTTTACCACTAGTTATGCTTTGCTAAAAGAACAATACACTCAAGTGAAAGTTGACTATGATGTCCTCACCATTACTTATGATATGCTTTCACATAAGACACATGATGCTCCTAACCTTGTTGTTAAGTGTGACATAGCAACATCTTGTGAGGACTTGGTTAGTGAGCATGATGAGCAAAGAGCTAGTGGCAAAGGCAAGAGTGTGGTTGTGGCCAATCACTATGATGATTACATCAAGATCAAGAATGAGAATGCAAAGCTCAAGGTTGATCTAGAGAAGCTTGCAACCACAAAGCAAGTCATTGTTGAGACCCAAGATGATGAGTATAGCATGACACTTGAGCTTGACATGCTAAAAGAAGAGAACAAGAGATTGAAGATGGAGAGGGATTACAAGATGACACCATCTCAATTAGAGCTCCAACAAGAGAATGACAAGCTCAAGAGAGAAAAGGAACACCTCACCACCGGATTGAGGAACTTCACCAAGGGTCAATGTCTTCAAAGTGAGCTTCTCATGAACACCGTCATGAAGACAAATAGAAATGGCATTGGCTTTCTTGAAGAAAAGATGAAGCAACGCAAGAGCATCACAAAGCCGAAGAAGAAAAAGATTGGAAGATGCTATGAGTGTGGAAAGGAAGGTCACTTTGCTCATGATTGTGAAGAGCCAAAGCCCACACCCTTGCCCAAGCATGCTAGGCCCTTTGCTTTCAATGCTCACTGCATGCTTAGATAAGACTCTAGTGGCAAGATCAAAGTTATGTTCATGGGGCCTCCTAACAAGAATAGGCCAAAGCAAATTTGGGTTGCAAAGTCACTAGTAGAGAAGGTTAAGGGACCGCAACAAGTTTGGGTCCCAAAAGCTCAAGCTTGATTTCTTGTGTGTGTAGGTGAACTACAAGACCGGTGGATCTCATTGGGTGATTGATAGTGGTTGCACACAACATATGACCGGTGATCCCCGGATGTTCACCTCACTAGAAGAGAATGTCAATGACCAAGAAAAGATTACATTTGGTGACAACTCAAAGGGCAATGTCAAGGGGTTGGGCAAAGTGGCTATATCAAATGATCATACCATCTCCAATGTGCTACTAGTTGCATCATTGAGCTTCAACTTGCTATCCGTTGGGCAACTAAGTGACCTTGGCTTTCAATGTTTGTTCACCGACAAGGAAGTGGTTGTGACCAAGAAAGATGATACACAAGTGATATTCAAGGGCTTTAGATACAACAATCTCTACCTAGTGGATTTCACCTCTGAAGATGCCAACTTGAAGACATGTTTATTCACTAAGCAATCACTTGGTTGGCTATGGCATAGAAGATTGGCTCATGTTGGAATGAACACTCTCAACAAGCTATTGAAGAAGGATTTGGTTAGAGGCTTGAAGGATGTCAAGTTTGAGAAGGACAAATTGTGTAGTGCATGTCAAGCCGGCAAGCAAGTTGCAAATACACATCCAACCAAAGCCTTTGTATCAACATCAAGAGAGTTGGAGCTACTTCACATGGATCTATTTGGACCAACAACATATGCTAGCTTGGGTGGAAACCTCTATTGCCTAGTGATTGTTGATGACTACTCTAGATACACTTGAGTATTCTTTCTTCATGACAAATCCGAAGCAACCCCTTCATTCAAGAAGTTTGCCAAGAGAGCCCAAAATGAGTTTGACTTGAAGATCAAAAAGATAAGAAGTGACAATGGAAGAGAGTTTGACAACACCCATATTGAGCAATATTGTGATGAAGTTGGGATCAAGCATGAAGTCTCCGCAACCTACACACCACAACAAAATGGGGTAGTTGAGAGGAAGAACCGAACTCTAATCACCCTAGCAAGGACTATGTTAGATGAGTACACTACACCAGAAAGATTTTGGGCGGAAGCAATCAACACCGCTTGCTATGCATCAAACCGGTTGTTCCCCCACCGTCTCCTTCGCAAGACCCCCTATGAGCTACTCAACAACAAGAAGCCGGATATATCATTCTTTGGAGTGTTTGGGTGCAAATGCTACATCTACAAGAAGCGCCAACACCTAGGGAAGTTTCAACGCCGATGTGATATTGGTTTTCTTGTTGGTTACTCATTGAAGTCCAAAGTATATCGAGTATTCAACAATGCCACCGGGATGGTAGAAGAAACATATGATGTGGAATTCGATGAATCTAATAGCTCTCAAGGAGAGCATGAAAATCTTGATGATGTAGGTGATGAACCATTGAGGGAAGCCATGAAGAACATGCCGGTTGGAGCCATCAAGCCTAAAGATGATGATGATGATGTGCATGTCATTGATAAGCCATCATCATCCCATGTACCACATGTTGATGACAAAGATGGGAAGGATCCATTTGAAGATACTCATGTCTCCCATGATCAAATGGTGGTACAAGCTCAAGATGTTGATGCTCCACAAGCGGCCCCTCAAGTGGTTGATCAAAGGACTACTCCTCTACTACAAGCTCATCCTCAAGATCTCATCATAGGGAGTCCAACAAGGGGTTTAATGACTCGATCTCAAAAACTTGCTCTATTTATTGAACATCACTCCTTTGTGTCTCTTGTTGAGCCTACCATTGTAGATGAAGCTCTAGGTGATCCGGATTGGGTGAATGCAGTGCATGAAGAATTAAACAACTTCATCCTCAACCAAGTTTGGACACTTGAAGAGCGACCAAAAGGCACAAGAGTCATATGAACAAAATGGGTGTTTAGGAACAAGCAAGATGATCAAGGCAAGGTTGTTAGAAACAAGGCAAGGCTAGTAGCAAAGGGGTTCTCTCAAGTTGAAGGTTTGGATTTTGGAGAGACCTTTGCACCGGTTGCAAGACTAGAAGCCATCCGCATTCTCCTTGCATATGCATCACATCATGACATTAAGTTATATCAAATGGATGTGAAAAGTGCATTTTTAAATGGCTTCACAAATGAACTAGTCTATGTTGATCAACCTCCCGGGTTTGAAGACCCTAGATATCCTAATCATGTTTATAGGTTGTCAAAGACGCTATATGGGCTCAAGCAAGCCCCAAGAGCATGGTATGAGCGCCTCCGGGACTTCCTCATTGAGAAGGGCTTCACCATTGGGAAGGTCGACACCACACTATTCACCAAGAAGCTTGATGGAGAGATCTTCATTTGTCAAGTCTACGTTGATGATATCATCTTCGGGTCAACAAATGAAGCCTATTGCAAGGAATTTGGTGACTTGATGTCGAAGGAGTTCGAAATGTCCATGATTGGAGAGCTCACATTCTTCCTAGGCTTCCAAGTCAAGCAATTGAAGGAGGGGACTTTCATATCTCAAGAGAAGTATACAAAAGACCTCCTCAAGCGCTTCAACATGGATGATTGCAAGCCTATCAAGACTCCAATGCCAACAAATGGACATCTCGACCTAGATGTGGGAGGTAACCCAGTTGACCAAACTCTCTACCGTTCTATGATTAGTAGCTTGTTATATTTGACCGCATCTAGGCCCGACATCATGTTTAGTGTGTGCATGTGTGCTCGCTTTCAAGCCGATCCTAGGGAATCACATCTCAAAGCGGTGAAGAGAATCCTTAGGTACCTAAAGCACACCCCAAGTTTTGGTCTTTGGTATCCCAAAGGAGCTAACTTCCAACTCGTTGGGTATTTCGATTCAGATTACGTGGGTTGCAAAGTAGATAGAAAAAGCACATCCGGAGGGTGCCATTTGCTTGGGAGATCACTAGTTTCATGGAGTTCTAAAAAGCAAAATAGTGTGGCCTTGTCTACCGCCGAGGCGGAATACATAGCCGCAGGTGCTTGTTGTGCACAAATCCTTTACATGAAACAAACCCTTTTAGACTATGGTGTAGTTCTAGAAAGGGTACCTTTGTTGTGTGACAATGAGAGCGCGGTTAAGCTTGCTAACAACCCGGTTCAACACTCTCGCACAAAGCACATAGATATTCGCCATCACTTCCTTAGAGATCATGTTTCAAAGAAAGATATATCCTTAGAGGGAGTTAGAACCGAAGATCAATTGGCGGATATCTTCACAAAACCCCTAGATGAAAACACTCTTTGTAGATTGCGAAGTGAGCTTAATGTGCTTGATCTAAGTAACTTTGTCAAAAGGTGAAAGGGGGTTGTCTTTGCATTGCATTGTATAATATGCCATGATTAAATTATGCTATGCACATAGGCTTGTCAGACGTGGTTAAGATAACCGCCCTAAAAAGCGTGTGAAGAAGCTTACCCATGAGCAAACTTGACAAGCAACCTAGATTCAAATTCCGTATTGCATTGCATATGCACGGTTGTTGCTTTGTCGTTTCTTTTCGGTTATGCTTTGAGCAACCGCTGTGTTCGTCCACCGCTAGGGGGAGCATTTGAGGTTCCTAATGGTTGAGTCCCCTAGTTTTGGTGGTCACATGTTGTCTCCTCGGGATTTATCGCCTATTTTCTCTAAATAATATGTAGCCTATGGCAAAATATTTACAAAATTGAGGGTTTATGCGAGGATGCTCATACTAGGTTCCAACTAGTGTTTATTTGCCTCTTATTTGAGTTGGAACTTGGTTGGGAGAGGGAGCCGAAACGGAGATCATCGAAACTGCCAAAATTGCAGCATCGGACGCTGTCCAGCGTCCGATGCCCTGCACTGTAGACAGCTCCGGCTGGAACAGTGTCAGGGTAGCGTCCGATGTGTCCCCATCGGAGCGTCCGATGACCCATTAGACGCTGCCCAACGTCCGATGCCGAGGCAAAGGACGTGTCCGATGTGATTTTGGCGTTTCTGGAGCTCTCTGGACGGGCAACGGAGCGACCGATGCTATCCCATCGGCGCATCCGATGCCCCTTTAAGCGGCGCAGTCAGTTCTTCTACTGACATATCGGCCCCACGCACACTTCCTTTCTGTCTTCAACCTCGCCCCCGCCCCCACCAATTCAACCGAGCTCCTAACCCTAACTCCCCGCCGGCCACCCAACCTCGCCCGAGCCCTCCCCGCCGGTCGCCGTGCCCCTCACCGCCGGTTCCTGCTCCACCGTGCTACGTCCTCTCCGCCGCTCAAGACCGCCTCCACCGCCGCGCGCGTGCCCCTGCTCCATTCAGGGCTCACCAGAGTTCGTCGCAGGAGCTCGCCGGCATTTGTCTCCCCCTTGCCGGAGCCGTGTGTTCTTCCAGAGCCCGTCTCCATCTCCGGCGCTCTTCTCTCGACAGGCCGATCCTCCTCCAGTGAGCCCCCTTCTCCACCTCCATAATCCATGCGCTCCAAGTGTTCGATGAAATGCCCAAATGCACGTTCCTTCCTGTTTTGACCCAGTTTTCGCCCGTTGTTCATGCAGACCACCTTGGCGTGTCGTGTGGGTGACGGAACGTCTGTTCTTCCCTATTGCTTGGGTCGTTTCGTCGTTGGTCCAGGTAGCAAAGCCATCTTCTACCTCTTATCCAATTGCTTTGCTTCCATAGGTCTCGCTCATCTCTAGCATATATGTTTCTTATCTATATCTCTCTCTCTTCCATGCAGCGAATCAGTGGCCGTTGTCAGTTGTCAGTGCCAGTTAACCTGGGGCCAAGCCCGCGGGTACGGAACGAGGCCAAGCCTCGCGAGTGACAGCGCCAGTAGATCAGTGAAAGTTGGGGGGTTTCTTGTCAGGGTCTTTCGTGTCAGTTTGGCTGTCAGTTTGTTCAGTGGCAGTTTGCTCTTTTCAGCGGCAGTCCAGGCAGTTCAGGGTTTCTTCAGTGACAGTGCCACTCGTTCTTGTTAGCCATGCCGCGCTGCAAGAACGTCGGTGGTGGCCTAGGGGACTCTCCTCCACGTCCCCCTCCTGGTCAGCGTCCTGGGAAGGGTAAGCTGATTACGCGCAGGAAGCGCACCAGGGAGCAGCGAGAGGCAGACTAGGCTCGAGAGGTTGCAGCCACCGCAGAGCATGCAGAGCACGGTGGCAGTACGGGCGGACTCAGGATTGAGGACCAGTTGTCCCCCGAGCAGCGCAGAGCAGTCGAGGAGGTTGAGCGCTTCCACCACTCTCCGACTGGCATGCTTATGGCTGCCAGTCGTCGGACGACGTTCACCTCCCCGGGAGTCGAGCCTGAGAGCTCAGGGCAGGGCCAGGCAGAGGCCGAGGCAGTAGAGGCACCAGAGGCAGAGGCACCCGAGGCCGAGGCCGAGGAGGACGTTCCTGAGGAGGTTCCCCGGCGCTGGTCCACGCGTCGCAGGACAGCGGTGCCACCCCGGCCCGACGTCCCTCTGCGGGGAGCACGTGCTCCATCGAGGCGTGCACCCCCGCCGATCCCGCGACTGGACCTCCGGGCGGCCACCTGCTCGCAGATACAGGCACTCCGGCTCGTCCCAGTTGAGCAGTGGTTCCCGAGGGAGCGCCAGGCACAGGCAGGGGCCGAGTTCTTCACTGTTCTGCAGGAGGATTTTTATCGAGGCTACAAGAATGCTGGGATCAGTCTTCACTCTTAGCGTGTTTGTCCCCTGGAGGCAGTTGTGGCAGCAGCAGGAGAGCAGATCCGCCCCATACTCACTTACCTACCTGGTCTAGCAGACCTTCTGGGGCGGTCTGGCTCGTACATCGAGGATTGGGTCTTCCAGTTCTACGCGTCACTGTGGGTGCACCCGGACAGAGAGACCATAGAGTTCGCTTTTCAGGGGGAGCACTACAGACTCTTCTCGTCAGAGATCCGGGGTTGGTTCGGCTTGACACACTCTCAGACCCGGATCCACGACCTGTGCTACGACCGGACGGAGCCACCCCACCGCCCTCACGGTGGTGCCCAGCCGACGACAGACCTGGTCCGCCCCTGCTTCACTGAGCCCTTCGGTGAGGGTTCGAGTCACGCGCCTAGGGATCTCACCCCTACGACTCGGATCCTCAACGAAGTTCTTAGGCGGACCTTGCTTCCCAGGGTTGGTTTCCGCGAGGGTCTATCTCGTCTGCAGCTGTGGTTACTTGCTTACCTAGTCAGGCAGCAGGAGTTCGACGTCTGGGACGTCATTCTTTGTGAGATGGAGGACACTGTGGCAGAGGGCATCAAGGCCCGCATGCAGCTCCCTTATGCCCATTGGATCTCCTACATTCTGTGGAAGGTAGCTGTCACTACAGGGGGTCGTCCAGTTAAGTCACTTACACACTCTGCGACCGTGTTCCCCGAGTATAACATGAGTCAGTTGTTGGGATACGGTCGGGATCGCAGGCAGCAGCAGCAGCAGCAGCAGCCGCAGCAGTAGCAGGATGCCCCGTCTAGTTCGCGCCAGAGGCCAGCGGTTTCAGAGTCACTCCAAGAGCAGGACGAGGCCGTCCGAGCACTTGCAGAGCAGGAGCTAGCAGAGCTCGAGGGAGGAGACGCTTACGTCACAGAGGACCCCACAGATAGCTCAGATGAGGACTACCAGCTCCCGCCTCGCTACCAGCTGCGTGCTCACGACTCACAGGCAGGGTCTAGTGATACTGCTTCCTCCGATCCCGCTTTACTTGCTATTCTTGCATGGATGGAGGAGCAGCAGAGGTTGGCCCAGGCCCAGGCCCTCGCACAGCAGCAGGCACAGGAGAGGTCCGATGCCCTTCAGCGCCAGATGATGGCTTTACAGCAGCAGACATTGAGCTTCATGGAGAGACTCGCCAGCGGACCTCCCCAGTGGCAGTGGCAGCAGACTCCACCTCAGCAGCAGCTTCAGTGGCAGGCACCTGTCCCTTCTCAGTCGCAGCCACAGTTCGGACAGCCTCCGCCGTTTCCGCAGCAGTTTACGGGCCCCAACTCCTCTTAGTTCACGAGCTTCACCACTCCTCCAGGCGAGGCCCCGCTCTTCAGTCCACTGCGGACCGGCTTCACACCTAGGCCGACAGAGTCTCTGTATGCTACGACGACCTCTGTGACTCGAGACTTGTCCGCCACTTTCAGTGAGCTTACAGGATTCCCCACTCCAGATCTTCCGGATCTAGTGCAGACGTCGACAGCTCCAGTGACCTCCACCACAGAGACCCTCCCGAGCTCAGTTGCGTCTTCAGAGCAGACAGAGCCTGTGCAGTCCGAGACGACCACGTCCGTGCAGCCTGAGTTGTCAGCTATTCCCGAGCTTCCGCACTCCGATACTCAGGCTGACACAGTTACCGTGACTGCGACAGCTTCAGCGCAGGCAGAGCAGACCGAGCAGGCCCAGCAGCCAGAGCCATCAGAGCCGGCCCGGACCGCTTCACCGCAGCTTCCAGCTCTAGAGAACGAGTACCTATAGCAGTTTGAGTTCACTCAGCGTACTTCGGAGACGACTCCTGACTCATCTGCGCCACCTCCGCCCTCCGACGCTTAGTTTGGCGCTTGATGCCAAAGGGGGAGAGTGGATGAGTATAGTGATAGGGGGAGCGATGTGAGAGGGTTTGCGTCTTATGATGTGTTATGTTCACATACGCTCTTTACTTATCGCATCTTTTGTGCATGTTTATGTTATATTCTTATGCCATGGATCTTATGACATGTATGTGCTCACTATGATATATGATATGACATGTCTTTTCGCCTTACTCGACTACTTGTGCTCAATTCTCACTTGTTATGTATTCGAGCTATTTTCTCTTGCACTGGTTATTCACTCTAACTGGTTGAGTGCAGGATGATGACATGACATGTTTGAACTTGGCCCTAATCAATTTCTCTTATTCATTGCAAGTTCATACATGTCATGATTTAAAAACCTTTTCTCTCTATACTCGATCTCGTGTTGTCATCAATCACCAAAAAGGGGGAGATTGAACGCATCTTGGCCCCTAGTGGGTTTCGGTGATTGGATGAAACACAAGATTACTGTGACTAACGTGTGTCTTGCAGAAACAGGATTAAGTTAGGTCACGGTAATGGCGACGATACGGCCATATGGAGTTCATGCCCCCTGGCGATGGATATCATTTCGGTTTTCAAAGGACGGACGACGAAGACGGTGGTAGACTAGGCTAAGTGTCATATGGTGTTGGAGGACACTTAGGTAGTCTTATGTCTTTGTTTTTCCTTTGACCGTACTATAAAGGGGAGCGTGAATGAGTAGCTTGACCTAGATGAGTCTATTGAGGTAGGTGTGGTGCACACTTGTTATTTCATAGCCCTAGGTAGCTCAAAGAGATGACTTAAGTCGAGAGGATCAAAAGTCGTTTAGGCCGCGTCGTGATCCGAGTTGAGTTTGCCCTTGTTATGGGCATCAGACGCTGACCAGGTGGGCATCGGACGCGTCCGATGCTCACCCCGACTAGGGTTTAGTCTGGTGCGTGGCATCGGACGCGCCGATGTGTTCACATCGGACGCGCCCATGCCACTGTTCACGTGGGCGTGAACTGGAGCCGCATCAGACGCTGGCATCGGACGCTGAGGGCCAGCGTCCGATGGCCATCCAGAGAGGTTCCAGAGAGGGTAAATCCACATCGGATGCGTCCGATGTGGTGGCATCGGACGCTGCCCAGCGTTCGATGTCCCTTTAAACAGTCTGACAAGAAGGTACAGTAGACCGTTGGACGAGGTCATCGGAGCGTCCGATGCTAGGCATCGGCGCGTCCGATGCCCCCGCAGAATGCCTGTCTTGTGCTGTTTTTGGATGGCCGGTTGGGGGAGTATATATACTTCCTTCCCTCCATCCATTTGAGTGTTCTTGCCACTTCCATCAGCTGAGAAACACATTGTGAGTGTGAGTGAGTGCAAGAGCCCTAGTGAGGTTGAGTGATTTGCTAATTGTGAGAATTAGACACCTCCTAGTGAGAATTGAGTAGCAAGTGTGCATCCATCCATCTCTTTGGCCTTGTGTTGGTCAAGTGAGAGTTCTAGCTTGTTACTCTTGGTGATCGGCATCACCTAGACGGCTTGGTGGCTATCGGAGAGCTTGGTGATCATCCGGAGGCATTGTGGATGACCCAAGTCAAGTTGTGACCGGTAGCGAGCGATTCACCGGGCCGGAGAGGCGAAGAATCAGCTTGTAGTGAGCACTTGATCTTTGCACGGATCAAGGGGGAGCGATAACCTTGCGCGGGTGCTCCAACAAGGACTAGGAGGGTGTGCCCACCGTGGTTTCGGGTGCTCGTACGACAACCTGCTGTTTCGGGGTCTCGACACTGAAACAACATTGGCGCCCACCGTGGTTGTCGCCCGAGCTTACCATGCCACCGAGGAAGGCGCCGAAGATGGCCGACAATCCCGAGACGGTTGCCGCGAACAAGGATGGCCATGGCACAATCGCGGCATCCGCTTTAACTACTCAAATACCACCGAATACAGCCCAAAACACCCAAGCTTTCGGCGGCACGCTCCCGACCGGAACCCAGTTACCGCCGATAGTAACCTCAAGCCGTGACCCGCTGCCTTTCGGCAGAGATGGCACGCCGGAAGGGTACGTCCAAGACGAACACAACGACGAAGAAGAGGACGATACCGAAGTTACCAGGTATGCCCAAGCAATCAGAATGTTGACAGAGCAGCAAGAAGAAATCGAAAGGTTGATTCAGCAGAGAGATCAGCTACAACGAGAGCTAGCAGCAAAAGCAAGGGAAGATGAAACTCGCGACGCGTTTCGTCAGGCGGAGGCGCAGAGAAGGCAGCTGGAAAAGGAAATTCAGGAACTGCGAAAGGCCGGAGGAGGCCCGATCCCTATAATTCAAGAAAATGTGTTCGTGCCAAGGCGAGAGCAGCCACCAGCTTTCGACAATGCAATCGACGAAACCTCCCCGCTTTCAAGAGAATTGCAAGCCCATCTGTGGCCGCTCAACTACAAGCCACGCATTCTGACTTTCGACGGCAAGGCGAATCCGCGCAAATTCTTGGCTAGCTACGAGACAGCCGTTTTTTCTGCAGGCGGAGACAATCAGGCCTTGGCGAAATCACTCATTCTGGCAGTCAAAGACGTGGCTCACGATTGGTACACCACCCTCAAGCCGCTATCCATCTATTCGTGGGCTCAGTTGAAGGCCGAATTGCTTGCCACTTTCCAAGGATTCCGGCCGGATGTCAAGACCACACGAGACATCATGAATTGCACCCAGCAAGACGACGAACCCTTATCCGAGTACCTCAAACGTTTCATCCAGCTGAAAGCTCAAGCACCGAATGTGCCGGAAGCCGCGGTGATTGCAGCAGCCACCGAGGGCTTGGGAACCGGACAGTGTGCCGCTCATTTGTCCAGAGAACCGCCGAAAACTGTCAAGGAATTGTTCGATGTGATGAACGCATATGCAAGATCAGATGATGACTTTTGGTGGCGCAAAGCCGCCCGCTTGACGCAGAGGCAAGCGACGAAAGCAAGTCGACCACCGCCAGTGCCGAATCAAAGAATGGTTAGACCCTACCAGTCAATCAACACTCTGCAGGAAGAACCAGCGCAATCAGAGACATGCATGGAGAGGCCGGATATGACCAACTTCCAGCCGCAAAGAGGGTTTGATCAAACTTTTCGCGGAGGACGTGGCAGAAGGACAACACGTGGCGGTCGAGACGGTAGAGGCCGCGGGAGAGGAGCCAAGCCTCCGTACTGCGTCATCTGCGATGGCAATTTCGGCCACACCACCCGAGACTGTAAATATAACAAGATGGCGAAAGAGCTAAAAGACAGGGATCAAGCATCAGCTTTTGCCGAAAGCTCCAAGCACGTTTTTCATAATTCGCAAGACCCGACAGCAGGAGCGGTAGTGTGCAGCAACTACGCAAGCACGCCCATGCATCCCCCGCAGTACATGCCTCCCCAGAATTTGCATTGGTACAAGCCGGCATATCAGGGTTACCAGTTCCCGGTCTTTGCGCCCCAGTCGGTGGCAGTTTCGTCACCCATGCACTATCAGCGCCAGCCAACACCGCCACCAGCGCTTCCGGCTCAAGGCCAACCCCAGTTGCAGCAAGCACAACCCAGCTACCAGCAGGGGCAGGAGATAAAAAACGAAACTAGCGCAATCAACAACATCCTCCCGTCAAGAGGCCACATTTTCGCCATCACGGGCGGATCCAACCTGGAGCACGAAAGTAAAAGGGCGAGAAAGGACTATCATCGAAGAGTCCAGACGGTATCACCAAGGCTTTCGCTGAACAGGCCAGCTTGGTCACTAGCGCCGATATGTTTCAATGAGTCAGATTTCAAAGTTCGCGACTTTCCGCATTGCGACGCTTTCGTCGCCACGACCAATGTGGCTGGTTTCACCTTGCATAACATCTTGATTGACACCGGAAGCTCAGCAGACATTTTGTTCGTCAAGGCTTTCGAAGCGATGGGAATGGACAAGCGCAGTTTGGACCCCGCTGGCAATTCCTTGTACGGATTTGGGGGAAGAAAGATCGACGCTATCAGCAAGAAACAAATCCCGGTATCTTTCGCCGAGGAAGAAAGAGTACACACCGAGATGGTGACATTCGATATAGTGACATGGACTACCCATACACAGCCATTTTCGGTAGAGGTTTCACAAACAAGTTCAATGTAATAATCAAGCAAAGCTACTTGTGTATGAAAATGCCATCACCTTTCGGCATAATTGCTGTGCACGGAGATCAGCAAGCATCCAGGAGAATCGAAGGTAGGCCGACCCCAGGCTACAGTCTCATAAACGAGGTGGCGAAAAATGACGAAACACAAGCAACCGTCGAAGCGCAAGCAGCCCTCAGCTCGACCGAATATAAGGCCGGAGCAGCCGAAGAAACAGTGAGAATCCCACTTACATCTTCAAGGCCCGAAAGAACTGTGCACATCGGGACAAGCATGCCGGAAGAAGAAAGGAACACCCTAGCATCTTTTCTCGCGAACAACGATGACATTTTCACTTGGTCAGCAAATGACTTGCAAGGCGTTAGCAGAGATCTCGCCCAGCATAGTTTGAACGTCGCAAGCGGCGCTAAGCCCAGAAAGCAAAAACTGAGAAAGATGTCAAACAAAAGGGCAGATGCGGCGAAAGCCGAAGTGCAGAGATTACTCGATGCGGGAGTAATCCGACCAGTCCAATACCCCGAATGGCTAGCGAACGTTGTCTTGGTGAAGAAGAAGAATGGAAAATGGCGAATGTGCGTCGATTTCACCGACATCAACAAATGCTGCCCGAAGGATCCGTATCCTTTGCCTCGTATCGACAAGCTTGTCGACATTGCAGCCAGTTGTGAAATAATGAGTTTGCTAGATTGTTTTTCAGGTTATCACCAGATATGGCTTCATCCTGATGATGAGGAGAAAACCAGTTTCATCACCCCAACAGGCACATATTGCTATCGGCGGATGCCGGAAGGGCTGTGGAACGCAGGCCCAACTTTCTCGTGGATGACTGACAAGGTTTTCGAAAGCCAGAAGCAGAAGAACTTGTTGGCCTATGTTGACGATATAGTGGTCAAAAGTGACAGACATGAAGATCATCAAGCAGACTTACTCGAGACTTTCGGCAACCTCCGCAAAAGCGGCTTGAAGCTCAACCCTGACAAGTGTATTTTCGGCATCAAGAAAGGCAAGCTCCTTGGTTGCCTGGTTTCGACAAGGGGAATTAAAGCCAATCCCGACAAAATAGCGGCGATCATCAACATGCAACCGCCCTCGAGCCGAAAGCAAGTGCAGAAGCTGACAGGAAGACTGGCTTCCTTGAACAGATTTATCGCAAGGTCTGCCGAAAAAAGGCTGCCTTTCTTCAGAACTCTGCATAGATCTGACCCTTTCGATTGGGGGGAAGAGCAGCGGCAGGCTTTCCAGCAGCTAAAGGAGTACCTGACAAGGCTAACCACGTTATCTAAACCGTCGCCGGAAGCGACGCTCTTGTTGTATCTCGCATCATCTCACACCACCGTAAGCGCAGTATTGGTGGAAGAGAAGGAACACGAAAACAAGATGACCCAGTTCCCGATCTACTTCGTCTCCGAGGCTCTGTCGGGAGCAAAACTGAACTATTCAGAGCTGGAGAAGATAGCATATACGGTGGTAATGGCTTCCAGGAAGCTAAAGCATTACTTTCAATCTCACCACATCATAGTCCTATCGGCTCAACCGTTGGAAGCTTTGTTCCGCAACAACGAAGCTATCGGCCGAATCGGCAAGTGGGCGGCAGAGCTAAACGAATACGTGATCGATTTTCAACACCGGTCCGCAATCAAGTCACAGGCGCTGGCGGATTTCATAGCAGACTGGACTCCCGCGGCTTTCGACACAACTCTTGAATTCGAGGAACCCGTATGGACAGTAAATTGCGATGGCGCTTGGGGAATGGCTGGAGCCGGAATCTCAGCGATCTTAACCCCGCCAAGAGGACCGAAGGTCAGATTCGCCGCAAGGCTGCAATTCCTCACAACCAACAACACCGCCGAATATGAAGCCGTGCTTCTGGGATTACGAAAGCTTCGAGCAATCGGAGCGAGAAGATGCATAGTCAAGTCAGATTCCCAAGTCATCGTTGGCCACACCGAAAAGGATTTCACGGCAAGAGAACCAGAGCTAGCCAAGTATCTGGCAGCAATCGGAAGAATGGAGAAGTATTTCGCAGGTTTCACTCTACGCCACATTCCAAGAGCCGAAAACACAGTGGCAGACGAGCTGGCCAAAGCCGCAGCACAAAATCTGCCATTACCACCAGACGTGTTCTACCAAGTCCTTTCGGCCAAAGCTGTGAAAGAAGAGGAAGATCACCCAAGTTCGGTGCACGTTATCGCCAGTGATGACTGGAGGTCGCGGATATTCGCTTACTTAACTGGAACATATGAGCCGGAGTCTAGAAAGGACGCCGAAAGGATGGCCAGCAGAGCAAAAGGTTACTCAATCATCAGAGAACAGCTATTCAAGAATGGGATAGCAGCCCCCCTTCTGAAATGCATAAGCAGGCGTGAGGGCATTCAGCTACTCGAAGAAATGCACGCCGGAATGTGCGGAGCGCACAGAGGGCCTCACGAGATAGCGCACAGAGCAATGAGACAGGGATTCTACTGGCCTTCCGCCGCATCAGACGCCAGAGAGCTAGTCAAATGTTGTAAAGGCTGCCAGATGTTCACTAGAAACCAGAAAGCCCCAGCAAACGAAACCACACCGATAGTGCCAACCTGGCCCTTGCAGAGATGGGGCATTGACATAGTAGGTCCGCTACCAGCAGCTCCGGGCAACCTGCGCTTTACAGCGGTCGCTGTCGAGTATTTCACCAAGTGGGTGGAAGCAAAGGCCCTAGCAATCATAACTTCCACCTCTTTAACCAAATTCGTCTGGCAGAGGATAGTCTGTCGTTTCGGCGTTCCCTCTTTCATCACCTGTGACAACGGGAAGCAGTTCGACTGTGCCGAATTCAGGAGTTTCTGTGATGAACTCAGCATCAAGCTTAATTTCGCCTCAGTAAACTACCCGCAAGCAAACGGGGCCGTCGAGAGAGCGAATGGCCTAATCTTTTCGGCAATATCAAAAACCTTGTACGACTCGCCGAAAGGCAAGTGGGCCAACACCCTAACAACAGCTGTATGGGGACACAATATCTCACGATCCAGAGCTACCGGCTTCCCTCCGTTTCGATTGCTTTACGGCGAGGAAGCAGTTACCCCGGAAGAGGTAAAACTGGGTTCATTCCGAACCGAAATGGCTCCAGTAACTCAGGAGCAAAGGCACCTCGAACTCGACACCATCGAAGAGGTAAGGCTGCAAGCTGCAGACAATCTCGAAAAATACCATGCTGAAACGAAGCACCACAGGTACAAGACCATAGTCCGAAAGGACATCAAGCCAGGAGACATGGTCACCTTTCGGCAGCCGGACAAGCAAGGTAAGCTACAGTCGCAGTGGCAGGGCCCCTTCATCGTGGCAAGCATGGCAGCACCCGGTGTATTCCGGTTGCTGAATGATAAGGGCGAAGAATTAGCCCACACATGGAACGCAAGCAACTTGCGCCGCTTTTACCCGTAATTTGTCTACTCAAACTCGAATGTAAGTTTCTCCCTATTTTATTATTTTTCATTCTTTCGTAATCAAAATCAACTGCACTCTTTTTCCTCGCCGGGGAAGCCCCTCATCGGGGTGCGAGGTTTTTTAACGAGGCAGCCGAATGTAACCGCTACATCATGAAAGCATTCACAATTCCCCAGAAAAATTGTGTGGCCTGACAAAGGACGAAGTCAACCAAGCATAAGGTTGAGACATTCGTCATTTAAAATCTAACGAACGAGAATGTCGGCTTGCTGGGCGAAAGGAACCCTCCGCAGCTGCCGACAATCTCAGAAAGCCTGCGGGCTATGAAAAAACCGACCCTCAGACAAAACGAGAGGGCGGAACGAAAGCCTGCGGGCTATGAAAAAACCGACCCTCCGACAAAACGAGAGGGCGGAACAAAAGCCTGCGGGCTATGAAAAAACCGACCCTCCGACAAAACGAGAGGGCGGAACGAAAGCCTGCGGGCTATGAAAAAACCGACCCTCCGACAAAATGAGAGGGCGGAACGAAAGCCTGCGGGCTATGAAAAAACCGACCCTCCGACAAAACGAGAGGGCGGAACGAAAGCCTGCGGGCTATGAAAAAACCGACCCTCCGACAAAACGAGAGGGCGGAACGAAAGCCTGTGGGCATTACAAAACCGACCCTCCGACAAGACGAGAGGGCGGAACGAAAGCCTGCGGGCTTTGAAAAAAACCGACCCTCCGACAAAACGAGAGGGCGGAACAAAAGCCTGCGGGCAAAACAAACCGTCCCTCCAACAAGACGGGAGGACGGTAGCGAAAGTCAAGCTGAGAAACCCTAATGGGGTTCACGACGTCAGGAAATACAGATAGCAGCTTCCAGTAGGTGCAAAACTTGAACGCCATCTTAACTCCCCACCTACAAAACACCGCGAGTACAACCAAAACAATAAATAAAGTGCCCCCGCTGCATAGACAGGTCAATATAAATAGACACCAAAGCGCAAGCCTCGCCAACAATCCAAAGCCGCAAAATCTTTTCAAATGTAAACCTAGAAAAACCCTCCCAAGATGCATAGTGCGAATAGGAAGCATCAGGAACCAAGGTTTCGCTTTGATAATTGTGTCATCGATAGCTCTTTCTGATAGCACCACCAATCCAGTAACTTTAGGCGAAAACACCAGAAAGCAGCAGGCCCATCTCAAACCGCACCTAGAAGATGAGCAAAAGCAAGCATGCTGCTAGATAACAACGAGAGCAATATCGCGGCCACGACCATTTGCATCCCATCTGATTCAAATTGTAAAGTCACTTTCATCAACCAGTTTTTAAGTACAGCAAGCCGACAACAAAGGTTCTTGCAACCTATCGGTCGAGGGGCTCACAATGAAAGCACCCTCGCGCGAATGCTACCGCCCCTCGTCTAAGTGTGTGGGGGCGGGCGCTTCTTAACTATCGACCGAGGGGCTCGCAACGAAAGCACCCTCGCGCGAATGCCACCGCCCGTCGTCTAAGTGTGTGGGGGCGGGCACGTCTTTACTATCGGCCGAGGGGCTCGCAACGAAAGCACCCTCGCGCGAATGATACCGCCCCTCGTATAAGTGTGTGGGGGCGGGCGCTTCTTTACTATCGGCTGAGGGGGCTCGCAACGAAGCACCCTCGCGCGAATGCCACCGCCCCTCGTCTAAGTGTGTGGGGGCGGGCGCGTCTTTACTATCGGCCGAGGGGCTCGCAACGAAAGCACCCTCGCGTGAATGCTATCGCCCCTCGTCTAAGTGTGTGAGGGCGGGCGCTTCTTTACTATCGGCAGAGGGGCTCGCAACGAAATCACCCTCGCGCGAATGCTACCGCCCCTCGTCTAAGTGTGTGGGGGCGGGCGCTTCTTTACTATCGACCGAGGGGCTCGCAACGAAAGCACCCTCGCGCGAATGCCACCGCCCCTCGTCTAAGTGTGTGGGGGCGGGCGCGTCTTTACTATCGGCCGAGGGGCTCGCAACGAAAGCACCCTCGCACGAATGTTACCGCCCCTCGTCTAAGTGTGTGGGGCAGGCGCTTCTTTACTATCGGCCGAGGGGCTCGCAACGAAAGCACCCTCGCGCGAATGCTACCGTCCCTCGTCTAAGTGTGTGGGGGCGGGCCCTTCTTTACTATTGGCCGAGGGGCGCGCAACGAAAGCACCCTCGCGCGAATGCTACCGTTCCTCGTCTAAGTGTGTGAGGGCGGGCGCTTCTTTACTATCGGCCGAGGGGCTCGCAACGAAAGCACCCTCGCACGAATGCTACCGCCCCTCGTCTAAGTGTGTGGGGGCGGGCGCTTCTTTACTATCGGCCGAGGGGCTCGCAACGAAAGCACCCTCGCGCGAATGCTACCGTCCCTCATCTAAGTGTGTGGGGGCGGGCCCTTCTTTACTATCGATCGAGGGGCGCGCAATGAAAGCACCCTCGCGCGAATGCTACCGCCCCTCGTCTAAGTGTGTGGGGGCGGGCACTTCTTTACTATCGGCCGAGGGGCTCACAACGAAAGCACCCTCGCGCGAATGCTACCGCCCCTCGTCTAAGTGTGTGGGGCGGGCGCTTCTTTACTATCGGCCGACGGGCTCGCAACAAAAGCACCCTCGCGCGAATGCCACCGCCCGTCGTCTAAGTGTGTGGGGGCGGGCGCGTCTTTACTACCGGCCGAGGGGCTCGCAACGAAAGCACCCTCGCGCGAATGCCACCGCCCCTCATCTAAGTGTGTGGGGGCGGGCGCGTCTTCACTATCGGCCGAGGAGCTCGCAGCAGAAGCACCCTCGCGCGAATGCTACTGCCAACTAGCCAAAGTGTGCGGGAACGAGCGCGCCTTTACTAAAGCAATCGCACCAAAGATACAGTAAAACAGCTGCACGTCTGGGGGCGAGGGATTTTGACTAGCCAATGGGCGGTCACCACCCCTAAGCCAGGCGACCGTCAAAGTTTTCGTAAAAAGGGTAAGCGTTCCTCCGTGCGCTTAAGCTTCTTAGCGCGCTTAGTCAGATAAGATGAAAGCGAAGCCGTCGGAAACCTAGAGCGAAAACTCCTCCACAAGTCACCTCCGACACAGAGATCGCCTGATCTAATCATTAACGGGCAGATGTCGAGAACGTCCGGCGTTCCCGCATCCGCACCCTGTTCAAATACAACATTCAAGTTTAAGTTCAAGTCTTATACAACAAGTTTGGCGAATACTACCAACACATAAAGCGGGTCCTAATCATTCATCTACCGCATCTTGAGGAGTACTTGCGTCGCGAGAAGCAGCAGCGGCGGAGCTCTCGGGGACCTCCTCATTTGGCTGGGGCGGGCTTGTTTCGTCCTCCGGCTCGGCTTCGCGCGCCCTTTTCTCCGAGATGAACTCCGAAAACACCTTTCGGATGCGCGCTTTTTCCTCCAGAGTCTGCGCCAGGGGTGATAGCACAAAAGAGGTGTCATTCACCCCACAAAAACAGATGAAAAGAAACAGAAACACCGAGCGAAAGCTTAAGCGATTGTTAAAAGGTACCTTCCCGCGGCCCATGGCGAACTGCATGAGCGACATATCGTTCCCACCGGCCAACCAAAAATCATCAAAAAATCTTTTGCCCAGCACTTTCGCCGCCTCTGGGGTGCGCCAATAGTAGTCCACCTCCTTCACCGAAAGGTCCACGATATGTGAACATCCGGCGTCAACAAGGCTATGGCCGATCGCCTTGATGCCAGTAACGGCGGCGTAATCTCGGCCGAGGGCCATGTGTCCCTCAAGCGACTCCATTTCGGAACGGAGCCAACCAATAAGGTCATCGACATTATGCTCTGAGGGACCTTCCGCCTCGACGCCGGTACTCCGAAGGCACTCACGGAAGCGAGCCACGGCCTCCCCAGCGGAGGTCAGGAGAATTCTTTCTCTTTCGGCCTGAGCGGCCCGCAGCTGCGAAAGCTCCTTCTTGAGACTCTCAACCTCTCTCTAGCTTGCCTTCCTGGAAGTGCGCTCATCGTCGGCCTTCTTGGTCTGCAACTCAAGATCGGTGGCGAGTTTCTTCACCTGCGCGTCAAATTTAATCACTTGCGTATCAAGTTCCTGTTTCTCGCGCTCAATCTTGCGAGTATAGAGATCCCTTTGGTTACTCTGGCTGCGAGCGACAATGGCAGCCTGCGAATAGCAATGAAACAACGGTCAAAACATAGACCGAAAGAGCCACGAATCCTACAGCGAAAGTCAAACACTTACGCTTGCCAGGTGAAAAGATATGGCGTCGTCAAGTTTCAGGCAGCTGACTTTCAGGAGATCCCTTTCGATCTCCGGCGCGACGAAAGCTTTCTGTGAGAATTCCACAAACTTAGTGGCCTCCTCGCTGCCGCTAGGAAGAATTCCAGCCCGACGATAATCAAGTCGACAGGCGAGTCGGGCATCCGAGGTCGCACCTAAAGAACGAGCAACGCGATAAGACTCCTCTTTCGCCTCGTCAGTTTCATTCGACGAGCTCAAGCCAGTATAAAAGCAGGGGTTCTCGTAGTTTGATGGCACTCCGTCGAGAACTAGCCGCCCGTAGCCCAAAAGCTGCCCTTCCACCATTTCCTGTGTAAGTCGAATGCAACGTGGCGAAAGGCATGGCTTACCTTTCTCAACAGCAACAGGAGAGGGCATTTTCAAGGACGCGCCTCCTCTTTCGCCAGCCGCAGTCTTTTCGCTAGGCACCCGAGCTGAGGATTCAGGGCGCGGAGTTTTCGGTTTCTTTGCCGGACGCTCCGCAGCATCGGGCGGACCAGAGGGCTTCCGCGAACCGATCTTCGCGAAAGTTGGCATGTCAGCAACCGAAGCATCATCATCAAAGGCCGTGTGCGACAGAGGCACGCTAGGTCTCTTAGGAGCCATTCCCGCAGCGTGAGATGTGCTCTGCAAAAACACGTAAAAATGTATATCAATAAACAAATAAGACGCTTAATCGTAAGTCTCAAAAACAGCAGTTGAATGCGAAAGCGATTTTCATGGGCGCGCGAGGTAAAAATAAATGAATACACAAGCACAAACTAACCACCCTCGGGTGATCGAAGGGATCAACGTCGGGGATTGATTCCAATGCTCCCTTCCGGCTCTTGAGCAGCGGCTTTGAAAGGACCGTGACGCCTAAGAGGGGGGGGGGGTGAATTAGGCAACTTAAAACTTCTATTCTAAACTGTGGCCTCTAATTTCCACCTAGTCAAAACCTATGCAAGAAAGTAAACTATCTATTTGTGCAACTAAGGTTTTGCTATGTGTGTTTGCTATCTCTACCGCAAAAAGGAGTTACGCTACCTAGTTTCCAAACCTATCAACTAGCAAGAGTAAGCTAGGAAAGGTAAAGCACATGAACAAGGTAACAATACAAATGCGGAAGCTAAATAGTGTGGTAGAGATACAAACTCCCATCGACGACTCCGGTATTTTTACCGAGGTATCGAGAAGCACGCAAGCTTCCCCCTAGTCCTCGTTGGAGCCCCTCGCAAGGAATCCCTCGCAAGGGCCAAGCTCCCGGTCGGGTAACTCCGTGGATAGCTCCGGTCTTCCCCACGCGCAAGTGGGTCTCCGGTTAAGCCACTCGTGGCAAAGCCTCTCCCGGATGCTCTCCGCCGTCTTCACTATCAAGTTTCCGGCCGAAGCGCCGCGGGCCTTGTTCCCTTTGGTACACGGAGGCGGCCACACCACAAACTCGGTTGATGTGGTCTCGCAAGACTACAAGCCCCGCCGATGTACAACCACGGTGCGCGCAAGCACCGGTAGATAAGAGGTTTTCAACCTCACTAAACACTAGGCCTAATACCTAGAGCAAGCGCAAAGCAATGGTCTAACTAGCTTAAGTACTTCGCAAAGCACATACACTAATCACCTAGTATATCACTTGAGCACTTTGGTGGCTAGAGCAACTAAATATGTGCCTATACACTTGGTATACTTCCTTGAGCTCCAACCTCATTGTTTTGGCCGGCCATGGGGGTATATATAGAGCCCCAACCAAATAGAGCCGTTTGGAGAAAGTCATGGGCTTCACAGCGGACCATCGGACGCTGGAGTCGAGACCATCGGACGTGTCCGATGCTCCTTTAACGGCTAGATGCCAGCCTGGCACTGTGTCGCAACGGCTAGTTAGCGTCCGATGCCATACCATCGGACGCATCCGATGCTGCTAGAGCCTCTCTGGAACCTCTCTGCATAGCCATCGGACGCAGGGTCCTGTAGCGTCCGATGTTCACTGTCCAGGTTTGCACAGTGTCACAGTCGCGTCCGATGACTCGGTCTTCAGCGTCCGATGCTTCTGCTGGCGCTGACACGAGCTAGGGTTTACCATCGGAGCGTCCGACGCTTTTGTGCCAGCGTCCGATGCACCTCTTTGCTTCGATTCTTCGCGATTTCTTGCGCCGTCTTGGTTCCATTCTTGTGTCTTGGACTTTGCTTGATCTTGAGAGTTCTTCTATGAGCTTCAAATGTCTTTCTTGAGGTGTTGATCATCGGATCACCACGTTGCCTTTGTCCAAGTCACATTTACACCCTATTGGACTACAAAACAAACACTTGCAAACGCATTAGTCCAATTTTGTTATGTTGTTCATCAAACACCAAAATCCGAAGTTAAATGGTTCGAGGTCCATTTTCCTTATAGGCTTCGCAACTAAACGACCAAGGCGAATATCTTCAACCTCAGCAGCTTTTCGCCGAGGGATCACACCGCTGCGCCCCCTGCGCCGGGCCACGGCCTTGCCTTTCGCCCTTGGGTTTTCAGTCTCGCCCTTGCCTTCGTCAACCAAAGGCCTTTCGGCATATTTGACGCCCATCGTGTCGAAAGCCCGGTTCAAACGATGGCTGCGGCCGAGGTTGCCAAGTTGGAATTCACTTTCCTTCCGTAAATATGGCCCGCAAATCTTCCTCGCTTCGCCTTCAATGTGCTTCACAAAGCTTTCGTCATCAGCAAAATTTGCGGGTCTCTCAAATAGAAGAAGAGGGGACTGATGTCTGTCCATGTCAAAAAAGCCTTCGAAAGTGGTCGTGCTGCACAGCGGGTTCATCCCAATAGCCATCCATTCCTCGACCAAATCTCGGCTAATCTGAAACCACGCGGTGAGCGCGAAAGCATCTCCGCAGCGAATGGCTTCCTTGTCATTCAGCGCCACGGGCGGAAGATGTTTCTCGGGGTATCTTTCCAAAATTGAAACAAGCGGAGAGGCCTTCTTCTCCCATTTGCCCAGCTCGGAAGCGACAGTTTCATCCGTGCAAACTCGATAGTAGAACTAGAATCGATTCCAGTCTGGCCACTTATTCCGATCGGTAAGCGAGATAGAAACGCTACCTCGGGTCTTCCGTGGCACGAAGTTAATACACCCAATCTCGCTGGGCAGCTCGCCTCCCAGTAAAGGGTCATGCACTTTCGTCGGTCGACGGTGAATGTCGTAAAACCGCACAAAAGCGTCCGCTCGCGGCTTGCAATCAAGCATCTTCATTGCTTGAGCGAAAACGCCGAGTCTGACGAAAGCGTTCGGCGTCAGCTGATGGAGCTAGATCTCAAACCCCGAAAGGACGTCCGAGACAAACTCTTCAAGCGGAAAATCCAAACCAGTGGTGAAATAATCACGGAAGACAATAGCTTCATTGGGCCGCGGAATTGGCACCTCTTCGTCTCCAGGGACACGGCAATTCGCCAAATGGTCCGTCCTTAGAGGCCCCTTGTCGGCCAGCATTTGCAAACTGGCAGCTGTCATTCGTGAAGTGCCGAGATAAAAAGAACAATCGGTAGGCACCAAAATCAAGCCAGAATCACCGTCATCTGACAAGCTCCCACTGTGACTCGGGACGCGCGGAGCTTCCCCGGATCCGATCGACGCGTCAGCACTACTTTCGCGGCGGGAGGACCCAGAACTGCCACCGCTTTCGCTAGAGCTCGAAGTCGACGATGAACCGGAGGACGCCATCTAACATGGCGTGGGAGACGAAATGAACAAAAATGATGCATGCGATAGGCAAACAAAAAGAAAAGTAACGACGATAGCACGCAAACTTAAACAACCAATTCGAAAATACGAAACAGAGGCAAGTAAGAGCTATGTACCACAATCGTTGATCAGCGAATGAGCGGAGCAGACACTAGCAGCTTTCGCCAAAAGCGAATGACGGGAGGCTTTACGATCGAGCGGCAACGGGGCGGGAACGCGTCAACTGGCCAGGTAGCCTCTCCCCGCCCGAAGCCTCACGCTTATATACGAGCATTCAGCACATGGTTTTCGAGGAAAACGAAAATACACCTGGGCACGGGGTTCGAAGCGTCGCAGAGGCACGCCAACACGGTACACGGTTTTCGAGGAAGACGAAAACACACCCAAGCATGGATTATGAAGCATCGTAACGGCCTGGCAGACGTCACATAGTGTCAGCAGAATGATAAGACATTCAGGCGCGTGAAACGAGGCGCCAAAAAAAAATGGCTTCGAAACGAAGCAAACAGGTACTTTTTTGGGCGGGCGTAGGCGCCTGGCGAAAGGACACGGTCGGACTTCGCAGGCCTACGAAACCGACCGTGAGGGGCTATTGTTGGGATGGTACCCAGATCGCAGGCGCCTCCAACCCGCAAGACCGAAGGATGACGGAGCTTTCGTGCGAAAGGGAGCATTCGCGCGGAAGCATGCGTTTCGGCTCACGGACCAAGGGAAGGTGGAGCTTTCGTGCGAAAGGAAGCATTCACGCGGAAGCACGCATTTCGGCTCGCAGACCAAGGAAAGGCGGAACATTCGTGCGTGAAGGACCGAAAATGTTAAAGCAAGGCGACCAGAGGGGGGGGGGGGGGTGAATGGGAGCCTAAAATTTCTTCTCAGAAATTACGGCCTCTGTCCCAACAAAATCAACCCTAAAAGCTTCGGACTCAAACGTGATGCCACGACCCTCGGAAAGAGGGTGGATGATCCCTAGGATCACAGCGAGGCACCACACAAGTGAGCAAACCAAAACTCTCAAAACTCCGAGTCAAGTTCGTGCCTAAAAGACCACTCCCAAACGTAGATAGAGGGCTACGTTGGGATTCCTCCAAATACCAATGCTAATAAGTAGCAAAGATACCTAGAGAGGTTCCTAGGTGAACTCTAGGAGCAAACAAGAAGTCCGGAAACGAATCGGAAAAGCCGGGAGAGCAAACGCACCAAAACTAACCCTACAGGCAATTCCCGGACTATCCAGCCTGCTGGTGCCGGACTGTCCGCGCCAGGGGCGGACTGTCCGCGGTTCCTTCCCGGACTGTCCGCCGGCCAACACCGCAAAACAACAAAGCTGTTGAAACGTCCCTGCTCGGGCCCGGACTGTCCGCACCCTACACTGGCGGACTGTCCGCCGGTCACCCGAGGGGAAAAAGCCCGAGGCCAACAGCCACTGCTCGGCTGAAGCCCCGATGCCCGGACTGTCCGCGGCCTCTGTGGCGGACTGTCCGCGGCTACGGCGGACTATCCGTGACCCCCACGGCGAACTGTCCGCGACCTCCTAGAAAGTGCAAAAACTGCACGGGACAAAACCAAAATCGATTGGATCTTCACCAAATCGAACAAGGCTGCAACCAAACTTCTCCCAAGTGTTCTTCTATGTGTTGGGAAGCTAATCCTAGGATATCATCGCTTCAACCCAACTATACCATGAGAAATCCGAAGAACACTAGAAAAGGGGAAGAGGGAAGAACAAAAACGATTTCGACCCGATCTACTTGTTCGTGAGGGTAGAGATAAATTCCTTCGGTGGAAATGTTCTCCTCACATCAAAGAACAAGTTGATTCAAACGGAATCGCAAAAGATGCAGCGTAGACGGAGATCGGGGGAGGAGAAAATCGTGGAGAAAAGAAGAACGCGAAGAACAAATTCAAAACGCGAATTCAACCACGAATTTGATCCTTGGATTCAGAGGAATGGATGATTGATTAATCACTTGGTGTCGGGCTACAAGCCAATCCTAGCAACACAAAGCTTGGATGGCAAAAAGCTCAAGAACAAGAGCCAACTCTCCCTAACTCTAGCCTTCTCTCACGGGAACAAAATGAGAGAGACACCACCTAGAACTCCCAAGGATACGGCTGCCCTAGCAGCCCCCTTCATATATATAGGCGCACGTCCGAAGACCAAAACGCCCTTACATTAAGCACTCAACCCAAATACCCCCCAGGGGTAAAACCGTCCAGTCCTGACGATCTTCATCCGACGGCCACGCCCGCACATCCGGTAGCTTCGCCTCGACGCGACCTCCCTGATGCCGCCACGTGCCGTCACGTCGACCACCGCGCCTTCCTCGTGGATAGCTTCGCCGCCGCGCCAGCCTCTCCACGCCGCCACGCGTCGACCATCCTATCGGACCACCCCCGGTTTTGAGGCCCAAACCGGTAAACCAGCCAGCCCTGGTTTTGAGGCCCAAACCTGGAAACCGTTCACCCTGAGTTTTGAGGCCCAAACTCGGAAACCCGCGCGCCCAGGTTTTGAGGCCCAAACCTAGAAACCGTCCTCGCCGAGTTTTGAGGCCCAAACTCGGAAACCGGCCACCCCAGGTTTTGAGGCCCAAACCTGGAAACCGTCAATGGTAGCTTTTTGAGGCTCAGCTACCGAACCCGCACCGAAGACGGGATGTGGTTCGCACACCCCGACCACCGGCACCGATGCCAATGCATGTCCAGCCTCCCGCCGGGCACAACGCCTTCGCCATCCTCCTTGACTCGGCCGACGGCACTTGCGCCGCACGCAAGCCCGTGTCCGACCTCCCGCCAAGTGTCACGACGCCACGTCTTCCTCCCGACTCGGCCGATGCATCGCACATCCCCATGTGCTCTCGCTCGCCGATGCCACGTGCCAGCTACCACAGCTGGTCCTCTGGCCCTCCGGTCCGTCGGTCCAAGCCTCACGTCCGCCCTTCACCGCTCTGGGTACATCGGCATGGCACGTCTGCCGCACGGCACGCCCATCCTTCACCGCTCCCGGTCCGTCGGCACGACACATCTCTACTTGACCTTCACCTCGCCATAGACCACTGTATCCGAGCTCCACACCTGCACATCAACACAGCAAAGAAACACATGTCGCACACGCACACCAACACAGAAACACCACAACTCAACGCCACCGGTTAGTCATAAACAATAAGCGCATAGCTAGATATAGACTCAACCGGGTAAAAGCCTCAAACCTTCCTCATCAAAGTCAATCATTCATCATATATGTTCTCAATCTCCCCCTTGATGAATGCATTGACTAACAATAAAACCAAAAAGGAAGGGTTTGAAGGCAAGCCTCATTCAAGTGCCCAAAAGCCAAGTAAAAGCAAACACAAGGCCACTTGAGATGAGGAAGGATCATGAAAACTCAAATAAAAGCTCTTGGTCCCGAAAGAAACGGGAAAAGCGGGCAAAGCCTCTACACAACCGAAGAGTCAAGAGAAACTAGAGTTTCATGAATCCCAAAAGGTACTCGAAACCAATCTCAACTAAATTGTCAAACAATCATCACAAAAGAAACCAAGGTACTTATCCACTTGGATTCACTTGGGGAGAAGATTTCTTCCCCTTTTTCTTTCTCTTTCTCTTTCTCCCCCTTGATGATTGAATTGACAAAAACTAGGCACAAGAGATGGTTTGAGATACCAAGACCGAAAATCTCATTCAAGTGATCAAAAGCCATAGAAGGGCAAAGCACAGAGTCACTTGTCATGAGAAGATTATCCATTCAAATGCCCAAAAGCCAAAGAAATGCTAAAGAGGGGACAATTTGAAATGAACATAACTTGGTCCCCAAAGACATGGGCAATGGCTCAACGCAACCAAGCAAGGGATCGGAGCAACAACTCATCAAAGAGCAAAACTCGATCACATAGAGCGAAAAACTTGGTTCCCAAAGACATGGGCAACGGCTCGACGCAACCAAGTCAAAAATGAGCTAGTCCTCAAGAAGAGGCAGAAAAGGCTCAACACCACTAGCTCAAGGCTCGATACCAATTGAGGCTGAATCAACGCATAAGAATACAAAACTGATCACAAACAGTCAAGAATTGGTGAAAACAGCTAGTTCCTCAAGACAGAGGCAAAGTGGCTCGACACAACTAGCTGGAGGCTCCAAACCAATCGAAAATACCAAGCAAAAACTGCTAGTCCCTCTAGACAGAGGCAAAAACGGCTCAACACGACTAGCAGGCTCGATACCGACTGAGAAGAACCACAAGAGAAGCTCAACACTAAAAGGAGCACAAACACTCGGAGCACGCGGAGAAGCAGCAAGACAAAAGCGACTCCCCTGAAAGCAAGCCTATATACAAAAGCTATGCAATAAAGCTCATGACACCAATTGCATTCCATACCAAAAGATGGATACCAATTGAAACACATAAAAGAGCTATACCGAGTGAAGAAGAACATAAAAAAGCTAAACTCCCCCTTGCTCAAAGCTCTCCCCAAAATGCATGACTCTCCCCTTTGTGCCAACACTCAAGCTCCCCCTTGCAAACAGCTACTCCCCCTTGACAAAAGGGAACATGCTGAGGGGTTTTGACATTTTTCACAAAGTTGACACAAACACAAGACAAGTCATCAATCAAAAGCATATGGGGGCAATGAAAAGCATTGAAAGTGACCACAAGATGTAACGGAGCTGGGGGTATGTACACTAAGCTAAAATGCATGATATGCACAATGCAACAGCTTCAAGTGTATAGCAATCAGAATGAAAAGATGCTCAATAGGGTGCTGCCCTGAAAGTATAGCAATCAATACAAATGCTAGCAAAGGCTCAAACTGATCAAATGAATACGAAATATGAACAATTAAGCATATGAGCAGTTTTAAGCCATTTGAAAAAGAGTTCACCACTAAAATAGCACTTAGCATGAATAGACAGGAAATCAAACAAGTGCTAACTCAAGTATAAAAGGTGAACTACCCCTAGCAAAGTTCAATCATCATGCCATAGAATGAAGCATAAACTTGTGTTATTTTCAAATTTTATCGGAGATTACAGCGGTGTTAACACAAGTTCAAATTAAAAGCATGTGATTGCGAGAGGTTGAAAGCATGGTCATTGCCTAACTTTTCAACTGGGCTAAGCCTATGCAACAAAAGCAATCGGAAGCTTAAAGCATCGGTTTCGGTCTTACACTGCACGGTTCAAGTTTAACTCAAAAGTGCAATGAGAAACAGTCTCGATACCGTGAGGTGCTGACACATGCAATCCCATCTCGATCTTTTCATTTCACTTAGACTTGGATCAAATTTTAAGCACAAGATAAAAATGAACAATCCAAGCAAGTGAATGACTCAATGCAAGAGACATAGCAACCTAGCATACAAAAGATAGCACAAGTGATCTCAACACATCCTACCCATGCTAGTTGCCAATCTCAATGGTGAACAAATTAAAGGTTTCATAGTTGATTAGTCAAGTTCACCATTTGCAAAAATAGCTTAGCCCATAACATGTATCAAGTGATCAAAAAGAGCCTAAACTACAAGCATCATCATGAATAGACAGGGCATACCAACAAGAGCATAATCTCATTCTCATTACTATATTCATGAAGCTCTAAAATGCAAGATATACATGATGAAATGCATGCAAAAGCTAGTCTATTAAAGACAAAACAAAACTAGCCTAAAAAGGAAAACCCAAAACAAAAGGGTATCGGAGAAGCCCAACTAAGATACAACAAGCAAAATGCTTCCCCAACTAAAAGGGAAACACGCACCAAAGACACAAATAAAGAGCCAAGAAATGCTCAAGCGACAGCCAGCAAAATCCACATCGAAAAGACCACACAGCAGAAAGGGGTCGGAGAAGAAGAGTACCAGAAACCGAACTCAGAAGTGTGTCGGGTACCTCATGATACGCATGACCGCCTCCTGGTGTGATACTCGAGGGGACGCCTGAATCTGCTGAAATCTTCGGGGCACCTGCCTCGCCGAAGTCGTCTCCCCCTCGCCTGATGCTGTCGCTCCCACAGGTGCTGCTAGTGCTCGCTGGAGAGCTGCTCGAACGGAACCCCAAGTAGTGGAAGAAGTGGGATCGGGTCCGTGAGCCGAAATGCTCTCTCCAGGCTCCTGTTCTCCTGCACACTCAAAAGCAGAAGAAAGCACAAGGCATTGTCTCGTCTAGTGTGACCTCAAGGTCTCCACGAAAACGGTTAGTCACATAATAAGCATAAGGTGAACTCTCAACAAAAAGAGATCTACCTATGAAAGATACCGCAAGGAGATCTGAACTCAAACTAGTCAAAACTACCATGCAACAGGATAAAGCACTGTATAGGAAAATGCAGCCTAAAGACATGATCAACCCAAACATAGCCTAAGCCTCAACACATGCTACAATGCAAGATAATGATAGCAATAGATCCAAAAGCATGTAACATGATAAAATTGTGGAAAGGCTAGTGCTCAAACTAATCATATCAACAGGATACATGTAGCTAACCAAAACTAGCACCTGAAAAGTGATACCTAATGAACATCATACCACTACAAATCAAGCTCATGGAGTAATATGGTAAAACATGGCACAATGTTCATGAGGATCACAAACTAGCATGAAAAGTGGATTAACCACCAAAGCTGTACACAAGACTAGCATGACATGATATACAGGATAGCATATGCTAGACTAAAACAAAACATGATACAAAAGAAAATGTACATGCAAGAACTATACAAGTGAGCACATGAAAGTCCATCTCATACCACAAGAAATAGAACATGGATGTTCAAGGCATGAGTGTAAGAGAAAGCTCACCGAGTAGCAAAAGCCTCTTTGGAGGCAAAACTAAGCGGGGTGTAGAGAACCATCAAATCTTGGTCACATCTAAAAGACCAAGTCCCATCAGGTGCATGTTCTCTACCCCGCGTCCTCATATCTACACACAAGAGGACAAAGTAACCCGAGTCTTGGATCCCGAAGGGTTAGCAAGCATATACTTGGGAACCCAAGACTTGGTCACAAAACTCAACTTATCTTGTGGGTTAGCATGATGCAAATGTTGGTTCAAATGCAATTGTGAAACACCCTTGGAAGCATTCCTCAAAAGGACAACTCGAGGAGAAGAACGAGTCGTACCACGGGAAAAGAGGCAAACATCTTCCAAGGTTTTTGTAGAAGAACCAATAGAAGCACCATGAGAAGCATGACGTGGACCAAGAGAAGAAGCACTAGAGACATGTCCACGACCATGACCTATCCCACTATAAAAGGAGTCATAAAACCCATCAACAAAAATGGGCTTCTTACTAGGAACACAAGCGTTCATGCCATGAGAAGGGCTATGAACCACCAACGTCCTAGAAGAGCGAGCTTGGCGCAAACGTTTGGCACGCCGATAGCAAAAGCTTTCTTGATGCCCATCTTTCTCACAAAAAGAGCAATGGTACAAAGGCCTACTGGAAGGCACACCATTCTCCGACAAGTGAGAAGTCCCTTGGGACTTAGAACAAGAAGCATCAACATTCAACTTGGTGCCAACACTAGGAGCACACGTGCCATGAGAAGGGCTACGCGGCTTCCTAAAAGCCTTAGCTCGAATACGTCGCTCGTGTTTGACACGGCGGAAACAAAAATCGAGCGAATGTCCATCCTTCTTGCAAAAGGTGCAATGAAAAACCGGATTGGGAGCACGAGTCCCAAAAATATGAGAAGCACCCTTGTCAAGAGAAGTCCCTTGGACATCACTCGAAGACACAGCAAGGTTAGGAGTAGCTATGAAAGAGCTATACGAAACCTTGACACTAATGCTACAGTCAAAAGACTCACGCGCAGCATAAGAACTCAACTCCGGTTGCAAAGATGCAAACTTAGAAATGTCAACATCGGAGTTGGAAGAAATGTGTGACTCAAAAGACTTAGCACAAAGACTCTTGCATCTTTTGGCCAAAACCTCATTTTCAAACATGAGGCGGTCACAAGTACCACAAGGAGTGTTTTTCAGATTTTCCATCTCCTTTCTAATGCACTCGGCATATGTGGTACGCAAGAGCTCGTTTTCTTTCTCAAGGTTGGCACTCATATCATTGTGCTCAACCAACTTGGCGCTCATATCATCGCGCATAGCTTTCAAAGCCAAAACTTCTTTTTCTAAATCAGTGCAAGATGTGCAAAAGAAATCGGTGGAAGAAACATCACCATTCACATCAAGCAAAGAATCATGAATAGCACAAGAAGTAAGGCAAGCATCTTTATTCAAAGAGCACAAGCTACAAGGCCTAGCATTTATCTCAATAATTTCAGCCCTAGCATGCTCAAGTTCATCTACACATGTGGTGTGAGTCAATTTTAGTTCATCAATTTCAGTACACAAAGACTCACAAAAAACACATGGTAACAAAGCATTTGACTTAAGCAAGGCTATTTCAGTTTTAGCACAATCAAGATCCTTGCACAAGTCAATGCAAACTAGACATGGTTCGGAAGCATTGGATTTCAACAAATCAATCTCAGATTTTAAGCTAGCAAGTGAAAAGCCTAGCTCATCATTCTTCCTAACCAAGTCACTACAAGAGGTGCAAGGCAAAGAGGCACTAGACTTCAAACTAGCATTGGAGCATTTCAACTTTTCGACCTTTCTACGCAAGGTACTACAAAGCTCAACAAAACTAGAGCGAGCCTCATATAGGTTGTGCAAGGTCACAAGTCCATGAGCAAGTGTACCTCTCTTGGCCTTGCCAAGTTGATGTAGGAGATCCTCCGGTGAAAGCTCATCATGTCGCAGAAGGTTCAGCAGATCGTTCACCTCGCGATCCCTCTCATCAACTGCACTCCTCCTTCTTCCCAAGATGTCGTCCATGGAACCGTTCAAGCTGAAAGACAAAGACATGCTTGAAGAAGAACTTGGTGCACTTTCTAAAAGCACCGTTAGTGTTAGCAAGATAAAAGCTCAAACACCTCGACAAGCAAAGTCGGAAATAAAACCGCTCTCAAAAAGTCGTCTTCGCGGATCCAGAACCGGTTAAGGTAGAGAGATCCTTAACTGGCTCCGATACCAATTGAAGGACCGAAAATGCTAAAGCAAGGCGACCAGAGGGGGGGGGGGGTGAATGGGAGCCTAAAATTTCTTCTCAGAAATTACGGCCTCTGTCCCAACAAAATCAACCCCAAAAGCTTTGGACTCAAACGTGATGCCCACGACCCTCGGAAAGAGGGTGGATGATCCCTAGGATCACAGCGAGGCACCACACAAGTGAGCAAACCAAAACTCTCAAAACTCCGAGTCAAGTTCGTGCCTAAAAGACCACTCCCAAACGTAGATAGAGGGCTACGTTGGGATTCCTCCAAATACCAATGCTAATAAGTAGCAAAGATACCTAGAGAGGTTCCTAGGTGAACTCTAGGAGCAAACGAGAAGTCCAGAAACGAATCGGAAAAGCCGGGAGAGCAAACGCACCAAAACTCACCCTATAGGCAATTCCCGGACTGTCCAGCCTGCTGGTGTCGGACTGTCCGCGCCAGGCGCGGACTGTCCGCGGTTCCTTCTCGGACTGTCCGCCGGCCAACACCGCAAAACAGCAAAGCTGCTGAAACGTCCCTGCTCGGGCCCGGACTGTCCGCGCCCTACACTGGCGGACTGTCCGCCGGTCCCCCGTGGGGAAAAAGCCCGAGGCCAACAGCCACTGCTCGGCTGAAGCCCCGATGCCCGGACTATCCGCGACCTCTGTGGTGGACTGTCCGCGGCTACGGCGGACTGTCCGTGACCCCCACGGCGGACTGTCCGCGACCTCCCAGAAAGTGCAAAAACTGCACGGGACAAAACCAAAATCGATTGGATCTTCACCAAATCGAACAAGGCTGCAACCAAACTTCTCCCAAGTGTTCTTCTATGTGTTGGGAAGCTAATCCTAGGATATCATCGCTTCAACCCAACTATACCATGAGAAATCCGAAGAACACTAGAAAAGGGGTAGAGGGAAGAACAAAAACGATTTTGACCCGATCTACTTGTTCGTGAGGGTAGAGATAAATTCCTTCGGTGGAAATGTTCTCCTCACATCAAAGAACAAGTTGATTCAAATGGAATCGCAAAAGATGCAGCGTAGACGGAGATCGGGCGAGGAGAAAATCGTGGAGAAAAGAAGAACGCGAAGAACAAATTCAAAACGCGAATTCAACCACGAATTTGATCCTTGGATTTAGAGGAATGGATGATTGATTAATCACTTGGTGTCGGGCTACAAGCCAATCCTAGCAACACAAAGCTTGGATGGCAAAAAGCTCAAGAACAAGAGCCAACTCTCCCTAACCCTAGCCTTCTCTCACAGGAACAAAATGAGAGAGACACCACCTAGAACTCCCAAGGATACGGCTGCCCTAGCAGCCCCCTTCATATATATAGGCGCACGTCCAAAGACCAAAACGCCCTCACATTAAGCACTCAACCCAAATACCCCCCAGGGGTAAAACCGTCCAGTCCTGACGATCTTCATCCGACGGCCACGCCCGCACATCCGGTAGCTTCGCTTCGACGCGACCTCCCTGATGCCGCCACGTGCCGTCATGTCGACCACCGCGCCTTCCTCGTGGATAGCTTCGCCGCCGCGCCAGCCTCTCCACGCCGCCACGCGTCGACCGTCCTTTCGGACCACCCCCGGTTTTGAGGCCCAAACCGGTAAACCCGCCAGCCCAGGTTTTGAGGCCCAAACCTGGAAACCGTCCACCCCGAGTTTTGAGGCCCAAACTCGGAAACCCGCGCGCCCAGGTTTTGAGGCCCAAACCTAGAAACCGTCCTCGCCGAGTTTTGAGGCCCAAACTCGGAAACCGGCCACCCCAGGTTTTGAGGCCCAAACCTGGAAAACCGTCAATGGTAGCTTTTTGAGGCTCAGCTACCGAACCCGCACCGAAGACGGGATGTGGTTCGCACACCCCGACCACCGGCACCGATGCCAATGCATGTCCAGCCTCCCGCCGGGCACAACGCCTTCGCCATTCTCCTTGACTCGGCCGACGGCACTTGCGCCGCACGCAAGCCCGTGTCCGACCTCCCGCCAAGTGTCACGACGCCACGTCTTCCTCCCGACTCGGCCGATGCATCGCACATCCCCATGTGCTCTCGCTCGCCGATGCCACGTGCCAGCTACCACAGCTGGTCCTCTGGCCCTCCGGTCCGTCGGTCCAAGCCTCACGTCCGCCCTTCACCGCTCTGGGTACATCGGCATGGCACGTCCGCCGCACGGCACGCCCATCCTTCACCGCTCCCGGTCCGTCGGCACGACACGTCTCTACTTGACCTTCACCTCGCCATAGACCACTGTATCCGAGCTCCACACCTGCACATCAACACAGCAAAGAAACACATGTCGCACACGCACACCAACACAGAAACACCACAACTCAACGCCACCGGTTAGTCATAAACAATAAGCGCATAGCTAGATATAGACTCAACCGGGTAAAAGCCTCAAACCTTCCTCATCAAAGTCAATCATTCATCATATATGTTCTCAGTGCAAAAGGAAGCATTCGCGCGGAAGCGCGCATTTCGGCTCGCGGATCAAGGGAAGGCGGAGCTTTCGCGTGGAAGCACGCGTTCGCCTTCGGCCCGCAGGACAGAGTTTTCGTGCGAAAGGAAGCATTCGCGCGAAAGGAGGCCGGCGTTTCCGGCGGAAGCTTTCGTCATTCATGACTTTGTTTTTTCATAGGTTTTCGCAGGACTCCGGAAGCCTGGGTCAAAGGGAGCGGGCCCACCAGTCAGGAAAAGGAGCCGGGGAACGCTGGGCCCGTCAGAGCGCGGAGTTACGATGATGCCCCTCGCGCCGGAAGAGGCGGCGTAAAGCCACGGAGTAGTTGAGTAGGGCATCATTGTAATTGTAACAGAGTGGTTGGAAGGGCATTCTTGTACTTTTAGACTGATATGGATTAATATAAAAGGCTCCCAACCTCCCAAGGGGGAGGGGAGAGAGAACACTGTTCATTGAACTTGATTCCCTCTTTCACTACGCTTACTTCCACTTTCGTCCTGTGCATTCGCTCGTGCGACAACCTGCTGTTTCGGGGTCTCGACACCGAAACAACACCATTTTTGTATATTGGAGAAGCTTGTAGTTTTGCGAGACTATACCAACCGCATTTGTGGTGTGACTACCACCGTGTACAGAGGGAACAAGATTTGTGCCGGTTTGACCTAAGACCATGTCTAGAAATCTATGTGATTTTGGTAGAGAATGAAGAGAGAAAATACATGATTGGACAACAGATAATTACGGAGAAACCATCCATTGAGACCCTAGATGCATAGTGTCTACGCAAATTAATAGACATAGAAACTAGATGTAGTTTCTAGCATTGGACTGCCCTAAGGACCGTGACTAAGGCCTTGTTTAGATTCCACCAAGCTTCCAACTTTTTTCACTCTCTTTGTCACATCAATGTTTGGACGCATGCATGAAACATTAAATGTTAGTAAAATAAATAACTAATTGTACTTTTAGTTTGTACATGTCGAGACGAATTTTTTAATCCTAGTTAGCATATGTTTGGATAAAGTTTGTCAAATAACAACGAAAATGCTACAGTACCAAAGTTGAAAAAATTCTAACATCTAAACAAGGCCTAATTGACAGGTGCTCTTTACTGTTTTCCTAAGGACCATGCCTCATCGACAACAAATAAATCAGGGGTTGTTTAAACCCACTCTGTTCTGCTGCTTCGAGAGCAATCAGTGGCTTCTCCGCGCGGTGACGCCTGACACTGTCTACTTTGCAAAAAAAAAAACCTCCATCTTTTAGGAAACTAACCCGCCATCCAGGTTAGGACCCAAGAATATCATCTGTGTTTGTGTATTTTCCAGATATATGCCTCATGTAAATTTTATTTTAACGTGAAGAAGGAAAAAAAACGAGAACTGACACTTTTTTGCATAGAGCTCCCGAGCGAGGATTTTTTTCAGAGCGCCCCCCCCCCCCCCCCGACAGGCCTGAACCCTACACCCCGTTTGGATGTATGAAATAGACATAGAATTCACGAATTGGTATTGTGCCAGCCGAATGCCAGGCGTTTGGATGTCTACGAAATCATGGTTCGGAAACCTGTCCCAATTCCAAAAGACTCGCGCGCTTATGTATCCCAGCCCGCGCTCAATACCGAGCTCCCGCCCTCGGTTTTGGCTGAAATCGCCCCCACCCGTCCGTCTACTTACCCCTTCGGTCACTTCCCCTCCTACTTTCTCCACTCGCCCGCGCTGGGTGAGCTCCGTGCTCGAGCAGCCGCCGCCCGCCGGAGACTGCGAGGAGCCGTCGGAGGGACCTCGACGGCGGCGAAGGTAACTCCATCCTCTACTGCGTGCCTGACCCAATCTTTATCTTCTTCCTCTCAATCCCTCCCATGGCACCCCCTTCCTCTCCCCCAATGGAGCCCCGTCCTCTGCTGAAAATCCAGTCCCATCTGCCTCCTCCCATGGTTGCGTCCCCTTCCCTCCCTACCTCTCTCCTATGCCGCCCCCTCCTATGCAGCATGTCCTCCTCCCATGGTTGCGCCCCCTTCCCCTCTTCCTCTCCTGGATTTCCCTTTTCTCCCTCTCATGGTGGTTCTCCCTGTTTTTATTAACCGTAGAACATGAGCAAGGTCAAACTTCTGATCCTTTCACTCATTCTGTAGGTGAAGCACAGGGGGAATAACATTCTGCAGTAATCAATCAAGAGAAGGTAAAATTAATAAATTAATTTTGGCTAATGTGTTCTCTTTTTGGTTGTACAATGTCAATGTGCTCTGGATTATTTTTAATACAATAATAGTATGACTAAAGCTGTGTCTAACTGAAGATGGGTACCCTTGTTTGCTTTTAGCATTGGTCTTCTGTTTTTTTTTAATGAGAGACATCTTTACTTTAATTTTATAGTGTTTGTTGCATACAAGAATGGTTACCCCTGTTTATTGTCAGCACTGATTTATTTCATTGTATGTTCTTTTTAAAATTCTGTGTAGCTGGTCCATGTCGAAACGACCATTAGATTTGGTCTCATGCATAAGTGCAGAAAATAAAAGGAGAAAGAAGCAAAGGTTGTTACTTTCAGAGCTATATCTTGCAATGTTAGTTGTGGTGGTAGATTATGTCCGTAAGGAGAGGAGGCCAAGGGACCTAGGTGCATTTAGTGATGAGGAGCACTTGCAGACATTTAGAAAGTATTTGCTGAAAAACTTATATGAGGGTTCTGAAGTTACGTGCTATGATGAGCTGCGTTTAACTAAGAGGAACTTCCATGACTTGTGCAACATGTTGCGTGAAAGGTGTGGGCTTCGTGGAGTGTGTTTCTTGATGTTGAAGAAAAGGTTGCTATGTTATTGCTTGTTCTTGGTCATGGTACAAAAATGAGGGTGCTTCGTGGAACATATAAGCGGTCTCTTGAAACAATTAGTAGGTTGTTTTCTGTTGTCTTATCTGCCATTATCTCATTATCTGGGGAGGTCATCAAACTTCCTGATCCTTCAGTCCAACCCCCTGAAGATCATAAGTGGAAGTGGTTTGAGCATGCACTTGGAGCATTAGATGGGTGCCACGTTGATGTATGCGTTGATGTTGCTGCTCAAGGAAGGTACAGAAATAGGAAGCAACAAATCACAACTAACATGCTAGGTGCTTGTGACCGGAACATGAAATTTGTGTATGTTCTACCTGGATGGGAGGGTTCAGCTTCTGATTCAAGGGTTTTGCGTGATGCCATGTCTCGCCATGATGCTTTTGTTGTACCCAAGGGTACGACTTCTTCAGCTTGGTTTTTGATAGTGCATAATTTACTAGTTTATTTTAGCTAACTCTATTCCTTTATGATAGGAAAATATTACCTAGTTGATGCCGGTTACACTAATGGTCCTGGTTTTCTAGCTCCATATCGATCAACTCGCTATCACTTGAAAGAGTGGGCTGCAAGTCAGCAACAGCCCAAAACTCCAAAAGAATTGTTTAACTTGCGACATGCTCGGGCTAGAAATGTGGTAGAGAGAACTTTTGGTTTATGGAAAAAGAAATGGGGTATCTTGCGTAATCAATCTTTTTTTAAAATAGAGGACCAGGTACTGTCTTGTACATACAGCCTATTATAGTTGATTGTAACATTGTTTGCTTGCTTTGACACCACATTGCATTTTTGGACAGATTCGCATTATCATTGCTTGCTGTGTGTTGCACAACTTTGCAAGAGATAGACAACACGAGATGGATGATATGCTACTGCAGGAAGTGGATAACGAGATAGCTGCAGCACCAGTTGATATCCTAGATGATACTAATTTAATTAGGAATGTCCAGGTTACGACAGAGTGGAATAACTTTAGGGACCAACTAGCTAATGATATGTTCACCGATTACCAAGCGAGGCTTGGTTAATGGCTGGCGTCTGGGCATTTTGTATGTAGTCATACGGGGTATTTTGTATGTAGGCAGATGGGGTATTTTACATGATAGGCTTTGTGGGTATTTTGTGTGTTAGGCGGATGGGATATATGCTTTTGGGTTGGATGGCTGCTGTGTTTTGTTGTGCGTGCATCCTCAAAAGTGTCAAAATTAATATATAATAGTACCTTTATCCTTCTCAACTATTCCTGTTCATTAAATTATTGCCTGATTTCTACCTTTCTGATATATACCATTCTAGCACCATGACTGAACCCAAAACAAAGAAAGGTCATAGGACTTACCTGACTTGGACAGAAGACATGGATAGTGCACTACTAGAAGTTCTTGTTGAGCATCACAACAATGGCGATCATGCCCAAAATGGATGGAAGCCACATGTGTACAGTGCTGCAATCAGAAATGTTCGAGAGAAGTGCAATGTGGATATCACAAAGGAGAACATCACTTCAAGATGCAAAACCTTTGACAAACACTATGAAGTTATTAGCAAGATACTTGGTCAAAGTGGGTTTGGCTGGGATTGGGAAAATCACAGGCTCTCAATTGATAGTGACGATGTTTGGAATAGATATGTGGAGGTACGTAACATGATAACCTGAACTGTATTACATGCTAATCTGAACTATCTTGCATTCATATTTACTTTTGTCACTATTTTACAGGCTAATAAATCTGCTGCTTGTTACAAGACCAAAGTTGTCAAGAACTGGGACTCAATCAGCACCATCTACTCCAAAGATCATGCCACTGGTCAAGCTGCTAGGACAGGTGTTGAAAGTGCTCAGGAGATGGCAAATGGCACTGACCAGAACTCCAATGAGGCCTCTCCAGAATCTCCACCAGTGCCATCTCAATTGGGAAAGAGACCAAGAACAGGTGAAACTCTTGTGTCTTTGCTTGGAGACATTAAAACATCATTTGATTCTGCTATGAAGTCAACTGAACCTATGGAATTACCAAAGGCTACTTCTCCACGTGAGATCCTTGAGGCACTTAACAAAATACAAGATTTAGGACGTGATGATTATCTGAGAGCATATGGTATGATGAATCGTGATGATCGAATTTTCAAAGCACTTTTGGAGCTTCCCACGGACATGAGAAAGGATTGGTTGCTGATGGAGATTAAGAACGAAGAAGTTCGAATGGGAAGACACTGAAAAGAAGTGAATTTGTCCCATCTAATGTAATGTTTATAGGTGGTAATGCTTCCCTGCTCATTTTGTGTTACATTATGCACCTGTAGTGATGAACAGCCAGAACGTTGTCTTTTGTATTAAATTTTATGGGTTGTACCCTATATGACCAGTGACACAATGAACTTTTTAGTTGTACTATTGAAGCAAATATTTGGTTTTAAAAATTGTATGCTGTTGGAGCATGAAGTAAACTATGCACATGTTAAGGCCTTGATCCTGTAATGTACGTGCCGAATTATTTTTATTTTTTAATTGACATTAAATTATTTAGAATTATATTATTGTCTATTTTATATTTTCTATTAACCAATTAAAAGAAATATTCATGAAAGTATAAGCAACCTATATACGACCCACATATTCTCATGTTCAAACTCAGAAAAACACCAATTCATTAGAAGTATGCATCCAAACAGGAATTGGAATTTAGAGGCTGGTTAGATTCTAGCAAGCAATTTCAAGTGCCATCCAAACATCCATATTGGAATCATACATCATTTCCAATTCAGCTTAGCTTTGGAATTGGCCCCTGATTTCCATATACACAATTCAATGCAGACATCCAAACGGAGCCTAGGATCTTTCCAACCCTCCTCATTTGGTCGTTCCTCCCAATCCCTCTCTCCCTCGGTCTCTCCTCCCCCGCCGCCGCCCCTGCACCTCCGTCATACATCATTTCCAATTCAGCTTAGCTTTGGAATTGGCCCCTGATTTCCATATACACAATTCAATGCAGACATCCAAACGGAGCCTAGGATCTTTCCAACCCTCCTCATTTGGTCGTTCCTCCCAATCCCTCTCTCCCTCGGTCTCTCCTCCCCCGCCGCCGCCCCTGCACCTCCGTCCCTCCATGCCCTCTCCTCCTTGTGAAGCCTCCACATCGTCATCGCTTGAATATGGAAGCCGATTGACCTTTGTGGCCCGGGGGAGCACGTAGCGGCGCGCGAGATCTGGGGGTGCGTAGATCAGGAGGACATTGTCGGGCCTCACCGCCTGGTCTACCTCAAGGCGGCGCTCTCGGAGACCCTGCGCATGTACCCGTCCATCCCCGAGGACTCGAAGCACGTGATGGCCGACAACTACCTCCCCGACGACACGTTCGTCCCGGCGGGGTCGTCGGTGACCTACTCCATGTACTCGGCCGGGTGCATGAAGACGGTGTGGGGGGAGGACTGCCTCGAGTTCCGCCCCGAGCGGTGGCTGTCCGCCGACGGCGCTCGCTTCGAGCCGCACGACGCGTTCCGGTTCGTGGCGTTCAACGTCGGGCCGAGGATCTGCCTCGGCAAGGACCTCGCGTACCTGTAGATGAAGAACATCGCCGACAGCGTGCTCCGGCGCCACCGCCTGGCCGTCGCGCGCGGCCACCGCGTGGAGCAGAAGATGTTGCTGACGCTGTTCATGAAGCATAGGCTTCGGATGGAGGTGCACCCACGCGACCTGGCCCCGGTCATCGACGAGCTCCGTGGCGCTGGTGCGGGCGCCGCAGCAACAGTAACACCGGCCATGGCGCCCTGCGCGTAGAAGATCCCGTCAGTGCGTGCGCCAAGATCCGTGCTGCGGAGGAGGCACTGGGAATTCAATGTATAGATAAGCGTACAAGTACAAGACAGGAGTAAGTAAGTAAAATTAAATGGGTTTGGTGAGACCATTCAAGTCACTTTCTCTCCGGAGTTTACCATTCTGATGAGGGAAGTGAGAAATTTTTGCGATTGGCAAGATCTAGCTGGATTTGGATCTGAGCGTTTGCATACGAAGTGAGTACGTGGATGGATGGAAAGAAAGAAAAACAGAGAGTAATAATTCTCAAGGGTATAGCACCGAAGAAGATTTGCTCGACGTGAGGCAGTTCGTGTTGGCGAAAGGTCGCCAATGTGTGCCTTCTCTACAAGGCAAGTTGTCTTAGTTGTTTCTATAAGGGGCTTAATTTAGCATTTACAATGAAGTCTAGGTTTTCATTTGTTCTAACTAATGTTTGTCATATTACAAGTTTCAAGCTTCTTGACTTAACTGAAAATCTCTTCTTACAGTGGCAAGAGCACTTGTGTGTTAGTCTGACCAATCTGCCACTGGATTTGCCTGATGGATGTGAGTTCTCAAGAATTTAATTTTCCTTGTTAGTAAGTTTAGGATGGTAAATTGGGAAAACTATATAGTGTGGTTTTAGCTGCTTAGGGAAGATGATAGTGGTCTTGACTTGTCATGCATATATGGAAGAAAACTGAATTGTTTGAGATTTTACAGTAGAGTGCTTTGATTGTCATCTTCGATCAACACACTTTTCTTAATTTCTAACAAGCATAGAATCTGTACAGAAGTTGTGTTATCGTGTGGATATTGCCTCTGGCAGAAGTATGATGTCCTCTGGACCATACTTGACAGGTTAAATCAGCTACTTGGTTGAGAACTTAGTAATATCTCTGTTAGTGGAGCTTCCAGACGAGAGGAGTTGCCTGGACGTTTGGACTTGATCATGTGTGTCCCTCTGAGATATATATTCTGGCTTCACTCCTATCCCTCTAAGATCTATTTTGAGTGAGTTTCCTTAAGAATCATGGTTCAATACTCTCCTCCTGAAACATGAAGCCATGAGATGCCTTTTCTCTGTTGTTGAGTAGCATTTTTTTTCTTCTTCATTAATTCTATGAGGGGTGAAATGTAGGACTTATAATTCTTGATCAGATGGTTTACTATTTAGCTAGACTATCTTGTAGATGAGCCACGGGCTGGATGTAATTGTCACTTACTGATAAAATGCAGGTTTTCATAGTTACACTTGTCCTTCCTTTTGCACTTTTTTATTGATAAAATAACTTATGTTCTGAATGCGCATCATAAAAAAAAATGGAAATGTCATGTTCTTTCTGGAATGTAGGTTGCTGGTTGTTTTGGTGATTGCAATGACTAGTAATGTTCTTAATAAACTGGTGGGGATCCTCAAGCAGGACATTCATTGTATAGAACACTGATTGCTTCAATGCCACTGCAAGCAAGCATCGAGGATTTCTGAGGAAGTTCTGCCATTCTAGACAAATCTGTAATACCCTGTTTGGATCACATGCTGCCATGTCTGATAATGTTTGGATCCCGCACAATATTTATACGAATATTTGTACACTTAAAGAGTTGCTACACTACCAAAAAGGTTTATTGTATTATCTTGTAGTAAGATGAAAGTGGAGAAATTCCTTGAAAAAAAGTCACGAGATGTGTCCACACACCGATTTATATATTTGTATGTCGTTTGATTAGCAATTACGAGTATAATGAGTAAAAAAGTTGTACATAAATTATATTGTATATTTGTTTATGTTTTTTTATTCATGACAGGGCGCCTTTCGGGCGCCTGATGTTCTAGTTAAATAAAGAGTAAAATTCACCGTCGGTCTCTAAACTTGGCTGGTGGTGTCATCCTGGTCTCTGAACTTATAAAGTGATATTTTGAGGTTCGTAAACTTGGTCGCTGGTGTCATCTCAGTCCCTGAACTTGTAAGGTGATCACCACTAGTCTCTAAATTTGGTCAGCGGTGTCATTCCAGTCCTTAAACTTGGTTTTGAGTCTCATCTGGATCAAAACCGGACGATTTAAAAATTTAATACAAAAAAAAATCATAACTTTTTTATACAAACTCGAACGAAGACAAATTTTATATCAAAATTGTAGCTCTTGATGCAATCTACAACTTTGTAGTTGAAACTTTTTTTGAATTAAAACTGTTTAGAGTCCCAAAATATCATTTTAAGTTTGTAGATTTTGATTCAAAAAACTTAATATAATATTTTGGGACTCTAAACAGTTTTAATTCAAAAAAGTTTCAACTACAAAGTTGTAGACCGTGTTGAGGGCTACAATTTTGATATAAAGTTTGTCTTCATTCGAGTTTGTATAAAAAAGTTATGATTTTTTTATATTAAGTTTTTAAATCGTCCGATTTTGACCCAGACGAGACTCAAATCCAAGTTTAAGGATTGAAATGACACCGCTGACCAAGTTTAGGGACTAGTGGTGATCACCTTACAAGTTCAGGGACTAAGATGACACCAGCGACCAAGTTTAGGGACCTCAAAATATCACTTTGTAAGTTCAGGGACCGGGATAACACCACCGGCCAAGTTTAGGGACCGGCGGTGAATTTTAATCTTAAATAAAGGTGCGTGTGATCCTGAAAACAGTATGACTGATTGGGGGAAATCTAAGCGCATCATTCAATCAGGTTTGCACATGTATGTGCACTCGTTGACCGGGCGGAGCTAGAGTTAATTCAAGAGGGATCAATATTTATTTTGTGGGTGAGTAGGCTTTTATTGCGAGGATATGAATACAGTGAAAATTTGAATATAACCCAGTTCCTATTCGTCTCTCTTGATTAGCTCGAACAAGGAGCTCGCCATGGAATCCAACCGCACGACTTCATCAGAAACTTTGAATGGCCGGTCTGCCAGGCGGCAGCAACCTTCTCATCAGCGCGTGTGTACGTACGTACGTTACCAGCCGGACGAGGTGTTCTGGCCCAGAGAACGGCACGCCCCGGAGGTCTGCTGCGGTGCTGCTACGAGTTCTGGCCTTCTCGATCAGTGGATCCCCGTGGATCATGGCCATCGACATATGGAGACGGCCGCCATCACGTGGACGTGGTTGTGCCTTTGCATCTGGAGCATAACTGATCTGGACGTGGTTGTAGGCACGATCCAGTTTCCATCGCGGCCCTTCCGTTTTAGCAGGTGATCGAGAGCTGAACCCGTCAACCCACATATATACCCACTCGCGCTCGCGCCACCTTTCCCGGATCAACTCCCTCCACTCTCCGTTCCATGCACGTACCGCACCACTCAGTGCCTCCCACTGCCGGACATTTTCGCTTTGCCGAGTGCCACAGGCACTCGGCAAAGCTCCTTTTGCTCTCGGCAAAGCCTTTGCCGAGTGCAGCCCTCGGCAAAAGCCACACGGCAAAAAATGGATCGGCAAAGGGCTCTTTGCCGAGAGCCTTTTATCGGGCGCTCGGCAAAGCCTTTGCCGAGTGCTGAGATGGCTCTCGGCAAAGAAAAAAATTAAAAAACCCCGAAAAAATAAAGAAATTTTTTATTTAATTGGAGGAGGGGCCCACTGGCCAGCGCCCACTTGTTGCCCTTGAAATCGCAAGTTCTACTATTTTTCACGCAATTTTCTCTCACGCAGTCAGCAGGATTCGAACTCACGACCTCTCGTTCGCGCGGAGCCTCCTCTACCACTGCACTACGCACTCATATACGTTCCATCTCCGTTTCGATTACCCATATATTATACTAAACCATTTGTAATTTGCTTATTTGAGGCACTAAACGAATTCAAATCAAAAAATTGTAAACTACAAAGTTTTCTAACTTTTCAAGATCTACAACTTTTATTTTGGTAGTTTTTCCATCCGAGGTCGTTTATAAAAATTTGAATTTTAAATTTTACAATTTCAAACGTAGTTTTCGTTGACAAGATGATTTCAAATCAAAAAGTTGTCAACACCAAAGTTTCATAACTTTTCGAGATCTACAACTTTTATTTTGGCCATTTCTCCATCTAAGGCATTTTAAAAAATTCGAATTTTAAAATTTTCAAATTCGAACGTAGTTTTGCATAAATAGATGACTTCAAATTAAAAAGTTATCAACTACAAACTTTCATAACTTGTCAAGATCTACAAAGTTTATTTTGGTTGTTTACCCATTTATACATCCAAAATTATGGTTATCATATTATTCACAAATATTATATATCACTCTTGTAGTTTCGTAAACTAACGGAGAGAGATGTAAGATTTATGAACAAATTTATTTTAAATTTGTCAAATGAAGAAATGACTAAAATAAAATTATTCATCTTGATAAGTGAAACAACTTTTTAGTTGAAAGTTTTTTTATTTTGATTAATTTACTTGTTTAAAATATGATTTGAAAATTATCTTTGCCGAGTGTAAAAAAAACTCTCGGCAAAGAGCTCTTTGCCGAGAGCCAATAAAAAAACGCTCGGCAAAGAATTTCTTTGCCGAGAGCAAGAAAAAACACTCGTCAAAGAAATTCTTTGCCGAGAGCCAAAAAAAAACACTCGGCAAAGAAATTCTTTGCCGAGTGTTTTTTTTTGGCTCTCGGCATTGCCGAGTGTTTTTTTTTTGGCTCTCGGCAAAGAATTTCTTTGACGAGTGTTTTTCTTTTGCCGAGAGTTTTTTATTCGGCCCTCGGCAAAGAGCTCTTTGCCGAGCGCCCGAAAAAAAACTCTCGGCAAAGAGTGCGGCGCTCGGCAAAGTGAGTTTTTCCGGTAGTGCCCCCCCCCCCCCCCCCCCCCCCCCCCCCCCCCCCGACTATCCATTCCTGCCTTGTCTCTCTCAGTCTCAGAGCGATGATGCCCATGCGGCCATGCGTAGCCTGTATCGGTCGTCGTAACTGCTCCATCGATCTTCGCCGCCTGCCGATCAGACTCAGTCTGCTCTACTGCTACAAATCAATATACCAGTAACAGTCGCAGTACGTGGTGATAGGCGGGGTACGGCAGAGAGTGAGACCACACCTGGATGGCCGCCTGATCACCTTCCAGAATCCAGATCGAGCCCCCACGTCCACGTTCCAAATCCAAGCAATGGCAAGAGCGCACCCTACCTCTACTACGTCGTCCAAGCACATGCCGATCATCGTCGTCATGGCCTCCTCCTCCCCGGCGGCGCTCCTTCACGCCGCGTGGATCACGGCCGTCGTCGCCGTCTGCCTCGCGCTCTGCACCATCCACTACCGCAGGCCCTCGTCGCGCCGGCGCCGCGGCTCGCGTCCCGCGACGTCCTCCGACTCCAACTCCAACCACCGCTGCGGGTCCAGGGAGAGCAACGGCGCCGGCAGCGTCGGAACGGCCGCCGCGACCACGCCAGCCAAGGTGTCCCCGACGCCGAGCGACACCGCCAAGGCCAGCGGAGCCGACGTCGTCGTCGGCGGCGGCGGCCCAGTCACGGTGATCGACGTCGGGACGCACGGGCCCATCCCGCCGGCTTTCCTGCCGCCGCCGGACCCGCTCCCGCCGCGCCGGAGCCTGTCGTCGGCGAAACACGCCCGGTTCGCCGAGCGCGTCGGCAGGATACGGTCGATGCGCCGCGGCGGGCCAGGGTCAGGGTCAGGGGGGGAGGCCGCCGCTGCGGAGGACGACGTCTTCGTTGGGCGCCGCCACCGCGGCGGCGAGGTCGGGGAGGAAGGCACGCTGTGGACCAAGACGATCATCCTCGGGGACCGGTGCCGCGTGTCCACCGGCAGCGACGAGGACGACGGCGTCACGACGACGGTCAGCAAGTGGAAGAGCTATCGGCCCAGGCAGCCGCGGTCGGTGCCAGTCACGAGGAGCAACTCCTTCGCCGGCGTGGGAAGCGCCGGCGGCCGGCGCACGTAGATCTACCAACCCACACGCTTCTAGCTAGCTCCAAAAACGGCGGGCCGATGACGGCAGCAACCCTGCTGATCCTTCCTTACGTGATGAACAGATGTGTATCCATCTGCATCTTCGACGATGCAGTTGCATGTGCATATTGCATAGGCTGAATTCTTGATTTCCCTTTCGACGCCTACACAAATTTTGGTTCTTATTACGTCTTAGCAAGACTTAGGAGATGATAGTTTACAACAAAATGTGCTGTCTTTGTTTATAGTGATCGACGATTATTGTAGGGTTGTTTTTGTAACCAAATCGAATTTCGTTGTTATAGTTTACAACAAAAGTTTAGTTTGTTTACACATCACACAACGCGCATATTCATCCTTTTTAACTCTATATATCCTACAGGCACCGTACCTGCAAAAAATATCGATAAAAACTCGAGATTAACAAAATAACCATGCCTTGCTATCGACAGATACATCAGCTAACATTGAAAAGTGTCAACATCGGCTAACCCGTTAAATCCTAGAATCTATATCAACTGTATTCTGACTACTTTTCCCACCGTTCGTCTACGTGGATGCACAAATGCAAGACATTAGACAATGTATAAGCAAGATGAGATCTTATGTATAGTTTAGTTATTAAGAAAAACATAATGCTCATTGAAAATGGCTAGCCTGATACTATCACTGTGGTCTGTGGCAAGCTCTCACTCAAACAAGGTCAGCGCGGGCGATCATTAACACATTCAATAGACATTGCACCCTTTTTGCTCTACATTTTGAAATGCAGAAGGAAAAACTCTACCAGCAGAAGATTCCCACATACTTGAATGATAATCACCTTAGGTTACTTACAAATTCCACGCATATACAGAAAGGTGCAAACGGTGCACGACCGAGCTGACACAGCTCAAGACGAGATATTATGTGGAAAACGGCAAACCTGAATGCACAAGCACAATATGGACAAATCAGAATCTGTACATAGCTAAAACATAGCCATGATCCTTTTCTTAAGACAAAAGCTTCTCCAGAACACGGACAACCCTTTATTTCACCAACCAGAGTGCAGCGCCCGGGCAACAAGTGGCCTGGCTCCTCCAGCAGGTAGCTTGGAAACTACATACTTGATCTTCATCTGGACTTCAAGATATCATATAGATTGTATACGTCCACGGGATCCACGAGATGCTAGTAGTGGATCCTATCATTGGCATCAACATTTAGGCCTTGGATGCCCCTTAAAGTGGACTCATAGCTCTTGGTGTTGGGCATAAGCCTGCCAGACAACGAAACTCCGGAGCGGTCCAAGTACTCCAGGGTCTGTGAGGTCCTATGCGGTGGAGCATTTCTTTGGAAAGCCCCTGGGCTTCCATCTGGTGTACGACTGTGCAGTAAAGCTTCACTGGTTGGAGCTCGGCTGCTAGGGACAGCAGGACGCCTCAACGATCCGCTCGACCGACCCAAAATAGCTGAACTGGCCAACTATAAGTCATTTGAGGGGTCAGAAATTACCAAATAAAATCTCATGCACCCAAAAAAACAGCTGTCAAATCAGCAATGTAAAACAACAAAGATGAAAATAATTACTCACCACAACATCTTTTGATGTGGAAAATTCTTGTCTAACTGGAGATTTCTGCTTTGCCAAGCTGCCTGCATTTATTCCTGCAGGTGGAACCTGGCGTCGCAAGGGATCATCTGACCACCCATTTCTCCTTCCCTCTTCAGTGGCTAAATTAAGTCAGGAGACAGTTAGCCCTAAGCAGACCCAGCCAACTCAAAAATTAGATGGACATAACCACAAAAATTCAAAGAATGTAAATTCAAGAGACACATTAGGAAATAGTATCCAAATAGAATAATGCTTCTGAAAATCCATCTGCATCAAATTGTTTGGAGTGATTTATAGTTCTTTTTGCCATAATGGTACATTTTTAATTGTTGTTGGTAATGGTATAGTTTTGTTATCATACAGAAGAATCTAATCAAGTTGTTTGTTATAATATTCTATATCACCAATTGATGTCGCTGCTCATTTTGCTAATTCATGAATATTCCAATTCTATGTGCTTATAAATTATCCACATGCACACATATCAATGATAGGTGCAGCTGAAAAAGAAACTATTGTCACATCAATCACAGGGCAGGCGCACCTGAGAGTCCATTATTATTTGCCATTGGAGCCATCCCAGAGCTTTGACCCGGTGCTGCAGCCTGTAACACTTGATCATGTGCATAAGATATTCACCCATAACTGTAGACGAGTGCAGAAAGAGAGCACTATGGATTGTACCAACCATAGCACGCGGTGGAATGGTCATTTGTGACTGCTGGTACTTAAGAATGGTCCAGTCAAAAACATAATCAAACTGAAATCCTGTACATACAGAAAAATTCCTCTTAGAAGGCTCTCCAATGGAGAACTTTCTGAAACTGAATGTTGAGAAATAGTAGAAGTCATGTCATAAATATGAACCCTCTCGAATAAAAAGGTCTCTGAACAGTCTCTTCAGGTATTGATAGTCAGGCGGATCATCAAAACGTAATGCACGGCAGTGATGGAAGTAGGATTGAAACTCAGAAGGGTATCCACGACAGAGAACCTGCAAATAAGAAAAATCATAACAACCTCCAATTGCTCCATCGTGATAACTGAATTTTCAGTAAGGAAATCACCTCAACTGAAGTAGCGATCTTTCTTTCACTGATTTTCTCATACTTCTGTTTCTTGGTCCCAGCTTTTAGACCTTGCCAAGGAAGACTGCACAATAAGGGATATTGTTAGTACACAACAAATAACAAGAGACAGAAGTATAAGGATAGATAAAAGAAGCAACCATAAGACCAACCTTCCTCTTAAGAAGTACATGAGTACATATCCAAGTGATTCCATGTCATCCCTCCTGCTTTGTTCTATTCGCAAAGCAGAAAAAAAAAAGTTTACTGTTTTGTGAATATAGGTGTAACAGAAACAAAACAAATCCAATACTCAACTTGAAATGTTCTTTTATAAAGAAGCTTGAAATTTTAACCTACCAATTCCAAGATGAGTGTTTACACTTGCATATCGTGCTGTCCCAGTCAAATTTTTGTTCTCTCTGCACTTCAGTAGATAAATGTCAGACATCTTCTAAGGCAGGGCAACACCTAAATGGCCGTTTAGCCCGTTTACAGACCGTTTAAACGCTACACAATGGCACACCGTTTCCATTTAATTGGTCATTTTTACCGTTTAAATGACCGTTTTGCCTGTTTAAACGGCTGTTTTGCCCGTTTAAACACCTGTTTTTCCCTGAATAGTGGCTAAACAGCAAGTGGCTGACTGTTTACCGTTTACCGTTTAGGATAACATTGGCAAATAGTATGCCTTTGTAATTCATATCTGCCCATCTATCGACAAGATCAAATATACAAATACAATATGGCTACAGTGCCCAGTGAGGAAAAATCAGGAAGTACAGCACCAATATCATGGTGCAAATAGAAAAGAAAGAAGTGTTAAACTGTCGCCCTCAGAGTCACAGATTGATGAACTGCAACATATTACCTATATGGAATGTGTTGGTGTGTACTGTCCCTGTATTTCTTTGCCAGTCCAAAATCGATCACGTATGCCTGTAGAGGAATAGAGAGAATGTGAAAATCCCAACTATCCAAGGGAAGGCCCTCAAACCTACAAGTACAGAAATTTGCCTACATAAGTTGTAACACCCTAAATTTTTCTTTTATTTTAAATAGGCTAATATGATTTATTTTAATCTGGATATGGCATTATAACATAGGCAAAATAAATAAATGTTGGGGAAATAAAATTTATTCTAGCCTAGCAACAAGTTGATGCATACATGCTGCTGCATTCTTTTGTTTGAGTGAAGTTCCAAATTTGAAATCTAGAATTCAAAATTTGGTTTGGAAAGGATTTGGAAAACCATTTGCAAATAAAAGAAAAGAGCAAAACAACTTTCTTCCCTCCCTTCTTCCATTGTGGCCCGTAGGCCTTTTCCTTCCTTTCCTTTCGGCCTGCCTGTTCCCGCATCCAGGCCCGCGCACCCCCTTCACCTCCGCGCGGCCCAAGCTGCCGGGCCGGCCCAGCTGCGCGCGCCGCCACGCCCGCACCGCCGCTTCACCCGCGCTCGCATCTCGCTGACAGGTGGGGCCCGCTCGTCAGGATCATCCCCAACCTCCCGGAGGATTCGGAAACGACCTCCGCCGCCGTACCCTTCATCCCGCGTCCGATTTCCACGGCGTCTGGGACTTATCCCAGCTTCCTCTGCGTCTATAAAGCGAGCTGCGTCCACCTGTCGCCTTCCTTTCCCATCTACTAGCCACCAACGCCACCGCACCGAGCTCCGCGCCGACGAAACCCTAGCCGCCGCCGCCGCCGAGCTCCTCTCCGCGATTCGGCAGTTGACTGTCGAATTGGGCCATTTCTTGAGCTTCGTTGTGCCGTAAGAATTCTCGGAGTCATCTCAATTTCTTTTATCATCCTCCGTCGGCTAACCAATTGGTCGCCGAACTTGCAGAGTCGCCGCCGCCGCCGCTAAACCTCGTCAAGCACCACCTTCGGTTCCTTCGGGCCTTCGTTTTGTGCCTAGGTGGATTCGCCATCCCTTCCTCTTTCTCTCGGACTATTTCCCATGTCGAACAGTGGCCTGGAGAGCCGATTTGGCTTGCTCCGGTGAGTCCGCCGCTGCGGTAGAGCAGAGCCGCCGCACCGGCCCTGTACGAGCCGGCGGTGCCGCCCGATAACCCCCCCCCCCCCCCCCCCCCAGATCTAATCTAGATCGTCCAGTCCCGATCGGACGATCGAAATCGCGAGATACCCTTTCGCGTGCAGTTTTGCAAAAGAGCCCCTCGGTTTTTGCCGAATTAACCCGCGGTCCCTGCCGGCGCGGTTTAATCCGAATTTCCGATTTATTTTATTTCGAAAATGTTTGATCTAATTACAAGAATGCCACTGCACCATTTTATCTATAACTTGCTCATTTTAACTCCGTTTTGATCCATTCAAATTGTGTTAGTTTCGTAATTTCGTACTCTACGCAGTAGTACCACTGTAGATTAGACTTGCAAAAGTTTTTTTTCACGTTTAAGTCAGTCTCGTTTAGGCCTTTTATAATCTTGTTTAAACCGTAACTTCCGCGTTTTAAATCCGATTTCGGTGATCCAAACGTCTATGTGATCGTAGCGACGTATAGATCTGTTTTATAACTTTTATTTATTTATTTAAATCTATTGGTGTACTGTTCTAATGTTAGATCTGTTTGCAATGCATGTGTGTGCGTGGATGCTTGTATGTTGCGTTATATTCGAGTTCCGACGGTGAGCAGTATGTGGGTGACCAAGATCAGATCTACTACGACCAGCAGGAGAACTAGAACCAGGAATACGCGGACCAAGGCAAGTATACATGGGATCATCCTTGTTACCTACGCATTTTAATCTACCAATCATGTGCATGTGTCAAAATGATAACCATAGGAATTACCTAGATGTTCAACCTGTACCTTGTTACCGTGGGATAAGTGCATATGGGTAGATCTGCTAGTGCTGTAAATCTTCAAATAAGATCTGATAATCTGACTAATGATATGCGCAACTTCTGATCTTATCTTGTTCTTAGTAATGTGAACCCGGGCGTGAGAGTCTTCGTGCTCTTGGCCCTCTCTAAATGATCTTCTGCGGGCAAAAGCTGGGACATACAGTACAACCGTGAGGGCTATATGGCTCTGGTTTTAGTTGGTTCGAGGACCTCTCCTCGCTTGATGGTGGTTACCCGAAAGGGCACAAAAGGGGCTTGACGAGACGGATATAGGACGGCCGTCTGGTCTCATGTGTATAGCCGGGAAGGAATGTGTCATCGGAAAGGGGGGTTCCTATGTCTGCTTGCCGATTGGAAACCTAGTGGCCATTATCTTGTTGGGGGAACCTCGAAAGACTTCATAGTATACCCTGCCGCACTTCCTTGGTAGAGGTGATATGGGATTTGCAACCCCTGGCATATGGGGATCACGGCTCACGGGTAAAGTTGTACAAACTCTGCAGAGTAATAAACTGATATATCAGCCGTGCTCACGGTCACGAGCGGCTCGGAAAACTTGCAGGCTAACCACTTAAACGAAATTTACCTTTGTTCACGTTACTATCATATTTGTGATTCTGATGATGTTGCCATATTATTATTCATGTGGTTTATTTGGGTTTGCAAGCACAACTTGATGATTATTTAAAACTAAAATCTTGACCAACTAAAATGCTAACTGCAGTAAACCAGTGTCAAGCCTTTTGAGCTGCATAACCCCATGTTGCTTGCTGAGTACGAGATGCACTTACGCTTGTTATATTTTCTTCTTTTTGGATAAAAATCCCGGATGGGTAGCAGATGGTTATGAGTATGAGCAAGACAAGTTTCCAGAGGATTACTAGTCTTGTGGTTCACCAGTCGACGTCCCTGTGGAGTGGAGCTTTCGTCGAGAGTTATTTTTCTTCCGCTTGTCTATGTTTAGTTTTATTTTGATGAGTTGTAATAATAATGCTATGTAATAAGCACAGTGATGATGCCTTCGTTGTAATTTGTCCCTTATGTGTGCGACTGTTTCCTGGGCGCACATAAATTTTTACATTCAATTTTGTTCTTAAAATTGGGTGTGACAAGTGAATAAAACATGCTAAGAGACTTGCCTGATTTGTTCTCTTGCCAAGGCCCATGAGGAAATTGTCTGGCTTAATATCCCGATGCAAGAAGTACTTCATATGAACATACTTGATCCGGTTGATCTACGAAAAAATTGAAATTAAAAACTCTGATGTAAACTAAACGAACTAGGATTATATTGTATAATAATTAATAATAAAGGTTATGGTTACACTCAGTTATATAATGTACCAACTGATCAGCAAGCATCAGAACGGTCTTCAGGGACATTTTTCTGTTGCAAAGGCTGAAAAGGTCTTCAAGGCTTGGACCCAAGAGGTCCATAACAAGAACATTGTAGTCACCCTCAACACCAAACCACTTGACGTTTGGAATTCCAACTGCAAGAGAAAACAAAACGTAAGTTATAGTAACCTTAAGAAAATGAAAACATTAAATGTATGACAGCCCAACTAGAAAGAAACATGCATTACTTCCACCCTGCAGTATCCTATACAGCTTTGACTCATACAGCAACTGAGGATGTTTTATCTTCACGCTTTCCTGGACAAAACACAAAGAGAAAGATCTTGTCAGTAAGCACAGTCCAAGCCCTGCAGTTGTTTAAAGAGATCATCAAGAGACGAGACAACCTAAAAATTCCTATGCAAATAATCAGTTTCAATGTACACCATAACGAAATCGGTTACGTTTAGAACATTAAAAAACAAATTAATCATTTCAGATAGGAGCCAAAATCTGCTGTTGCTCTCTCTCTTTTTTTTGTTAAAGAAATAAGTTAGTGGACTACATTCATGCTGTGAAGTTTATAAAAAGTGTTCAGCTACAGTTCAGTAACTACACAAATTCTATCTATCAAGTTTTAACTCTATGGATGTAACATGAGTGCAGTTCGTTAACTACTAGTCCAAGGTTGCTATGAAAGTGAGTTATAGGCAGAACTACGACTCACAAAACATACATATGGAACAACAAATAAACATCTGTGACTAGTAGTCTACCATTAGAATTCAACAGATTACAATTCTGCACTAAATTTAGTTGATATTTACTTGAGACAAAATATCCAACTAGTTATAGAATAACTACACAAAATCGAAAATTTGCGCATTAGAAAAAAATAAAAAGTACCATCACTCCACTTAACAAATATAGAACGGAAACATCGAAATGGATCACTCCACTAAACAAATATAGAACGGAAACATGAAAACAGATTATCGCTTTGTATGAACAGTGAGCTCACCAGCTTAATCGCGACCTCCTCGTTGGTCTGCACGTGAGTACCTGCAGCAACAGCACCAATCAAACAAGCTAATCATCAACACCATGGGCAAAGGTGAGAGCTTTCGCATGGGAATGCAACATTAAAGCAGAGGAACCGGCGGCACGAACCAAGGAAGATCTCCCCGAAGGATCCGCTCCCGAGCGTGCGGCCGAGGCGGAACTTGTTGGCCACGCGCGGCTCCATCGGCGCATCCCCCCCGCCTACCGGACGACTGCTGCCGGCCTAGGCCGCGCGGGTAAAGGGCATCCGGAGACGGAGGAAAGGTTGGGGATTGGGAGCTTTAGGTTTCGGGGGATCGGAGTGCGGCGGAATTGGGGATTTTTGCTAGTTTTTGTCAGTGCGGTGGTGCTTTGTTTTCCTGAGAGAAGAGCAGAGCAAGAGTCCCGCAAAGCAAAGTATAATCTTTGAGCCTTTTAATTGCATGCCATTAAAAAGGATGGTGTAATCGTTCATGTCCCTCGAAGATGTGTTCTAACGTTCTTGTCCTTAGGTTTGAAAAGTTTTCTCTCACGTCATTCCGTCCGTTTTCAGCACTAACGGTGTTAAATATGGATGGCAAAAGACTTCAATGCCCCTGAGAACTTTGTTTCTTATGCGCCACTGGCTGCTGGGCGCCCTGACTAGAAAAAAAAATCCATGAGACTCGTGTGAGTTGGAGTAGCGCAAAGGCGAAAGTCGTGCGGACAGTAATCTGAACCATTGATTTTTCATATTTTTTGAATTACTTAATAAATTTTAAAACCTAGGATAGCAGAGCAGGTACCATTGATTTTTCATATTTTTTGAATTACTTAATGTGTGTGTGGTGCGGGGGTGCAGGCATCAGGACATTTGGATGCCGTCGTCCTGGCCGGCAGCTGCGTGCCAGGCAATGAATCCTGACCACAGGCACAAGAAATGGAACGCCTGGTGAGCTTGCCTGGCTTCCGAGCTGCCTGGCACGAGCCATCCGACGCCAGAGATTTGACGGAACCGATGCACGGCGCGCTTGATACGCTGCGCCGACCCCTTTCAATCTCTCTCTCGTGCGTGTCTCGCTCTCGCCACCGCACGGTACCTGCTCTGCTATCTACTCCCTCGGTCCTAAAATAGAAGTCATTCTCGCTTCCCGAGAAACAAATGCCGACAATTATATATTAAAGTATATAAATATTTATGCTAAGTAATTAGTATCATTGGAAAGATCTTTAAGTCTAGTTTTTTAACAAATTTATTTGAAGATATAAATATTGTACGTATTTTATACAAATTGAGTCAAACTTGTGGCACGAAAACCCAAAACAACTTTCTTTCTGGGACGGAGGGAGTACTATACTACCTCTCAGTGTACGTATGTACGTACGCCGTACACGCTGGCACGTACGGTACAGGAGTATTGCTGCTACTTGGTACGCTAGGTTGCGAGGCTGCTAGCCATGCTGGCCACGCGTGTCTCCGACCATTGTTTGGTCGTGTCTTCGTCATCGTTGGCGCCGCAAAAGCCTGCAGATTCGACGTCGTGATGGACGCTACTCCGGACTGTTTCAGCTCTGCATGCAAAGGGAAAACAAATTTCCAGCCGCGTCAGCAATTAACCAGAGACGTTGTACCATTAGCTTCCTGCACTTGGTCTCATCTCTTTTATTTTTCAACTTCTGGATGGAAGAAACGCACGGACACATGGCAGATCGTTGGCGCCCAACAACCAGTGGTATATGTTGGCACTGAGTCGTGCGTGCTGGTCTGGCATCGATGGGGAAGAGAGAGTGAAAAGGGACAATGAAATATGTGTTTTTGCTAGATTGATTTATGCATGCATGATCCGACTGACATAATAACTCTTTTTATTTTATAACTCTGTACTTGATATATTTTAACTACTATAATATTTTATATGTGACTTTATATACTTGATTTTGCATACGGTACAATTTGCATGTGTATGTATATAGTGGTTAACGTTTTAGTAACATGTATAACATAACGACAGTTAAAAAAAAGACGGAAGGAGTAAATTTAATGTAAATACAATCTTTGTAGATATGGGAGAAGAAAAAAAACAGTTTTTACTTATTACTGGGACATTAAAATTTAGATAACAACGTAATGCTTTGTATATATAGTTGTCAGCTCCCTTGCTATGCGCCGCACAATTCCCGTGATTAGGGGAATTGATATATGATCTTTTCACCCGTGAGTCTGCAGTGATTATTTTTTGCTATCTGTTGACGCAAAACGTGACGTCTCGCGTCAAGGGCACATAGCAAGCCGAACGAGGCTAGCTTCAATTGGGAGCCCGGGGTGTATCGAACCCGGAGACGTGCCAGTCGGTTTGACCTGAAAACCAACAAGAGATAAAATGTGAGAATACCTTGGAACATGCTGGGTAAAAACCAGACAGTTCCATATGTACGGCTTTGAAAGCCAATCACGACGGCACACAGCTATAGAAGCTGTTTGTCGAAATAGGTTTAAGATGTCATTCGGCAAGTATAAAGAGAAAGCATGTAAACATGTCGAATGCCGAATACATACGTGACAAAAGAATAAAAGAGGTAACTTGTAAATACAAATCTATTCAGATAACATATGCATAGGCCAATCCAGCTAGTCTGCCGCACGTCCAGCGTTCATAAACCCGTCAGGCATAAACTCAAGCAAAGCTAATCCACTGCATGATACCACTTGCTATAAATCTACACCACTCCTTATAATTAGATTAATCCACCACATGATACGATCTAATTATAAGAAGCTAAAAGCACATATACACCTGAACAGATCTATACATACTCATTACTCATGTAAGCTTAACCAGAATCGGCAAACTAGCCGAACTGGGGTCCATGAAGAAGAAACATACAAGCCAAGCATGGTTAAACTAATCTAAAACCTGCACCTGCCGCACGGCACCCAGCTCTATCAAAGCCTAAACATGATCGGCATGCATGAACCCGCAACATGTAACAATCTAGATTAAAAGTCAGTTCGACCATCATGATCTTATAATCAGCAAAGCACAAACAAACTCGTGCGACAAGACCGAACGAAGATCAATCTAGATTGGGCAAAAGGTGTTGTATGAATTAAATGAATAAAGACATATAACATGTGATAACTTGATGAATCTATTAGATCTGCCAAATCTAACAGAGCCGATAACTATTTTTACTCATGACTCAATCCGCCGCACGATACGAGTCATAGGTAAAAACTTTCCATCATAAGCTTAAATCCGTCGCACGATACTAAGCTTAACATACGAGACTACTTGTATCATATCTAAATCCACCGCATGATACTAGACATGATAGCAAGGTTGCCGGTACTTACGGAGGTCGATGGATCGATGATTCCTCTCGAAGAACTCGACGACACGACTATAAGGACTCGAAGATGGCACGAGGCCGGTTGTATTGATGTGGTTGTGAACAATTTTACAATGGTCGAGGGCTTATATTTATACTCTGGACGAAAACACGAGTCCTAGACGATTACGACTTTACAATGAAATATGGAAAGATATAAACCCTACATTATTTGGTGCCTTCCATCACCCCGTGTCTTCCCGTACAAGCCAGCTTTGCTCACAATACGCGTTTTCCGAATGGAACCATGGTCTCGCGAAATAGCCGACCGCGTAGACAGTTACCGAAACTCTGAGGACCAAACAGCTGCCGATCGTTTGCCGAATCTGTCTCCTCTGCTGGCCGAACCCACCTGTCATATTCTTATGCGTGCGAAAATCTGGTGTTAACACATGCCCCCTAATTTTGGGATAAATGTTTATTCCAAAATTTCTTTTCCTTTTCGCACTGACGTGGAACCCCCAGAAGCATTTGCCTTCACTCGCCATAATTACCGTACCTGCCAATTCATCTCCCTATGCACTCGGGACCTTTTAAACTCCCCCTTTCACTTGATTTCGGCTCGTGCTTCTCGACCTCTCATGCTTTGTTTGCAAACCAGAAAACCCCTTTTCTCTCTTGCTATTCCTAATCAGCTAGAAGATGTCTTCTCAGGCGAGCCGTCATAGCCTTGAGCTTGGGGCTTCCAGTACCTCCAGGAGAAGGTTTCCCTCTAATCGCTTTTCGTTCGAAGATGAAGCAGTCGCCCTCACATTGTTGTTCTTGTCTAGGAGGGTCGATGACGACTTTCCCGAGGTCATTGCTCAGAAGATTACGGATCTTCAATTTGATCTAGAAAGGAGGAATCGGGAGATCACCCGAGTCTCTCGAGAGCGTGATGCCACTCGGGAACAGGCCATTGGTAAGCATCCTTCCACTGTTCTTTCCCTATTCTTCTTCCCTATTTTATTGATCCTCCCTCCTCTTAGCTCTGGAGGCTAAACTTCATTCCCTCGAAGCTGCCATTGCCGATCTTACTGTCACAGCCAACGTGCCAGGTACGACGGCTTTGAGGCGGGTAAACGAGGTCAACCGGGTTCTCCTTGACATCTCCAGGGCTGGCATGGGTTATGGTGCAGCACTCGCCTTCAACGTTGTTCGGATCCACTCCGGTGCCGACTACCGTCATTTTGATGTTTGTGAGCGAGGACTAGAATTCAGGGTGGCACACTCTGTTGATGACATGAAAGAAGCTAGAACAGATCTGGCCAATTCCTTTGACTTTGATCTCCCGATTAGGAATAGAATAGAATGGACGAACTGACTTTTTATTGTAATTTGCTTCCCCTTTTGTAAATAAGTGAAAACTCCTTTGTTCGTCCTTCTGAAACCAACCTGAGATTGATCCTTTGAGATCAATGCGTGTTCTATCTCGTGCACTAGCCACTGATTCTCTTCTTAGTGATGCACATCTTATCGATTGTTGTTGATGACCATGTTCCACCCAACCGATTATCTCAGATTTGGAGTCTCTTCAATTACCCTTCCGGTTTTTCGGTTTATGATGGTACCAGGATAGCACCCCTTCAGTCTTTTGTCTTCAGCACCAACTGATGATTCAGAGTTTTTTCGAATAATTAACCGAAACTGAGTACCTCACAATTGCAATCTTCTGTCAGTCGAACCTTGATCAGCCTTTTAGACTCCAAAACCCTGAACCATTTAAATCAGCACAGATTTGGTTTGGCCCAATATCGGCCCAACAAAGAAAGACCCTAGCCTGGCGCCTGACCTTCCAATGCGCAGGTTATAGCTCTATAAATATGACCTCAGTCAAGCCACTATCTTCAACCTCAAGCCTGACTCACAAAAATCCCAATCCTGTGCTCTTGGCTCAAACCAAAGGGAAAAAACCCCTCTTCTGCTCAAGAATTCCACCAATGCTCAGTAGTAGTGATCTCAGCAAATGTCCCTCTCATAGTTGAAACAGGGGACAACAGAGCACCGACTCACCAACGTCATGGGTAAAAGCTATTTTCTGCCCCCTTGTGATAGCTTCCTTCACTCACCTTATCTTTGACTAAGCTCAGGCTCTCTTCTCAGAAGACTTGCCCAGGAGATGTGACACCGAAGAAAACTGAACAGCCGTATCAGTGGAAACAGACCTACAACACCATCATAGGTCAATAAAATCCTTATAAGACCTTCTCCTCTGATTAAACTTGCATATGCCTGACATATCTTCTCCTTTTGTCAGTTTTTCCTGCTGAGAAGAATGTCCACGAGAACATAGCTGAGGCTAATCTTGATACTACTGACGGTCTCATAGATCAGGCCATCATCTAAGGTGTGCAGGCCGGAGTTCTTCTCAAGCTATTGGTGACAAATTCTTGACTCAAAGAAGACCACTTCCTTCATTAGTTGGTCTTGCAGATGTACCTTTGGACAACTTTGAAGATTCCGAAGCTCTTAACGATTACGCCTTCGCCCCTTGCCTAGGATAGATTTTTGTAACTGAATGAAATAAAGTTTGTCCTTCTCTGAGCAATTGTCTATTTTGCATTTTCCTGACCTCTCGATTCCCTAGCGATTTTCTCTGATTGCAAACAATTCTTCAGAAAAACGCTTACCGAATGTATGACGTCATCTTAACCGACTGAGTCTCACTTCTGATATGTCATGTCACTCGGCATCCTCACTTACTGCTTCTCACCTTTCTCTTTCCCCGATAAACCTGCTAACTTGAAAATGCCAGGGTTACCAAGGTCATAAATATCCTTGTACTAAAGGCGATATGTAAAAATATCGGCTATAACTTAATTCCTTGGAATATTTTTTCTGCTAAAGGCGATGTTTTTTCACATCGGCTGTATACAAAATATCTCTCGAGTTACACGACTCCCATGCGTTCGGCTTTAACAAGTAGTGCTGAAGCTTCAACTGACAAGTACACGAACCGAAAAGTCTTGTCACAGCCGAATACCCCTTTCTTAGGTTTGACATTTTCGGCTAAAACAAATTGCTAATCATCTTTCCTCTAAACTCAAAAATAAGGGTCGATCCTACGATAAGGCTACCGGCCATCACGTACAACTCGAAATAATCCCCAAGTTGTGGAAGCACCTCCATATATTTTCAATTTCATCAAAAGCTTCTGTTGCACGTCACCTTGTATGAATCTTCCCTGAACTTCCATGAGCTCTGGTAATGAAGAAATAATTGAAGTCCCCTTAAAGGCTTGCAGATTTTGAATCATATCCGAGATCCCAACTTGCACACATTGATCCAACTTTGGCTTCATTATCGATACTTTATTCCTTGTCAGCCGATATGAGACTTTGGCTCTATCTTTCTCCATTACCATTAGTTAGATTTAAAAATTACTCTGAGAGCCGATTGTCTGAATCGGCTGTTGGTCCTCGTCGAAGACATTCACATGACCTGCTTCTCAGGCTCTTCCAGAGAAACACTCGACACCTTCATACTCCCAATAGATTGGTTCTGTATTAGTAACACTAACCGAATCATTAGCATGAACGATCTCAATATCATCTCCAATCCACTGTATGAGGAACTGATGCATAGTTGATGGTACACAACAGTTTGCATGTATCCAATCTCTTCCTAACAGCAAACTGTATGCCACCTTGCCCTCAATGATGAAGAAGGTAGTGACCAAGGTTTTAGACCCAATCATTAATTCGACATGGACTGCTCCTCGGGTGTCAGAAGAATTTCCCGCAAAATCCCTCAATACCATGTCGATCTTCAGTAGATCTTCACTTGTCATGCCAAGCTTCCTGAAAGTGGTATACGACATGATATTTATGGCAGCTCCTCCATCAATGAACATCTTGGTTAATGGCTTGCCATTGACATACCCCCTCATATATAATGGCCTCAAGTGTCGGTGTCTGATTGGTTTATCAAATACTGCCTTTTCAGCCAAGACGAGATGAGCCAATAAGTCCTGAAATTCACTTTCATCGAAGTCTGAATATGTCTCATCCTGGACATCTTGATTCTCCGGAGCTACAAACTCTGACGGGAGAAAGAACGCCATGCATGTATCAGCCGAACGATTACCTCCATCCAGCTTCTCTTTAGGACGCCAAACCCGTTTCATCCTGGTGCTCGCTTGCTCCAACTCTCTGTTCCTCAAGCGCTGCACTCTCCTTTTCTGGCTTTTCCTTAAACCTGGCGGACACCATTGTCCTTTTTGCCAGACATACTCACGGTATTCTTCCTCCTCGGTATGAGCCCAACTTCGATCGGCAAATCTTCCCTGCCGACTCTCAAAACTATTTATTTTTAAGCACCGATTGTCCTCAGGGATTCGCGCCCCAAGCCTTTCATGGATAGAACGGCGGTTGACTCGAGATTGCCTATACTCGGAGTACTGACTACTGCATTCAGGGCAGTTGCTCTTAACAGGCAACTTCAAGCCTTCGTTCCAACAATATTGGAAGAACGAGCATTCCCAATGAGACTGTTCCTGTTCCTCCATATCTTCTCGTTCTTTTCGGTACATCTCTTCCTCGTACCTCCTCTGCTCCTCCAGGAACTTCTGTTCTTCATAAAACCTCTGCTTCTGGTACCGTTCTTATTCCCGACGCCACTTATTCAACAGAATGCGCGTCATGACCCTGGGCTTGGAGGTGTTACCCGTCTCAATTCGGCTATCTTGGAACCGAACTCTCCGCTGAAGCTCTCCTTTTGTAACCTGTCGATCGGGATCAATAGTGCCAGCTTCCCTCGCTCTATCAGAGGTTAAAACTTTCATCTTACCCTTACCCCTGGGATCAGCTACATTGATCATGTTAACAGAGAAAGACACAGTATTCTGCTCAAAAGGGCTACCATCAATCTTCATCTTTCCATCGAATCTCAGATGTCCGCCTTGAATAGCCTTCTGGATCCGATCTCTGAACACTCGGCAATCATTTATAGAATGGGACCTAGCATTGTGGAAACCGCAATACTTCTTTTCTTTGACGCCCCTAGGAAGCAGCATAGGATGACCTTCCGACAACTTGATGCGTCCCTCCTTCAACAAGTATTCAAATAATTTGTCTGACTTGGACACATCAAAGTCATAAGTACCTTTGTGTTGCCTCAGCCACCGTTGGTTGACTTGAGTCGGCTCTTTAGACCAGGTTATCTCGGCTGCAGCCACCTCATCTTCATCATGATATTCATCTGCTTCCTCTAGGAAAGCCTGATACATCTCAGCAGCTACATCACCCTTCTGGAACTGATTGTTCCTCTTGAATCCCTGAGCTTGATTGCTCATCATTGCCAACCTTTGTGATAACTGCCCGAGGTCTTCAAATTCCATGCTGAATAGCTTTTCTTTGATACTCGGCAACATGCCAGCTATGGCTATCCCCGGTAACTGGTCATCCGGTAAATTCAGAGAATAGCAGAGATTTTTGGTCTCCCTGAATCGGCGCAGATACTCTTGCGGTGTCTCACCGGGTCTCATCCTCAAGCTCATGAGATTGACCAACTTCTTCTCACTGGTTCCCATAAAGAAGTATGAGTGGAATTTCTGCTCCAGCTCCACCCACGTACTGATGGAATTCGCTGGCAGTGAGGCGAACCAAGAGAAGGCTGGTCCTGTCAATGACAACGGGAAGTATCGAATCCTCCAAGCTTCATCTGTCGATGCTTCACCAAGCTGCATCAGGTAACGGCTGATGTGTTCCCTCGTACTGGTATCATCTTGGCCCGAGAACTTGGTAAGGTTAGTAGGAGGTTTGACCCTCGGAGGAAGAGCCACCCGATTGTACCATTCAGGGTAAGGAGACTTGTACGTGTATATTTGATTCTTCGGTTTTAGGCCGAACTGATTCTGCATCATATCAGCCATCTTATGCATGATGAGGTCAACATTTGAATCAGGAGCTATTTGTGTCTGCCCCCAGCATGTAACCCTACTGAACTCCTATATCCGGGATTCGGAAGAGCGTTAATCAAGTTATAGTCCATAAATTCCCGATATCCGTCTCCAAACATATCTTTCTGGATCCTGTTTGCCACAGGAGATACTCTAGAAGCAGATGGTGGGACGTTCCCTGTTGTGCCGAATGTGAGCTGGCCATAGGTCTAGGGAAGTTGTTGTGTTTCCTGAGAAACCATCCCACCCGTGCTTGGGCCAGCTCCACTGTTTTCGACAACTCTTCGGCGTTGAGGTACTTGGAACAACAATGGCCCCCGCACTGGACCAGCAGCTTCTTCAAAATACTTATCTGCGTCCGGACCGAAAGTATCAACCATGACCGCACGAAAGGTGTTCAGGAAAGCCGACTGATAACTGGTCACTGCTCCTGATACGATCCTATGCATCATATCCGCCATCTTCTGGAGAGCCGCTTCTTCGCTACCGTCAGGTAGCTCAAGTTGGTGATGAGGAACAACCTTCGGGAACGTCTGCTTCTGATAGACTTTGCTGCTTTTATTCTTGGAGAAGGTCTCCAAGCACTTGCGCTGGAATTCATCACAAGCTTGCTGCACCAGATCTTTTGATTCTAGTGGCAAATCGTACATGGTCACCTCGAAGACTTGATCTTCGTTAATCTCAGGCATCTTGAAATGAAGTGGTCCCACCAGGCGTGTCAAAAAGTGTGTTGACGCAAAACGTGACGTCTCGCGTCAAGGGCACACAGCAAGCCGAACGAGGCTAGCTTCAATCGGGAGCCCGGGGTGTATCAAACCCGGAGACGTGCCAGTCGGTTTGACCTGAAAACCAACAAGGGATAAAATGTGAGAATACCTTGGAACATGCTGGGTAAAACCAGACAGTTTCATATGTACGGCTTTGGAAGCCAATCACGATGGCACACAGCTATAGAAGCTGTTTGTCGAAACAGGTTTAAGATGTCATTCGGCAAGTATAAAGAGAAAGCATGTAAACATGTCGAATGCCGAATACATACGTGACAAAAGAATAAAAGAGGTAACTTGTAAATACAAATCTATTCAGATAACATATGCATAGGCCAATCCAGCTAGTCTGCCGCATGTCTAGCCTTCATAAACCCGTCAGGCATAAACTCAAGCAAAGTTAATCCACCGCATGATACTACTTGCTATAAATCTACACCACTCCTTATAATTAGATTAATCCACCGCATGATACGATCTAATTATAAGAAGCTAAAAGCACACATACACCTGAACAGATCTATACATACTCATTACTCATGTAAGCTTAACCAGAATCGGCAAACTAGCCGAACTGGGGTCCATGAAGAAGAAACATACAAGCCAAGCATGGTTAAACTAATCTAAAACCTGCACCTGCCACATGGCACCCAGCTCTATCAAAGCCTAAACATGATCGGCATGCATGAACCCGCAACATGTAACAATCTAGATTGAAAGTCGGTTCGGCCATCATGATCTTATAATCAGCAAAGCACAAACAAACTCGTGCGACAAGACCGAACGAAGATCAATCTAGATTGGGCAAAAGGTGTTGTATGAATTAAATGAATAAAGACATATAACATGTGATAACTTGATGAATCTATTAGATCTGCCAAATCTAACAGAGCCGATAACTATTTTTACTCATGACTAAATCCGCCGCACGATACGAGTCATAGGTAAAAACTTCCCGTCATAAGCTTAAATCCGCCGCACGATACTAAGCTTAACATACGAGACTACTTGCATCATATCTAAATCCACCGCATGATACTAGACATGATAGCATGGTTGCCGGTACTTACGGAGGTCGATGGATCGATGATTCCTCTCGAAGAACTCGACGACACGACTATAAGGACTCGAAGATGGCACGAGGCCGGTTGTATTGATGTGGTTGTGAACAATTTTACAATGGTCGAGGGCTTATATTTATACCCTGGACGAAAACACGAGTCCTAGACAATTACGACTTTACAATGAAATACGGAAAGATATAAACCCTACATTATTTGGTGCCTTCCATCACCCCGTGTCTTCCCGTACAAGCCAGCTTTACTCACAATATGCGTTTTCTGAATGGAGCCATGGTCTCGCGAAATAGCCGACCGCGTAGACAGTTACCGAAACTCTGAGGACCAAACAGCTGTCGATCGTTTGCCGAATCTGTCTCCTCTGCTGGCCGGACCCACCTGTCATATTCTTATGCGTGCGAAAATCTGGTGTTAACACTATCCTAGATTTTAAAATTTATTAAGTAATTTAAAAAATGTGAAAAATCAATGGTTCAGATTACTGTCCGCACGACTTTCGTCTTTGCGCTACTCAAACTCACACGAGTCTCATGGATTTTTTTTCTAGTCAGGGCGCCCAGCAACCAGTGGCGCATAAGAAACAAAGTTCTCAGGGGCATTGAAGTCTTTTGTCATCCATATTTAACACCGTTAGTGTTGAAAACGGACGGAATGGCGTGGGAGAGAAAACTTTTCAAACCCAGGAACAAGAACGTTAGAACCCATCTTCGAGGGACATGAACGATTACACCATCTTTTTTAATGGCATACAACTAAAAGGCTCTAATCGTTAACATGTGTCTTGGCAAAACAAACCATTAACATGTGTCTTAGGCACTGATTGGATGTATTAACCAAATTTTAGTCAGCTAATTTAGCTGCTAGACATTCAAATAGTCCAACTAAAACACCAGCTAAAGTTTAGCTAAATTTAGCTACTTTAACTCAGCTAAAGACAGATAAAATTTAGCTAAGTCTATTAGAGCCTGTTTGGATGCATCCAACAAAAGTTTAGCTAGCTAAAATTTCAAAATAAAACTTTAAGCAGCTAAAAGTTTCTTAGCTAAACTTTAGTTAACGTGTTTAGATGCTTCAGTTAATAGATTCAACTAAATTTTTAGCTGGGTTGAAATAGCTAACCCAAGCTATATTTAGCTAGTTTTTTAGCTGGGCTGCTACTTGTAACTTGTAAGTGCATTAAGCCTTCTAGTGGGTTTTGGATGATTGAATGACAACGCGATTAAAGGTCTAAAAATATTTGCTAAGTGTTTGACAGGTATTTGATTATAATATGTAAAGTCAAAATTATGTATTGTTAAATGATTAATCTCACTCTAACACAAGTCAACGAAGCATGCAAGTCCAGGCCTCTCACGCTGACTTGAACCCTCTGCCCAGGGTATAGCGGATGTGTCCGGTATGGCCCAATGACTTTGAAATGACTAGTTTTTTAAAGGAGCTATAGATACCCCATGCCTCCACTTTTGGAGGCTACTAATTCTACCGCCTTTGCTCCACACTTTTGAGCCTTGAGAAAACTCTCCAACCCTCTCTTATTGAGTGATTGATCCTAATTGCCAAACCTTAATTGTGGGCTGAGTGAATCTCAAATTTGAGAGTAAGCCACCTCTTGAGCAGTTGTGCATATTGTCGATCCTATGATTTGCATTTGTTACTCTTGGACTCTTCGGTCCTAGACGGCTAGGCGTCATCGGAGAGCACTCAAGAGATTGTGGTGTACCTCGGAAAGTTTGTGATGGTTGATTCCACTATCGAAAGGGAAGGAATCAACTAGTGGAAGGAGGAATACGAGTTCGAAAAGACTCCGACTAAAGTTGACCTTTGTGGGTCCTCTAGAGCTTGACCTTTAGGTCGCTCACAGCCACCTCAACAGAGAGTAGAACTTGGTCCGAACTTCAATAAAGCAAATATTATGTCTCCATTCACCTTCATTTGATATTTGTTATACTCTTACATTGCTTGAGCTTTGTTGCAGGTTATATGAGTTGTATGGATGGTATATTAGTTACCTGCAAGTTGGGTTGAGAGAGGAAATCAAAAGGAGCAAGTTGGGAGCTTAGGTGTTGAACCCACATATACCAGACATGTCTGGTACTGATACTGGACGTGTTCGGTATTGCCCCTGCGCCTGTGAACCCTAGATTATCGGACATGTTCGGTATCCATAACAGACGTGTCCGGTATTGCCTCCCTGTTGACACTCCTTAATGAAATCACTCTAAGATAGACTTCATAAACAATAACCTAGTGAAGGCACTAAGAAGTGTACGGGACACTACTAGCATCACTTAACGTCAAGTTGTCATCCCCAACATGAAACTAGCAATGTGATTATATCATAGCACTGACTCTAAAGATAAATATTTACCTGCATGCGCACAGATAAATACACTCGTTGTAGCAGCATTTTACCCAAAGATGTTCTAAGTATCGTTATTTATATTTAGCACTAGGAATGAAGTGAGATAAATAAGGACAAGAGCTACTCTACACATGTGACAGGAGAATTGAGAACAAAGTAAGAACACACTCTTTTATCCTAAACATGGATCAGTCACAATAATGAGGTACACTATAAATGATAAAAGATCAATCTATGATAGTCCTTAGAGCATTTCAACTTAAACAAGGCATGCAGATTAGAATAGACATTATAACGAAGTATTCCTAAGTTATTCTAATTATAAGTCATAAAATACATTGATTAGTGCAATTATATTTGGCAATCATTGGCTAGGTTATCCCATATTCATATTCAAGAGGCAACTCCATAGTAAAGGTGCCAAACAGAGTAACCCCTAAACCATGAGTTAACTGAGCCATACGATTCCTATATTCGGGGGGTGGAATACAAAGGACTCAACGGGTCTGTCACACCCACGATCTACCACTCTACCCGGAACATAGGGAGCATTCGCAGATAAATAGCGTATAGGCACCACACCTACACAGCATTTATCACCCACCCATTGTACTTTAAGATGAGCGCTATACGAACATGAGTATAAATATGATGATAATCTATCTATGTCAAATATATAATCAAAGCATACTACAAGCAGTATAATTAAGAATATAGTGATTAATGTCTTAGTCATATCAATTATATCTAAACTATTATGAACTAGACTATGAACTAGCACACAACGATGAACAATATGATGAACTAGAACACATAGATGAACTAGAGTATGAACTAAAATATGAACTAGACTAGAACTAGATTAAGAACTAGAAGATGAACTAGACGATGAACTAGAACTAGAAGATGAACTAGAACATGAACAATGAAGAACTAGAAGAATAATTATGAACTAGAAACATAATTAGATCCATAATGTTGATACAAGAGAGAAGATCTTGGGTTTACCGAGCCTTCTCGCGACTAGATCCGGAATCCAACCGAAGCTTGCCTCTTCTAATTCTAATTATATCTAGATATGCCTAAGTTGATGTGGCTCTAAGGAAATTAGGGTTTCTGATTGATTCTCCTCCTCTTCTAATGACTTGAGATCTGATGATGATGGTGGAGAGGGGGTCTGGGGTCTGGTTATATAGCCCTGTGCGAGGAACCGTGGCCCTTGGATCAAACCGACTTCATGTAGGGTGGAGATGCATCCTCATAGGCGGTGGAGGAAGGTTCCAGAAGACGGAGGCCATCGGGCCCAGGGGGTGACCGACCGGTCCTAGGGTGGGACCGGTCGGTCCCACCTGGCGGCCTCTCGGGGTGCCCCACCTCGTGGTGTCCTCTAGGTCCTTCTGGAGTATTCCTGACGTGCCGGTTTCGTAATCTTCCGTCGGTTTCCTTCTAGAAGAAGTAATCAGTGCTGGTTTTCCTGTTTAGTCCCTGCAGAATCACAATTTACCAAAACTCGTGGAATATTGTCAATTAAAACCCTAAACCTTTATTGGTGATTAAATTCATGCCCTTTTTATATTTATTTATCCTTTAATTTTGATAGATAACCAGTGTCAACAACTCCCCCAAGCTTACCTTTTGCTAGTCCCTTAGCAAATAGTCATGATGAATCAGGAATTGCTACTATGCTTTCACATCTCAAAGGTACACATATGTTCAAACAAAAATCTTCCTTTAGATTAGAGTTAACTATTCTGATTTGCTCATATTACCTTTAACTATGGAGCTTTAACCTTCACCTGGGTCTTGAGCAATTGAAAGATAGAACAATCAAGTTAAGCATTGTATCTCTAACTCTTTGATCAACCTTCATTCTGGAGTTTTTATATATTTTCAAAATAAAACTCAGAGATTTCACTATATGACACTCTCAAATCACTCTTTTATATTTTATGATTTCTCACTGATGTATTTTCCTTCTTTCTATGGATATATATCTGGAGCTTTTAAGAAGTTAATAGCATATCTTACCAAGTCAAAGTTCAAAGCTACGGAGAGAGATGTCATACTCATAGATCAAAAACTTAGAACTTTTGAAATTTGTCATCTCTTGCTGGCATATTATAATTAGAGGGACCATGGGCTATCTTTCTTTTTCTCTTTCATATTTTTATCACAATGCTTTTTCTTCTTTTTTTCTTTTGAGGTAGTCAGACACATTCAAAGAGCAAATCTCTAGAACTCTAGTATCTTTAGGAATTAGATAAACAACAGCTCAAACCTTCTTATATCATATCCTACAATCACCTAGACTCTTAGATCAAGCATTTGTCATCCACAGGTTTCAGGTTCAGAGTTTATTCAAAACAGCTTTGTCCAAAACTCAGAAAAATTTAAGGCTAAACACTAGGCACTTAAGAGGGATTACGGCAGAGCAACTATTCATCATTTTCATCTTGAGCAAAATTAAGTTTATATCCACTTAGGCATTTATACATTATATACTATATTTATTTGGTTTTATAATAGTTATTCATCTTTTTATGGGTTTTTATATATATTGACCTGAATTTAGCTAAAATGAACTAATAATAGTAAGTAAAAATAGTCGTGGTACGATACTTATCGTGATAACTGAGGGTGCTCTCCCCCAAACTGGATCTTGACGTGATCTTTTCCCCATAAGATGAGTAGACCATCAGCAATGGCTTAAGTCCCTCTCTTCTTTATTTCTTGCTAAACTTAAAAATAGACAACACAACTAGTGGAACTTGATTAAGCGTTAGTGATAAATATTCTTTCCCTTTGTCTAGTTGTCTAAAGCTCTTAAGATCATTTATGCTCTTCCTTTCCACTAAGCAAAAATTTAGCAGTTCTCTATAGTGTCTCTTTTTAGATTTTTCATTTTACAGATGATGCAATGCAGAAATAAATAAGTAGATGTATTATTTTTTTATGACTCCACAGAGAATACATTTATGGGTTTTAATATACCACTAAACTATTCTAATGGGGCTTAGAGTTTTTCATATTTTTATTTTCTTTTCTAATGCAGATATAATTTGCTAAAAAGTAAATATGCAACTAGAAGTAAAATGATATGATTATGCAGTACTTAATTTATTGCTAAAGAAATATGGATAGCTACTGAGTTACCTTCCGGCGAGGATTCGATGTTTATAGTCTATCGAACAAGACTTCTTGCACGCTCTTTCTTCCTTGGGTGCGTCAGCAGATCCTCGTGGTGAAGACCTTAGTTGCACTTCAGTAGAACTCTCTTTCTTCTTCAAGTGGCTAGTGGACTTGTCTCCTTTGGTTCACTGCTCTTCATATTCTTTAATGGGTGTTGGCATGGTCATTTACTTTGAATCCTTGATAGTGTAGATGTTCATCACTTCTCTTGAGCAATAACCATTGATGATTGGCTCTTGAGTGGACGAAAACTTCGTCGGCATCATAGTGGAATTCCTATCTTCTGTTGAAACTCAGATAGACAACAAAGCTCATGGAATAGATTAAGGGTTAGTGAAAAACTACACCTTAATTATTTTAGAGTCTTGATTTATTTCTTTCAAGCACAAAGCAACAAAGTTTTGGATTTTCCATTTATGTATGTGGCTCAATGATGGTGCAATAATTGTTTTATCACATATGTATCAAGAAAATAGGAGGTAAATGTCAAACCAACATTTTGAAGTGAAACATTAATACTGTAAGCTAGCAACATCCTCTAGAATTCGTGAAACTTTGGGAGACCACTCTTTGTATAGTGTGTCCTACTCGCAAAACTAAGGCAGAGATCAAGTGCATAAGTTCTGCTGGTGAGAAAACACCAATAGAACCAAAACTTCATTTACTCTACTCTAACCTTAGGCACATTTAATCTGATAAGATTGGTATTTTGTGCATTGTTTCATTCTTAAAACATGGGTGATGAAATCAGAAGAGTGAGCATGAATTTGACAACGAGGGTTGAGTTGTTCAAGACTAAGTGATTAAAAGAGTGATACTCAAAGAACAAAGCATGTTGAGTTTTATAGATTGAATTATTCAAAGTTGTAACTCAAACATTTTGATTCTTTTGATTTAAGTGCAGAGCAAGACCAAGGGAAAGCTTTTGTAGAGAATGATCACTTACCTTAAAATGTTACCTTTGTCATTGAAGCGTGGTGTCGCCATGTGACAAAGGATAGATGATCTATCGTGCCCCTTTCTCCTGTTGAAGTTTCTCCTTGCATCTTGAGCTTGTTCCTAAGCATCTTGTCTCATGTATTGCACTTCATCTTCCTCAACCTTTAATTGCTTTTATTTTACTCTCTCCTCATGAATCGTGTTTGGACCTATTGCTCCACTCATTACCTTGTTCCTGCAAAGCATTAGTGGACAACACATACCCGAAGGGATCTACTAGTAATAACAAGGGTAGTGTTGTCATTGAGCTAAAGTCACTTTCTATGCTATAGAGAAGTTAATCTTGGTATTTTAATTAGCATAGAACTTGTATCCCATATTTGATTTACCTTCATTGTTCACCATTACTTCTTCTCTAAAGGATTAATTTTATTTGTATCTTAAGTTTGATTTTTAAGCTTAGAATTTGTAATATCATTCAAACTTAAAGAGACAAAGTAACAGTGAGTAGAGAGATTGCAAACTAGTGTCGGGATGTTGACAGCTTCTTGATTGGGAGGATGAGTGTGACACCCCAATTTTAAGAACAAAATTGGAGCACAATATATGTATGCCAGGATCAATTTTCATACATATATCCACATCATAGTAAATATCAAAACAATGCTTTATTATTAATAACGAACTTTATTACAAAAATGACCCTCGGGTCTGAAAGAAAAAGTATAGACTCTCAGTCTAACTCTAATGTAGACTCGCGGAAACTGGACGCCATCTCCACAGGAAGGTCGACCGGGGGCTGCGCCATCCTAGTACAAGTCGTCGGGGTCGTATCCACCGTCTTCGGGGTACTCCTGCTCCGCGTCGTAGACTCCAACGTCTGGGTGGGGTAGCAGGGGGTTCAAAGAGGAAGGGTGAGTACATCGAAATGTACTCCGCAAGTGTAGGAAATATATGCTTATGAGGCTATTAACAAAGGTAGGCTGACTCTGTTTGACTCAAGCACCTAAAGCGACACAACCCTATTAATCCTATTAATCCTATGCGCCTATTTACTAGGTTATAACCACAGTCTCCAACAGAAACAGTAACCACACTCGGAGTCGCACCGAGCAAACCACACTCAGAGTCACACCGAGCAACCAACACTTGGAGTCACACCAAGCAACCGCACTTGGAGTCGCACCAAGTTCCCACACCTGAAGTCCATCAGGCAAACCACACCTGAAGTCCATCAGATGACCCGAACCAGGCCGTTACAAGGAGTCCTATGTGTATTAGTTCCATACATCACGACATAGAGAGCTACCTTCCGTAATAACACCAGGTCTGCGCCCGAGCCTGGGAATCACTCCCGTACCAAGCAGTAACCCGCGTAGAAGAAGCCTCTGTACCCATGTCATACGAGACTAATAACCACATAAGGCTTCTCTAACGAACTAGAACAAACCCACCAACTAATCTCGAAGAAGTCCAAGCCCGCTCGTGACCGTGAGCACGGCTGATATATCAGTTTTAATACTCTGCAGAGTTCGCACATCTTTACCCATGAGTCATGCGTTCCCCATCACGCTAAACACTACCAAGGTGCACAGCGGGGTCGCACTACAAGGCCTTTACAAAGTCGCCTCCAAGTCCATTCCACACGTACCTCTAAGGTTTCACCCCGTACAAAGGTCTACGACCCCCAGGGCCCCCTCGTGAGCCACTAAAACAAACCCCGTGTGGACCCTCAACTTAGAGGAAACTAATTACTTAGCCAGTCCCAGAGCCATATAGGCCTCATGGTTTGCGCTGTTTTGCCGGGTTACATGCTCCAAGAACCGGGTCCTAGGGATCCAGGCAGGATAAATCTAGCACAAGCCCAGAACCAAAAACCAAATGCAGCTGCCGAGTCACACGGCACAAAAAAACCACCACACGGTCCATCCTGCCGGATTTACCTACTCACCATACTACAACATTACCAGACCACATGTTTCATAAAATCATTAATCCAAATTAATTATAATTAACCATCCCAACCCAAGACAGCAAGGCTAAGCATGACTTCTACCCAAACCATCCCAAACCAGGTGTCAAGGAAAATATGAACAAGTTCTAGTAAACCTTATCATGGGATTCAGTATTAAGACACTGCATGCAACTACTGGATCTAACTACTCTAACTCAAAATAAAATAAATACGGGAGCAATATGAGCAAGGACACTTGCCTTCGGGCTGGGTCGAATCAACGGAGGCGAAGGCTGGATTCTGAGGTTCCGCGTAGCGCGCACTCGCTGGATCAATCATCATCACATGGCCCAAACAAACATATAAATAACAGTACATCAACATTATGAAAATAGAATATAAATAGATCTACTGCGTAGAGCTCGACGAGACGAATCTAACGCAAGTTGAACGGGTCAAATCGGAGTTAAAACGCAAAAGATATGAGCATTTGAATCTGAGTGGCAATTTGGTAAATAAACAAGATTAACTTTTAATTACTTTTCAAAATCAGTGACTCAAAATAAAACATTTGGACCACAAAATCATTTTATTTGATCTGAACTATTTTATTTGCAAAGGTGACATTTTTATAATTAATTTTATACGTAAAACACATTAAAGGCTTTAAAAAGTTTGTAAAACATTAATCATTTTAAATAAACCAAAAAGAAATTATTTTATTTTGTGATACAAAACAGATTAATGACATTTATAGTTAAAGTGATAACATTATTATCAATTACGGAGTCGTTAAACACAGTTTTAAAACAAAAGAAACCTTATTCCCTCTCTGTTTGGATCGAAACTGAATTAACCATAGATTACAAGGGTTAGCATGGAAGATTGCTAAGACTCAGAAAACAGTGCACGGAATATGGGGAAGTATAGGGGGTAGCATGCAAAAGGGTCGGCGACTGGTCTTCACCTTGCTGAGTTGGAAGTTGACAGGACACGTGGCGCCTTCTGGTTGGAAGGAGGGCGCTGAGGTGGCAGTGGCTTGACCGGTATTGACCCTGGTCAAGATGGAATATGGACCGTCCATCTACGATTGGACGGCGCTGGGAGGTCTTCATCCTCCTTGGCCTGTGCGTGACCGAGGAGGCGAGGGTGGAACAGAGCGCCGCCGGTGGTGGCCTCGCCGTCGACTAGCGGAGGCGGCACTCCAGTGTACGGCGGTCGGTGGCGAGCGATGGACGAGGGAGAGGGGGTCCCGGCGCTCCCACCGGAGGGTGTGCCGACGTCGCGGAGGAGCTGGAGGCAGGGAACAGCGTGGGTGGTTCCGGCGGCGGAGGATTTCTGGTGAGGTTAGCAGCAAGGAAACGGCTCGGATCGGCGAGGATAGACAGCGGGGAAGACTCGCCGTGCTCCTGCGGTGCCAGGGAGGGAAGCTGGGGCGCCGGTGGTGGCTCTGGTGGGGAGATCGAGCAAGCTCTGGCCGACATCGGCCATGGCGACGACGGTGGTGCTCAGAGGTGCTGGATAGGGTGAGAGAGCGCGTGGAGGGGTGTGGTGGACGCGGTGTGTCCTTGCGGTGTCCATGGAGGAGTCGGGGAGGGGTTTGGGGTTGTGGTTGGAGAGATTGGCGAGCTCCACCGGTCCATCCATGGCGGCGATGGCTCGGTTGTGAGCAGGGGCGAGGGAGGGCGCACGGGGAGGAAAGATGGGGCGGCGGCATGGACTGGTGGTGCCCCGGGATGCGCTTTATGAGGGGAAGGGAAACCCTAGGGCGAGGGAGAGGCAGGGCACGGACGACCGCAGACCCGGGCACCGGCCGCGCGAAAAACTCGAGCTGGAGGTTGGGGATGAGGACCTGACGCGTGGGTCCCGCCTGTCAGTGACACCGACGCGTGGGCCAACCCTGCCAGTGGGTGAGCGAGAGGGAGGGGGCGCGTCGAGCACGGGCCGGCTGCGGGAGATGGGCGGCGCGGAGGAAACGGGCCGGGAGGAGGAAATGGGAAGGAGGGAGAGCGGGGCCAGGCCGGAGCGGGGGGAGAGAGAGAGGATTGGGCCGGCGGAAGCGGCCTGGGAGGAAGGAGAGAAGGGAGCTGGGCGGGCTCGGCAGCTTGGCCCAGGCGAGGGTGTGGGTGCAGGCTGGGGAGGGTTGGGTCGGCCAGTGGGCTTGGCCCGGGTGGATTTGCAGTGGTGGGGAAGGGAAAGGAGAACAGGTGGGTTGGGCCAAGAGAGGAGAGTTTGAGCCCTGGTGCCATTCTCTTTTCTTTTTCATTTGATTTTCCAAACTTTTCAAAAGCCCTTTTGAAATTCAAAATCAAATTCAGTTTGAAATCAAATAGTTTGGAAAATGTTTTGAAATATTTTCCCTAGGTTTTGAAAATAAAACTTGAGTTTGATTTTGTAAAACTTTTATAAATCTTTTTATTTGATTTCGAAATAGAACAAATTCGATTCGTCCTCATCGGGTTTAACAAAATTTATTTTTCACCCAATAAAAATTATGCGACGGCATGAATGCAACAAACATCTGGCTAGAATTTTCCTCCATCTAGGGTTTTGGCCATTTTCTAATTTATTTTTAATTAATTAAACACCAGGGGTGTTACAATGAGCATGGTTGTAGAATTTTTGGAAGAGCTAGCCTTCCTCCCCCACACTTAGACAAAGGCAAGTGTGAATGTTGAAGCACCCCTCGTGTTGTATTTGCAACTCCCATGTTCTCAGACATTGTTCACCCTGCAGTGGTTAGTGACAACAATACCTGAAGGGAACTAGTCCTAAGAACATAATTATTTTTTTTAATTTAATTTTTTTTATAAATTAAGACAAGATTCTAAATTTAAAAAGTCATAAGAAAACTACAGATTGACCTCTCGGTGAGGGCTCGCAGTTTTAGGTTCGTTGAGCAAGACCTTTCTTTAATGGACACATACTGTAAGGACCTGTGTGGCCTAGAGGGGGTGAATAGGCCTGAAAAAAATCACAGCTCAAAACTTAATCAGTAGTGCCCGGCACTACCGCCCTGAGCCCGGCACTGCCGGCCTCAGCCCGGTACTATCGCGCAGACAACTAGCCTAAGCCTGCAATTCGAAATCCAGCCACAGGAAACCAAATCTATATGAATAGAAATGTTGCACTATGTTTCCTGAACCAGCAGAACCAACTCAACCAAGCCAAATATGTAGTATGAAGTAGATCGGGCCAAACCCTAGAGTCTATCACAAGCTCACAAGTATGATGAACAACAACAAGTAAGAGCAAGAGACAAGTGATTTATCCCGTGGTTCAGCTCGCCACCAAGGCTTGTCTACCTCCACGTTGTTGAGGTTGACCACTTAGGTCATGAGCTTTGCAACTCTTCCTCATTCTCAAGTCAAGGAACCAAATCCTTGAGGTGAGGGGTAATAATACTAGCTGCACAAGTGGTTACAAACCTCCCAAGGCCGCCACACAAGTTGACTAGCTCAAGGGCGACGCCTAGCCGGCTAGGGTTCCAAGAACCCAAGAGTAATAGAAGCAAATCCACCGGCTATGGCTCAAATCAAGTGCTCTAGGGAGTAGATCTCAGCTAGGGCTTCTCTTTGGTGAAGGTTTGAGCCTCTCAATCACTTGGAATCAATGGGAATCGAAGATTAGGTGAGAGAGAGCTTGGGAGCCTTCAATGGGGAGAGGGAGCCTTGTTTGGAGGTAGGAGATGAGTAAATGGTTGTGGGTGACCGTTGGGGTGGCAGGAGGGTGGAGTAAGTACCCCCTGCCATCCAACGGTTGAAACAAGTCGCAGCAGTGTCGGCCTTAGCCCGGCAGTGCCGCGGCCCGGCACTGCCGCGCCTTGAGCGGCACTGCCGCGCCTACCAGACAGACAGTGATAGATCAGAATTCTGTGCAGCTGTCTTTGGTTGGAAACAAGGATGGCTTGGGTTGGTTTGAGCACATATCATCCAGCCATAGCGATGCATTTGCATTCCCCCTTGATAGTACGGCAATCCTATAACTCAAATATATATGAAAAAGCTTGTTGTAGCACTTTGAGTCCAGAACCGATGAAATAACGTATGAGGGGTTCACCAACACATATGCACCATCCTTTCTCATTATCAACCTGCTTGTCATCTTGGTAAATCTTATTAGTTCTCCAATCATGTGGTCATTATCACCAAAACCCACAATTAGGGCTTGATTGCACTTACAATTTCCCCCTTTTTGGTGATTGATGACAACACAATTGAAGCTTACAAGAGAATGGTACAATACTTGAGATTTAGAAGCTTAGGTGTGAAGCCTCCCCCTTAATGTGTGAAGGAGAGCTGAAATCTCAAATTGGCATTAGAGGCCAACATTCACATATTAAAAGTGTCACGTAGGTTCAGTTTCACATCTAATAGCTTTGTGGGGTGCAGAAAAGCTATGTCAAGAATAAATATGTGATGCGAATGATAGTTTATGCACATCAGAGTGGTTTGCTGCCTGTCAGCCAGAGCGGTACTGCCTATCGGGGGACCACAAAAGGGGTACCCCCAATCAATGCAAAACAAATAAGTTAAACCTAGAGCACCAATTAATAAGAGACCTAACTAGTCTAACCCCCTAAAAACCAACCCCTCGAGGCCTACAACGCCGACCCACCGCCAGGAAGCCTGGGCCCGCCAAAGCCTTACCGATCGCCTCAAGGTAGCCTACCTCTCGAGCCCCGGCACATAGGCCTCGAGCCCACTACAGCCGCACACCGTTCCTCGAGACGCCACGTGGGGACCTCGAGCCTCTCTGCGGATACATGGGTGTATGTCGAGTCTCTGAGTGATGAGTGATTGTCAACGGGTTTGATCGCATGTTCTTTGGCTTGTGTTGTGCAGGTGTCGAGCATGGAGACAGTGATCGAGGGCGAGGTGAAGGTCAAGTTGAGACGTGTCGTGCCAATGGACTGGGTGCGATGAAGGATGGGCGTGCCGTGCGGCGGACGTGCCATGCCGATGGATCGAGCAGTGAAGGACGGACGTAAGGCTTGGACTGAGGGACCGGAGTGCCTGAGGATCAGCTGTGGTGGCTGGCAGCCTGGGACAGCAACGAGCGGAGACTTGCGGGGCACGGTGTTGCTCGGGTCGAGGACCTGGGGACTCGTGTCGGTGGACGGGGTGCACGAGCGGTGCATCCCCTCTACAGCTCCGGTTTGGTGGTTGAGCCAGGGAAAAACCACCGGGTGGACGGTTTCCGAGTTTGGGCCTCAAAACTCGGGTGCTCGGTTTCCAGGTTGAGCCACAAAACCTGGGCGCGGATGGTTTCCGAGTTTGGCCACAAAACTCGGGTGATGGGCCGGTTTTCGAGTTTGGGCCTCAAAACTCGGGCGCTGCGGGTTTCTGAGTTTGGGCCACAAAACTCAGGCTGGTGAGCTGGTTTCCCGGTTTGGGCCTCAAAACCGGGGGTTGCTGGAAAAGGCTGGTTTCCCGGTTTGGGCCACAAAACCGGGGGTGCAGAGCGAGGGCGGCACGTGGCGGCGATCCAGAGGTTGCGTCGAGGCAACGCTTCGGTTCGAGCGGGCGTGGCCGTCGGATCTACCTACCACCGCGGGTTGGACCAGAATAGCCTTAGGGTTTAGCTGGTTCGCTCTGTAATTAGTTTAGAGAGGGGTAGAGTAGGAAATAGGTTTAGTCTAGGTTAGTATAAGTAGTCCAGGGGAGACACCCTCCTCCCCATCTCAGTTATTTCAGTTTTAGCCATCTCATTTGCTTCCTGCACTTAGGGTTTCCTGCTCTCCCATCCCCTGCTGTAGCTGAGATCCGCAGAGAGACTTGCAACTCTGTGTACTGTTGATTTTGAGGAAAGGAGGCCGTAACCTCCTTGTCGTAGCGTGTGTTTGCGCTTTGGCTTGCAATTCGTGGGTGTGATTCACGTTTTGTTCGTGTTCTTCGCGGAATCCTTTTTCCCCACGATTTTCCCGTCGCTTGATCTCTTAGCTCGGTTCATTTTTTGCAATTCCGTTTGAACTGGTTTGTTCTAGATCGTGAGGCACTTCTTTCCACCGAAGGAATCATCCTCTAACCTCACGGTCTAGGAGATCGATCGATTTTTCGTTTCGGGTCAAGTTTTCTCCCTTCCCCCGAAATTCTTTGATTCATCGATTTGGAGATAGGTTCGAGCCATGATCTCTTAGAGATAGCTCACTATACTCTTTGTGACTCTTCTCACCAAGTTTGATCCCTAGAGGATTTGTTTTGGGTGAGATCGAGTCGAATCGGTGAACTAACAGCCTGAATCGGGGTGACCGGACGCTGCCTGTTCAATGACCGGACGCTGTCAGTGAGTCCGGTCGATGAACACCTTCGCTGTGTTCGGTTCGTGACTTGACCGGACGCACCTTTCGCTAAGTGACCGGACTCGCTCATTGTACTGTTCACTTGGCTTGTTTTTTTGTGACCGGACGCACTGCTCTCGACCGGACGCTCGTCTCTGGTGAGTCCGGTCAGAAACAGTAAGCTCCGAAAACTGCTTTTGCACGACCGGACGCGTCCGGTGGTCAGTGACCGGACGCAGGCAGAGTCCGGTCAGTGCTGATTCGACGCGTTTTCGTCCGCGGTTTGTTCGTCCGTCTTTCGATTCGAGATCCCTTTGGTGCGTTGGATTCCTAACTTCGTGCTCTACAGAATTTGGGCTTCCCGCTTTACAAAATAGCCTGAATCCACCTCGCGTTGCTCGGGGGAGGTTGAGGTTACCCAAAACCCATCCTGTCACTAGTTGACTTGCGTGAACTTGGGTGAGGAAGTTTTTGTGGTGCCTCGCTGTGATCCTAGGGATCATCCACTCTCTTCCAAGGGTCGTGGGCATCACGTTTTCGGTAGTAGCTCTTGGGGATTGATTTTGGGACACTTGGCCAAAGTTTCGTGAGAAATTTTATTGGCTCCCATTCACCCCCCCCCCCCTCTGGTCGCCTTGCTTTTGCATTCTCGGTCCTTCAATTGGTATCGGAGCGGGTTAAGGATCTTCCACCTTAGCCGGTTCTAGATCCACCGAAGGCGACATGGATCGCGGCGTGGGCAAACCGCCGTTTTTCGATGGAACGAACTATGCGTATTGGAAGATACGCATGTCGGCCTATCTGCAGAGTTTGGGTGCTTCTATTTGGGATATTTGCAACTCTGCTGATTACGTGGTCTTGGCTGCTCGTGTTTCTCAGCAACAGATCGATGAGCACGATGCCAATAGCCGAGCCCGTAATGCTCTCTTTTCTTGTTTGAGCATGGGTGAGTTTGATCGAGTTTCTCACCTTGCTACGGCTCGGGAGATCTGGGACACCCTCATGCGTTTCCATGAGGGCACCTCTCAAGTCAAAACCCGACTCTACGAGTCGTTCAAGCGTGAGTATGAGAACTTTCGACATCAGCCTGGCGAGAGCATAGAAAGTTTATTCGCTCGCTTTCAGGTGATTGTCAACAGGATGAGGGCTAACAAGGAGCAGTTGCCTTTTGACGATCATGAGCGTGCTTTGAAGCTCTTGCATACTCTTGATCGGTCGGTGTGGGATTCCAAAGTTCAGGTGATCATCGAATCGCCTAACTATGAGACCCTCACGTGCGACGAGCTCTTCAGTAAGCTCAAGTCCAGTGAGATTGATGCTATGGCGAGGGCTTCTTTTGAAAATCCTTCTCGCCCGTCCATGGCTTTGGTTTCCGGCTCTTCCTCTAACCCTTCAGCTGGCCTTGCTCTTTCCTGTCTCTTTTCTGTTACAGAGGACCAGCTGGAGACGTTGGGAGACGACGAGTTGGCGTTGCTTGCCAACCGGTTCTCGCGGTTTCACAACAACCGCATGAACCGCCGTCGTGGAGGAGGACGCACGGGATGCTACGAGTGCGGAGACCCCGACCACTTCATCGCCAACTGCCCCAAGAAGAACAAGCATTCGGGGAAGGGCGATCAAGGGCGCAAGCGCGACTCCAAGTACAAGGAGAAGCACGTTCCCCCAAGACACAAGAAGCGGGGCGGCTTCGACAAGGAGTACATCAAGAAGAAGTACTTGGAGAAGCAGCAAGCTGAGCAGCGTGCCTTCTTCGCCACGCTCAGCGACGTCGACGGCTCGGATGACGACTCCGCTGGCTCCAGCGATGACGAGTCCGTGAAGAAGAAGCTAGAGGACAAGTTCAACGGCTTGTGCTTCTTCGCCGGCGACGGAGGCTTGTGTACCATGGCGCTCGGAGATGAGGTCGGAGGCGAGCTGGAACATACGCCCCGGAACGACGACGACGACGACACCTCCCAGGTATCTCTCACCTACGACGAGCTTTCCTCCGAGGTAGAGAAGTTGATCGCTGCCCTCCTTAGCCAAGATAAACTGCTTAGGCGTGCCGCTAGAGAGCGCAAGGAGTTCAGGCAGAAGTGGGAGGACACGGTGAAGGAGCTTGAGTTCGCTCGGTCCACCGTGGTTGTGTCGGAGGAGACGGAGTGTGAGTCATGCACCGCGCACATGACTGACCTTCTCACTTTGAGAGGTAAGTATGTTGCGTTGGTAGGAGAGCTAGATGAGCTGAAGGCTAGACCTTCTCTGTTGGGTGCATGCAAGACCTGTCCTGTCTTGCAATCTGAGTTGGCAGAGAAGAATGCTAAGATTGTGTCTCTTGAGGAGGCCAACTCAGGTAGCACTGGTGTGGCGAGGTGCATTTTATGCGAGGGTTTGGAGCTGGAGATTGCCAATGTGAAGCATGGCAAGATGCAAACCGAGGAAGAAAACACATACCTTCGGACCATCTTGTCATGGGTCTCCTGTAGTGAGCCGCAGCTCGGGATGATGATCTCCCAATTCAAGCGAGCTGCTGGGGCTCCTGGTGTAGGTCTTGCTCAGGGTGTTGATCTTTCTGCTTTTGGGAAGATTGGAGAGTCGAGTGGTTTGAATCCATGTGAGAAGCCTAACTCCACCACTACTCCCAAGCTTGCCAAACTTCCACCCAAAGAGCCTGCCAAGCCTACCACCAAAGATGGTGTGGTTGAGGAACCCCCGAGAGCTCCTCCCAAGAACCAAATTTGGACACCCAAGCCAAATCACCTCAAGAACAAGCTTGATGCTATGCCACCCATTAGAGAGGAGTGTTTCCCTCAGAAGGGCAAAGTGAACCATACCCACAGCCCTGGTCACCAACAACCCCCTTTGCGTGCGGTGAGGTACCAGTGTGATTTCTGTGGGAGGGATGGTCACTTGATCGAGTTCTGTTTCCGGCGCAAGCAAGAGGCGCGCCGTGCTCGGGAGATGGAGAACCCGGACATGTACCATCCAGCTCATGGTGGACATGTGCCGAAGGCTCAGGAGAGAGCTGCTAGGTCCGGACGTCAAGGTCCCCGGCCTAAGCAGGAGATGAGAGCCCCTAGGAGGGAGACTAGGCCTAGAGGTCCAGCACCTCAGCTTGTTAGGCCTAGGCAGGAGAGAGCTCCGAGGAGAGACGCTAGAGCAGTTGAGCCCCAGGCTCCTAGGCGTAAATCTCGTAGAGAGCGTGCCCGACGGGGTCCTGCTTTTGCAGGTAATGGACCCCGTGGCGGAGGCTTAGTTGAGCGCTTTCCCCCACCGCAGTTTGAGTACCGCGGTGAGCGCTTCTTCCCCAGCGGACCACGTTTTCCTGTACGTGGTGATCGCTACCCCCGTAGACAGGCTAGGAATAGTTTTTACACTGACCGTTCTTTTGAGCAGCCGGCCCAACACTGGTATTCTCCTTACTTCACTAACCCCAGTGTTGGACCGTATCCTCACCCTATGTCTTTTTATTGATGTAGGTGAGACGGTTGGAGGACATTTGGTTGGTGGATTCTGGTTGCTCGAGGCACATGACCGGAAACGCCAAGTGGTTCTCCAGCCTTAGCCCGGTCGCCGGAAAGGAGTACATAACCTTCGGCGACAATAGTAAAGGTAAGGTATTGTCTCGTGGGACGGTGCGGGTTAATGAGCACTTTGTGTTGCGCGATGTTGCTCTTGTTTCTAACCTGCATTTTAACCTTCTTTCTGTTTCGCAACTTTTTGATGATGACTATGAGATTCGTTTTAAACCGAACCTTAGTCGCATCTTAGATCCTCAGGGCGATCTTGTATGTCTGATTTCGCCCTTTGGGAAAGTCTTTCACGCGAATTTCTCGGAGTCGTTTGGTTCTTCTCGCTGTCTTTTGGCTAGTCCTTCTTCCTCCGATCTTTGAAAGTGGCATAGGAGGCTCGGTCATTTAAGCTTCGACTTGCTTGCAAGACTTAGCTCACTTGGCCTAATCCGAGGATTGCCCAAGCTTTCGATGGAGAAGGATCTAGTTTGCCATTCTTGCAGACATGGGAAGATGGTTGCCGCTCCCCACCATCCAGTGACTAAGGTCATGACCTCGCACCCCGGAGAGCTTTTACACATGGACCTTGTTGGTCCGGCTCGGGTGAGCTCGGTTGGTGGCAAGTGGTATGTTTTGGTTGTTGTTGACGACTTTTCGAGATACTCGTGGGTCTTCTTTTTGACTGAGAAGACTGAGACTTTCTCATTCGCTCGCAATCTGATTTTGCGTCTTCAGAACGAGTTCCCTTTGAACTCGATGCGAGCTATTAGAAGTGATAATGGTTCCGAATTCAAAAATTCGGATTTTGAGAAGTTTTGTAACCGCCTTGGCTTGGAGCATCAGTTTTCTTCCCCCTACACACCGCCCCAAAATGGTGTTGTAGAGAGGAAGAATCGGACCCTTGTTGAGATGGCCAGGACGATGCTTGATGAGCATAGGACTCCTAGGCGCTATTGGGCCGAAGCTATGAACACTGCATGCTATATTTCCAATCGCATTTTTCTGAGAGCTTTCTTGAAAAAGACTTCTTATGAGTTGCGTTTTGGCAAACTGCCCAAGGTGAGTTATTTTCGAGTTTTTGGTTGCCATTGTTTTATACTCAAAAAGGGCAACTTGGACAAATTTGAATCTCGTTCTTCTGACGGTGTGTTTTTGTGTTATGGCACTCACACTCGAGCTTATCGTGTACTTAACCTTGACACTAACCGAGTCATGGAGACATCCGATGTCACCTTCGACGAGACCATGGTTTGTCCTTCTTCTCGTTTTGAGCGTGCAGGTGATCATGAGGTTGGTGAGCCTCTTTTTGATGACGAGGACGAGGGTGCTGAAGGTATGGATGATCCAGCACCCCCTCCACCTGCCGCGCCGCAAAGAGCGGCCTCGACGACGACTCACGGCCCCGACACCTCTTCTTCCTGGGGGCCGTGGGATCCGCCACCCCGAGCGGTACCATTTGTACCTGGGGAGGCACCAGCTGCTGTTGAGGGGGAGGCTACTTCAGCTCGGGAGGCGCCACGACATATCCAGCGCCAGCACCCGCCTCAGCAGATGATCGGCAACATCGACGAACGGGTCACTCGGTCCAGGTCACAGCAAATCTCGCACTTCGCTCATTCTGCTTTTGTTGCTAATTTTGATCCCCGAGATGTTGGACACGCTTTGACGGATCCGGATTGGGTTAATGCCATGCATGAGGAGTTAGAAAATTTTGAGCGAAATCGGGTTTGGGTTCTAGTTCCACCTCCACCTGACTGTAAGCCTATTGGGACAAAATGGGTTTTCAAAAACAAGCAAGGAGAGGATGGCCATGTTGTGAGAAACAAGGCCCGGCTTGTAGCGAAAGGCTATAGTCAGAAGGAAGGGATAGATTATGAGGAAACCTTCGCTCCTGTAGCACGTTTGGAGGCTATTAGGATACTCTTGGCTTATGCTGCATCCAGAGGTTTCAAACTTTTTCAAATGGATGTCAAGAGTGCTTTTTTAAACGGCTACATAGAGGAGGAGGTTTATGTTGAGCAACCCCCCGGTTTTGAAAATCCCAAGTTTCCAAACCACGTTTTTAAACTTCACAAAGCTTTGTATGGTTTGAAACAAGCCCCTAGAGCCTGGTATGATAGGTTGAAAACCTTTTTGCTTGCTAAGGGTTTTAAAATGAGATGTGTAGATAAGACGCTCTTTCTCCTCCGGCAAGGCAAAGACACGCTCTTGGTCCAGATTTACGTGGATGATATCATTTTCGGTGGTTCGTCTCACGCTTTGGTTGCCAAGTTTGCAGATACTATGAGCAGGGAGTTCGAGATGAGCATGATGGGCGAGCTGACATTCTTTCTCGGGTTGCAAATTAAGCAATCCCGAGAGGGGACGTTTGTGCACCAGGGCAAGTACACGAAGGACTTGCTGAAGCGATTCGATATGGGTGAGGCCAAGCCTCTTCCAACACCCATGTCGACGACGACTGCCCTGGATGCGGATGTGGACGGAGAAGCAGTGGACCAGAAGGAGTACCGCAGTATGATCGGGTCACTTCTCTACCTGACGGCAACACGCTCAGACATTCAGTTCGCGGTGTGTCTGTGCGCGCGCTTTCAGGCGTCGCCGCGCACTTCTCACCGTCAGGCGGTGAAGCGCATCTTCAGGTACCTTCGTTTCACTCCTGAGTTTGGGATTTGGTATTCTGCTTCCTCCACCCTCTCGCTTTGCGGTTATTCCGATGCCGATTTTGCTGGTTGCCATATTGAGCGCAAGTCCACTTCTGGGACTTGCCAATTTATTGGTTCTTCTCTTGTTTCGTGGTCTTCTCGCAAGCAGTCTAGTGTCGCTCAGTCCACTACAGAGGCTGAATATGTTGCTGCGGCTAGCTGCTGTTCCCAGTTACTCTGGATGATGGCCACTTTGCGTGATTTTGGTTTGAGCTTTTCTCGCGTGCCTTTGCTTTGTGACAGCACGAGTGCTATTAGCGTTGCTAAGAACCCCGTGCTTCACTCGAAAACCAAACACATTGATGTGCGCTTTCATTTCTTGCGAGACCACCAGGAGAAGGGTGATATCGACCTTCGCCATGTCGATACTCATCACCAACTGGCTGATATTTTCACCAAGCCTTTAGACGAATCGACCTTTAATCGGTTGAGGGGTGAGCTTGGTGTGTGTTTCCCCTTTTAGATGGGGGAAACATTTTGGATCTTGTATATTTGACTGACTCTTTTGTCTTTCTTTTCTTTTGCCTTTTAGCATACGCATTTACATTCTGAGCTTCATGTTTATAATCACTAGAATGTAACTATGCTCTATTTAGTATGCTCCGATGCTTATATGGATGCTTGTAGCTTATGCTCTTCCTGATCACTAGTACATGTTATGAGCTGAGCTATTTTGGAATGGTGAATTTACTTAATAACTTACAATCTGAAAATGTTCACCATTGAGATATGCAACTAGCATGTGTAGGATATGTTGAGTTCACTCGTGCTTTTCATATATGCTAGGTTGCTATGTCTCTAGTTATGAGTCATTCACTTGCTTGGACTGTTCATATCATGTACAAAATTTGAACCAAGTTTTAGTGAATTGAAAAGATCGAGATGGGATTGCTTGTCAACACCTCATGGTATCGAGACTGTTTATCATTGCACTTTGAGTTAAACTTGAGCCGTGTAGTGTATGACCGAAACCGTAGCTTCAAGCTTCTGATTGCTTCGGCATAGGCTTCGCTCGGTTGAAAAGTTAGGCAAAGACAAGCTTTCAACCTCTCGCAATCACATGCTAAATAATTGAACTTGTGAAGTCTTCACCGCTGCAACTCCAATATAAAAATGAAATCACAAGTATATGCTTCATTCCTATGCATGATGATTGAACTTTGCTAGGGGTAGTTCACCTTGTATACATGTTTAGCACTTGTCTGGATTCCTATCTATACATGTGTAGTGCTATTCTGATGGTGACTATCTTTTTGGCTAAAAACTGCTCACTTGCTCATATGCATATTTCGTATGTGTGATCAGTTTGAGCCTTCGCTATTTGAGTGCTTAGTTGTGCCATTGGAGCTATACCGATTAGAGCATTTTTGCACTCTTTTGATTATATGCCTGAAGCTGCTAACTTGCATTTCTGACTTCATATGCATTTTAGAAGGGGGAGTTTTGTTGGCTCAAGGGAAGAGTTTGTGCTTGATAAGTGCATTTTCAACTAAGGGGGAGAGTTTTTGCAAATCATATGTCTCCTGGCGTTCAATTAAGGGGGAGTTTTTGCTAAGGGGGAGATTTTCAGATCTTTATGCTCTTCTCTTGTTGGACCTAAGGGGGAGTCCCGGGTTGCATGCACTTGTCGAGGGGAGTTTGCTAGTTGTGTTGAGCCGTTGCCTCTATCTTGAGGGACTAGCAAACATTTTCCTCAGTTGTGGTTCGGAGACCTTTTCGATTGTTTTTCAATTGGTTCGGAGTGGTTCTCGTGCTAGTTGTGTTGAGCCTCTGTGCCTCTATCCTGAGGGACTAGCACTTTGCCATTTTTTCTTTTTTTTTAGCTCCGATTTTCAATTGGTTTTCTGCTAGCGGTGTTGAGCCTGTTCTACCTCTTCTTGAGGGCTAGCTTTGCTTTGCTTGGTCGCGTCGAGCCGTTGCCCATGTCTTTGGGGACCAAGTTCTCGCTTCTTCCACTTGACCTTCTTCGGCTTTGCTATGCTTTTGGGTCATTTGGTTGAGTTCTCTTCCTCTCCTTCCTCCTACCTTCTTTCATTTCATGATTTGTGTGTGTAGTTGACAATGCACTCATCAAGGGGGAGATTGCGGATACATGGGTGTATGCCGAGTCTCTGAGTGATGAGTGATTGTCAACGGGTTTGATCGCATGTTCTTTGGCTTGTGTTGTGCAGGTGTCGAGCATGGAGACAGTGATCGAGGGCAAGGTGAAGGTCAAGTTGAGACGTGTCGTGCCGATGGACTGGGTGCGATGAAGGATGGGTGTGCCGTGCGGCGGACGTGCCATGCCGATGGATCGAGCAGTGAAGGGCGGACGTAAGGCTTGGACTGAGGGACCGGAGTGCCTGAGGATCAGCTGTGGTGGCTGGCAGCCTGGGACAGCAACGAGCGGAGACTTGCGGGGCACGGTGTTGCTCGGGTCGAGGACCTGGGGACTCGTGTCGGTGGACGGGGTGCACGGGCGGTGCATCCCCTCTACAGCTCCGGTTTGGTGGTTGAGCCAGGGAAAAACCACCGGGTGGACGGTTTCCGAGTTTGGGCCTCAAAACTCGGGTGCTCGGTTTCCAGGTTGAGCCACAAAACCTGGGCGCGGATGGTTTCCGAGTTTGGCCACAAAACTCGGGTGATGGGCCGGTTTTCGAGTTTGGGCCTCAAAACTCGGGCGCTGCGGGTTTCTGAGTTTGGGCCACAAAACTCAGGCTGGTGAGCTGGTTTCCCGATTTGGGCCTCAAAACCGGGGGTTGCTGGAAAAGGCTGGTTTCCCGGTTTGGGCCACAAAACCGGGGGTGCAGAGCGAGGGCGGCACGTGGCGGCGATCCAGAGGTTGCGTCGAGGCAACGCTTCGGTTCGAGCGGGCGTGGCCGTCGGATCTACCTACCACCGCGGGTTGGACCAGAATAGCCTTAGGGTTTAGCTGGTTCGCTCTGTAATTAGTTTAGAGAGGGGTAGAGTAGGAAATAGGTTTAGTCTAGGTTAGTATAAGTAGTCCAGGGGAGACACCCTCCTCCCCATCTCAGTTATTTCAGTTTTAGCCATCTCATTTGCTTCCTGCACTTAGGGTTTCCTGCTCTCCCATCCCCTGCTGTAGCTGAGATCCGCAGAGAGACTTGCAACTCTGTGTACTGTTGATTTTGAGGAAAGGAGGCCGTAACCTCCTTGTCGTAGCGTGTGTTTGCGCTTCGGCTTGCAATTCGTGGGTGTGATTCACGTTTTGTTCGTGTTCTTCGCGGAATCCTTTTTCCCCACGATTTTCCCATCGCTTGATCTCTTAGCTCGGTTCATTTTTTGCAATTCCGTTTGAACTGGTTTGTTCTAGATCGTGAGGCACTTCTTTCCACCGAAGGAATCATCCTCTAACCTCACGGTCTAGGAGATCGATCGATTTTTCATTTCGGGTCAAGTTTTCTCCCTTCCCCCGAAATTCTTTGATTCATCGATTTGGAGATAGGTTCGAGCCATGATCTCTTAGAGATAGCTCACTATACTCTTTGTGACTCTTCTCACCAAGTTTGATCCCTAGAGGATTTGTTTTGGGTGAGATCGAGTCGAATCGGTGAACTAACAGCCTGAATCGGGGTGACCGGACGCTGCCTGTTCAACGACCGGACGCTGTCAGTGAGTCCAGTCGATGAACACCTTCGCTGTGTTCGGTTCGTGACTTGACCGGACGCACCTTTCGCTAAGTGACCGGACTCGCTCATTGTACTGTTCACTTGGCTTGTTTTTTTGTGACCGGACGCACTGCTCTCGACCGGACGCTCGTCTCTGGTGAGTCCGGTCAGAAACAGTAAGCTCCGAAAACTGCTTTTGCACGACCGGACGCGTCCGGTGGTCAGTGACCGGACGCAGGCAGAGTCCGGTCAGTGCTGATTCGACGCGTTTTCGTCCGCGGTTTGTTCGTCCGTCTTTCGATTCGAGATCCCTTTGGTGCGTTGGATTCCTAACTTCGTGCTCTACAGAATTTGGGCTTCCCGCTTTACAAAATAGCCTGAATCCCCCTCGCGTTGCTCGGGGGAGGTTGAGGTTACCCAAAACCCATCCTGTCACTAGTTGACTTGCGTGAACTTGGGTGAGGAAGTTTTTGTGGTGCCTCGCTGTGATCCTAGGGATCATCCACTCTCTTCCAAGGGTCGTGGGCATCACGTTTTCGGTAGTAGCTCTTGGGGATTGATTTTGGGACACTTGGCCAAAGTTTCGTGAGAAATTTTATTGGCTCCCATTCACCCCCCCTCTGGTCGCCTTGCTTTTGCATTCTCGGTCCTTCACTCTCTAACATGGTAACCTATCCCTCGAGACACATCACACCTCCCTCGAGCAGCGCCAGACATCGGATACCAGCCCCATACTATGCATTTAATGCGCCCACCTACTCCGGTCACATCCTCCGGTACAGGCGCGCTGCGTCCACCTACTCCGGTCACATCCTCTGGTACATGGCGTATGCCACAGTGAATCAGGGCCGGAGTCAAACCTCATTTTCACCACAAGCATGGGCAAAAAGGCACAAGTATAGCACTGTTAGGCCATACCCTGCACTGTAGCACCCTCGAGCCACATCTCGAGACCTGGATTCCCATTGTACGGCCGGGTTTTCCGGGACTTGCCCATACCTGCGGGGGCTCGAGCCCCCCATAGGCGTCACCTCGAGGCCGGCCCTGCGCCCCTCGAGCCCTGACTGCTTTCATGCTATTGGAGGACTGGTACCCCAAGACCCGAAGGGACCCTGCCACGTCTTGCACGTGCCGGAATGGGCACTGCATGGCCTCCACGTCGCCACGCCTCCACGTCCGCGCCCGGGATGGAAGCAAGCTTCAAGGACGCCTCAACAGCAACCCCCACGCCGACTCCAGTGACCTTGACAAGACAGAATTCCAACCCTTCGCCGTATTGGGCGTTGCACATGTCACTCCTGTGAACCCTGGCCTCCTCTTGTTCTATAAAAGAGGACACCAGGGCCCTTCACGCAGACGGGTCGACACGAGTCCACACGACACACACACGAGTCCAGACTCTCGTCTACGCTCGTTGAGCTTGTATTGCCCCTGTGCAAGCACTTAGGTGCAAGTAATACAAGAACCTCCTCCCCCCGCTGGACATAGGGCCTTCTTTGCCCGAACCAGGATAAACCCTTGTGTCATCTTGCATCACCATCCAGGAAGAGAGCACGCGATCATATTACTAGTTGGTGTCATACCCCCGGGGTCAAAACACCGACAGTTGGTGCGCCAGGTAGGGGTCTTCGCGTGTTAGAGTCGATTTCTCGTTGTTTTCTGGATGGCTTCTTCCACTCCTTCGTTCTCTGCTGGTGCCATCATCTGGTTCAGGAACCTCGAGTTCCTGGCCACCGGCAGCGGCAACGAGCTGACCCTGCTCTCCACGGAGAGCCCGAGCGGAAGGCGTGTCACGCCACCCCGCGCGGGGGGCATGGCGCGCCGCCCGCACCACCACGCGTCGCCACCTTGTGAGCGGCGCCGTCGTCACCATCGTCGCCAGGCACAGGCGGTGCCCGCGGCATACACCCACTTCCCCGCGGCCGGCGAAGAGCCCCCGAGGAGAAACCTGCCCGGCGCGCGGCCGGAGACTTCTAGGGTGCGCGCGCACTCTCCTAGCGAGTTCGCGTTCGTCATGCGCACGGACCGGGAGCCTGGCCAGAGGCCCCCGAGCCGTGCTCCGTCGACACCACCTGGCTTCCTCCCGCTCGGGGTGTACCGCGCTCAACGCCAGCAGCCCCCCGTTTGGCCTCAACAACTCCGCAGCTGTCTACGCCCACCACCTCGACGAGCGCCGTCAGGACCGGGCGGCGGCAGAGCGGGAGGAATGTCCGGGCGTGATCCTACGAGCCACCACTGACTTGGAGATCGTCTACCCCACGCACGTCGACCGCGGCTTCTCACGAGTCGTCGAGCCACTCCGGCGAGCCACCATCGGAGAGTGGTACCGCGAGCTGCAGTCCTAGCACGAGCCAGGGCAGCGCGACATCAATAGCTCTGACTCCGACGAGTACGACTACCATGACTCTGACCTCTGGGATCCCACCAGGGAGTGCTTCCAGCTCGAGGGGGTCGTGGGCGATGCCGAGGACGACGATGACGACCCCAGGCCAGCGCTCAACCTCGAAGAGCCCAACGACGTGGCTACGGCGGGTGGACCACACGTTCAGGGGAAGAACGAACCCCCGGCACCGGATGCACCACCTCAGCACAACGACGATCGGGCGGCGCAGCTCGCACAGCTGCGGGAGGCGATCACCAATGCTGAGGAGGACCGACAACGCCTGCTGCAGCTCGAGCAAACTCTTGTGCAGGAACAAGCCCAGCCCCGAGGCGCCGGCGCTCGTGGCCGCGCTCGAGAGGTCTGCCGGCAGATCCTCGAGGAGGGGGCACCAGCACGCCCCGAGGTGCGCTTCCCACGAGCTGGGAAGAACGTGGTGGCGGTCGCGATGCTGCTCCGTGATCTACCCGCCATCTCCAACCCTGACGCCAGGCGCATGCTCGGGGAAATGAAAAACCTCCTCGAGACAGCCGCTCTGCAGCAGGCCGAGAGCTCAGTCTCGCGCCGGCGCAGAGCGGCCTCGGGGAAGCCAGCAGGCACGCCCCGCAATGAGCGTGAGACGTCCGTCCACCAGCCGGACGCCTCTCGAGCCAGGCCAGTCCAGGAGCGGGTCGTCGACAACCGGCCACCTCGAGACCCCAATGACGCCCGCAACAAAATCAACCGCCGGCGCAAGGACAAAGGGGCCGAGGAGCATGGCTATAGTGCCCATCGAGGGGGCACTATGACAGTGACGAGGACCGGCAAGCCCTCGAGCCCCCTGGCCCCAGGGTCTTCAGCCGGGCCTTCCGCAGCTCAACCCTCCCCGACCGCTTTCGACCACCGACCAACATCGTGAAGTATGACGGGGAGGTCGAGCCCAAGCTATGGCTCTCCGACTTCTGCCTGGGCTGCCAACTGGGCAGGGCGAAGAGCGATGACCGTGTGATCATACGCCAGCTCCCACTCTACCTCTCAAACACCGCCCGTTGGTGGCTCGAGGTGCTCCCGCCGGATCAGATCCACGACTGGGCTGACCTAGTCAGGGTCTTCGATGGGAATTTCAAGGGGACTTGCGTGTGCCCAGGCAACCCCTGGGATCTACGACGTTGCAGACAGACAGCGGATGAGCCCCTCTGCGACTTCGCTCGGCGATTCTCGAAGCAACGCCTCGAGCTCCCCCACGTGCCTGATGAGGATGTCATCTCAGCGTTCCTCGCGGGCACGACATGCCAAGAGCTAGTCCACGAGCTAGGGCGCTACCATCCCAGGACGGTCGAGGATCTGATGGATCGTGTCACCAGCTTTGCCTCAGGCGACGAGGCAGTGGGGGCCTTCTTTGGCTGCTCCACGGACAAAGGCAAGGCGGTGGCCACGCCGGAGGGCTCGAGCAAGGGCAACAACGTCAAGAACCGCAACAACAGCAACAAAAAGAAGAAGAACAAAGGCAAAGGTCAGAAGGCGAAGCGCGACGCCGATGACGACGACGATGAAGAAGTGCTCGTGGGCGCCCTCGAGCATAAGAAGCCTCGAGTCCCCCCTGACGGGGCTGTCTTCGACAAAATGCTCGAGGACCCCTGCCCTTATCACAAGGGTCCCATGAATCACAAGTTGAAGGACTGCCGAATGGTGAAGGGCTTCTACTCCAAGCTCGGCGACAAGAAGGAATACGCGCCTAAGGGCAAGGACAACAATCGACGCGATGACGGGGACGCGGACGGCAACTTCCCCCCGGTGCGCGACTACTTCATGATCTACGGGGGCCCAACCGTCGGGCTCTCAGCTCGAGAGAGAAAGAAGGAGCGCCGGGAGGTCTTTGCACTCTGCCACGACGCCCCCCGGTATCTTGACTGGTCTGATGCGCCGATCACGTTCGACCGTGATGACCATCCGGACCATGTCATAAATCTGGGGGCGTACCCCCTCGTCGTCGACCCTGTCATCGTCGACGTACGGTTCTCCAAGGTGTTGATGGATGGGGGCTCGAGCCTCAACATCATATACCTCGAGACCCTTGACCTCCTGGGGATTTCGAGGGACCAGCTCCGACCCAGTGTCGGGGGGTTCCATGGAGTCGTACCAGGGAAGAAGGCCCACCCCCTCGGGCGCATCGACCTACCTGTTTGCTTTGGCACGCCGGCCAACTTCCGCCGGGAAACGCTCACCTTCGAGGTGGTTGGGTTCCAAGGGACCTACCACGCCATCATCGACAGGCCTGGCTACGCCAAGTTCATGGCGGTCCCCAACTACACAAACTTGAAGCTCAAGATGCTGGGGCCGAAAGGGGTCATCACCGTCGACACCTCCTATGAACACGCGTACCACTGCGACGTGGAGTGCGTCGAGCATGGGGAGGCCAATGTCCAAGTCGACTCGCTCGAGGCCCTAGCTGCCCTGGCCACCGAGGCCCCTGAAGCAAAGCGCCACGCCGGCACCTTCGAGCCGGCAGAGCACACCAAACAGATACCCATCGACCCGACCTCGACCGACGGCAAGACGCTGGCCATCAGTGCCAGCCTCGAGCCTAAATAGGAAGCAGTGCTCGTCGACTTTCTCCGCGCGAACATCGACATGTTTGCATGGAGCCCCTCGGACATGCCAGGCATACCGAGGGGAGTCGCCGAGCACGCCTTGGAGATCCAGGCCGGGTCCAAACCGGTGAAGCAACGCCTGCGCCGCTTCGACGAGGAGAAGCGTAGGATCATCGGCGAAGAGGTGTACAAGCTTTTGGCGGCTGGATTCATCAAGGAGGTATTTCACCCGGAGTGGCTAGCTAGCCCTGTACTAGTTAGGAAAAAGAATGGAAAAATGCAGATGTGTGTAGACTACACTGGTTTGAATAAAGCATGTCTAAAAGTTCCATTTCCTTTACCTAGAATTGATCAGATTGTCGATTCCACTGTGGGGTGTGAAGTACTTTCATTTCTCGATGCGTATTCCGGCTACCACCAGATTAAGATGAAAGAATCCGACGAGCTCACTACCTCTTTTATTACGCTTTTGGTATGTATTGCTATGTTACAATGCCCTTCGGCCTTCGAAACGTCGGGGCAACATATCAGCGTTGTATGCAGCATGTCTTTGGCGAACACATAGGCAAAACCGTCGAGGCCTACGTCGATGACATCGTGGTTAAGACCAAGAAAGTCGGGGACCTCATCAGCGATCTCGAGACCACGTTCGAGTGCCTCCGGGCCAAGAATGTGAAACTCAACCCTGAGAAATGTGTCTTTGGTGTGCCTCGAGGCATGCTACTTGGCTACATTGTCTCACATGGGGGATCGAGGCCAACCCCGAAAAGATCTCAGCAGTCACGAGGATGGGCCCAATTCGAGACCTCAAGGGCGTACAGAAAGTGACAGGCTGTCTAGCCGCCCTCAGCAGGTTCATCTCGAGGCTAGGGAAAAGGCGCTACCCCTCTACCGCCTGCTGAAGAAAATGGAACGCTTTGCATGGATCGTCGAAGCCGAGGAGGCCCTAACCAAGTTGAAGGGGTTGCTGACTTCCGCGCCAGTTCTCGTGCCACCACGACCAGCCCAGGGTGATGATCCCCCCGAGCCTCTCCTCCTCTACGTGGCTGCAACCACCCAGGTGGTCAGCGCGGTCGTAGTCGTCGAGAGACACGAGGAGGGTCACGCGCTACCAGTCCAACGGCCGGTGTACTTCATCAGTGAGGTGCTCTTCGAGGCCAAGGTCCGGTACCCACACATCCAGAAGTTGCTCTACGGCATCATCATCACGAGGCGCAAGCTCCAGCATTATTTCCTTGCTCATCCCATGACGGTGGTATCGTCCTTCCCCCTCGGAGAGATCATCAACAACCGGGAGGCCACGGGGCGCATCGCCAAGTGGTCTGCCGAGCTGATGGGGGAGGCCATCACCTACGCTCCACGAAAAGCCATCAAGTCGCAAGCGTTGGCGGATTTCGTTGCTGAGTGGACCGACACCCAGCTCCTGCTGGCACAAATCCAAGCCGAGCTCTGGACTATGTACTTCGACGGGTTCCTCATGAAGACAGGGGCAGGCGGAGGCCTGCTCTTCATCTCGCCCCTCAGAGTCCACATGCGCTACCTGCTGCGCTTGCACTTCCCCGCCTCCAACAACGTCGCTGAGTATGAGGCCCTCATCAACGGGCTGCATATCGCCCTCGATCTTGGGGTCCGACGCCTCAATGTTCGAGGGGACTCGTAGCTCGTCATCAACCAGGTCATGAAGGCCTCGAGCTGCATCGATCCCAAGATGGAAGCATACTGCAGAGAAGTGCGCAAGCTAGAAGACAAGTTCTACGGCCTCGAGCTCAACCACATCGCTCGAAAGTACAACGAGGCCGCAGACGAGCTGGATAAGTTAGCATCCACGCGCGGCACCGTCCCACCAGATGTCTTCTCGAGGGACATTTTCGAGCCATCCGTCAAAATCGGCCCGGGGGCTGGCCCCTCGACGCCACCCCTCGAGTCGGACATGAGGGCTCGACCTTCAACGCCACCCCTCGAAGAAAACCCCTCGACATCCGCTAAGGCGATGCAGATCGACGCACCCGCCTCTTCTTCATCACGACCCCTCGACTGGCGGACGCCCTTCCTCGACTACCTGATGCAAGGCGTGCTACCAGAAGACAAGACGGAGGCCCGACGCATCGCTCGAAGGGCCAAGACCTACGTCATCTACGGTGACGAACGAGAGCTGTACCGTCGAAGCCCATCAGGAATCCTTCAGCGCTGCATCCCCCTCGAGGAAGGACGTAGGCTCCTCGACGACATACACTTGGGGGCTTGCGGCCATCACGCAGTGCCAAGGACCTTGGTGGGGAACGCCTTCCGCCAAGGCTTCTACTAGCCAACCGCCATTGGAGACGCCAAGCGCCTAGTTCGAGCCTGCCAAGGGTGTCAGTTCTACGCCAAGCAAACGCATCAGCTCGTGCACGCCCTGCAGATGATCCCCATCACATGGCCGTTTGCCGTCTGGGGGCTCGACCTCGTGGGTCCCCTCAAGATGACAAATGGAAAGTACACGCATGTGCTCGTGGCCGTCGACAAATTCACCAAGTGGATCGAGGCTAAGCCTATAGGCAACCCCACCTCCGAGAAGGCCGTCGAATTCATCTCCGACATCATGTACCGGTTTCGGGTGCCTAACGTCATCATCACCGACAATGGCACACAATTCATGGGCAAAAAGTTTACCAACTTCTGCGATGACAACAACATCCGCGTGAACTAGGCCTCGGTCGCATACCCTCAATGCAACGGGCAGGTCGAGCGCGCCAACGACATGATACTCCACGGGCTGAAGCCGAGGCTGTTCAAGACCCTCAAGAATTTTGGAAAGAGGTGGGCTGCAGAGCTCCCCTCGGTGTTGTGGGGCCTCAGGACTACGCCGAGTCGAGCCACCGGGTTCACTCCGTTCTTCCTAACCTACGGTGCCGAGGCTGTCTTGCCTACGGACCTCGAGTATGGCTCCCCTCGACTTCGAGCCTACAACGAGCAAACCAACGACGAGAGGCTCGCCAATGCCAAGGACCAGCTCGAGGAGGCTCGAGACGTGGCGCTCATCAACTCTGCGCGCTACCAGCAAACACTTCGACGCTACCACGACAAGCACGTGCGCAAAAGGGACCTGGCGGTGGGGGACCTCGTGCTTCGACGGCTGCAAGATAATCGAGGGTGCCACAAGCTCACCCCTCCATGAGAGGGCCCATACACCATAGCTAAGGTGCTCAAGCCAGGAACATACAAGCTCTATGACGGTCAAGGCAGGATCCTGGTGAATGCGTGGAACATATCTCAGCTACGTCGCTTCAACCCTTAAGGGCCTCAAGGCCTTGTACATTTTGTTGCTTTGTACAAACGCATTGTCTTTCATTTTACTTAGCAACTTAAGGTAGCCTCGACCCTGCCTTGCTCAGGGTTGAGCCTCCCTCGGGGGCTGACAGGGGGGACCCCCCATACTCCGGAAAAAATGCACTTTTCTTTTCAAAAATTCAACCCTTATCTCGATTCGTATCTCGAGCGTACTAGCAATGTCTAAGTCCGTAGATACCTCAAGCCTCCAAGAGGCGGGGGGCATCGACGTAGACGGCCACCCACGCCCCCGGGCTATGGTACCCTACCTACGCCTCCCCTCGAGGAACTCGTGACGCGTATCGAAAGAACATAGACCAAGCCGGTAGAAACTCGAGCTAGCGACAAAGAGAAATGATCGAATAAATTTGAAAAGAAAATAGCTTCTTTAAACAAATAAGTCATACGCATATGTTGGCCTCGACGGGCCATAAGTCATAACATGAATTTTTACAAAGGCCTCGAAGCCCAAATTTGGCACGCAGGCCTCATTCCTCATCAGTCTGGAACTCCTCCTCAAGATCTTCTGCTGCGGGCTCAGCCTCGATGTCCGGGCCAGGAGGAGGGGAGCCATCTACACCACTATCTGCAACGGGAGGCAACACGTCCTCCTTGAAGAGCTTTGCGAGCGCTGCCCCCGGCCTCTCCACCTTCTCCAGGATCTTGTCAACGCGGCGATCGTTCCACTCTTCGTCCTTCCCCTCGATCTCGACGAAGCCCTTGGCGATGACGTTGACCAGGTAGCGGAAGCCAGAGCGGACGGCTGCGAGCGCCTGCTTTACGCCATGGTGGAGAGCGCTCTTGACGCGGTCCGGTGCGGCCACGTCGAAGAAGCACAGGGCATAGACCAGGGCGTCGCCTCGAGCCACCGCGCCCTCTGTCGTGGCCACCGGGTCGGCACCCCACATGGAGCAGAGCCTGTCGAGGGTGCCGTGCGCCCGCTCTGCCACCATGGTCTCACCCTGGAGTTGCTCCACAAGAGTCTGATTCGTCTCACGGAGCTCCTCGGTGGTCTTCTCCAGATCTGTGCAACAAACAGAAGAGAGTAAGTCTGTGGCGTGGCAAGAATCTCGAAATCAAAGCAAGACAAAGCCTGAAGATTACGACAGTACCTTGGCAGCGCATGACCAGAGCATCAAAGTCACTGGTAAGGACCCTGACGCGCTGCTCGAGTGTATGCTTTTGGGACAGCACGTCAAGCTTAGGTGTGAAGCCTCCCCCTTAATGTGTGAAGGAGAGCTAAAATCTCAAATTGGCATTAGAGGCCAACATTCACATATTAAAAGTGTAACGTAGGTTCAGTTTCACATCTAATAGCTTTGTGGGGTGCAGAAAAGTTGTGTCAAGAATAAATACGTGATGCGAGTGACAGTTTATGCACATCAGAGTGGTTTGCTGCCTGTCAGCCAGAGCGGTACTGCCTGTCGGGGGACCACAAAAGGGGTACCCCCAATCAACGCAAAACAAATAAGTTAAACCTAGAGCACCAATTAATAAGAGACCTAACTAGTCTAACCCCCTAAAAACCAACCCCTCGAGCCCTACAACGCCGACCCACCGCCAGGAAGCCCGGGCCCGCCAAAGCCTTACCGACCGCCTCATGGTAGCCTACCTCTCGAGCCCCGGCACATAGGCCTCGAGCCCACTATAGCCGCACACCATTCCTCGAGACGCCACATGGGGACCTCGAGCCTCTCTGGGACCTCGAGCCTCTCTAACACGGTAACCTATCACTCGAGACACATCACACCTCCCTCGAGCAGCGCCAGACATCGGATACCAGCCCCATATTGCGCATTTAATGCGCCCACCTACTCCGGTCACATCCTCTGGTACAGGCGTGGTGCGTCCACCTACTCCGGTCACATCCTCTGGTACATGGCGTATGCCACAGTGAATCGGGGCCGGAGTCAAACCTCGTTTTCACCACAAGCATGGGCAAAAAGGCACAAGTACAGCACTGTTAGGCCATACCCTGCACTGTAGCACCCTCGAGCCACATCTCGAGACCTGGATTCCCGCTGTACGACCGGGTTTTCCGGGACTTGCCCATACCTGCGGGGGCTCGAGCCCCCCGTAGGCGCCACCTCGAGGCCGGCCCTGCGCCCCTCGAGCCCTGACTGCTTTCATGCTATTGGAGGACTGGTACCCCAAGACCCGGAGGGACCCTACCACGTCCTGTACGTGCCAGAATGGGCGTTGCACGGCCTCCATGTCGCCATGCCTCCACGTCCACGCCCGGGATGGAAGCACGCTTCAAGGACGCCTCAACAGCAACCCCCACGCCGACTCCAGTGACCTCGACAAGACAGAATTCCAACCCTTCGCCGTATTGGGCGTTGCACATGTCACTCCTGTGTAACCCTGGCCTCCTCTTGTTCTATAAAAGAGGACATCAGGGACCTTCACGCAGACGGGTCGACACGAGTCCACACGACACACACACGAGTCCAGACTCTCGTCTACGCTCGTTGAGCTTGTATTGCCCCTGTGCAAGCACTTAGGTGCAAGTAATACAAGAACCTCCTCCCCCCGCTGGACGTAGGGCCTTCTTTGCCCGAACCAGGATAAACCCTTATGTCATCTTGCATCACCATCCAGGAAGAGAGCACACGATCATATTACTAGTTGATGTCATACCCCCGGGGTCGAAACACCAACACTGCCGCTCTAGGCGCGGCACTGCCGGAGCCCGACACTGCCGGCCTTGGAGCGGCACTGCCGCTCAGGCTTCCAGACAGCAAACACAGCGGAAACTAAAATAGCCACAAAGCATAATAAATAATAGGTCTAAACAGAATATGACAAACTAAATAACTAAACAAACGTACATGTCAACATCCATATCTAAGAAGTAGCAACATAGAGTAATATTACAAAATAGAGTTTTGATCGAATCAAACTCTCTCACAACTCACAACTACTAAACGATGGGACATGAGAAAAGAAAGTGTTGTACCCCCTTCTCTTCACCTAATTCTCCCCGTTTGGCAACAAGTCACCAAAAAGAGAGAAATAGAGAGAAGAGAAGAGTGTCCAAACACTCACTCATCGTCAGAAGCTATCTTGTCCCACTGAACCTCCTCGGTCTCATCATCGCCATCGTCGTCGTCGTCATCGCCATCATCGTCGTCGTCAGAAGACTCTACAACGGCCTTCCCATGGCGATGGGTAGTGCTGGTGTAGCGTGTCAAGGTACGTGTAGAACGACGAGACGACTCAGACACTATCTCCTCCTGCTCCCCATCACCGTCTGAGTCTATATCATCTGAGTCAAGGCTGGAGAGGTCGAAGTGAGGTGGAGAGCAGGGTGGAGGTAACGGAGAACGACCCGCCCGCTCTCGCTCTGTGCGCTACTCAACAAGTGTCTGGTGAGCTGTCTAGGCTGCGTAGGTGCAAGTAGAGAAGATCGCCTTGATCCATTTGGCCAGCTTGCTCTTCTTCTTCCTCTGGGAGGAAGGGTGGGAGCTCTCTGGCCTGTCAACTGCTGATGCCCCTGTTGCTGCTCTCTTCTTCTCTGCCCTATATGGCTCATGCAACCCATCCTTAGTGAAGGTGTAGCCGGAGACCATCTCTATGATATACATGATGTAGGGGGCATAGAGCATTGCCTTCCTAGCATCCTCGGCTGCCACCTGAAGCTCAGTCCAAATGAAACTCGAAATGGAGAAGTGATTTGCCCTGGGAGCCATTCTAGCCAACATATTCCTGCCATATCCATATAGGTTAGAATGGGAACCCCCTTTGGGGTTGAGTCTGCCTGAAAAGGTTGTTTAACATATAATAGTAGCCCTTCAGCCCCTTGACCAACCCGTTTGCCTTCCGAGGATCCTCATACATGAAAGCAATCTCATTATCTGTCAATGTCCTCTCCTGGTGTAGACTATCAAGCTCTCTATCCTCGCTGCCCAAATCGAGGATCCTAGCAAAGGTCTCAAAAGTGACCTTGTAGTGATGACCCTCGGTCATCCAATGCATCTCCTCCACCACATTGTCCACATAGAGTGTGGCATGGAATTGATGGATGATCTCTGTGTTCAAATTGTAGCTGAAACCCATCAAGTCATACATATTCCTTGTCTTGCAAGCTGCCACTACCCTGTCAATGTCACGATCATGCTTGGCCTCCAAGTGCTCCCAATCAACATACTTCATACTTAGAATCTTTTGCTTCTTGGTATTATACAGGACTGAACGGTAGAAGTCAGAATGGAACTCATTCCAGAACCTGTAGTCAATGCCCATATCTTTCTGAAAGTTGTAGGGATTAAGCTGGCGCTGTGTCTTCACTGAGCTAAACTGCTGATAATAAGACACAGGCTGCTTGTCCTTGGTGTCCTGTGGAGGCCTCTCCTGCACATCCTCAGTGTATGCCTGCAAGTGTGTCCGGCTGACCTCTGCAAGATGCTCTGGTGTGTTGGGATAGAGATCGTCTCGAATCTGTCGCCCTTGCATCTGAAGGCGAGCCTCATCACAGATCTGTTGTCTTGTAGTCACATTCTCCCCTTGAGAACTGGAGCCACCTCTGCGAGATGGCTGCTTGCTCCTCCCCCTGAGCGGATCTAGCCTTTGCTTCGCCCTTCTCTTGTCACCTCCTCCTCCCGACATCTAAAATATGGAAATTGTGAATTAGAAGACTGCATAAGAGCTAGTAGGTTATAGTGAGGCAATAGACTTGGATGGATAGGGTGTTGCTTGGATCAAGCCCCTGCTCATGGTCCGGCACTGTCGCTCGAGGAGCGGCACTGCCGAGGCCTGGTACTGTCGCGCATTGCTGGCACTGCCGCGCGGGCAGGCCAGGTCTGAGCCGAGAAACACCACACCCATCACTTCTACTGCCTCCCTATCATCTACAAACCCTTCTACAACCTCTAAGTACAACAGCCATGGCGCATTTTACAAATCGGGAAAAACTAGGGTTAAGGATTTGAAATTTCACCTTGAGATGGAGAGGAAAGGGAAGAGAGCCCTTGGGGAAGGGAGACCGGTGCAGCAGTGGAGCGGAGCTCGGAGCCACGCCGTTGGTGGCCGAAAGTGCCGGGAGGGAGCCTGGAGTAGGGATGGCCGCCGGTCGCCCTGAGGTCGCCCGAGAGAGAGAGGAAGAGAAACTCACGGTCTTGGATAAGAATGAGGGAGAGAGAGAGGGTGAAACCGTAGGGTAAGAGTAGAAAAGGTTTTCCCTTTGGTCCCACATGGTAACAGTCGGTTCAAGCTGAACTGACAAGTCGCGACACTATCACGCCAGCCGCAGCACTGTCGGGGCCCGACACTTCCACGGTTGGTCCGGCACTGCCGGACTGTTACCACAGAACAGATTTATCTCTATGTTACTATATCTCTTCTATGAAGTGGACAAGTACTTCTTGCATGGTATGACCAGTGACAATCAATCAATACAGAACAATGGTCATTTCAAGCAAGTTTCTTTTCAAAGATTTTGAAACACAATGTATGAAAGTTTTGAAATCGGTTTTGCCTAGGTCATACTAGTTGATCAATCAAGCATGCTAGGTTTCAAACTATGTTACGAGAGTCAAGGATATTTAGTTCACTCCTCAAAGCACAAAACTGTGGCGTAACAGCCCTAATCCCATGGCCCACCGGTCCCTGTCATCCACTGACAGCCGAACTGATGTTATGTGTGATTAAGACTGTTCGTCACCGGGCTGCATCAGCGCCCATTGTCCGCAGGATCATCTCACCTTTCGGTTACAGCATTGGATACTTTTACAAATAACATCGGAATACAGAGCGGAAGACTTAAATAACATTAGTTTTACAAACCGAGGTTCCAAATAAGATGAGAGGTGCAGTTATTACAAACCATGTTCGGATAATCGAAAATAGGCAACGTAGCGGAGTACAACGAAATAAAGATACTTGTAATCACCCAGCCCGAGGGTGCACAACTATTCTTCGGCCTCATCGGCCTCTTCCTGGACGATGGTCATGCAGCAGGGCGCAAGACACATCGGGGACTCAGTCATACCTGCAGCATGGGTAACAAAACCCTGAGTACTGGGGTACTCAGCAAGACTTACCCGACTAAAGAAAAGGAAGAAGACTTAGGGATGAGAGGCTTAGGGTAGTCAAGGTAAGGCTTAAGCAAGATCAAGTATTTTGCAGAAAAAGCATTTTTGTAAACCTTGTTCTGTTTTTGGAAAGGTTCAAGTATTTCTCAATTCTTCATTGCTCATGATTCATTTTACCTTTCAAAATATTCCTAGTTGAGAACCACTCTCCGTTGACAGTCAGTGACCAAGTCTCCATAACCGAGGAGCAACGTTAATCCGGATAAATAATACTCAGCTGAGGATCCCTATCCACACTGCATATGTAGCACCCAAGCTTGCATATGCCAACTCGTCTTCCACGATTCCTCCAAGATTGGACCGGTCCTACGCCACCCGGAAGTACAGTACACCACTCCTATCCAGGTATGACGACCACGTGGGTACATGCTACTTCCGCCATCTCTCCACTCCCAGTGCGCGGTTGTCGGTCCCAATAAAGAATTCCTCGGAGCCAGAGCTTTCCGAAGTATGTGAATAGTTGCAAGTCTTGACTAGCAGGCCCCCATACGGATGGTCCCTAAATTTTTCCGCCAGCAACAAGCACCTCGGGACTCTAACCCAAGAGTACAGGTTCTGTCGGTTTTTCAACCCTGTCCCGGTCGGTGTCAACTGTTGAGTCCCGGACTACAACATGACGGCACCGTACGCTCGGACAACCTTTCCTCGCTGCTGACTAGGTACGGATCAGATACTTAGCCAACAGTCGGGAGTAAAGCCAAATTCCCATAAAAATTCTTTAAGTGATCACACTTTTGAAATTGGCATTTTTATTGCAAATCTATTGTATAGCATCGCTAAACATTTTGCAAATAGTTTTAAAACAGGGCAAGTGGATCTTCTGGTGGAGGTAAACAGTGCAGGTAATAGGTCATCACACAACTCCTATAACCTAATGCAGTAGTTTAACTCAAAGACATTTTAAGTAAACCTTTTATAAAAACAAGGAAGGGTTAAAATGCACCGGGGCTTGCCTTGAAGAGCAAAGAGGACAGGCTCGGGGTCGGCAGTGTAGGCGTCGGAGCTCGGGGTCACCTCGGTGGTAGGCTCGTCAGCGGCTGACTCGGCTTTGATGCCTTCTCCTTCGGTAACTATACGGATGCAATGATGTATGCTTATGAGGATGCTGACATAAACAAAATGGCACAGGACAATTCTACTGTTTCTAGAGTACAACTTTTCGGCGCGTAAGTAACTTCTAGTATAGACACAAAGTCACTTATCTCTACCCTTAAGAAAGATTAATCAAACTTATTAAACATCTTTTACCTGACCTAAACACAAGTCATTGCATGGCATCACAATCATCATAGACCAGTTGGGTGGGGGTCTATGAACAGCAAACAATCCAAAAGTCACATCACAGGGCATTCAATATAAACCCTAATCACTTTTCTATTTTTCTTAATTATTTAAAAAGGTCATTTTATGAAGTTGCTCCAAAAGGCCTCAAAATTCTACCAGAGACTAAGCATGACATAACTAGCGCATAAAAATTTACCTCATGATTTTTGGAGCTACACATGATTTTCTAAAAATCTAAAACCATTCATTTCTTAATTAAAAGAAGGATTTTTCATTTTCTAATTTTTGCAGAAAGGTAGAGTTTCTTATTTTTCTAAAATTCTACATAGTGCAAGGAGCATACCATATTTTTCTCAAGATTTATGGAACAACAGATTAATTCTCACAAAAAAGAGAAATAGAACACTATTCACATTTTTCAGAAAAAAGAAAAGAGCACTGTGCTCCTTCTTCGCAGGGCTCGGGCGAAACGGAAAACGATCGCTTCGTCCGAGACCTGGCTAGGAGGCTCGGGCGAGACGGAAACAATCGTCCGTTCGAGGCCTGGCTGGGAGGCTCGGGCGAGACGGAAATGCGGGTTCGTTCGAGGCTTGGCTCGGGCGAAGCGGAGGGTGCACGCTTGCTCGAGGCTAGGCTCGGCGAAGCGGTTTGGGTGTGTGAGTCCGCTCGAGGCCTGGCTCGAGCGAGACGGTGAGAGTGTGTGTTCGCTCGAGGCCTGGCTCGAGCGAAGTGGTGAGTGTGTCCGCTCGAGGCCTGGCTCGAGCGAGACGGGAAACGTGTGCTCGAGGCCTGGCTCGAGCTAACGGTGAACGCGTATCCGCTCGAGGCCTGGCTCGAGCTTTGCGCCGTGAAAGCAGAAACCGGGGGGCTTTGAGTGCTTACCACGGGAAGGAGGCAGGGCTCGGCGGGGCGGAACAAGGGTCGAAGGAGTGAGCTCGACGTTGGCGGTGCTTCGGCGGAGCTCTCTCGGCGGCGAGCGGCGTGCCAGCGGGTCTGTCCACCAAAAGAGATCGCCGAGGAGCGGTTAGGAGCGCACCAAGATGAGGAAGAGAGGGCGGGGGTCGGATGGATGAGAAGAAAACTCACGGCGACGAATTTTGCTGCTTACCGTGGCAAGACTGTTCGCCGGAGTCGGAGAAGAATCGCTTGCGCCGGCTAAAGGAGGGGCGGAGGGGTGAAATTGGTGGTTTGGGAAGGTGGAGAAGCTCCAGACGAAGGCAACGGCGGCTTCGGCGGGCTCTGGGGAGGCTTGGTGGCTCGGGTTCACAGAGCTCGCTGGTGGCGGAAGAACAGCGGCCGGCGGGTGGCTTTTATAGGCGTGCTCGGGGGCGGATAAGTGTCGCGTGCAGGCGGATAAGCTTGGCCGAAGCGTGCATAATCGATTGCATGCTGGCGGAAGGACGGGCGTGCACGCAGGGACAGGGCGTAAGCTCGCCGGCGTTGAACACGCGGCGGCGGCTTGCTGGGCACTGTGGGGGACGGAAGAGGAGGTCAGCGCTTTGCGCGTGCGGGGGCGGGGGCGGAATGATCACGCAGCCGCAGGCGGCAGGTTGGAGGCAGGCGGGGAGCGGCCAGACGCGCGGCACGCGCAGCGCCGGCGGCTCGGCCATGGCCGGGCCCCCCTAGCTCTAGGTTGCAGATGAACAGGGCTAGGTCTAGGGTTTGACTTAGAATTGATTTCTGTATTTTGCAAATTACTCCCAAAATTTGAACTGAGCTGCAAAAACTCAAAACACCAATGTTGTGCAGAAAAAAGAGATCTACAACTTTGCTTTTTGAACCAACTCTAAATTTTGAATCGTTTTTAAATTAATAAAAGAGGGGTAAAAACCAGGGTTTGGAAATCAGGGTTTTCCAAAAGGAGATTGAAATCTGTTTTTTGATTTTCGTTTTTGAACACACAACAAAGCTTCAAGACACTAAACTGCACAAGAATTACACAAAGCTAGGCACAGAGGTGAAATTACCGTTTTGCCCTTATAGGAGGATTTGGGCTTTTAGGGTTTTAGAAAAAGGAAACACTACACACAAAATACCTTTAGGAAAGGTAAAGGCAAGCAATCATAAGACAAACATTAATGCATGACAAGAATGATTATGACTTAAGATGATGACATGTTAGGTTAATTACAAATTAATCACCAGAGGTGTTACAGCCTTCCCCTCTAAAAGAAATCTCGCCCCGAGATTCTACGTCTTAAGAAGGACAAGGGTAAAACCTTATATCTACAGAGTATCGAGAAAGCCGGGATAGCTCTTTGCTAAGAAGTCTTCGGATTCCCAAGTGGCTTCTTCTTCAGAGTGTTGGTTCCACTGGACCTTGTACCATCTTGTGGTAGTCCTCCGGGTAACACGGTCCTTGTAATCCAACACACGAACTGGATATTCAGAGTATGACAGATCGGGTTCTAATTCAACACCTTCAACTTCCACCACGTGTTCAGGTACTCGGAGACACTTCTTGAGTTGGGAGACGTGAAACACATTATGGACTGCAGAAAGATGATCGGGCAATTTTAGCTTGTAAGCTACCTTGCCACAACGTTCCAGAATCTCAAACGGACCAATATAGCGGGGTGCTAACTTCCCCTTGACTCCAAAACGAGTAACTCCTTTGGTGGGTGAGACCTTCAGGTACACATAATCCCCGATCTGGAACTTCAGAGGTCGACGTCTCTTGTCAGCATAGCTCTTCTGTCGAGACTGCGCAATCTTCATATTCTCTTGTATTTGCTTGACTTTTTCTTCCATATCTTTTACTAGGTCAACTCCAAAGAATTCCCTTTCTCCAGGTTCAGACCAACTGAGAGGTGTACGACATCGGCGACCATACAGTGCTTCAAAGGGTGCCATTTTGATGCTCTCTTGATAACTGTTATTATACGAGAATTCTGCCAAGGGCAAACAGTTATCCCAAGTATCTGCAAAGGTGAGCACGTAGGCTCTCAACATATCCTCTAACACTTGGTTGACTCGCTCAGTTTGTCCATCCGTTTGTGGATGATATGCTGTGCTATGCAGTAGCTTGGTTCCAAGTGAGGTATGGAACGCTTTCCAGAACTTTGCGACAAACTAAGTACCACGATCAGAGACAATGGTCTTGGGTATGCCATGGAGTTTTACTATGTTGTTCTTGTACAAAGTGGCATAAGTGGGGACGGTGTAGCTGGTTTTTACTGGCAGGAAGTGAGCTTGCTTAGTGAGGCGATCCACGATCACCCAGATGGAATCAAAACCTCTTTGTGTCTTGGGTAGCCCATTGATAAAATCCATACTAATATCGTCCCATTTCCAAGCAGGTATAGGTAAAGGTTGCAATTCTCCTCCGGGCTTCATGTGCACAGCTTTGACTTTCTGACAAGTATCACAGTGAGCGACATATCGAGCGATCTCAATCTTCATCTTTGTCCACCAGAATCTCTGCCTCAAGTCCTGGTACATCTTGTTGCTGCCGGGGTGGATGGAGAATCTAGTCAAATGTGCTTCATCAAGGATTAACTGTCTCAGCTCAGGCACTTTGGGAACTACCAGTCGGTTCTTGAACCAAACCAATCCTGCATCATCAATCCTGAAACAATCCGCCTTTCCGGCTCGGACCCTTTCGATGATGTGCTTGATTCCAGGGTTATCTTTCTGTGCAGTGATGATCTGTTCCCTGATAGTGGTTTCTATCCTGATATTATTCAGAGTTCCTTGTGGAACCATTTCAATTCCCAGCTTCTCTAGTTCATAACACAGGGAAGAATCATAGGGTTTCATTACCAGACAGCTGCAATATGACTTGCGACTGAGCGCATCGGCGACCACATTCGCCTTACCCGGATGGTAATGTACTTCGAGATCATAGTCCTTAATTAATTCAAGCCATCTTCTATGTCTCATATTCAGTTCTTCTTGAGTGAAGATATACTTCAGGCTTTTGTGATCTGTGTACACATTGCAGGCACTACCCAACAAATAATGACGCCAGATCTTTAGGGCATGCACCACTGCTGCTAACTCAAGATCATGGGTTGGATAATTCTCTTCATGCCGCTTAAGCTGCCATGAGACATAAGCAATCACTCGTCCTTCTTGCATCAAAACACAGCCCAAACCAGTACCAGATGCATCATAGTAGACATCAAAGGGTTTTTCGATGTTCGGCGGGGCTAGCACTGGTGACGTGGTTAACAGTTTCTTCAATGTCTGAAAGGCTTGTTCACAAGCTGATGACCAGACAAACTTCACAGAATTCTTTACTAACTCGGTGATAGGCTTGGCGATTCTGGAGAAATCCGGAATGAAACGGCGATAATATCCAGCCATTCCCATGAAGCTGCGGACTTGGTGAACGGTGGTAGGTGGCTTCCAATCCAGAATGTCTGCCACCTTTCCGGGATCGACTGACACACCTTCCGCGGATAGGACATGACCAAGGAACTGTATCTGATCTAACCAGAACTCACATTTACTGAACTTGGCATAAAGCTGATGATCTCTGAGGCGGGTTAGAACGATACGAAGGTTTTCGGCATGCTCTTCAGGGGTCTTTGAGTAGACAAGGATGTCGTCAATGAACACGACCACAAATTTATCAAGCTCTGGCATGAATACAGAGTTCATGAGGTACATGAAGTGGGCAGGGGCATTGGTCAAACCAAAGGACACGACCAAGTACTCATATAGGCCGTATCTGGTGGTGAAAGCGGTTTTAGGAATGTCTTCGGGACGTATTTTTATTTGGTGGTAGCCAGATCTGAGGTCAATTTTGGAGAATATTCTGGCTCCAGCTAGTTGATCAAAAAGAAGGTCAATACGAGGCAAGGGATATTTATTTTTGATGGTGACTTCATTGAGTGGGCGATAATCAACGCATAACCTGAGACTTTTGTCTTTCTTCTTTACAAAGATTGCAGGACAGCCCCAAGGAGATGAACTTGGGCGAATGAAGCCCTTATCCAGCAAGTCTTGTAACTGGATTTTTAGCTCTGCCAACTCTCTGGGAGGCATTCGATAAGCTCTGCGGGATATAGGAGCAGTCCCAGGCTTTAGCTCTATGGCAAACTCAACATCACGGTCAGGAGGCAGACCAGGTAAGTCCTCTGGAAAAACATCAGGGAATTCACAGACCACGGGGATGTCTCTGGTTTCCAGAACATAGGTGGTATTCAAAAGTGTGGCTGCTGATTTTGGAGGCATTGGGAGTCGGAGAAGGAGTTTGGAGGTACTGTTGGGAATGTTCACTCTCACAACCCTATTCAGGATGTCAATCATGGCCTTATACTGGCACATCCAATTCATGCCTAGAATGACATCTATCTCCTGATCACGTAGCACTATCATGGTGGTAGGAAATACATGTTCCCCCAACATCACCGGTATATTGCGAACCACTTCCTTAGTACTTATATGCCCTCCAGGCGAAAATATACAGAAACTTTCTTTCAACTCCCCAAATGATATCCCATGCTTAGAGACAAACGTACGACTGATGAAGGAATGCGATGCACCAGAATCAAACAACACGACTGCGGGATGATTGGCAACGGGAAACCTACCGATCATGATGGGCTCTCCTTCTAGGATGTCGCCGACAGTGGTGTAGTAGACTTGCCCGTGCTTCTTGACAACTTTACCTTCTGAACATGCTGCTGCTGGACACGGTGCTGCTGCTGCTGAGATCCTCCAGGACCCTTCTGAGCATATCTCTTGGGCTTTGGGCACTCACGAGACCAGTGACCGACTTGGCCGCAGTTGTAGCAGGGATGGTTGTAAGCGGTTTGTGGGGTGGTGATACGAACACCTGGGGCGTTCGGCTGCGTGGCACTTTGCTGGTTGGCGTTGTGGGTGGTGGCCGCAGTACGGACGACCACTTGCTGGTGGGGGTAAGGTGGGCGATTTTGGTGGTGGCTAGGGTGATAAATGATCCTCTGGCGCTTGTGACTGCCAGAGAAACTGTTGGATCCTGCTTTCTTCTTCTTCTTTTCCTCTTGGTACTGACGATTGCTCTCCTCAAAAGCAACAGCCCGGTCAACGGCATCATGATACGAACCGGTCAGGTTATTAGACATACTTCTGCGGATCTTGGGGTGCAGTCCCCTAAGGAAACAGTCCCTCTTCTTTTCGTCTGTGTTGACGTATTCCGAGGCATACTGGCTAAGGTGGTTGAACTGACCCACATACTGCATCACTGTGGAGTCTTTCTGCTGCAGTGCCAGAAACTGATCAAGCTTCATCTTCATCAATCCGGAAGGGATATGATGTGCACGGAAAGCGGTGCGGAACTCTTCCCAGGTCAACTGATGACCTTCTGGCTGGGCAGCCAACAAGTTGGCATACCAAGCGCTTGCTGGACCACGAAGCTGCTGAGAAGCGAACCGGGGCTTCTGGGTGTCGGTGCAGTGAAGAAGACCAAACTTCTGCTCCATGGTGCAGAGCCAATCATCAGCTTCAAGGGGTTCATCGGCCTTGGTAAAGACTGGTGGACGGGTTTCGGTGAAATCCACATATGTGGTCTCGTTGTTGATGTTATGGCGACCACGGTGGCCATTGTTCTGCTGCCCCTGGTTTTGAGCCATCAGGTTAGCAGCGGGTGCCAAGGCTGCGATGGCATCTGCTAACGTAGCAGGTACAGGTGGAGGGTTTGGAAGGGCGGCACCCTCAGAACCTCCAGCTCCAGTGCGAGTGTTCACAGGCATCTGTTAAGCAACTTGGAACTTAGCATCCATTGATAAGGTTCTGAAAACAACTGACTAAAAAGCTTCACTGGTACAAAGGTAGATGACCGATAAAGATGACTTGACAGATAACAACAGACTGATAAGGGAAGAAGGTACGAAAAGAAAGATACAAACCCAACTTAGCAAAAGACAGACTAGCGCCCCCGAACCTAGACTAAGGGTTTAGGTAAGCAGGTGGTACAGACACACGGGATCTCCATCCTCTAACAATGAGTCTAGTCTTCATCGAAGATGATCATGTCGTCGTCGTCATCTTCTTCCTCGAGGATGAGCTCAGGCTCAACCTCCTCGTCCTCGTCTTCAGCGTGGATGTCTTCGGCAGGTTCAATCTCCTCGTTCATACTTGGCTCCTGCTCCACGTCCGGTTCTTCCACTACTCCGTCCTCAGGGTCCTCGATAACCGGGGGAACCATGGGGTGGAGTTGGTTGTACAGCTGGTGTACCTCCTCATGAAGCATATCATTGAACTGCTCAATCTGAGTTGTGTACTGCCGCAGTCCGTGGAGCTCGGCTTTGGTGACGTCCTCGCGAACCCAAGTAGCATTACGCTGCTCGATGGCGCGGATCGTGTTCCGGTTGGCCTGCTCCAGGGAAGCTCGTGCCTCATAGAACTCCAGACGTGAGTGGTAGAAGTCATGCTCCAAGTTCTTCAGCTCAGCCTTCAGGTTCTTGATCTCCTCCTTTAGGTGCTTGCGGGTGCGGCGGGGAAAACGACGACCGTTTGAGGCTTCGCCAGCCTCCTCTCCAGCGCGTGGTGCCAGCTGGTGGCGTGGCACACCATTCGGTCCAGTCGACTTGTGAGCAGTCAGCTTGATGTGAGCCATGTCTGGATAGGATAAGATGGATGAGGAGTGAAAAGGCTAGCAAGAAAAGGTAAGGGCATACTAACCCAACGAACTAAGAGAGGAAGTTATTATGTTAACTTAAGTGAATATGACATGATGTATGAATCGTTCCTACGGAACAAGGCAATGCAATAATTAAATAAGGTACAAAGGGCTTAATACAAGTTGTCTCGCTAACTAGTGTTGCCATATACAAGACAAGATGAGAGAAGCAGTTTGGACCCAAAATAGTCAAGTTTAATTTGTTTGGACTCAAAAGATCTTTTGAAGTTTTCGCAAAAATACTGCAACGTCATAGTGAGATGCTCCGATACCACTCTGTGGCATAACGGCCCTAATCCCATGGCCCACCGGTCCCTATCATCCACTGACAGCCGAACTGATGTTCCGTGTGATTAAGAATGTTCGTCACCGGGCTGCATCAGCGCCCATTGTCCGCAGGATCATCTCACCTTTCGGTTACAGCATTGGATACTTTTACAAATAACATCGGAATACAGAGCGGAAGACTTAAATAACATTAGTTTTACAAACCGAGGTTCCAAATAAGATGAGAGGTGCAGTTATTACAAACCATGTTCGGATAATTGAAAATAGGCAACGTAGCGGAGTACAATGAAATAAAGATACTTGTAATCACCCAGCCCGAGGGTGCACAACTATTCTTCGGCCTCATCGGCCTCTTCCTGGACGATGGTCATGCAGCAGGGCGCAAGACACATCGGGGACTCAGTCATACCTGCAGCATGGGTAACAAAACCCTGAGTACTGGGGTACTCAGCAAGACTTACCCGACTAAAGAAAAGGAAGAAGACTCAGGGATGAGAGGCTTAGGGTAGTCAAGGTAAGGCTTAAGCAAGATCAAGTATTTTGCAGAAAAAGCATTTTGTAAACCTTGTTCTGTTTTTGGAAAGGTTCAAGTATTTCTCAATTCTTCATTGCTCATGATTCATTTTACCTTTCAAAATATTCCTAGTTGAGAACCACTCTCCGTTGACAGTCAGTGACCAAGTCTCCATAACCGAGGAGCAACGTTAATCCGGATAAATAATACTCAGCTGAGGATCCCTATCCACACTGCATATGTAGCACCCAAGCTTGCATATGCCAACTCGTCTTCCACGATTCCTCCAAGATTGGACCGGTCCTACGCCACCCGGAAGTACAGTACACCACTCCTATCCAGGTATGACGACCACGTGGGTACATGCTACTTCCGCCATCTCTCCACTCCCAGTGCGCGGTTGTCGGTCCCAATAAAGAATTCCTCGGAGCCAGAGCTTTCCGAAGTATGTGAATAGTTGCAAGTCTTGACTAGCAGGCCCCCATACGGATGGTCCCTAAATTTTTCCGCCAGCAACAAGCACCTCGGGACTCTAACCCAAGAGTACAGGTTCTGTCGGTTTTTCAACCCTGTCCCGGTCGGTGTCAACTGTTGAGTCCCGGACTACAACATGACGGCACCGTACGCTCGGACAACCTTTCCTCGCTGCTGACTAGGTACGGATCAGATACTTAGCCAACAGTCGGGAGTAAAGCCAAATTCCCATAAAAATTCTTTAAGTGATCACACTTTTGAAATTGGCATTTTTATTGCAAATCTATTGTATAGCATCGCTAAGCATTTTGCAAATAGTTTTAAAACAGGGCAAGTGGATCTTCTGGTGGAGGTAAACAGTGCAGGTAATAGGTCATCACACAACTCCTATAACCTAATGCAGTAGTTTAACTCAAAGACATTTTAAGTAAACCTTTTATAAAAACAAGGAAGGGTTAAAATGCACCGGGGCTTGCCTTGAAGAGCAAAGAGGACAGGCTCGAGGTCGGCAGTGTAGGCGTCGGAGCTCGGGGTCACCTCGGTGGTAGGCTCGTCAGCGGCTGACTCGGCTTTGATGCCTTCTCCTTCGGTCACTATACGGATGCAATGATGTATGCTTATGAGGATGCTGACATGAACAAAATGGCACAGGACAATTCTACTGTTTCTAGAGTACAACTTTTCGGCGCGTAAGTAACTTCTAGTATAGACACAAAGTTACCTATCTCTACCCTTAAGAAAGATTAATCAAACTTATTAAACATCTTTTACCTGACCTAAACACAAGTCATTGCATGGCATCACAATCATCATAGACCAGTTGGGTGGGGGTCTATGAACAGCAAACAATCCAAAAGTCACATCACAGGGCATTCAATATAAACCCTAATCACTTTTCTATTTTTCTTAATTATTTAAAAAGGTCATTTTATGAAGTTGCTCCAAAAGGCCTCAAAATTCTACCAGAGACTAAGCATGACATAACTAACGCATAAAAATTTACCTCATGATTTTTGGAGCTACACATGATTTTCTAAAAATCTAAAACCATTCATTTCTTAATTAAAAGAAGGATTTTTCATTTTCTAATTTTTGCAGAAAGGTAAAGTTTCTTATTTTTCTAAAATTCTACACAGTGCAAGGAGCATACCATATTTTTCTCAAGATTTATGGAACAACAGATTAATTCTCACAAAAAAGAGAAAACAGAATACTATTCACATTTTTCAGAAAAAAGAAAAGAGCACTGTGCTCCTTCGCAGGGCTCGGGCGAAACGGAAAACGATCGCTTCGTCCGAGACCTGGCTAGGAGGCTCGGGCGAGACGGAAACAATCGTCCGTCCGAGGCCTGGCTGGGAGGCTCGGGCGAGACGGAAATGCGGGTTCGTTCGAGGCTTGGCTCGGGCGAAGCGGAGGGTGCACGCTTGCTCGAGGCTAGGCTCGGCGAAGCGGTGTGGGTGTGTGAGTCCGCTCGAGGCCTGGCTCGAGCGAGACGGTGAGAGTGTGTGTTCGCTCGAGGCCTGGCTCGAGCGAAGTGGTGAGTGTGTCCGCTCGAGGCCTGGCTCGAGCGAGACGGGAAACGTGTGCTCGAGGCCTGGCTCGAGCTAACAGTGAACGCGTATCCGCTCGAGGCCTGGCTCGAGCTTTGCGCCGTGAAAGCAGAGACCGGGGGGGGCTTTGAGTGCTTACCACGGGTCGGAGGCAGGGCTCGGCGGGGCGGAACAAGGGTCGAAGGAGTGAGCTCGACGTTGGCGGTGCTTCGGCGGAGCTCTCTCGGCAGCGAGCGGCGTGCCGGCGGGTCTGTCCACCAAAAGAGATCGCCGAGGAGCGGTTAGGAGCGCACCAAGATGAGGAAGAGAGGGCGGGGGTCGGATGGAAGAGAAGAAAACCCACGGCGACGAATTTTGCTGCTTACCGCGGCAAGACTGTTCGCCGGAGTCGGAGAAGAATCGCTTGCGTCGGCTAAAGGAGGGGCAGAGGGGTGAAATTGGTGGTTTGGGAAGGTGGAGAAGCTCCAGACGAAGGCAACGGCGGCTTCGGCGGGCTCTGGGGAGGCTTGGTGGCTCGGGTTCACAGAGCTCGCTGGTGGCGGAAGAACGGCAGCCGGCGGGTGGCTTTTATAGGCGTGCTCGGGGGCGGATAAGTGTCGCGTGCAGGCGGATAAGCTTGGCCGAAGCGTGCGCAATCGATTGCATGCTGGCGGAAGGACGGGCGTGCACGCAGGGACAGGGCGTAAGCTCGCCGGCGTTGAACACACGGCGGCGGCTTGCTGGGCACTGTGGGGGACGGAAGAGGAGGTCAGCGCTTTGCGCGTGCGGGGGCGGAATGATCACGCGGCCGCAGGCGGCAGGTTGGAGGCAGGCGGGGAGCGGCCAGACGCGCGGCACGCGCAGCGCCGGCGGCTCGGCCATGGCCGGGCCCCCCTAGCTCTAGGTTGCAGATGAACAGGGCTAGGTCTAGGGTTTGACTTAGAATTGATTTCTGTATTTTGCAAATTACTCCCAAAATTTGAACTGAGCTGCAAAAACTCAAAACACCAATGTTGTGCAGAAAAAAGAGATCTACAACTTTGCTTTTTGAACCAACTCCAAATTTTGAATCGTTTTTAAATTAATAAAAGAGGGGTAAAAACCAGGGTTTGGAAATTAGGGTTTTCCAAAAGGAGATTGAAATCTGTTTTTTGATTTTGGTTTTTGAACACACAACAAAGCTTCAAGACACTAAACTGCACAAGAATTACACAAAGCTAGGCATAGAGGTGAAATTACCGTTTTGCCCTTATAGGAGGATTTGGGCTTTTAGGGTTTTAGAAAAAGGAAACACTACACACAAAATACCTTTAGGAAAGGTAAAGGCAAGCAATCATAAGACAAACATTAATGCATGACAAGAATGATTATAACTTAAGATGATGACATGTCAGGTTAATTACAAATTAATCACCAGAGGTGTTACAAAAACCTTGACTCATCAAGAGGCTTAGTGAAGATATCGGCTAGTTGTTTGTTGGTGCTCACATGACGAATTGCAATATCTCCTTTGGTTTCATGATCTCTCAAGAAATGATGTCGGATGTCTATATGTTTGGTTCTTGAGTGACTCACTGGATTGTTTGCAAGTTTTATGGCACTTTCATTGTCACACAATAGTGGGATATGGGTAAAATGACATCCGAAATCAGAAGGGTTTGCCTCATCCAAAGTAGTTGCGCACAACATGCACCTGCTGCAACATACTCGGCCTCGGTTGTGGAGAGGGCTACACAATTTTGCTTTTTAGAACCCCAAGACACTAAGGAGCGTCCAAGGAATTGACATGTCCCCGAAGTGCTTTTTCGATCTACTTTACATCCGGCGTAATCAGAATCCGAATAGTCAAGTAGTTCGAACTTGGAGCCCTTAGGATACCACAAGCCAAGGTTTGGAGTGTGAACTAGATATCTCAAGATTCTCTTAATGGCCACTAAGTGACACTCTTTCGGGTTAGCTTGAAATCTAGCACACATGCACACACTAAGCATAATATCGGGCCTAGATGCGCATAAGTAGAGTAGAGAGCCGATCATGGAGCGATATACCTTAATGTCCACGGCTTTCCCTTCTATGTTGAGATCAAGATGTCCATTAGTTAGCATGGGTGTTTTGATAGGCTTGGCGTTCACCATGTCAAACTTCCTCAACATATCATGGGTGTACTTGGTTTGGCAAAGAAAAGTCCCTTCCTTCAATTGCTTGATTTGAAAACCAAGGAAGAACTTGAGCTCACCCATCATAGACATCTCAAATCTCTTAGTCATGATCCTACTAAACTCATCACAAAAGGATTTGTTAGTACTACCAAATATTATGTCATCGACATATATTTGGCACACAAAAATATCTCCATTGACTTTATGAGTGAAGAGAGTAGGATCGGCTTTGCCTATTTCAAAGCCTTGTTTGAGCAAGAATTCCTTAAGACATTCATACCATGCTCTAGGTGCTTGTTTAAGCCCATAGAGCGCCTTTTGGAGTTTGAAGACATGGTTGGGGAACTTGGGATCTTCAAAACCCGGTGGTTGCTCAACATACACCAACTCTTGTATAGGGCCATTGAGAAATGCACTCTTCACATCCATTTGATATAGCTTGAAGTTGTGATGGGATGCATAGGCTAGAAGAATCCGAATGGCTTCAAGTCTAGCAACCGGTGCATATGTTTCTTCAAAGTCCGGACCCTCTACTTGAGTGAACCCTTGAGCTACCAATCTTGCTTGTTGCGAAAGACTCATTTGGTTCCAATAACATTGGTATTTGATCTTTCCACAAGTGACCATACTTGATTACGCTCGAAGTTGTTAAGCTTCTCTTGCATGGCCATCACCCAATTTGGATCTTCAAGGGCTTCTTCTACCTTGAGAGGTTCCAAAGAGGAAACAAACAAGTAATATTGACAAAAATTTGCCAAATGAGAGCGTGTCGTTACCCCCTTTCAAAGACTCCCAAGGATGTTGTCAACGGGATGATCTCGTTGAATAGTTTGCTTGAGCCTTGGATGATCAATGGGTTCTGCTTCATCTTTTGCATCTTCTTCATCTTGCTCAAAGATAGGTTGTAGGTTTACTCCATGAAGTGGAGTAGCTGCAGCTCTCCTGGGAGTGCCCGGTACTGCTGGGCTACGCCCGACACTGCCGGGGTTGTGGCCGGCACTGCCGGGGACTATATATCACTAGTCCCAGCAGGGGCTTCAGCTTGAGGACCATCCTTATCAGTAGCCTGCTGTTCTTGTGGTCTGATATCACCAATAGCTAATTGCTTGATTGCTTCGCAAGGTGGTTCCTCATTTCCCACAACAACTTCATCAACTTGCTCTACTTGAGAGCCGTTAGTTTCATCAAACGTCACGTCTATCGCTATTTCAACCTTGCCGGAGGCCTTGTTGAAAACACGATAGGCATGCTCGTTTGATCCATAACCGAGAAGAAAACCTTCATCAACCTTAGATGCGAACTTAGAGGCTTTGGGCTTCTTGTTCAATATGAAGCATTTGCACCCAAAGACTCTAAAGTACGACACCTTTGGCTTGTTACCGGTGAGCAGCTCATAGGAGGTCTTCTTTCTTCTCTTGTGGAGGTAGAGGCGGTTGATTGCATGGCAAGCGGTATTGACGGCTTCGGCCCAAAAGATGTTCGGCGTCTTGTATTCATCTAGCATCATTCTTGCCATGTCAATGAGTGTTCTATTCTTCCTCTCCACCACGCCATTTTGTTGAGGGGTGTATGGAACTGAAAACTCGTGCTTGATGCCCTCATCATCAAGAAACTCTTCCACTTGGGTGTTTTAGAATTCGGTTCCATTGTCACTACGAACTTTCTTAATGTTGAAACTGAACTCCCTTTGGGCTCTTCGTATAAACATCTTGACCTTCTCTTGCACTACAATCTTGTCATGCATAAAGAATACCCAAGTGAAACGAGAAAAATCATCAACAATAACAAGACCATGTTTGTTACCGCCGATGCTAAGGTAGGCAACCGGTCCAAAGAGATCCATATGAATCAACTCCAATGGTTGTGTAGTAGTGTCATAGCTCTTTGGTGGGTGAGGTACGCCTACTTGTTTTTCGGCTTGGCAAGCTCCACATATTCTGTCTTTCTCAAAATCAACATTTGTTAGTCCTAGGATGTGGTTGTCTTTTTGAAGTTTGGCCAAGTTCCTCATCCCAACATGAGCTAGTCGGCGATGCCATAACCAACCCATGCTAGATTTTGCCACTAAATAAGTCTCAAGTTTGGCTTCACTTTTGTTGAAATCAACTAAGTAAAGCTTTCCTTTCAAACGACCCGTAAAGACAATAGAGGAATCCTCCCTTCTAAAGACTTCCACACCCTTATCCGTAAAGAGACAATTGAAACTCATCCCACACAATTGTGAGACGGATAGCAAGTTGTAACTCAACGAATCAACATGTAAGACATTTGTAATTGAATGCTCAAGTGTAATGGCAACTTTACCAAGTCCTAACACATCCCCCTTGGAGTTATCACCGAAAATGATGTTTTCACTTGCATTTGAAGTTGGGGAATATGATGAGAACATACTCCTTTCTCCGGTCATATGGTTTGTACATCCGCTATCAAGCACCCAACTTGATCCACCAGAGGAGTATGCTTGCAAAACAAGTTTAGTTCCTAGATTTAGGTCCCCAATTTAGATTGGGGCCTTGCAAGTTAGTCACAAGTATCTTAGGAACCCAAATAAACTTGTCGGCTGTCCTCTTGTTATCACCAACATATTTTGCAACAACTTTACCACTGTTGTTGTGTTCTAATATGTAACAAGATGACATGCTCTTCCTTGGGGCTTCTATTTTGGGTTGATGTGCAAACTTGTTCTTGGTCACTCAAATTGATTCCTTTGGTTTCTGAGATCCTTGCTTCGGGCTGGGCACTTGCTTGTGCTGTGTGTGAGACTGAGCAGAAGGGAAACTGGTAGCCTTCCCTTTCTTGGGGCGTGGCACTGCCGGCCTGGGGGCGGCACTGCTGGGGCTCGGCACTGCCGCCTTCTGGCGCGGCACTGCCGCGATCTGTGCAGGCTGAACTGTACCAATCTGACCCTTCTTCTCAAACCTCACACACTCATAGCCATTCACTGTTTTTCTTCCATTAGTCTTGGCTCCTTTTTCGTGCCCCAACCCATCTTTTATGGAAGGACGCCGTCCATTCTTGAACTTGGGCTTGTTCTTCTCTTGAGCCTTCTCATTAACACTTGTGGTAGACTTGACACAACCACTTGCAATGATGTTTGTCAATCTTGCTATCTCCTTTCTCATGGCCTCCATGTTCACAAGGTTAGTGGAATAGGCATTCAAATCAACATTATAGCATTTTCCACAACCTTCACTAGTGGAGGGAATAGAAGTGACATTTGCTTTAGGGAGAGTTGAGTTGCTTTCCCAAAGAAGATTATATTGCAGCTCAAGTTCTTTGTGCTTTTTATCCAAGCCACAATACTTTTCCTTGAGTGCAATATGAGCCTTCTTTAGGGAAGCATGTTCATCTTGCTCTTTGGCCAAAGCCTCATGCAAGATGTCCAACTCACTCCTCTCTAATGCAAGAGCCTCCTTGCAAGCAATATAGAGGTCTTCTTGTTTGATGAGGGCATCCTCTCTTAATGCTGGCTTGGCTTGTACACTTTCTAATTCCTCCATTAGCTTAGTGATAAAGAGTTTGGCTTTCTTGTCCAAATTTTTAGTTATCATATTTATCTCTTCATCACTAGAATCATCATCACTAGAGGAATCACTAAGTTCACTACTAGAGATGTCACTAGGTGGAAGAGAGGGTTTAGGAGTGTGGGTCTTTTTCACCAACTCTTTCTTGGCCATGAGACAAGTGTGGGAGTTGCAATCATCATCATCATCGAACAAGTTGTTGAATAGCCTTGGTGAAGGAGATGACTTTTGAAATGCTATTGTTGCTATCTTCTCATCTTCTTCACTTGAGGTTTGTACGGTTGAGTCCCATTCATGTCCAACGTAAGCTTCTCCCATGTATCTGTTGTTGTGCTTCTTGTAAGTGGCTTTGTCATCTTTCTTGCCCTTGTTGAAATTGTTGTCCTTCTTCTCATGTGGGCAATGTGCTACGAAATGATCGGTGCTACCACAATTGTAGCAAGTTCTCTTTTTCTTGTTGGGGAACCTTCTTTTCACAACCTTGTAGCCTTCCTTCTTGAGCCCTTTGCGGTATCTTCTCATGAATAGAGCCATATCACCAATTTCTTCAAATTCTTCATCATCATTTCCACTTTCACATGAGGATGATGTGTTGTCCTCAACTTCAAGTTTCTTCTTTTGTTGCTTGGGCTTGCTTGTAGAGGCTTGCTTGCTCGATTTTGGCTTGCTTGATGTTGCTTGACTTGTTGGTTTGCTAGCCTTGAGTGCTACATCCTTGATTTTCATCCCATCTAGCCTAGCTTGCAACTCCCCAAGCTTCCTTCTTTCATTTGCCTCTTCTCTTTGCATGTCAAAGGTGATGATCCTTCCAAGCACATCACTAGGTGTGAATTGCTCAAACTTCTTCTTGTCTCTAATCAATGTCACTACGGTCTCATTTCTTGGTGAGTATGCTTCCAACATGATCTTCACAACCTTGTGATCATTGATTTTACTTCCACCTAGCCCTCTAATCTTGCCAACAATAACCATCAATCTATCAAACATCTCTTGTGGACCTTCACCATCACAAATCACAAACCGGTTGAGCTTGGTCGTCAATAAGTCAATCTTGGATTGCCTCACTTTGTCCACTCCCTCATGAGCAATGTGCAAAGTGTCCCAAATCTCTTTTGCAACCTCAACTCCCATGACCTTGTTGTACTCATCACCATCCAAGGCACTAAGTAGCACACTAGTGGCTTGGGCATTGAGATGAATGTTGCGGAATTCATCTTGAGTGGGGTTCTTTGGATCAACCGGTGCTTCAAGTCCATTGTGCACTATCTCCCAAATCCCTGGATGGAGACCAATAAGATAGGTCTTCATAATGTGCTTCACTTGGCAAAGTTAGTCCAGTCGAAATGAGGTAACTTGCCCGCGGGCACATTGATGAGAGGCCTAGAATCATGGTTAGTCAAAGTAGAGTAGTTAAAGGATACGGCTCCATATGACTTCTTGGTCTCCTCCTTCTTCTTTTTGCTGCCCTTGGGGAGATAGGAGATGTCATCATCTCCATCTTCGGTGCTACTTGAGTAAGCCTGGGAAAAATACCCGCTACCCATTACCCGTACCCGAATTACCCGAACCCGGACCTGAATTACACGAACCCGAGGTACCCGATCTCAAATTCAGATACTAATTTTGATTACCCGAAATTAGTTTAGGTAATTCGGGTAATATCTCCCGGTACCCGAACTACCCGAATTACCCGAAATTGTATTTTTGTCTTTGTATTTATCATGTGTTGTTAGTTAAATAAATGAATTTATCATTTCATTAGTATATTATTCTCTCCATTTGAACAAGTGTGTTATTCTTTGCAAAAGTGTTAGAATTCTATACAAAATGTTGCTGAAATTATGTATAAATTCCTACTTAAATTTTGTTTAATTTGCTCTTTTATATGAATTCGGGTATATCGGGTAATACCGGAACCCGAACCCAAATTATCGGGTACCCGAAATTGCGGGTAGTGTTTTTTTAGGACTAATTTCGGGTAGCAATTTTTATTACCCGAACTTTGAATTACCCGAATTACCCGACCTGAAAAAATTGGGTAAGCCGAACGCCCAGGCTTATACTTGAGTCATCACTCAAGTTCACACTCATCTTTGCTTGGAGCTCTTCCTTCTTCTTCTTTTCTTCTCTTCTAATCTTTCTTTCTTCTTTTCTTTGAGCCTTCTCTTCTCTAGCTTTGAGAGCCGTTGCATCTTCTCTTGCTTTGGCTCTTGCTTCTCTTCTCAACCTCCTTTCTTCCTTTCTTCTTGCGAGCTCTCCGGCCAACACATCCAATTAAGGAAGTGTCCTTTCACTTGCTGTGGAGACGCTTTCGTTGCTGCTAGTGGTGTGCAAATCCACGTCGAATGGATTGGGTTGCACAACACTAGCGTTACCCGTTCCTCCGTCGGTGGCCATTCTCTCGCACGGTGAAGTGCTGCGTGAGAGGCCAGGCTCTGATACCACTTGTAAGGACCTGTGTGGCCTAGAGGGGGTGAATAGGCCTATAAAAAATCACAACTCAAAACTTAATCAGTAGTGGCCGGCACTACCGCCCTGAGCCCGGCACTGCCGCTCCCCGGCACTGCCGGCCTCAGCCCGGTACTGCCGCGCAGACAACTAGCCTAAGCCTGCAATTCAAAATCCAGCCACAGAAAACCAAATCTATATGAATGGAAATGTTGCACTATGTTTCCTGAACCAAGCCAAATATGTAGTATGAAGTAGATCAGGCCAAACCCTAGAGTCTATCACAAGCTCACAAGTATGATGAACAACAACAAGTAAGAGCAAGAGACAAGTGATTTATCCCGTGGTTCAGCTCACCACCAAGGCTTGCCTACCTCCACGTTGTTGAGGTTGACCACTTAGGTCATGAGCTTTGCAACTCTTCCTCATTCTCAAGTCAAGGAACCAAATCCTTGAGGTGAGGGGTAATAATACTAGCTGCACAAGTGGTTACAAACCTCTCAAGGCCGCCACACAAGTTGGCTAGCTCAAGGGCGACGCCTAGCCGGCTAGGGTTCCAAGAACCAAAGAGTAATAGAAGCAAATCCACCGGCTATGGCTCAAATCAAGTGCTCTAGGGAGTAGATCTCAGCTAGGGCTTCTCTTTGGTGAAGGTTTGAGCCTCACAATCACTTAGAATCAATGGGAATCGAAGATTAGGTGAGAGAGAGCTTGGGAGCCTTCAATGGGGAGAGGGAGCCTTGTCTGGAGGTAGGAGATGAGTAAATGGTCGTGGGTGACCGTTGGGGTGGCAGGAGGGTGGAGTAAGTACCCCCTGCCATCCAACGGTTGAAACAAGTCACGGCAGTGCCGACCTTAGCCCGGCAGTGCCGCGGCCCGGCACTGCCGCGCCCTGAGCGGCACTGCCGCACCTACCAGACAGACAATGATAGATCAGAATTCTGTGCAGCTGTCTTTGGTTGGAAACAAGGATGGCTTGGGTTGGTTTGAGCATATATCATTCAGCCATAGCGATGCATTTGCATTCCCCCTTGATAGTACGACAATCCTATAACTCAAATATATATGAAAAAGCTTGTTGTAGCACTTTGAGTCCAGAACCGATGAAATAACGTATGAGGGGTCCACCAACACATATGCACCATCCTTTCTCATTATCAACCTGCTTGTCATCTTGGTAAATCTCATTAGTTCTCCAATCATGTGGTCATTATCACCAAAACCCACAATTAGGGCTTGATTGCACTTACACATACCCGAGGGAATATATAAAGTTGAAATACAGGTTGTCCACTATTAAATTTATAATCCTTATCTATGCTAATGGGTAGATGGATTTGGAATTATTTTAGCATAGACATGATTCATCATAGTTCATAGACAACTTGATGGTTGTATTGTTTCATGGTTCAAGGCAAAGGTAGCTTATAGCAAAAGACAAAGTGAATATTCTTTGATACTTACAGTTCATGAATGAGCCATGTCTTTTGTGTGAAGTTGTTGGAGCACGTCCTATGCCTTGCTTCATCCTAGTGTGAGTTGATCTCTTGACTTCCCCATTTTGATATTGAGAGATTTCTGCAGGGGTTAGTCCAACAAAATAACTGATATCTACTAGAGAATACTCTTGGTTCAAAAATCAAACTAGACGCCATGTCTAATTTAATCTAGGAAAGAATTTTAACCTAAGCACCATGCTTAATTTAAAAAGCCTTTGAAAGTAAGATCAACACTCCTAGACTAAGCACCATGCTTAATTTAAAAGATGTATGAACATACTCCAAACCTTAAGCATACTATAGTAAATAACAGTGGCATGAAAGCACTACAGAGATTCACTTTAATGGAGATGAAAGAGTGTGATCAAGGTGAGTAGTGTGTGTGTGTATATATATATATTTCTTTTTAGATGCGCATAACATGAGTGGATGCAAGTGATAAAAATTAAACATGTATGAGAGAACATAAACTAAACGGAGTGAATGTATGATGATATGCAAAGGATTTAATAAGATAACTACTCATCAATTTAAAGTCCATGAGCAAGACTGACTCACCTCGATTAAACTTACCATGACTCACAATGGAATTGTGAGTGGTACAACGTCTGGTGTCGTCACTCGTCACGTGCTTGAAAACTTGTAACGTTGACCTTCTTCGATCGTTGTGGGAGTTTGTCGGAAAGTCAAAGTGACAACAATTGTCTATACCTTATTTGGTTGATTCCTAACAAAGTGGTTAAATGGATTTTGAGGCTTGAGCAAAGCCTCTGGACCCACAACGTAGTTTGTCGGAAGTTCAAAACCAGTCATACACCTCACCCTGCATAAGATCAAAACTATACAAAGCCAGGGTGGGCCTATTTGGATAAAGGGTGAATAATATATCTCAATTATCACATGTGTAAGAGTTCTCCTAGATGTTGAAAATGTATTCTAGCTACCATCCTTAATTACTCATTCATTCCCCGGCAACGGCGCCAAAAATGCTTGTTGACACTCCTTAATGGAATCACTCTAAGATAGACTTCATAAACAATAACCTAGTGAAGGCACTAAGAAGTGTACGGGACACTACTAGCATCACTTAACGTCAAGTTGTCATCTCCAACATGAAACTAGCAATGTGATTATATCATAGCACTGACTCTAAAGATAAATATTTACCCGCAAGCGCACAGATAAATACACCCGTTGTAGCAGCATTTTACCCAGAGATGTTCTAAGTATCGTTATTTATATTTAGCACTAGGAATGAAGTGAGATAAATAAGGACAAGAGCTACTCTACACATGTGATAGGAGAATTGAGAACAAAGTAAGAACACACTCTTTTATCCTAAATAGGGATCAGTCACAATAATGAGGTACACTATAAATGATAAAAGATCAATCTATGATAGTTCTTAGAGCATTTCAACTTAAACAAGGCATGCAAATTAGAATAGACATTATAAAGAAGTATTTCTAAGTTATTCTAATTATAAGTCATAAAATACATTGATTAGTGCAATTATATTTGGCAATCATTGGCTAGGTTATCCCATATTCATATTCAAGAGGCAACTCCATGGTAAAGGTGCCAAACAGAGTAACCCCTAAACCATGAGTTAACTGAGTCATACGATTCCTATATTCGGGGGGTGGAATACAAAGGACTCAACAGGCATGTCACACCCGCGATCTACCACTCTACCCGGAACATAGGGAGCATTCGCAGATAAATAGCGTATAGGCACCAAACCTACACAGCATTTATCACCCACCTGTTGTACTTTAAGATGAGCGCTATACGAACATGAGTATAAACATGATGATAATCTATCTATGCCAAATATATAATCAAAGCATACTACAAGCAGTATAATTAAGAATATAGTAATTAATGTCTTAGTCATATCAATTATATCTAAACTATTATGATCTAGACTATGAACTAGCACACAACGATGAACAGTATGATGGACTAGAACACATAGATGAACTAGAGTATGAACTAGAACACGAACTAGAACTAGATTAAGAACTAGATGATGAACTAGAACTAGAAGATGAACTAGAACATGAACAATGAAGAACAATGAAGAACTAGAAGAACAATTATGAACTAGAAACATAATTAGATCCATAATGTTGATACAAGAGAGAAGATCTTGGGTTTACCGAGCCTTCTCGTGACTAGATCCGGAATCCAAGCGAAGCTTGCCGCTTCTAATTCTAATTCTATCTAGCTATGCCTAAGTTGATGTGGCTCTAAGGAAATTAGGGTTTCTGATTGATCCTCCTCCTCTTCTAATGACTTGAGATCTGATGATGATGGAGAGGGGGGTCTGGGGTCTGGTTATATAGCCCTAGGCGAGGAACCATGGCCCTTGGATCAAACCGACTTCACGTAGGGTGGAGATGCATCCTCATAGGCGTGGAGGAAGGTTCCAGAAGACGGAGGCCATCGGGCCCAGGGGGTGACCGACCGGTCCTAGGGTGGGACCGGTCGGTCCCACCTGGCGGCCTCTCGGGGTGCCCCGCCTCGTGGTGTCCTCTGGTGTCCTCTAGGTCCTTCTAGAGTATTCCTGACGTGCTGGTTCTGTAATCTTCCGTCGGTTTCCTTCTAGGAGAAGTAATCAGTGCTGGTTTTCCTGTTTAGTCCCTACAGAATCACAATTCACCAAAACTCGTAGAATATTATCAATTAAAACCCTAAACCTTTATTGGTGATTGAATTCATGCCCTTTTTATATTTATTTATCCTTTAATTTTGATAGATAACCAGTGTCAACACTCCCCTATACAGAAAGAATTCTATTTGTGCTAATCTTTTGTGGTGCAAGGTCTAGCTTATAAGATAATTGTTTACCCTTATATTCTCTGTGACTAAGTCATGAGGGTTACATTATTCTAATTTGGAGTTTTCATTTAGAAACTACATTATTAATCATTTTCGTGCTTTCAAGGTGCTATTTTTAAGAAACACCTATTCACCCCTCTTTAAGTGGCATCCTAGGTCCTTTCAAGTGGTATCAAAGCTTACATCTCATTGAAAGCTTCGTCATTGTGAGTAAAGGATGACAATGCCTATCGAGTTGGAGCTAGTACTTCTCCAAAATGATGGTTCAAACTTTCTATCTTGGTCAATTCATGTACTCAAGATTTTTAGAGGTATTAGTCCTTTTGTTGAGCATATTGTGAGTGTGAGCATGTCTCTTCTTATAGTTAACTGGAGCAACTACAAAAATTTATCAAAAGAGGAAGAGATGTGTGTGCTACTTAATACTCAAGCAATTAATGTCATTTTGAGTACATTGAGTGTAGAGGTTCAAGATGAGGCAATCTTCAATGGACACCCACCTCTGGAGAGTGCTCACCTTATTTGGACCAAACTAATTAAGCTATATGGTCAATCCAAATGTGATGATGCACTTGAGCGAAATGCAATGGAAGATATGTCCATTGTATCTAATTGCAGTGATGAAGCCTCAAGAAACCTCAAGCAGTTCGAGCAGAGCAAGACACTATTTGGTATGCCCATATTGAACGTGTCTGGTATGGCTACCAAATGTGTCCAATATGCCTAGGGCAGCAAGACACCAGGCAGCTCAAACCGATGTTGATCAAGCTCGGTGGCGACCAAGTGATGAATCAACATTAGCATCTCATGACTCTCATCACACTGGTGTCTCATGGCCAAGAAAAGCGATAAGAAGACTATGAAGAAAGATCAAGGCAAGAATCTTGATGGAAGCAAGAAGATGCCTCAAGTCGATGATCAAGTGGAAAGTGATATTGAAATTAAAGATAGCTACACATTCGATCACCTCAACAACAAAGGCAAACTTATCTTCATGAAGATAGTTGAGAAGAATGATGAACTGGAAGAAGAGAATGAGAAGCAAGAGCAATCACACTTCGAAAGCAAGAAATGTTTCTCATTTCCATGTTGAAGGAACTAGAGGCATTAAGTGAGAGGTATGAAAATTATCAAATGAGCATGCTTTAGTCACTAATACCTCTTCTAGTATGTCCCAACTAGAAAAGGAAAACATTGAGCTCAAGACAAGATTAGATGAATTCTCAAAGAAGTACAATGTTCTCCAGACCAACTATGTTCATCTTAAATGTTATCACGAAGAGTTAATAGAATCACATATTATGCTTGAGGTGTCACATGAGGTTGTGATCACATATGTGAAATCTTCTCAACATCACACTCACACTTGCACACCACACCTTTCAAGTATTTATTGTGCTAACAAGTGTGACTCTCATGCAAGCCAATATTTGACTGAGCAAAACCTCGTAGAAAATCATGAGATCAAAGAAGTGGCAAAACTAAGAAAAGATGTGATTCGGTTGAAGGGTAAGGAAGAAGCACAACCTTCTCAAGATAACCATGATAACATGGTGAATAATCTTGAGAAGGGTTTAAATGTGCCCCCTCCAAAGTCCAACAAATGAACCACACTCAAAACAATGTCAAAGCAACCAAGAGCAAGAAACATGGTAAAAGGCTATGGCACAGTTGTGGCTTGTATGGACATGAGTGGGCTATGTGCCCACACCAAAGTTGGGCCAACAAGTGTGAAGCAGCCGAACAAAAGGCATCAACCAAATTGGTCAAGCAAGTAAAGGAAGATGGGCCAAGTGCTTGTCTCAAATGCACTAAGTCGAGGCACACCACCAAGAGTTATCCCACATACCAAGAGACAAGAGAAGAGCTCAAGTTGCAACAAGAAGATGTTATGGATGCAATGAGACGAGGCACATGATTGATAGATTTCCTAACAAGCAAAACAAAAAACAAAGGTCGTATTTGCTATACTTGTAGCCTTGTAGGACAAATGGGCATCTAATCTATGAGTGTCCAAATGGTATGTCTCCTAAGCTGAATACATTTGCTTATCATAATATGCTTATGTGGGCCACAATTGGAGTTTGCACTAGTAAGGTGGTGTGTTCACCACAAGCTAGTACTAAAGCCATGTGGGTGCCTAAGCACTTGTTGACTAATGCAAAAGGATCCAACAAGGGTTGGGTACCAAAATATGCTTAGGATGTTGATGTAGATACTAATGGTGAGATGAAGACTTCAGGGTGCTTGAGCAAGGGAATTGAAAATGTTCACTCTTGCTATCAACAAATATATATCATAGTTTTTTATATGGTTGACCCAAAGATAAATTCAATGATCATATCTTCTACTTCATATTTACCATGTCAACTAGTTTCAAAACCTTATAGGATAGGCACTTTGTATGTTTATGTGATCAATAGAATATATATATATATATATACTTATTTATCAGTTTGACTATGTTTATATACTTATTTTAAGATATTTTAAATCTTAGTTACGCGAATTTTTTTGAAAGAGCCCATACTACTCCAGTTTGGTAAAAGAAGTCGTTTTGGACAAGATTTGGGTCAAACATTGGGAATATAAATCATAAATAACTTTTAAATTGTTGAGTTTAGAGATGTAAAAAACATATAAATAAATTTGTCTTGAAAAGTATTTTTATAAAAATATACGTATACCACTTTTTAATAAATATTTTTAAAGAAATAAGTGGTCAAAGTTATGTTTTGGAGACCGTGTCGCTGTCTGAAATGACTTCTATTACTAAACTGGAGGGAGTACTTTTTATTATATTACTAAAATACCACAACAATAGTATATAAAATAAATATGATCATATACTCTATATATGCTCACATCCTTAACATAGAAGATACCCTAGAAGGTCTAGTATGATTATATACTTCGTCTACATATACTTCGTCGGGTCATAAATCTTATAAATCAAGAGATATACACGTGGGAGTAACTATTTGTTAGGAGTGCATCACACCTTGTTAAGCTCGCTGACCATCCATCTGCAGTTTGCGGAGGAGTATCGTCAATCGTCACATCGCACGAGGGAGTCAACTACGTACCATGACAGTTTACTAGTAGTATTGATGTAGTGATGATGATGGGTCATCGATCCATGGATCGAGAAAATCCCTGATGAGAGGCTGGCTAGCTGATTCAAGAAGAGCGTGAGGCACTCTTATTGCAGCAGCCAATAGTTTCTCGATTGCTTCCACCTTTCGATGACTACAGGAGTCGTAAACTTTAATGGGGTGTTTGCGAACACAAGATTGATATGTGCCCTTGTGGTTTTCTTCCTGAGTGATGAGTGATCGGTCAACGGGCAACATGTCTCTTGGTTGTGTTGATGTGCAGGTGCGGAGCTCGGACAGTGGTCGAAGGTGAGGTGAAGGTCAAGTAGAGACGTGTCGTGCCGACGGACCAGGAGCAGTGAAGGGCGGACGTGAGGCTTGGACTGACGGACCGGGAGACCTGAGGACCAGCTGTGGTAGCTGGCACGTGGCGTCGACAAGCAAGAGCACATGGGGATGTGCGGTGCATCGGCCGAGTCGGGAGGAAGGTGATGGCGTCATGACACTTGGCAGGAGGCCGAGAAGGATGGCGAATACACTGTGCCCGGCGTGGAGGCTGGACATGCTCCGGCATCGGTGCCGGAACTCGGCGTGTGCGAACCACATCCCGTCTACGGCGCGGGTTCGGTAGCTGAGCCTCAAAAGGCTACCCTCGACGGTTTCCGAGTTTAGGCCTCAAAACTCGGGGTGGCAGGTTTCTGAGTTTGGGCCTCAAAACTCGGCGTGGATGGTTTCCAGGTTTGGGCCTCAAAACCTGGGCTCGCGGGATTTTGAGTTTGGGCCACAAAACTCAGCCGGAGGACAGGTTTCCCGGTTTCAGCCTCAAAACCGGGGAAGGCCCAGGTTTCCCGGTTTCAGCCTCAAAACCGGGGGAGGTCCGCAAAAAGGACGGTCGACGCGTGGCGGCGTGGAGAGGCGGGCGCGGCGGCGCAGCTATCCGCGAGGTAGGCGCGGCGGTCGACGGGGTGGCACGTGGTGGCATCCTGAGGCTTGCGTCGAGGCGAAGCTAAGGATGAGATGGGCGCGTGGCCGTCGGATCGTCAACAAGCAGAGTTGGACCGGGATACCCCTAAGGTTGGCCGCTTCGCTCTTGTATCTAGGAGTAGAAGGGGATTATTGTATTAGGCTATAAATAAGAGAGTCATCCCTCCTCTCTCTCCATCCTAGCAGTCATTTGTTCCTGAGCTCTCTCTCTAGCCCCCGCTTAGGTTCTAATCATACCTCGCTGCTAGCGATCCACAGAGAAGACTCAATCATGTCTCTATATTTTGGGAACGTCAGGAAGTGAGACCATAATCTCACGATTGTCTCGTGTGGTAGCCACACGGCTGGAATTGATCGATTCGCGTTTTGAGTTGGTGTTCTTCGCGTTTCAGTTTTTCATCTCTCGGAGATTTGCTTCGTTCTCGCTCTCCACGAGATGATTTTCGATTCCACTTGAATCAATTTGTTCTTGGTCGTGAGCTCCTTCTTTCCACCGAAGGATTTCTCTCCTAACCTCACGAATCCATAGATCGGGTATGATTTCGCGTTCGTTCTCCTTTCCGGTGATCCTCGGATTTCTCTTGATTGACTTGATTTGGTGCGATGATTTCTTAGGATTAGCACCCCAATACGTAGAGGAACACCTGGGAGGAGTTTGATCGAAGTCCCTTTTGATTTGGTGAAGTTCCGATCAAATTTGCATTTGTCCCGAGCAGTTTTCCTCCTTTCTGTTCATCCATGGACAGTCTGCGCCCCCAGCGGCAGACAATCCGGGGATCGGGACTTTGCTGGTTCAGATCAGCGCAGCGCGGCACTGTTCTCGGTCTCGTGACCGGCGGACAGTCCGTCAGTGACCCGCGGACAGTCCGGGGTCATATCGGATAGTCCGCGAATCTGCAGACTTTGCAGTTTTGCTCTGGAGCTTTGGCAGTTGGTTTTGGGTTTCTCTGGGGGTTCCGTTGTACCACTAGGACATCTCCTAGGGTATCCACCTACTCGTAGGTCGTGAACTCTCCGGTCGTCTCGAGTCTTCGCTTTTGGGGTGATTTTATGGGAGAAGGGTCATTCTATTCACAAGTTGAATTTGAGGCTCTCATTCACCCCCTCTGGTCGTCAATCCGGTCCTTCAGTGTTTGGTTTGAGGAATGAGGTGGTCATCATCTTCTTACTCCCCACTTTTTCTATTTGGTTGATGGAATGGAATGAGTTGATGCATCACCAACTCATTCCTCATAAGTCAATAATTAGTATATGGATTAGGAATGAGTTGGTCCCACCAAAATTCGTAGAATGAACTCATGATAGATCACCTCATAAAGCATGACTTGATTTCACAGACAAAACACCCTATAATTTGCCGACCGTAAGTCAGTTGGCATAGGCATCAGTATGTAGCCAACAATTTGGACTTTGGATTTTTTTTTTGAACAGTTTGGACTTTGGATTTTTTTTCTGTGAACAGTTTGGACTTTGGATTCGGCCCGGTTTATGCTGATAAAGTGATAAGGACGTCCCTAGCGGACTTGATCAAGTCGCTAGCGAGATGCACACAGAATCGAATAAAAAATGAAAAGCACGGGATGCAAAACATACAAGGTTCAGGAAGATAGGCACAGGTTTTATGGGGAGGTGTGCGAGTGTAGTTTTGCTCAACAATTGCAAGTTCATTTCTGGTCTTCTCTCTCCTGTAAATAGTACTCCTCTATCCCAAATTATTAGTCACTATAAGAACTTAAAGAATAATTTTTTTTTCTAAATTTGACCAAATTTATATAATAAGATACATTTACAATATCAACTAAGTATTATTATTTTTTATTAGTTATATTTTTATAATATATTTATTTAATGTCAAAATTTTTGTATTTCTCTCTATAATTTTGGTCAATTTTTTTAAAAAAGTTTAGCTCTCTAAAATTATTGGAGTGACTTATGATTTGGAACGGAGGAAGTTGAAAGACTCCTCGCTGGCAGGCTAGAAGAAATGCCGTTGAAAATGCCCTACCGTGTGTGGGTTTTATCAAACAAATTAAAGTAGCCGGCCAATTGATGCTGACACGTTTATTTGACTCTCCCGACTTCGACTCTCGGGCGAACTTTCTAAGAAGTTTCGCTAGGTTGTCCCTAGGGTGCAAGTGAAGAAAACAAGACACTACTCCGTATTTTATTCTAGAAATCATGTATTCGATCTCAATTTCACTGCAATTTCTAACCTGCAATAGTATATCATCCACGTTATTATTCGCAAGTTATATCTATTCTTTTGGAGTAATGCTCCTTTTTCGAAGTACTTAGGAAACCATTCTATTATTCTAGATAAGGTCATTATTATCTCAAGAATTTGGGTTGAATCATCCACACAATTCATCGGTTAGAGACGGTGGGGAATCAACACATCCATCTATTCCCTCTATTCTCTGCGCCCATACATATCAAATATCAAACTTTAAAATTTAAATAATAATTTAGCTAATACTTTTTTATTTACTAAAGACAAACTTGATATGGCTATATTAGTAATTTAATGTACTATCTAATTATCATAAATTTATAAATACAAACAATATAATATAAAAATAAATAAATAATCAAATTATAATTTAGGTGACCTTGCCATGTCCAGTTATTCCTTATAAAAAGAATAGAGGTAGTATTACACAAACCAAACATAACATCAAGGAGTAATCACAAGGACAAATTCGTACCTCTGCTACTACCATTGTTCGTTTAAACGTCCCTTTAGCCCATATTTACACACTGTTTAAACGCTACACAGTCATACACTATTTTCGCTTAATCGGTCATATTTACCATTTAAACAACCATTTTGCACGTTTAAACACTTGTTTTAGCCTGAATAGTGACTAAACTGCAGGTGACCGACTATTTACCGTTTACTGTTTAGGATAACATTGACTACTACAAAACATATTAAAAGAAGTGGGCAAAACCATTTTTTAGAGGCGACAGTATTTTCGCATCTGCATTGTCATCTATGTTAATAAGAGATTACAGAGGCGGGCTATAGTATTTGCCTCTGTATATTAGAAAAAGAAAACAAAAAAGGCAGTTGTCAAGCCTGTGGAGCGCTAAATTGGTCACCATTTCCACCATGCTTATAGCAAATCCTGCATAGAGATGACAATTGGTAGAGGCTCATTAGGTTTTGCTAACCTAAATCTATGTCTATGACATAAAGTATGCTCACTAAAAAACCTATAACCCACTAAGGGGTTTTATTTGTGGCCAGACTGATCCCACTCGAGTCATGCGTACTTAACAGGTCGCCTATGCCCATAACAGCAAGGACACCACATCACCATCAATAAGCATATAGTAGTAGTATAGTATTCACAATAATCATATACTCATGTCATATATACATACTACATAATTCAACAAAAATAACATAAATGAGACATCACCAACCATACAACAACCAACCACTATAGTTCATATGTTAATTTAGACCTATATTCTTCAACGAGATTCTCCACAGAACGCATGACCACGTCACCTGAAATTTTCCCTACCGTCTGATTTGCCAATCGATGATCCAGTTCGCTTGGAGCGGATCTAGTCTGAATCGGCTTGTCCTCTCCTTTTGCGGCTTCTCCTCGCCCTTTTCGGCTTCTAATCCGAATCTAATGAACTGAATATATACATGGATTCTGATTCTTCTTCCAGACTCCTCTCCTTCCCGGCTCTTCGGTCGTCTCCGATCCATCTCTCTCCTGGCGCGACGCGGGCAGGGCGACGGCGGCTGACGCCGGCGGGCCTCGGCTGCTGCAGTCGCCCTCCTTCTCCCCCTCCCCGGCATGCCACCCAGGACAGCGTTCCAGGCTTGCCGCGCCAAGCGCCAGGGGCACGACGCTGCTCCCAGTCTGCAACGGCGGCGCGGCGCGGCGCTGCGCATGGTCGCCGGCGCCAGCCGTCGTCGGACACGACCAACTCAACACAACCGGATCTCGCTCCGCGTGGCTGCCCCCCTGGCGCTGCACCATCGCTCAGCTCCATGTGTGCTCATGTGCTACAGGAAACCCTAGCTCGGCGACCGCCCAACGGCGACCTCACCCCCGGCGGCGGTGCTCTGGTCCCACATGGACGCGCTCACCAGCGACGGCGGCGGCGACCACCAGGTGAGATTCCCGCCGGCTGTGGGAAACCAGGCACCCAACCCGTAGCTTAATCTGTTTTTTTCATATTGCCTCATGAGGATGCAAAGCAGAAGCTTCTCGATGTTGGACGATGTTTGAATTGGCTCCCCTGTAACAGTTGTCACTCCTCCGTTCACTAGCCTTTTTGGTTTTCTGATCTCTTGGCAAGCACTCCATTCCCTCTAGGTTTTAAATCTGGTAAATGATTCGTGGCCTTCCTCCTCCACATTCATTTGCCATGTGAGGATCTGCCCCATCTAATGCAGTTCGTTGTTACAGAACCATGTATACAGGATGCAATCCGTATTCATGAAGACAAGGTTGCACAAACATCAGGTTTGATTCTTGTGTGCTCTTCCTGTATGAAATTGTGTCAATTTTTAGTTCAATTTTTGTTCATGATTTGTTCATGTACCTTGCAGTCGGCTTATATGTGCTCAGGATATTTTCTCTATCTTTCATATTCCTGTGTAAGCATACTCCAACATGGTTACCTGGGATTTGGTCTATTAAGATGCAGTTGGCTACACAGTTGAATTTTTGTTCAATTCTGCATATTCAGAGAAATGTGGAATTCTGTGGGTACCACAACTCCAGTTCATGAGGTAGTACGCCCTATGCCCATGTACATTCGTGAGCTTCAGTCTTTTTTTCCTTACATACATTGTCACAGCCCTCTATTTTTCCGTAACTAAAAAACTGAATATTCAATCAGGGTCCAAGAGATTACATAGGTCTAATTTCTGGTCCCTTAGTCTTTTCGTTATGACATATACTGTACCTTCTCGATAATCAATTTGGTTCCAGTGTCCTTTTAGAAACAGTTCTTTGCTGCATTTTTACAAAGATTCACTTAGCAACATGGAAATCTCATATTCTTCAGATGGTGAGGCCTCACATAGCTGAAAAGATTCCAGTAAATGTAATTAGAATTTACATAATCCATGAATGGTGAATTCGGTGTATATTGCCATGTCTACAGATTCTTGATTTCTGGTAACTTTTTGAGTATGAAATTTCTTCCGGTTCTTGCTTTCTGCCGTGGCCGGTAATGGGTGTTTCTGGGTGTTAATGTGATCTGCCATTGCCATCATCACATCACTTGACTTCAGGTGATTCGTACTGCTAGCAATGCTCACAATTTCTATTTTACGCCACTTGCAGTTGTAAATAGGCACAAAGGCAGTCTCAACAGTCCAGTTATATTTCTAAGATCATTTGCTAGCAATGTATCTGTTGGCTACTATGTTTCTGCTCTCCTTTTGCTAAAAAAACGATCCATCTTTAACTGCGGAGTTATTCAGTTTCAGTAGCCTGCCTGCTAATGTTTCGATTGCACGAGAATTCTATGATTTTGGTATCTTTCTAACCTCAGTGAATCACTGTGTTTCTAGTGCTATAACCCCATATGTAAACGTTGCTAACGTGTGACTGCATGTCTCCAGTCACATAGTTGTAGGTAGTTTAACCGTCTTTGGTTCTTCCTCATAATTGTTCTATTCGTTAGACAATATATGAAAGATTTCTCTAGCTACTGTGTTCTTAGTGAAACATGCTTTTTCCACACGAGTTTTTGTGATTGTGCACACAGTCAGTGATAGTGAGATGGTCCGCATAGAATATTCACTCAACCTCCCTGAACAATTGCTCGAGCATTGTACCATCACAACCGTAGACAGATCTGAAAGAAGTATTTCAGAGATCAGTTCTGAGCTCTCAACAAATTAGTTCATCATCTCAACGGCCAGGTTGTTTTCCAAAACCTGAATATAAGTTGTTCCAATATAAATTGACAGGTCATAGATGGTCAATAGATCACTGAAGTTTGTTGCATTGTTTGTTTGAACAGAAATCATCTAGAGTAATTTTTGTAGGACAAAGCATTGCCATAAGAAAGATCAACATCTAGCAATTGCCCGAGCCATTACAGTGGCAAAGTGAGCTGAAAAAGGTATTCCAGAGGTCAGTTCTAAACTCTCAACAAATTAATTCATTATCTCGACGGCCAAGTTGTTTCAAAAAGATGAAAAGAAGCTATTAGAATATAAATTGATAGGTTATAGATGATCAATAAATTACTAAAGTTTAGTGTATTGTTTGTTTGAACAGAATTCATCTAGAGAATAATTTTTAAAGGGCAAAGCATTACCATAAAAAATGTCAACACCTAAATGATCTAAAATGCTACATATTCTTTAGGTGATTTAGATTTTACACAGCAAATATCTAGCAAGTCGAGGTCAAGGTGATTTGTTGTTGTCTGTCATGTGTTACCTGTCACCTTGGCCTTTTATTTGAATGTTCTTTATAGGCTATTTGTTGTTGCTTGAAATTAGACGAATTGTATGGGTGATAGGTCACCTCCCTTGGGTGTGACATATGCCGATGTAAACCTTGGAGTTCCAAGCATGGGTGATAAAATTTAAAAGCTCTTGATGGATACGTCAGTTCATATTTTCTTTTGTTGCACGAGACCTAAGTCAGTTCACGCAAAAAATAATTGACGTATAGTTTGTAGGACTGCAAAGCCCTTAGGCCAGGGTAGATTTCGCTTTAGGGATTTACTCAATGTCTACCTCTCCACCTATGGATGCAATTGTGTTATTTTCTCTATTTTATAGCCATGTCCATCGTTTTGGTACTTGGTTGCCATTGATTACTTACACAACACTTTAGAACTTTACTCGATATGATTTCTGGTATTTCAAATCATTTATAGCTTTCTAATACACTACTACGGATTCAAATGTAGTTCTATTACTACTTGTGCACTCTCTCTTAACAATATCCTGATTAATAGGTTTCCACTTTTAACCTGGTTGTTTCCTCTATTTTTGATTTTCCCTCATACTTTTAGCCCTCCCCTACAATATGTTTTGGTTACTGCATTAAAGCTCACCATTGTAGTAGTGGACCATACTATATATAGGTGTCAGGTCCTAATAATGATTTTATCCTAAACCAATTTGCTAAAGGAGAGGTCCCATTAACAGTTTAGAAGGTAAAACATTACTTTGTAGCTTCCACAAGTTTTAATAGGCCTGAATGATCAAGATTCAATCTATATGTTTAATACATTCAGAGCTTGACTTCTTTGCAAATTTGTTAGTTGCGGTCCATGTTACAGGTTTCGCAGGTGATTATAAAATATTTTCCTGTGTGGAGAGATCTAAAAGGTATCGATCTGTGCCCCCAAATCGCAAACCTCATAGTTTCTATTGTATTAGCTGATCTTCACTGAACCAACTTTTGTTGTTGCTTTTTTTATCAATGGGTACACAAATAGGAACCCCTATGATGAATATATAACATCTTACCTGTTTTAACAGAAACTAAGACTTGGGTAGCCAAATACTGAACAAAAAATTCTGATGTTTTTTCATCATGGCCGCACAAATAGCAACCCTAAAGATCACTATAGGTGTGGCAATTTAGCAGGTCCAAAAAAATTTAGAATGCAAACCATGGGATGGCTATGTTCAATGTAGGTGTGTTGTAATTTCTTAATCTGTGGCGCTTCTTTTATATCTACCATTCTCAGTGCAAGCCCTAAAATGTTTTTTTTTAAAAAAAATGGACCTTCATCCTTGCATTCTGGAACTCATGTTCTATGGATTGTGCCATTTTGGGTGCGTGGTTTCTATACAAATAGTATTCAGAGCATAATTTGAGGTTACACTACATATAATTGCACAGGTCTGATAATACAGTTGTCGTTATACTATAAATATAGATAGATTGTCTTTTACAGTTTCAAATAATGAACTATGCATCATTGATTTTTAATCAATTTTCAGCAAGGACCTGTCATGATAATCCAGACCGGCTGCAGAGACACACGCTAATACAAACATCTGCAATCAGAACGCAATGGCAACCATCAGGCTCATGTGTTGAAATCAGCAAGGACCTGTCCTTTGCGCGCGTCTCAGCTCGGCGGTAAGATCTGGCAGGACCTGACCATCAGTCTCTTTATTGGCGACGAGCACAGCTATCGTGTATGTCACCCCTTCTTCCCTGTCTGCTATGCGGAACCAGGCACCCAAACCATAGCTTAATCCATGTGTATTGAGATCTGATCTAATTATAGCCTATTCTGTCTACTAATATCTCTCTATATAGTAGCAGGTGCATAGTAACGGTAATTGATCATCTGAGTTTCTCTTTTTATGGCGACACAAAAAAATATAGTTATATTTCAAGTTTGTATACACAACCCCAACATTATTATTTCAGACAATTTACTTTATGTCTTCTTTAGCGGTGTTATAAGACTTCTTTAAAGAAGATATAATTCACTCAATATTTTTTCACCTATGCTACAAAAAAAAATTAATTACTATTTTTATATTTACAAGCACAAGCATTGTCATTTCCTTGGTCCATTAATAGGATTACCAAAAGCATTGTTTCTTTGGAGGACTTGGTCACTATGCTAAAACCTTGGAACATTGATGTATTCCTTCAGTCACAAGGATTCCAATAAATGATGAATGTACATCCTGTAATATTATGTAATGGCTCATTTCTTGGTCCATTTACAGGATTATTAAAGGCACTTTTTTCCTTTTACAGAATTCTTTCTGGAATGATTGATTTTGTCAGTAAGCTAAAAGCTTGGTGCAAAGAATGATGAAGGTACTGATTTGGTTAGGATTATCGATTTGGTCACTGTATTTAGGCTTCAACAACATGTGTAATATATACTCTAAATATACGTCTATACAATTTATTACTCACTGTGTCTCCTCAATATTCCAAATTTTCATTATAACTGAATATGCGCGCAAAGGCGCGCGCACTGCGCTAGTGACATACATATACCAACCAGTCGGGAAAGCCTCTCAAATATGGTGTGACGTGCACTGCCACTATAGTGTGGTTAGGCGGTTGAGGATGGAAAGAATGAGCTAGGTTAGGATTTGTCATGGGAAGGACGTCCTATATACACCTCTAAATGGATCAATCTACACTTGAGAAATTCCAGGCGCTGTTGGCTGATATGAGTTACTCTTCTATGATGGACCAAATTTTAAAATTGCATGGTTTTGTGTGTTGTACTACACATCCAGACCCACGCTCGCTTTAGGTTTTCTATTTTTGCCCATTAACAAACCCGTGAGTAGAGAAATTAATGCATACCCTTAGTCTAATAAAGTAAAAGTCCCATCAGGTTTTGGGTTTTGGGTCTCCGGTACTCGTCGCCATAATCCTACTGCATGCTCCTAGTTTTGTTAGTGCCCCCATGGAAGTCGGTGCTCATCCTCTCACTACTACAAATATAAGCTGAAAGCCACAAGAGGTGAAAGCATGAGTGAGGGCGCTGTGAACTTTGTACTAGCCAAAAGTTGCTTTTAGTCGTGGCTTTGGGTGGAAGCCAGTCGATTTGGTTGGTTAGAGCTTTTTAGAAAACCAAAGCATATTTGAAAGCTCATCTTTTAGAAGTAGACATCTTAAAATATCCTATTTTACAAATAGATTTTGTCACACCCAATTTTAAGAACAAAATTGAATGCAATAACTCATGTGTGCCCAGAGATCAATCACACACATAAGCCACAAATTTAAGAAGTACCATCACATATGTTTATTACATAACGAATATTATTCAAAGTCTTTACATAGCAGCGGATAAATAAAGTATCTCTCGCGGTAGCTCCATCACAGGGAAGATGACTGGTTGACAGCAAGACTAGAACTCTTCTGGGAAGTCATCATTACCATAGCAATCTGTTATCCATCCGGGATTTTTATCCAAGTAGAAAGAAATAAACAAGCATAAGTACATCTCGTACTTAACAAGGGTAACATGGGGTTCATGAGGCTCAAATAAGGCTGACACTGGTTAAACTGCAGTAGCTTTTATTTGGCAACATTTTAGTGTTAAGGTGAACATATATGAGCGCTTAAACCCAACCCACATGATCATAATAACTGAAACATAGCAAAAAGGTAATCAACATGAGCAACATAAATAAACAACATATAACAACTAATCTGTGAGTTTTCCGGGCCGCTCGTATCCGTGAGCACGGCTGTTATAACAGTTTATTAAACTCTGCGCAGAGGTGTACACTTTACCCGATGAGTCGTGATATCCAGATGCCCGGGTTAATTACTCCCATAACACTTCCAAGGTGAGTGGGCATGATACACGCAAAGCCTTTCAAAGGTTCGTCTAACAAGTTAGGGCCGCTAGGTCTTAAGGAAGGGAATGTAGAGCCCTCCTTCCAGGTGGCACAATAACACGCAGCCTATACTCACATGGACAGAAGCCGCACTATACCCGTCTCGTCAAGCGCCTTATGCGCCCTTTCGGGTAACCTCTAACAAGCTAGAAAAGGTCCTTATTCTGAGCTAAGGCCAGAGCCATATAACCCTCATGGTTGCACTGTATGTCCCAGCTTTTGCTGACAGGATGTCCTAAACCATGTTGCTAAAAAGATCAAGTTTTATTCACCGTTATTAGATCATGTTTGGTTTAAGTAAAGCTCTAGCAAAGATTCTACCCATATGCATAGCATCCCAAGGTTAACAAGGTAACGGTTCAAAAATCTAGGATAAACTAGTTAGGAGGTCAAAATTAGACACATGCATATGAATTTAGATGCTTCATGGTGAATAGGTCAACAAGGATGGTCCCATGCTATACTTGCCTGATTCAGAGAACTCTGGTTGCTCTTGGTTGTCGAAGTAGGGCTCCTGATCACCAGCGTATGTCTCACCGTCTATACTCGATTACCACATCAACACACAACCATCGGGATAACAATCATACAAAGCAAACAAGCTATAATTAGAACATTACACCAACAGCAAGAAAATAATATAAAAAGTTTGAAAACAGAAACTACGATCTACCACGATCACATAAACGCGAGAATCACGAAAAACGGATTTATAACGCAAAAGATATGAGCTAAACAAGTTACAAAACCTTAATTAGTAGATTAAACCTAACTCACATTTTAATTACCGAAAACAGCAGATATTTTCATACAGCTAGATAGATCTTTTCAAAACGACGCAACTTGAACGAACTAAATCGGACCAAAAACGTAGAAGTTATAAGCATTTGAAATCAGTGGCAAAACTGTAAATAAACTGAAATTGATTTTGAATTTAAATTGATTTAAAACGAATTTCAGATCTGGCTGGACTGCGCCTCAATTCGATCGGAACTAAGGGGCTTAGATGGAAGATTTCACGGACTCAGAGCACAGTGCTCAAAAGGACGGCGGGTTGAGTCTGGAATCTTTTGGGGGTTCTTTAGCAAGATGGACCCCGAAGGGGTATGGCGCGCTGTGGTGCGTCGGATTTCAGATGGGCGGCGGAGATTAGATCTCGGGAGGAGCCGGCGGTGCTGACGCCGGAGCAGAGGGTGGGCACGGCGGCGCCATGGCCGGAGCTCGGCGGCGCAGCTCGGATATACGCTAGGAAGCGGTAGAGACCTCGGGAGCGGGTTCAATCGAACAAGAAGCTCAAGGCGAACTCACCAGTGGCACAGACGAGGTCGGAGACGATCTGGTGGCGGTGTATTGCTCGACGAGGCGGACGGTGAGCTTCTGCAACGACGGCGAGAGATTTAGGCACCAAAACGAAGAGGAAAAAGAGGGGAAAACTCTCGGTTGGCTTCGAGAGATCAAGGGGAAACTCGAGATGCCACTTACGAGCTCTGAAACTCGACGAATTGCCGGGTTGACGGCGGCGGAACTCTTGCGGGCGCGGAGTTTGTCGCGGGAGCAGGTTAGGGCACGAGAGCGAGAACTTTTCGCAGGGAGAGAGGCGGCAGGTGCTCGGGGTTTTGTGGGGTTGGTTGATGCGGTCGATACAACGAACACGAGCGAGAAACGGGGTTGGCTCGGGCACGGGCTCGATTCGAGTCCGGCATGGACGCGAGCAGGAGAGGGGGAGGACGCTGACAGGCGGGGGCGTGCGGTCAGCGAGTGAGACGCCGGGGTGCGCGCGCGGCTGGCGAGCGCGATGCTGGGCCGGTGGCTGGGCCGCGCGGGCGAGTGAAGGAGAGGGGAGGGGAAGCAGGCCGGCGCGGGAAAGAAGAGTGGAGCAGGCCGGCTGGGCTGGCTTGGGCCAGAATGAGAGAAAGGGAGAAGGAGAGAGGGGGGAAATGTTTTCTCATTTTCAGAAGCTATTTTCAAAAGGAAATTTCAAATCCTTTTTGAATTCAAACCAAAATTGAGTAAAGCCAATCATCACATAAATAAAGTATGCACCAGCATGTATGCATCAATATGATCTTTGGCCTAGAATTTATTTTAGCTTTTGTAAATATTTTATTAACTAGGTTTCATGCAACACATAAAATGCATAATTAAATCATATTTCCTATTTTCAAATTGATGCAAAATTTGGGATGTTACAGATTTATAAAGGTAATTATTTTTTAATGTCTCCATAAAAAGACCGATCGTCTGTAACTCTCATTGGGTATTTTTGAAGACAAAGACAATTCTGGACGACCACTGTAGATAAAAGAGGTTGTCTCATAAAATTATTTTCTAGTAGTGTAGCATAAGTGAACCCAAGCACGCTGAACCTTTAAGAAATATCATGTTATAACGTGGAAGCCGTTAATAGAATGGATAAGCTAACAAAGTTGAGGAAAACCACCCTAACTAACATAGAAACGTATCTAGTGCAAACTATAACCTTTATGAAAATCCGTGCAAATTACATTAAAAAATCGTCTAAATTCACCAAAAAAAATCACACATGTAGATGGTATGATGATACATAACCTTGTAAAATATCTTGTCAAAACTCAACTTCGTTTGTGAGTTATAAAAATAACAAATTTCAAGCCAGAAAGTTTTCCACATGATTTGTTAGAAATTTGTTATTTTTATATCTCACAAATTAATTTGATTTGGGACAAGATATTTTATAGGGTTGTGTATCATCATATTATCTATATATGTGATTTTTTTTGATGAATTTAAACATTTTTTTTTTGTTGTGGTTTGTACGGGTTTTTACGAAGGCTGTGGTTTGCACTAGATACGTTCCTAACTACATATCCTATGTGTCATCGATACTGACCTAATAATTATATGAAAACAGATAATCTTCTTAACCTTAATAATTAACCATGGGTATCATTATGTTCATGCCAATTCAACGAGAGGATTGGTTCCTTTTTGCCCTTTTGTCGAACTTTCAGCAGCCAGCTGATGAGCAGAAGTTTCTTGAAAGTCTGACGTGCACACGAGGAATCTTGAAAATTGCTGGAACACACATGAACACTTATATATATGGATCAAACAGGAAAATCCTGACAACTAACTGGTAGTGTCTTACTCCCTCTGTTTACACGTTTGTATTTCCTATATCATGAATACAAGTCTATCTAGTTAGGTTATTATATTCTAATCAAACCTTATCTTCAACAATCAATATTTAATTTTTTTTATAAATATTGACAACACAACTTGACAGTGCGAGATTATTATGGAAAAATATTTTCATAATATATGACTATTTCACTTAAAATAAAATAAATATTTTTATAGATATTACTAGCTATAGTTTGAAATGGTTGAATTTAGGCACACATCTATCTTTGACAAAAAAATATAGAAAAATACATCAACATATAAAACACTACCCATTTGTGTAGAATTATTTTTAGAGGTTGTTTCATGTCCAACCGTAAGTAAAAAAATGAGGCTTCACTTAAAAAATCATTTATGTTGTAGTGACAATTGGTGTTTAAACGAAAGCTTTACCACCTACCACTTCTTCGTCATCCCATGTTTGAAATCTATATTCTTGTTCTTCCACGAGATATACACACCTTCAATTCTATTCCAGAATAATACCAGCGGTGTTTTAGTTTATTGATGAAAAAACATCAAATCTCTGCATTACCAAATAAATACACTATCAAGCGTATTGAGTGAAGCCTCGTTTTTTTACTTATGGTTGGACATGAAACAACCTCTAAAAATAATTCTACAAAGTTCTAGAGATGGTCGGTATTTCCGGTCGCTTCTAGCAATGCTCCGCATTTTTTAGGATCGATTCTGCTTCAGAGATGCTATTTCTAAATGTGGCTCGTGTTACAGACCACCTCTAGAGCACACATTCATTTCTGACATCGATTTTTAGATGGGCTAGTAATTTTACATGCCTTTTAGAATATGTCCAACACAAAAAAAAAACAGGATTAAAGGAAGTTTCTCCGACACGGATTAAAACCCATATATCTACTAGTGTTATTTAAAATTTAAAACTTTTAGATTTTGTTCAACAACTTTAAAAATCATGTAGTCACACGATATATGAAATATATATTAAATAAAACATGAAAGTATTTCTTATATAGTTGATCTAGAAACATAATTATTATATTGTTCATCTATGTAAAAAATTACAAACATTTGACTTTAGTATAGACACGTAAAAAAAACTAAGTACATACATTTTATAATATACTGCTCCTACACAGGAAAGTTCCCAATGCAAAACGAGCGAGCAAAGTTACTACGTACTGTATATACAGTATACACCTACGTATTTCGATCCATCGTAGAACTGTAGAAGAAACAAAAAGGTACTGCTGTATGCAATGCAACTGTCCTAAACTGCTTTTCATTTCACCCACAAGGCGCATGTGGTCCCTCCTCATCTTCCTTACGGCGGCCGTGCTCCTCTCGTCGTCGGCTGCTGCCACCGCCGCCGTGTTAACAGCACGCTAACCACAGGAACTATAATCCAGTACAATATGAGATAGAATCAGGAAATGGCTAGAAAACAGGGGAATCGAAGATAGTAGAAGGATCTAAAAGACCTAGAAGTAAGAACCTAGGTACAAGAGGAAAAGAGGCTTGAGGAAGAAGAAGAACAATAACTAGAAGTAATGGAATTCTTCTGAATATTCTTCATGCCCTATTCCTAGTTCTCTGCCTCCTCTTGTATCGATCTGAGCAGGCCTTGGCGTCGCTATACGGCCCGTGGCCCTCCATCGGCCCATACAGCTGACACGCCGGCGAGGTGAACCTGTTGTACTACTACTACTACAGGTGCCGCGGGGATGGTGGCCGCCGGTACGCGGACAACAGTGCCTGCTTGTCCAACCTCAAGGCGCAGCAGGCCCGCGCATCCTGCTTCGCCTCCGGCGGCGCCGTCGGCGCTGCTCAAAGTCTCCAGCAGAGGGCGCTTGACGACGCGAGCATCGTATGGCCGTTCTACTTGTACAAGGACGACCTCACCATATGTACTACAGCGGCCATCGCATGCTCCGCTTCTCCGGCGGCGACGTCCGCCGGAACCTCACCAACACCAACAACAGACCGGCGGCGCCATGGGTGGCGTGGAACATCATCAAGTTCTACGTGACCGGTGCCGCCGGCAGGAGCTATGGCGAGAAGGTCCGGAAGCTGAGCAACTTGATCGTCGACGTTGCGGCAGACACTACCGATTTCATTTTCATGCCTAGGGGATGCCGGAGCAGCTGCCTCACCGACGACGACGACGACATGTTTTCTCGTCCAGCAGCGCCATAGTGCTGGTTCAGCAACCAGTCTGGGGTTGGTGGGAGGATTCTCGTCCTTAAGTGTAACCTGCGGTACGACAAAGCGAACGATGGCCCCCACCAAATCGATATGCCCAACGACGGTAAGACCTGTATACTTCTGTTATTACTTATTAAAACCTCACTTTTGTGATATACTGTATTCGATTCATCCCAAATTTTAACATAAAACTTGATCACTCGTCTTATTTAAAATTTTGTGCAAAATATTACTTCTTTTATGTTGGCTTTGTTTATTAATAAAAAACCTTTAAGAATAACCTAAATTTGATTTTATTTGTATATTTTTTTAATAAGACAGGGTAAATTTTGAGAACAAAAAAAGTCAAACGTCTTATAATTTGGGATGGAGGGAGTACATGTTTTCTAAAAATCGCGTCTTTGTTGATAACATAAGTGGAGAACACTGCTGCACAGAGGACTTGCTGTTGAATTAGAACTTAGACTAAACATGATCTTAACTTAGTCTAAACATGATCACTAACTCATCATAATGCGGAAACTAATTTTAGTACTGACCAGAATCTGTCAATGCCATCTGAATGCCTTCGTAGACGTAGTAGACGAAGTAGACGATGCAGATCTTAATCTTCACCAAACTGGGGCTTGATGCTCCTAGTTGAAGAACTCGCGGCATAGCAGCAAACACCTGGATGTGGGTAGACAGTCTTTCTAAACCCTTCATCGCCTAAATGACCAGTTACGTGATTAGAATCACGTAGATGGATAAGGGTAAAGCCGTCAGGGGTGTCTCCTCTTATTTATAGATGTGCTGCGGGCCAGGGGACCGAACCCTAAAAGATCTAAGGGCTGCCGCCGATCACGACAGATCTAATCTGTTGGATATATATATATATATATGACAGGTGGACCAAAACTAAGTAATTAATTAATTAATAATTAATCTCGGAATTAGCCGAGATTACATTCCAACATTCTCTCACTTGATCGAACGCCTAATGCACTTATGCAACTAATGTTCGCTTTATACTTATGTTCACACTTAGTACAACAACAAGACCAGACCAATGCGTCGTCAGCAACATTTAATCATCACCGGGACCCCATTACCTATAGTTTACTGTCATAACTTGTTAGAACGCTTATTATTTATTGGGAGTATGGCCATATCTAGGAATTAAGTTAGAGACTTTGCACTAAAACCCAAACTCATTTGCGCGCTCATAAAAGGGATTAGTGTTAAGACTCAATATGCAAATATGCTAGCATCAACTCAGTTCTTTATTTTTCTCAAGCTTAATAATTTGATCATAGATTTCTTCTTTCACAACATATAATCAAAAGTGCTTGGCATCAACAGTTGATATGTTGTTACTCGAAATAATACTGCAATTTAAAAGTAGACCTCTAGCAGTATGTTAATACTCAATTTGAGATAATCTATCTTAAGCCAGATGGTCTGTCCTGTTCATTATTAAACATGTCAATAATTGAGCTCATCTTAGTACTAATCTTGTTTGGAGGTTTTAATTAAATTGTCCTTTTCTGCAAGATTAGGTATAATCTAATTGTGCACTTTCTTATACATACTCAAGAAAATTGATAACCAAACAATTCATAATTCTTATAAGTGACGTGATAATTTCTTTTGGTGCCTCCTTAATATCTTAAAATTTATTAGCACCATCCAGTGGACCTATTCTGGATAAAACTTAAATTTCTTTGTCAATTATCCCAATGTCAAGTCTAAACTAGTATTGACTTTGAGCATTCTTAAAGTTAATGACAATCAACATATATGGAACGTCTTCCTCTTCAACTGTTACTAACTTATTTCTTAGAATATTTAGGATAATTCAACTTAATGCATTATGCAACTGCATTATGCAAAATAGACAGGTGTGGCATTATATATTCAAAAATTTATCACTTTATGCATATACTTGATATGCCTTCTATGATAATCCTAATACTATATTGGTGTTTCAATAGCCAAGAACTTAGAGGCTTCACCAAAATATATTTTTAGTGACTAGAGCTCTTATATGCAATTCCCATTGCTACATATCAACTCAACATCACCCACATAAAGTATTAGGATAATAAATTTTTCCACTTTTTGTATAATTGTCCACTTAAAATAGTATTCTAAACTATAGTGGGCTATGTGTTCTTAGTTTTAATCTTACAAAGAATTCCCTTTGAAATCACACTTAAAATTATAGACCAATTTATAGTCTATTGTTTTGACTTCATCAGAAAACTTATTGATAGCCACACTTTATGCGTATACTTATGGACTTAAGCTCATAAAATTCCTTAGTTTAGAATAACAAAATTTTCTCTTTTGGTGTGATCACTTATAGATTTACCATGGATCACAAGTAGTTTAGTAACAATAGAGGTTTACTTATGTGCCTAATTATCAAGTAATAGTAGCTACATATATCTGCTGGGGCTTACTGCTTAGCTTGAAAATCTCCAGTAGAAATTGTAGTAATTTGAATGGAGGTATACTAATGACTTATGGCACAAATTGAGATATTTATATCTTCCTGAATCATTGATACAGAAAACTAAGTCTGTATTTCTTCAAGATTTAATTTTCCTCCTTTGTGAACTCCCACTAGCTCTCACTGATTCTTGCATTCTCTAGGAACACATCATATCTTAACAGTTATAACAGTAGAAACGCAAGTCCTTGGACTTTGCTCCCACTGATTTCTGCATTCTCAAAGAACAATAATCCCTTGGATTTTATCAGGGGTGTTATGTGGATAGCTCGTTTACTTAGAATAGTATTTCCCATCCTTAGTTAGCTATACTTATGTCTTACTAAGGTTTTGCCCATTAAAACTTTTATGATCAAATATTCATCAATCAACGTTGGCCAGAATGACAAACATGTCATATAAGTTTATAATAACAAGTTCTATTGAACTAGTTTAATCAGCGTCGACCAGAATGAACTAGAACAAATAAACTTGATGACCATGCAAACACTAATATGGCCAGAAGTAGTGAAAGCAAGTCATATAAGTCTCTAATTACAAGTTCTATTGAACCAGTTTAATCAGCATTGGTCAGAATGAACTAGAATAAATAAACTTGATAAACATGCAAACACTAATCAGCTTTGGCCAAAAATAGTGAAAGCAAGGCTTTATTTAATTAGAGACTATTATTGGGCTAAGGAACAAAAACTTAGTATGATTTCTTTATTTCTTAAGTCTCATACTTTATTTAATAATAGTGGTGAATAGAGCATCTCTTTTATGATGAGACAGTCCATTCTCCCCTTCGAAATGTGGCTCAACTGCAGTGACACAATTTCGACGAGGTCTCATTATCTGACTAATGGTTAACTTAAAATAAAACAACCATAAAAAAGAACTCATATCACATGAAATAAATTTTACTGCCAATCATAATGAAATAAATATAAAGTATTCATAAACTTCAAACTTGTATAAGTTTAAAATACAAAGTATCTCAAACTAAGATGATATAAGTATCATTAAGAGCTAATTTTTGAAACTAATCAAATGGAAAGCTCTAAGTCTCGACTTTATCTTTATTCCATTAATGGCTCCTTACAGTTAGTTCCTCTTGTACTCATGGTTGGCAATACCCGACGAGAAAATTAAGATGTGCATTTTTGCACCTTAGTTTATCCACCATATGTTGGGGAAATAACTTAAGTAAAATCTTATAAGACGACTTTAGTTATCTTTCTTTCGAAGCCATTCTTATTACTTATCCTCAATTTGGTAACTTGCAAAATTCGCAGACTAATAGAAACTTATTATTTTGAGCATGTTTGTTATGATTTTCTGGCATAGAACTCATAAGGCAGCTTACCATAAAATTATCAGACAGATCTAGTCCCAGCGCCTTCAACTCATAAGCCATATCAAACAAGTTCTTAATGTGGTTATCCAGACCACTTATCCCATCATAATAGGAATTAATTAACTTATCAATGAGGAAAACCTTTCTAAAATGTGCTTTTTATGGAGTTGTGAAGCTCCTTAGCACTTATTTCCATGATGTTCTTTTCATTAGAGATAAACCTCCTCATCATGTTAACTGAGAGCGAGCATCTTATAATCATTTTAGCAATCCTGTTGGATTTCTCCCATTTTTTTTAATTTGGGAGTGTACTCCTTCGTCCTCTCAGTATAGTAATTATAAATAGGACAAGGAGCATGTGGTTTTTCCTCATTAAGCGCATAATCAAGGTCCAGTTCCTTGAGAATGGCATACACCTGATCATTCCAAGTAGGAAAATTAGTGCAACTTAAGGGTTCAATATTACTTATATAGTCTGCATAATTTACTAAAAAAATGAAGCAAAATAATGTCTCAATTAGTAGACTGTATACAAGATGTACTTAAAAGCACACAGTTAAATCAACATTGGTCAGAATTAACAACATGTTTAAGGATTTTAATTTGCATCACCGTTGGGCAGAAAACAAATAAAAAACCATCATAATAACTCATAATTAAAGTCAACGTTAGTCAGAAATTAACTATGAGTAATCTCCAATTAAACTTCCCGTTGGTTCCATTTAACCAGAGACCACCTTATTATACAATGGTGGATAAAAAATTATATATGTGAAAACATATGATTGAATGCATAAAGCAAAACTTAATTTTAAAGTCTCAATAATAATAATAATTAATGCTTATAAAAGCATAAAAATTAATACTGGAAGTAGAATTGAAATTTAGACTTTAAAAATCATTTAAATAGTGCATGAGAGTTAACTAAGTAAATTGCACTAAACAAAAATTCTTAAACTTTAATGTGCTCAACAACATATTCTCAAAACATACTTAAAATTAATTTAAATAACACTAATTAAACTTTATATGAATTGAGAATATATATCATCATGAGGATATTAAACGTAAAGCAATAACTAAGTTGCTGATAATAAAGTTAAGATAAACTAAATATAACGAGGGCATTAAAATTTAAAACTTAATTAAAGCACTTAAATAATGCACTCATATTAAATGGCCGAGGAAACTTATATTGTAAAAATAAAAACTTAGTTTGGCATTCGGAGAATACTTCCTTCGTCTAAAAAAGGAAGTCGTTTTGGGTTTGCATACCACAAGTTTGACTTAATTTATATAAAATATGTGCAATATTTATATCTCCAAATAAATTTATTAAAAAACTAGACTTAAAGATCTTTCTGATGATACTAATTACTTAGTATAAATATTTGTATATTTTAATATATAATTGTTATTATTTGTTTCTCGGGAAGCGAGAATGACATGTATTTTAGGACGGAGGGCATGACTTGCTTATGGCCAGTCCACCGGACTCTCTTCTTCTTAAAAGAAAAACTTAATAAACGGCTAGATTTAGCCGGACAAAAACTCATAGGTAGGAAAACCCTCTAAAATATTAATATCCAATCACATTTTTTTTGCTCCTTAATGCAATACTCACATATAGGAACTCGTAAATATCAGTGAGCAAGTTTATCTAAGCAGAAAATAAACTTATAAATAATGATTTATATTAATTAGGCCAAAACTTAATTGAAATACTTAAATATGGTGAGGTCATAAAAAAATCAAAACTTAATTAAAACACTTCCGCTCGGTGAAAGAGTTTTGTCCAGCAGCGGCTGACTCTCGTGAGTTAACTGAGACCGTGGTCTAATAAATAATGGCCAACAAGAAATTTGCCCAGTATTAAAAAAATACTTAATTACTCAAAGGGGTATCATGATGTGTCATGCACATTTATTAGGGTGTCACGTCAGTAAATCTGCATTTTTTTCATGAAACACAGAAGAAGTTCGTTTCATGGCCGCGACACGAGTCGGGGATGTTTCTCAAACCGTGAAACAGCTATGAAATCCCCACTGAGAACCTTTTGCGTTTCATCGGAAGGGGAATCCAGGCTCAGACGAGCCCCTTGGCCGCCGCTCCGCCGTGGCGCGACCTCAGCCGCGGGACGGACGCGAGTGCAAGCGCCGACGCAAGCTCCGACGGCCGCGACATGACCTCCGCAACGGGCTCCGTCGGCCGCGAGCGCGGGAGCTCTGCCGCGCCATGGAGCCCCCGGCCACGAGCTCCGTCGGCTGTGGGCGGACGCGAGCTCCGGCGGACGCGGCGCGACCTTCGCAGCTGGCTCCGCCGGCGAGCGCAGAAGCTCCGTCGCGCCATGGAGCCCCCGGCCGCGAGCTCCGCCGGCCGCGGGCGGACGCGAGCGCGAGCACCGACGCGAGCTCCGCCGGCCGCGGCGCGACCTCCGCAGCAGGCTCCGCCGGCGGGCGCGGGAGCTCCGTCATGCCATGCAGTCCTCGGCCGCGAGCTCCGCCGACCGCGGGCGAACGCGAGCATGAGCGCTGCTGCAGCCTCCATCTGCCGGCCGCACAGATGCGAGCACGATTCCACCGGCCGGATGCGAGCGCGAGTCTGCACGGATGCCTTCGTCGGCCGCACAGATCCGCCGCGACTGATATTTTCTCCTGCAGCAGACTGACGGCTGACGGGTGTATACGGCCATACGGGGAAGAAAGAAAGAGAGATGGAAAAAAGAGAGATGAGTGAGACCCAGAAAAAGACAAATAATATATGAAATCGTGTATTGAAACTTTGCATTAGGTAAGAGTTTAGTTTCATACTAAATTTTGGTACCTTGGAAATCGAGGGATGAAACTTTCCATCGAGACTAGCCAGATCTTAGAGGATCAGTTTTAGCCTGGCCCAACTTCGTGAGGCGCAGCTTAGCTTTTAGACAGAATTATTCTCTTGGTCCCTCTTGGTTTTATGGCCCTCTTTTTGCCGAACTTAGTTATTTGGCCCAAAAACAAATTTTGTTTAGTTTTTTTTGGCTATTCCATCCACTTCCGTCAGCCTGCACCGTGAGCAAGGACATCTACGCACGCGAAAAGACAAAAAATACCCTTTTGGTCTTGGAGAGGGCAGTGAGTCTTCTTTCCCGTACTTGTTTCTTCCCGACTCCGCCATTCAGCGCCGCATTTTCTCGCACCCAAACCCTAGCTACCGGTGATGGATGAACTCAGCTCCGACGACGCCACGCCGGCAGATCGACCTGCGCCGGCACCAGATCCACCACGGCTGCGTCCGAGCCAGGCGTTTCGGCTCGTCACCGCGCTGGCCGCCGGCCGCGCGAGGCAGGGCGCTGCGGGCGTGGCTGCCGGGCGCACCAGCCAGGGCGCCGCGGGCCTGGCGGCCGACCGTGCGGCCAGCCAGTGTGTCGCTGGCCTGGCAGCCAGGCGCGCCAGCGAGAGCGCCGCGGGACTGGCGGCCGGCCGCACAGCCAGCCAGAGCACCGCACGCCTCGACGCCGACTGTTTCAGCCAAGGCGCCGGCTGTGCCAGCCAGAGCGTTGTCGGCCGCATGCCCCAAGCCGCCGCGAGCCTGGGCGCGGACCTGGCAGCCAGCCCCTCCAACCAGGGCACCACGGGCGACAATGGAGGGTATTCCCAAACTTCTGAACATGTTATTTCCTGTTTATTTGCATCACCTACATGTTTGCATGACTGTGAATGTGGGCGTATTCCTTTTGTTAACAGGTTTGATTCTAGTTTTAAGTTGGATGTCAAATTGTTGGGCAACAGCAAGACTCGTAGAAAGGATGTTAAATGTTTTAGCTTTGAGATGGTTGTGGATTCAGATAGAACAAATTTTAATGATTTGGTAGATTCAGTGGTAGAGAAATATCCTCCAGGCTATATGGAAGTAGCTCATATTCAATACTATGATAAATCTCTAAAAAGCTTCCCCGAAATTAAATCCGACCAAGATTTGATGTGTATGTTTAGTAAGCACTGCAAGACCAAGGTTATCATTATGTTCATTGTATATCGAAGTCCTTCTGATCCATATGAGCCAGTCACAAAGTAGAATTTTAATTATGATGAGCAACCCAAAAACAACATAGAACTTGGCATTTCCACCAAGGTTCGCAAAATACCATTTCCTCTATCTAATTGTTATTTGAGATCTCTTGTTATTTCAAACTTGGCATCAATACTAAATATTGCCTTTGGACCTCTAGTCAAAACTTGGAAACAACAGTTAGCAACAAAAGACATAGCGATGATCGTACTCCTGAAGCATCTAGAAGGTAATTGACACTAGTGCTGAAATTTTGTGTTACTATTAATGATAATTTGTTTATGAAACTAAATTGATGCTCTCTATAATAACAGTCAAAGCTTGGAGATTTCGAGTAAAACTAAAGGAAGACTAACTAAATCTAGCTCTGGACTATCAAAAAGGTATTTGATTTAATTATGTTTTTTTATTTTTCTATTGTGAATGAAACTAACATCATTTGCTGCTGAAAATAAATGTTTATAGATCAAGAAGTGGCTCAAATCAGCCGGAAGCACTTTCCGTTCAACATCCCTCGCACATAGAACCACATGCCAAGACCAAGGTTAGCAAGAAGAGACAAGCGACAAAGAAGAAACAAGAGTTAAGTAGTAAGAATGCTAGAAGTATAAATGTGCCACTTGACAGCCCATCCATGGGCACTAGGAGCAAAAAATACAATCGCCTAGCCCTGCAATGAGCACAAGAAGTAAAAAAAGCCTTAGTCTTTGATGTACGCCTGCAGTTGTTCTCATATTTAATGTACTCCTTGTTAATGTATGATCCTGTCATGTGAACTTGAACATCTTATGTACTCACTCCGTTCCAAGATATAAGGCGCGCACGTATTTCAAAATTCAAACTTTCTTATCTTTAACTAAGAATTAGTCTAATCATATAAAAAAACTTATACTATAAAAGTAATTGTACTATATTTATATTTAGAAATACTTTCTAATGATCAAACTTTTATTTCTATAAATTATATATTATAAGAGAAATTATAGGTCAAAACATATTTTTGAAGACCGTGCCAAGTCAAATCGCGCATTATATCTTGGGACGGAGGGAGTATTTGTTAACTTATTATTGTGTATGTGTGCTCTTGAATTATAATTAAATATGTGTATTTGGTGTAGCTTGCCCTTGGATTATGAGATCTCTTGGATTATTGTTGTTTGATGTACTAAAAGGCATAAAGACACTCGGATTTTAGTATGATGCTGTTATGTGCAAATATATGTATAAAAATATATTTCAGCACAGCTGGTTAAGTTTATGTATATATTTCAGACACTTGGATTTTATTGTTATGTGCAAATATCTGTGAATTTATATATTATTGTGCTGCTGGTTAATTTAAATACATATAAAAACTAATGATCTCAAAACGCATGAGAAAAAAAATGCGGCGGTACAGGTCTGATACTTTTACCCGTACATGTCTCTTTCTTTTATTTGGCATCAGGGGTATAATAGTAATTTTACGTACAAACCCTATTAACTCAGCAAACTGACGGAAGGGCTAAAAAAACTAAACAAAATTTGTTTGTAGGCCAAATAACTAAGTTCGATAAAAAGAGGCCATAAAACTAAGAGGTACTTTTTTTTAGGCCAAGGAAATAATTCTCTGTAGCTTTTAAGCCAGCCTGGACAGGAACCGTATCGAACATGGGACGTAGCCCGTCCATTGGGATCGGGTGGTGACAATTCAACGCCGCCGGATACTTAAATCCAGCAGCTGGCCCAAAACCCTAATGTCCATTCTCACTCTTTGTCTCTCCCCTGCTTACAGCCGCATGCAGCAGAGCACAGAAGACACCAGCAGCTCGCCGCTTGGCTCGCCGGTGGGCGCGTGAGGCAGCAGCCTGCCGAGCACGCCGGACGCGGCTGCATCAGCGGCACCGTGGTGCCTTGCTCGCCGACGCACGCGTGCGGTAAAGCCGCGCGCGGCTCCGTCGAGCTCGGCGCCCGGTGCCTTTTAGGGCCATGGAGGCTGCGAGTGGAGGCCGGAGCCCGAGTGGCGAACGGCCCTGGAGGGCACGCGCGCACGGGTCTGAAGGCGCTGCGGCGGCGACCCATCCCGAGGGCGCGTGGCGCGGGGACGCTCGGCGCGGCGGCGGCCCGTTCCGGGCACGTAGCGTCGCGACAGCGGCCCGTAGGCCTGCACTGCCAGCAGTGGCGCCGGCGACCCGGCCTTGATGCCGGGTACAAGCCGCGCACTGCCTACTACGGCGACCCGATCTGAAAAAAAGGGGTACCAACCGCAGAGATGCGCACTTAATCTTAGCCTTAATTTCAGTCTTAGATGCTTAGGTTAGGATTCCTGATTTGGGGAGGGAAAAAATTGGGGATTTTTGGGAGTTTGCTCGGATTTTGTCCCATCTTCTCCTTCTTAATGTTTAGGCCGTCATCAAAACATGGAAAAGATTGCTAATTTCTGAGATTTGTCTTAATCCGAGACTAATTATGATGAACAGCGAAATACCCTAACCCTAATTACTTAGCCTAATTATGAAATTAAACTGAGATTGCATCTAATTAGAATCTAATTAGCACTAATTACTTTTAAACTAATCTTAATTTGATACTTAGATATTTAATCATTTATCATACAGGAATAAACATATCACGTGAAGGACTGAATGTGTATGATACATCTAATAAAAACTGACTGCAAACTAATCTAATCATAACAGAGGCATAAACAAGATTAAGCTCTGACTTAGGATCATGTTAGATCTAAGTAGGCTCTTGATACCGATTGTTGAATTAGAACTTAGACTAAACAGGATCTTAACTTAGTCTAAACATGATCACTAACTCATCATAGTGCGGAAACTAATTTTAGTACTGACCAGAATCTATCGATGCCATCTGAATGCCTTCGTAGTAGACGAAGTAGATGATACACATCTTAATCTTCATCAAATTGGGGCTTGGTGGAAGGAAGACCACCTGGACGTCTCCTCTTATTTATGAAGAACTCACATACCGATTGTTGATGAAGAACTTGCAGCACCGCAGCAAACACCTGGACGTGGGTAGATGGTCTTCCTAAACCCTTCAATGCCTAAATGACCGGTTACGTGATTAGAATCACGTAGATGGATGGGGGTAAAGCCACCAGGGGCGTCTCCTCTTATTTATAGATGCGCTGCGGGCCAGAGGGCCGAACCCTAAAAGATCTAAGGGCTGCCGTCGATCACGGCAGATCTAATCTGTTGGATATATATGACAGGTGGACCAAAACTAATTAATTAATTAATAATTAATCTCGTAATTAATCTCGGAATTAGACGAGATCACATTCCAACACTTGCATTTCAAAAAGCAATAAATATATATGTTATAGGATTCAAAACTAATGACCTTTAGTACGTCTCAAGAAACCTATTCCTACCACTATATTACACATTTGTTTAGATGCAGTGAATTTTTTTTGAGATATCACATTGGATGTTGCAGTACTAATTTAGTCTATTAACGAGATGAAGCTATTAAGTCTAATTAATCTGTCATTAGCACATGTTTACTATAGCACGATATTGTCAAATCATAAACTAATTAGGCTCAATAGATTTGTCTCGCGAAGTAAACTCCGGCTGGCAAATTAGTTTTATACTTAGTCTATATTCAATACTTCATACATGTGTCCCAATATTCGATATGATAGGTGAAAATTTTTTGGGTGACATCTAAACAGGGCCTACTTGTGAGTAAGTATAAGATAATACTATTATATACATCTTTTTCCGTGTTGGGTACTTGGGTTCAGCTTCTGAAAAATATATATTTGATTGACAAACTTCATAACCACTTGTCACATTGGATAGACTAACCTTGCAACGTTGATTGTGTCTTTGTTCAGGTAAAATATTGAGCACAATGGATATCACATTATTAATTACCTTTGCAGCTGGATTCGTTCTTTTTATTCTTTGCCTAATTCTAACCCAAGGGATCATTGAAGGAATAAGAGGTACCAAAACGTTTAACTATTACATACGCTGTACTATGCATTAACTGATTGATACTGCTATTTAATGACCTTTTTTTTACTTCTTCTTTCTTTGAGTGCAGATGGCAGGCTACATAGGGAACTGGATGATTGGCACACCCAAGTCACGGGAAATATTGACCCCTGGTTTTCACTTTATCATTTCATCCCCGCCATAAGAGAGACCATATGCAATCTCTCAAAAGGCCGTGGCTCTTTTGGTCTTGTTTACCGAGTAAGTTCATCCTAAACAATTTTTTTCTTGAAAATTTCATAGGATCCAGTCAGTCGTTCATACACAGTGTCTATTGTTCAGAGCTAAAGCAGTGTTCTACTGTTGTTCACATTGCCATTTTAGCTTATATTTCAGATCATCTGTTTTAGAAAAAGTATGAATAGATATTTGTTACAGCATGTATGTGAACAAAGGTGATGAATGCATGGACACCATATTCATATGAATCTAATTAAGGGAGTTTTTTTTTTTTTACATAAAACAGTTAAGATCAACATGGATAATTGGATATATAATGATCCTTCTTCCCTCCAGCAGACACTGTTCTTAATATATTACTAACTGGTGGTTTTTAACAAAGTTTGTACAATAATCCTTATGAAGCACACACTAGGAAAAAATAACTGTTACAAAATTACCACAATAATTAGAAACATATTATAACAATTAATTTGGTAGAGGTTAATCATTATCTGTAATAATAGTGTAGAGGACATGTCACCTGGGTAAGATCACTATGCTTCTATCGGCCCTCTTGGATACATGTAGGGTGGGCATGACCAACGAGACACAATACGAGTAATACATAAGATCTTGTTATCATGACTAGGAAACATAGCTATAAACGCGATAAGGGGTGGCACATCCTTGTACCCTAACCCCTTGCTATACAAGGTGAGAAGTAAGCTTCAAAATTGGCATCTCATCATCTAACTCACATACGGAGTACAAGCAATACAACCACAAACACAGGAGTACAGTATTACCTCCTCATGAGGTCTAGAACATGTCTAAACTTCATGTTTGTTAATCAACCATCAAGCTTTGTCGTGCACACACCACTCCATAATTAATTACTTGTATCAGAATAAATGTTCATCTACAAGGTTGTTGAGCTCATATATGCATCATGTAAATATTACATGGTGGTACATCGTTTCCATTTAATTGGCCATTTATCTAATATAACCGATAATTTTGCTCATTTAAGTGTTTGTTTCGCCTAAATAGTAACTAAGCGACTCTGTTCCGCTAGGCGGCGCCTAGGCGGCGCCTTGGCGCGCTTAGGCTCTAGGCGAGAGGTGGCCGCCTCGCCTATGGGGGTAGGCGGGCTCCTAGGCGCGGTGCGGGGGCGCGGCGGCGGACCGCGGGCGTGGGCACGCGGCGGCGGACGCCAGGAGCGGTTGCACGGCGGCGGACCGCGGTTGCAGGCGCGCGGCGGCGGACTCCGGGCGCGAGCGTGCGGCGGCAGACTCCGAGCGCGGGCGCAGGTTGCGGCGGACTGGCGGCCGGTGGGGAAGGAGGCGGCGGCGACTGCAAGGAAGGAGGCGGCGGCGGGGGCGAGCAGAGTAGGTCGGGATGGAGAGAGAGAATAGAGGGCAGGAGGAGTGAGGGGAAAAGATGTCGGTGGGCTTACATGGGCTTTTAAATGGGCTTTCTTGGACCTTTTTCTCTTCTTTCTCCCCAATATTCCCAATATTGACCAGTTATTTCTTATTTTTCTCTTTTATTTTAAGTGTATAGGCATGTATTAGTCACCGCCTAGCCACCGCCTTGGAAACGCCTAGGCTCGCCTAGGCTCTAGGCTGTGGGTCACCGCCTAGATACCGCCTAGCGCCTTGCTGAACTTTGCTAAGCGACAAGTGATTGACTATTTACAATTTAGCACATAAGATAACAATTTAGATTAAAAATCGATAATTGATGTGCTTGGTAGGTGGCGTGCATCTAGATCCTACCTAATCCTAGATGGTACCATCCATGAGATCATCGTCAACTTCGTTCTAGGTCAGGCTCTATAGTTCCAGAGTCTAGACTTCATCACCGACGAGATAGGGAATGTTGTCCTCACCAACACCTTTGCCAAGGGTCAGGCCGACCTCTTTCACTTCTAGAGCCTAGACTTCATTGCAACATGTTCGACAACCATCTTTGTGAGTCAGCTACTAGCCAATATTGGTCTTCGTCATCTAAGATAAGACCACTTGATAGTTGGAGATATGTTACCACTAGATGGCTCTTCACCTATCAGGGACGCATCTCAACAAGTCAAGATGGTTTATCAGTCCTACTACCCATCCTCAAATATGGCTCAAATGAGGACAATTACCATGGGTTGTTGCTCGCCCTTGCTTTAGGGAGATCTACATGGCTAAGATCAAGGAGCAGTGGCAACTACAAGAGGAGCAAGACCACTTGTGGTCCAAGAGTGATGACTAGATCCACATTGACCATCGAGCTCTAGCAAATAACTAGGATTAGCTCAATAAGCAATACAGTTGAAACTCAAGGGCCTTTGCAATAGGAGATGATAGGCCTATGAGGCAATCCTAGGGCAAAACATCGATGTTGTTGTCTTCCCTGGGCCAACCAGAACCTCATAGTTACAAGGACCCTATAGGACACCATCAAGTTCACTAAGAGCATTCAAGCTATGCCAACCATAAAAGGACTAGCCCTTCTGCTGGTGGTGTAGCCATATAGCACAAAGGAATACCACCAAAATACAATATAGCAGATGGAGCACCAAAGACTGCTAATAATCAATGCAACCCTCCGCGAGACAATAAAGCTCTCCAATTTCCACTAGTTACACGATCCATCATAGGGTAATCAACCAACTCACTCTCAAGTGCAATGACCTGCCCAAGTAGCGTTGGATACTTGGCTCAGTCCACCAGTGGATTGAGGCACACCACAACATGTGGGACACCTTGAATGTGAGGCACAAAGTGACATGAGAAGTCAATAATGCTTGACATGATAATAGAGATAGCCACCACAATGAAAGATACCCCAATGATGGACAATGTGAGGATAGACATGGCAATGGTGGGTGCTACAATGATAACTACCAAGAAGACCATGATGATAATAGCCATGGCAAAGATGACCAGTGTAATGTTGGATGGTATAGCAATGAAAAGAAGAGCGAGCATGGACACTACAACAAGCTAAGCCTCCATTAATTAGGAAAGGACACCTCTATACTTAAGGTGTAAGCAAAATATGTCTTTCCACCAATGAAAAAGAACCTATTCTATCTTCTCAAATGGGGGATACCAACTAGACAATATTTATTTGAAACAAGATTGACCCATCAAGTGTCTTTCTTGTCGTAGAACCTATCCTAATCAACTATAGCCTGGGTGCAAATGACACCTAGACATACTTGATTTTGCAAAGCTCCATGAGAGCACACTTTTAGCCCATTTTTTATGATTTTTCCCAATATGCATAAAAATAACAAGACCTTGCAAAATCATTAATTTGTAGGATATAGTCAATATTATAATATAAACTAACCATAAATATTAGAAGAAATTAGAACAAAAGTATAATTGTAAATTGTGTTAAGCTCTTTTGTTGTCCCCAGACAAGAATGAAGCGATAAAACTAGCTTTCTCCTTAAAGAATAGTTCAAGTTTCAAAACACATAGAAGCCCTTACGAGTTCTTCTTATTGAAAGTTAAGTACATTAAGCATAGGTCTTCATCTTTTCAAGAATTTAGTGCAAACATGTTTGCTACAAAGAAGTGTATGTCCCCTATTATTACCTCAAGTCTTTGTAGCACATGGTTTCCTGGAGCTACAATCTTATTATTTTTGGTTTTATAAAGGAAAATTAAGGGATCCCTCTTATTGAGTTAGTTGACCAAGAAAAAGCAAAAGCTCACTCTCATAAGCTCATAAAGATTTTGTGGCTAAGGTCCTACTAAATATCAAATAGTGTTATGTGGATCTTCATGGGGACCTAGCTTGACCATTCTTAAGCAAGAAAATATTATAAAGCTAAATGCTAGCCCTAAATGACCTTTTGACGTGGTCTTTGAATGGAAAAATATTTTTTTTTTGGAAAAGTGGCCAAGAAAATAAGAGATTTGGACTATGTGCATATTTAAAAGAAAGGAAAATGATGACTAAAGGCACATATGAAGTCATGAAAAGACCTAGAAAGGTGGTGATTAACCGTGAAGACTCCACTGAGTTGGTTCTGATGATGACAAATAGTGAAGCACACTCATTTGCCTTCCTCTATGAAAATAGGGATATCTTCGCACGCAAACCCTTTCCAGGTGTCCCAAGGGAGGTGGTGGAACATTCTCTTAATTTAAGGTTGAATGCTAGGGATATCTTCACATAGAAACCTTTTGACATTACAGGTGTCCCAGGGGAGGTGAGGTGATGGTGCATTCTCTTAGTGTAAGGCTAAATGCTAAAAAGCTAGTAAAACAACACCCATGGCACTTTATTGAGGATAGGCATATGATTATAGGTCACAAAATAGCTAGCTTAAATGTTGCATTTATTAATGATGTATAACTATTTGTATAGCTTGTGAACCCAACTATGTTTAGAAACATGAATAGAAAATGGAGAATGAAGGTTGATTACACTAGTCTTAACAAGCCATGTCCCAAAGGTCCATCCAGTTTACCTCATCCCATTGACTAGGTTGTTGACTCCAGAGTTGTGTGTAAAATTTATTATTTCTGGATGCTTGCTCGGGTTATCATCCGATATACTTGAAGGAGAACTATTTCAAGATTCCATGGATCACTCTATTTAGAGCCTTCTACTATCTCACAAAGCCATTTGGACTAAAGAACGCATACACTACACAATAATGGTTTATACAACGTTGCCTTCAAACCCAAATTGGCAAGAACATGGAAGCCTACATGGGTGATGTAGTCATCAAATCTTAGAAGACATAAGATCTCATCATTGCCTACATAAGCAAGATGTTCTTGAACCTTGCTGGTTTAACATGAAGCTCAACCTAGAGAATATGTCTCTGGAATCCCTTTAGGAAAACTACCTGGCTTCATCATTTCACAATAAGGAATCAAGGATGATTAGGAGAATACCAATGCATGCCAAGGCCTATAAAGGGTCATAAGGATGTTTAGAAGCTTACCAAGCGCTTAGTAGTCCTTAGTTAGTTCATCCCAAAACTTGGCCAAAAAGGGAATGCCATTATTGAAGCTCCTTAAGAAGTATGTCTTGTAGATACACACTTTCTCCCATTTGTCAATGTAGTCAAGCATGGTCCTTTCATTCATGGGCTTTGCATTGTTGTATCACTCAACATCTAGTGGTTCATGAGGCCTCTCGACTGGTGGTCAACCAAGGCATGAATTACTAGGTTAGCTCAAATGAGAACATGGTGTCATATAGCTAGGAGGCGTGAAAGTTGAAAGCAAGTTTGGTTGGCTTGAGATTACACACATGCTCCATGATCACAATGAGGCTACCGATGAGCTCGCCAAGATGGGATGTAATCAGTATCAAGACATGACTATTGTAATCATTGAAGAGCTGCACAGACCCTCTATTCAACTAGAACTAGAACCTAGGAAAGAAGATGAGAACCAACTCGTGCTAGAATTCATGGTGCCCAACCCTGGCTTTATAGTTCTAAAGCGTGACTACTTGTTGAATAGCAAGCTCCCAAAAGAATTGGCATTCACCTTATGAGGCTTTGATATGGTCATCCCTCTCAAGAGTTGATATTTATTAATGCAAGTTAGAATATAGGAGTTCTGCAAGCGCACAAAATACCACCATTATAGAATTTCATTGGGAGTATTCTAGGTATCATTATTTATATTTTACCACAGGGAGGAGCTATAGCAACAAAGAGATTAATAAACATATACTTATGACGATACTAAGCACTTCTCTAAACAGGGGTAAGTCCAAGAGATAAATATATGTATGATAAGCATAACATTTAGAGAGACATGGATGATTCATAAGTCTTTCTCGTTACAAGTCAAAGCATACATGATGTGCATACATACTTAGCAATAGCAAGAGATTAACACTATACTTATGCATATGGTTCATCTTTAAGGAGGAGCATAGTAGAATATAACATCCTCTATCATGACACGAGTCCTATTAGTCCTATAAATAGGGAGTGGACTACAGAGGATCAACAAGGCTATCGCCCACGTGATCTACCACACTTTCTAGAATGGAGGGTGCATCCACAAGCAAAACAACGTATAAACACCATACTTACACAAAGTCTAGGTACTCAACCCATTTAAACACTGAGTCGAGCGCTCTGTGATCCTATGCATTGGAACAACGATAACTTCGAATATACTAAGCATATAATCAAAGCAAGCTATGAACTGATAACTAAGAACATAATATAAATGAGGATTAAACTCACAATAATATGAATGTGACGATACAAGGGCTATACCAAGCCTCTGGTGACAAGATCCAGAATCCTAGCAGAGCCTGACTCTGCATGATCTATCTTAATGAAGTTATTCTAATTCTCTATTTATCTAGGAGCTTCTCCCTTCTATCATGGAGGGCAGGCAGCCGCCTGGGGACTCGCATGGTCATCAGCTGCATGGGGACATGCAATGGCCAGCAGCCGCTCATGGGCAGCAGGAGCCGAGCACAGTTAGCAATTAATGAGTGGTTGAGAGTGCTTTAGCTATTATTAGTAATTAAGAGGAAAGGCCATGCGCCAGCTAGAATAGAGGGCAGGGCGCCAGTCCCTCATTAAGGCTCTTGTGAAGAAGTCAAGAAGATTAGTCAAGGCATTAGCTGGCCAGTAGTTAATGGCTGGCGTCAGTTGCAAGGAGTTGGGCTCTGTTAGTCGCTGGATTCTTGCTCTTGGAGATAGCAAGATCCTAACTCTCATCGAGAGGATGACACTTCGAGATGGGGCAATTTTCTGGGGTTTATTTCTCACACAATCTTACACAAGTGTCATGCCAACCTGAGGGGCTGGGGTTACAAATATATAGGGCTGCTAGCCAGCCAAGCATATACTAATATGCTGTCCTAGATGCTAGTCAAGATGCTGTCCTAAAAGGGCAGCAGAACTACCATGCAGATGCTGTCCTAAAAGTGGTCAAGATGTTGTCCTAAAGATGCTAACAAACAACCAGTCAATATGCTGTCCTTGAGGGGCAGCAATACCACCATGCAACCATGTGCTGCAGCCACGCAGAGACTTATCCATCGTTCTCCCCCTAAGTCTTGTGTGGCTCCTTGCGAGGAATTTGAACCATCCCGATCCTGGTGCGAAGCTCCTGGAACTTGGCTCGCCGAAGAGACTTGGCCAGGAAGTCGATGAGCTGGTCTTGGGTGTTGATGTAGTTGGCCCGGACACTCCCCTCATCCAGGCAGCTCCTGATGAAGTGATACCTCACCCGGATGTGCTTGCTGCGCTCATGGAAGACGGGGTTCTTTGCCAAAGCCAAGGCGGACTTGCTGTCCACCCTGAGCTGCACTGCCTCCGCGTCTCTACCAAGGAGATCGCCAAGCAGCCGAGCCAGCCACAGAGCCTGAGTAGAAGCGGTAGTGGCTGCGATGTACTCTGCCTCGCAGCTGGACAGAGCCACCACCTGCTGTTTAACCGACTGCCAGCTGATCGGACACTTGCCGAGGAAGAACAGCGTCCCACTGGTGCTCTTGCTCATGTTGATGTCGCCGGCGTGGTCGCTGTCGCTGTACCCGATGAAGTGCGCCGCGCCGGGGCACCTCGGGTAGTGCAAACCGTAGTCAGAGGTGCCCGCGACGTAGCGGAGGATCCTCTTCATGGTCTGCTGGTGCTCCGTCGTTGGTCGCTGCATGAACCGGCTCACGTAGCCAACGACGAAAGCCAGGTCCGATCGCGTGTGGACAAGGTAGCGAAGGCTGCCCACAATGCGCCGGTACTGTGTTGCGTCCACCTCCTCCGCCGTACTCTCACGGCTCAGCTTCAGCCTCTCCTCCATAGGAGTGTGGGCTGGGTTGCAGTCGGTGAGGCCGCCTAGCTCCACGATGCGCTTGGCATAGGCGGTCTGGCGAAGAGAAGTGCCAGAGCAATCCTGGTGGACCTCGATCCCGAGATAGAAGGAGAGGAGCCTGAGGTCGCTCATCTGAAAGGTGGCCTTCATCTCCTCCTTGAATGCCTCGATCTCTTTCTCCTTGGAACCGGTGATCACAAGGTCGTCGACGTAGACGCCTACTAGCAGGGCATTGTCTCCGTTGCCTCGCCGGTAGACCGCAGCCTCGTGAGCACTCTGCTGGAACCCCATTTGCCTGAGGGTGGAGTCCAGCTTGGCGTTCCAAGCTCGAGGTGCCTGCCGCAAGCCGTAGAGGGCCTTGCGCAGGCGGAGAACCTTGTTCTCCTTGCTAGGGATAATGAATCCCGGCGTCTGAAGGACGTAGACCTCCTCCTTCAAGTCGCCGTTGAGAAAGGCAGACTTGACATCCATGTGATGGACGCTCCAACCCTCCTGGGCTGCAAGGGCGAGGAGGAGACGCACAGACTCCATCCGTGCAACAGGCGCGAAGGCGTCGTCGAAGTCGACTCCCTCCTGCTGGAGGAAGCCACGCGCCACCAAGCGTGCCTTGTGCTTGATCACTTCGCCGGCCTCGTCCTTCTTGAGCTTGAAGACCCACTTGAGAGAGATGGCGTGGTGGCCGGCCGGAAGATCGGCCAGCTCCCACGTCTTGTTCTGCTTGACAGCGTCCATCTCCTGCTCCATCGCGGCATGCCATGCCGCGTCTCTGTCCGCCTCGGCGAAAGAACGAGGCTCGCCGTCGTCCTGTGCGAGGTGCAGCTCCGCCTCGAAGTCGCGCTGCGCCAGTCCAGGGGCCGGCTGCTCGCCGAAGAGGTCGTCCACAGTACGGTAGCGCAGAGGCTCGCCGTCGTGGTAAGCGTCGATGCGGTCCTCGTCGTTGGATAGCGGAGTGGCGAACTCCACTGTACGCTGCTCGTCGTGGACCGAAGCTGCCGGCGTCGAGCCTGAAGAAGTAGGCGCCAGTGTAGGGGATCGAGGTGTAGCCGACGATGTCGGTGTACCCGCCGAAACCTGTGGACTCGCCGAGGCTGGTGGCGAATGAGGTGGTGGTGTAGGCGAGCTCGATGAAGACGAGCTGCTAGCTCCCCCCGCCTCCTCGAAGTGGACGTAGTCGACGACGAAATCGCTGGTCGTCAGAGTCGAGCCGTCATCCACCATCTTGCCCCATGTCCAACCTCGCCCTTCGTCGAACACGACGTCACGCGTGGTGTGCACACGCCGTGTTACAGGGCCGAGGACGCGATAGGCCTTGGCGCCCTCAGCGTAGCCTATGAAGACCCCTGGTGTGCTCCGGTCGTCGAGCTTGCCGACGTAGTTGAGCTCCTTGACGAAGGTCAGGCAACCAAAGACGCGGAGGTGGCTCACAGCGGGCTTGCGCCCATGCCACGCCTCGTATGGCGTCTTGTCATCAAGGGCCTTGGTGGGGCAGCGGTTGAGCAAGTGAACGGCAGTCATCATTGCCTCACCCCAGTAGATCGCCGACATCCCTCTCTGCTTGAGGAGGGCGCGGGCGGTGGCCACCACCGTCTGGTTGCGGCGCTCGACGACGCCGTTTTGCTGCGGGGTGTACGGCGCGGAGAAGTGGCGGTGGATCCCCTTGTCGGCGCAGTACGCCGCAAACTCGGCCGCCGTGAACTCGCCGCCGTTGTCCGTGCGTAGGACTCGAAGCTTGCGGCCGCACTCCGCCTCTGCAGCAGCTTTATGGCGCTTGATGGCGTCTGTCGCGGCTGCCTTGGTGTCGAGCAGGACAGCCCACATTTAGCGGGACACGTCGTCGACGAGGAGGAGGAAGTAGCGCCGACCTCTAGGTGTAGCCGGTGTCACGGGGCCACAGAGGTCACCGTGCACGAGCTCCAGCTTTTCCTTGGCGCGGAAGTTCGCCTGACGAGGAAAGGGGAGCCGCCGCAGCTTGGTGAGGACGCATGTGTCGCAAAACTGCTCCACGTGGTCGACGTGCGGCATGTCCCGCACCATCTCCTTGCTGCCGAGCTGCCTCAGGGCCTCAAAGTTGAGGTGCCCAAAGCGCTCGTGCCACCGCCAAGCGTCGTCGTCGCGGCAGGCTGCAAGGCAAAGAGGTTGCCCCACCTGCGCATGAAGGATGTAGAGGCGATTGCTCCTGTTGACCTTGGCAAGGAGCCGCCGCCGCCGATCCCAGATGCGCAGCACCCCACATTCGATCTCCATGCGCTATCCATTCTCATCTAGCTGGCCCAAGCTGATGATGGAGTTCCGTAACACGGGGATGTAGTAGACACCGGTGAGCACTCGGTGCTCGCCAGTCTTGGCGACGAAGACGACAGAGCCGGCACCCTTGATCTCCACGGTGGAAGCGTCGTCGAACTTGACGGTGCCTCGGACGCTGGAGTCGAGCTCGGAGAAGAACTCCCGCCGCCCGGTCATGTGATGGGTGGCACCGGTGTCGAGGCACCACCCATCCACCTTGCCGTTGCTGAGGCTGTCGCCGAGGAGGGCTTGCGCTTTTGGCTTGTCGAGGTGGAGGGAAGCCGTTGCGGCCGATGCAGCTAGAGGTCGTTCGATACACGCATGAGCCATGAACAGACCCGGCTGCTCCTCCGCCTACGCGACGTGAGCCTGGCCGCGTTGTGGCTGCCGGCAATCCTTGGCCCAATGGCCAAGCTTGCCGCAGTTGTGGCAAGGGTCGTCTCGTGCCGGCGCCCTCTGCCCGTCCTCGCGCCCCTGCCTGGGCGTCTTTGCGCGGCTTGCCACGCTTGCGGCCGCCTGTTGTGGAAGAAGGCTCCCCCTTCTTCTTGTTGCCTTGGCCGGCAGCCCACTGCTCTCGAGTAAGGAGGAACTTCCCGCCAATGGTGACGGGTCCCAGAAGGGGCTGTGGCTCATCAAGATCAACGACCTTGAGGCAACCCAACGCCTCCTCGATCGCCATCTGCTTGTACTTCTCGGGGACAACGCGGAGGAGCTTCTCCACAGCTCCCTCCTCGTTGTAGGTGTCATCGCCGAACTGCACCAACTTCTGCCACAGGGTGTTGAGACGGAGGGCAAATCATCAATGTCCTCACCTGGCTTGAAGGCCAGGCTCTCCCACTCCTGGCGAAGTGCTTGCAGTGTAGACTTGCGGGCGCGTTCGCTGCCGATGCGTGCTGCAGCGATGGCGTCCCAAGCCTCTTTGGCAATCCGCTTGCTGGTAAGCGAGAACTGCATCTCGGGCGGGACTGCAGCGATGAGAGCGTCCAGCGCCCGTCGATCCTGGTCGTAGTCGACGTCGCCATAGCGGACTGCATCCCACATATGCCGCACCTGGAGCCTCACCCTCATCACCGCAGCTCACTCGACGTAGTTGGTTTTGGTGAGAGAAGACCACCCCCACCCGCCGCCGGAGCCAACGTCCCTGACAACAGCAGCTTGGTACTCGTGGTGACCACGGTACCGAACCGGGGAGAGAGAGCCGCGTCGCCTGTAAAGGTCGCGCTCTCCTTCGACCCGTCTGCCGCCCTCGTGTGCGCCTCCTCTAGGAGCGCCGCCGCCGTGCGCGCCTCCTCCAGGAGCGCCGCCGCCGTGTGCGCCTCCTCCAGGAGCACCGCCGGCACGTCCGAGCCTGCCTGGGCTGCCACCACGCTCGTGAGCGTGCGCGGCTGCCCACTGCGCCGCTCGCCCTCGCCCGACCTCCCTCTCCAGCAGCTCGAGGTCCGCGTCGGCGCTGTCGTCAGCGGAGATGGAGCTGCTGTTGTTGCCGCGCAGGACCTCTACCTCCGCTGCTGCAGCACGCGCTGCATCCGCAGCTGCTGCTGCCTCCACCTCCGCTCGGGCTGCTGCCAGCTCCGCCGCTGCCAGCCTCGACGCCCTCTCTGCTGCTGTAGCAGCCTGTGCTGCTGCTCGCTCGCGCCCCTCTGCTGCGGCGAGGTCGGCCTGCTGCCGCCGCTGCATGCTCGAGGTGACCGAGCGCTGAGAGTGTCCTGCGGACATGGCGCACTATCGGAGGGCTGCTGCGTGGAGTGCTAGCTGCTTCTGATGAGCTGCTGCTCGTCTGAACAGCGGAGGGACGGTGAGCAGAGGCAGCCGGAGCTGCTGCTGCTCGCTGCGAGGCTGCGGGTGGGGCTGGTGAGGAAGTTGAGCAGGAGATGCTCAGGCTACAGGATAATTTGGCTCCGATACCACTTGTTAGTCGCTGGATTCTTGCTCTTGGAGATAGCAAGATCCTAACTGTCATCGAGAGGATGACACTTCGAGATGGGGCAATTTTCTGGGGTTTATTTCTCACACAATCTTACACAAGTGTCATGCCAACCTGAGGGGCTGGGGTTACAAATATATAGGGCTGCTATCCAGCCAAGCATATACTAATATGCTGTACTAGATGCTAGTAAAGATGCTGTCCTAAAAGGGCAGCAGAACTACCATGCAGATGCTGTCCTAAAAGTGGTCAAGATGCTGTCCTTAACCACCATGCAGATGCTGTCCTAAAGATGCTAACAAACAACCAGTCAATATGCTGTCCTTGAGGGGCAGCAATACGACCATGCAACCATGTGCTGCAGCCACGCAGAGACTTATCCATCAGGCTCCTATATATATGTAACCAGACTCGTTGAAGAGAAGGAGAATGAAGAATGAACAAGTTATCTCTAATCTCATCTCCCTGCTGTTAGTCTTCAATCACATCCCCTTGCTGGGCGACCAGGCAAACCCCTGGTGCCATTATCTTATCACCTTATCCCCCCCTATCTAGCATATGAACTAAGGTTCACATCACCTTCTGAGTTGGACTGTTCGAATGGAGTCAAATGGATTTGAATGCCTTTTTGGAGGGGTTGGGGGTCCTTTTTTCAGGGGCACCACCACCCTGTGGGCCCATGGATCCATGGGAACGCTTGAATCTCGACTCTCCATCCAAACCGACTTGAATAAATGGTCTAGATTAACCCTTAGAGGTGGTGGCAAAATGTTGGCGCCAATATGTGGCCTTAGGGGTTGGTCAGCCAATCCCCACACCTGGCCCATTCGATGTGGATCTGTCTTTTTGTCTTGTATGATGGATTAGAGCCTAGTGGAGTCAGTTTCATGTTGAAAAAATATAATTTGTTGAGATAGCATGGCCCACTTGGTCTATTTTCTAGATAAACCCTCCTACATTAATACATTCACCAAAATTCATGGAAATACTTACTGTATAGAACCTCTATACCTATGTTGGCGATTGGAATTTGAGGATAAATGCATGTCAAATTAATGGTTTATGTTTGCAATAGTGATTGTCAACATCAAGCCTAATTTCTTAAGGGGTTTCACACACCTATTATTTGTTGTTAATAAGTGCAACAAGTGAATCGAGGCCTAACTAGTTGCCAAGATCACAACTAGGATGACAATTGAGTTCTTCCTAGACATACTGTACAGGTTTGTTATGCATAACAAGAGATAACTTAAATTAGTCACAAGTAATGGGTTCATCAAATTCTTCAATGACTATGGCTTCAAGCCCTGCAACACCTCTATGGCTCACCTAAAAGGAGACCTGAACGATTCCTAGAGGGGGTGAATAAGCTTTTCCAAAAAAAAACTCATCCCACAAAACACAGATTACAACACACTATAGTCAACAAAACTGGCCCGGTTGGTTTGGCAAACCAGCCTAGCCATTTCTTCAGACTTAGCTGACACAAACACACTGCAGAACCATCCTGGTCGATTCCACAAGATGTCCTAGTCGGTTCTCCTAATAGTTAGCCTTGTTTTCCTTCTATAATGCCCTCCTTCAATCCAAAGTGCTTCGTGGTGCTTTTGGGAGTATGATGACTAGCTCAATTAAAACCTACACCCACAATCAAGCACAACTAAATAGCCACAACCGAAAGCTCACAATATACAAAATAAATGCAATATAGTTGTGAAAGTGAAGCAAACCAACAATGAGATGTTGTGGTTTGTTTAACTGAAGTTCATGCCTCACCGAATGAGCCCTACGCCTCTATTGTGGAAGCCATGAGTGACTCAACAAAAGTCTACTGTAGCTGGGGTCTACTGTGACATCTTTCTACACTCCACTAAGATGATCTTTTCATTGTTTAGAGGTGAGATCAAGCTCTCACAAACTGTTTGGCCACACACCACAACTTTGGTTGCTCGTGATGGGGATACCTAGCCATCTAGAGAAAAGCTCCAAGAGTAACAAATACTGCACACCAAAACTTGTTTTCACCATGAAGTGTCCAGGGCTTCCTCAACTCTTTATTGTTCATACACAAGCTCACAATGCTCTAATCTTTGCTCCCCAATTCAATGGATTTGGCTAAATGCACGGCAAATTGGGAACTATCTCTAGGATTTTTAGTTTATAAATCTTCAACAACCTCTCAAAGGTCGTTGGAGAGGGTATAAATAGACATCCCACAAAAACTAGGTGTTGCCACTTTATCTGCCAGGACTGGCTTAGCCAGTTTGGCAAATCAGCCTAGCCAAGTTTTCAAACAAGTAGTTGTTAGCTATGCCAGGATGCAGAATTGGGCTAGCGGTTTGGGAAACCGGCCTAGCTATTTTTTTTAGCCCAGCACACACACAAGTCTCTAGAAGGTATAATCACCTGGATTTCTTACTTGGATTAGTTTTGAGCACTTCTAGGATACATTTAGGACTTAAATGTTGCATACCTCTTGATAGTACAACATGCCTATATTCAAAAAAATATATAAATTCACAATTAATTCCACTTGAACTTGTCTTTCATCAAGTAATGTTATTTCTTCATCCTTTAACATTTGAGGCTTTCAACACCTTTAATGTCTTCAGCAAAACAACCTTGAGCTATGACTTTTGATATCACGAACCATATGATCAAGACGACTTTTTATCCACAAGCCACATTTTCATCTGCTTCAACAATGATTTGATTATCCACATCAATATGACAATGCATAAATTAATTCGTACATCGACTCAATGCAAGTACTCTCTTATTCACCTTAGCTAGGTCCTCTGGCTGCCAAGCCATCACATGCTCTTCGTCCTTGCTGGTACCTCGAAGCCCTTTTATTGCTTTCTTCACCCTATCAAGCCATGAAGTCACATCTTGTTTTGGTTCAACCTTGAGCACACATTGAATACCATTTCGTTTGTATCATTGTTTTCATCAATATAAAAACCATTCTTCAACTTGATTAAAATAAGCAAGTTTCAAAGAACTAGACCTTTCCATATGCAATTTCTCATGTCTCATTTATACTTGACACGTACACATGCTTGCTAATTCATGTATTTAATCAATAATCTTCGACTCATTGCTTGCTTACATCATTTGCTTTCACAATATGAGCTAAATCACACAATAAGAATATTTGGGACCAAATACTTACAAATCTCATAAAATACATTAGTCCATCAATCACATTGTCATTCAATCCACCAAACCCATTTAAGGCCTAGATGCACTTTAAACACCCATGGGCAGATGGTTCGTCAAAACTCACTGTTTTAAAAAAGGATGTTAGGAGGCATACTCCCTGGCTAATAGAGATTAGCATTTTTTTGAAGCCACCTCTGACTAAGCGGGTCCTAGACAAATGCATGCCTCTATAAATAAATCCTTTATAGGGGTGGACATTCTAAGAAAACTGCCTCTACACAACCAGAATCTGCAACTTCTCCTAGTGAGGTAGGGTTCTCTTAGTATTTTAGCATTCGATATTTATTATAGACTTTCCCAATGCCTCCTAGTGAGGATTCCCTTATGCCATGACTAGTGGTAGTGTTTTATTACCACTTAACAACACTAGGAGAACTCTACCATTTTGGTAGTGCTATGAATCCACGGTTTAGAACGCCTTGCTTCTATCAATCAATCTTCAAAGAGAGATTCTTAAGATGTTTGGGTATGAAAATGGCTTTTAATAGGGGCGGACATTCTAAGGTTGCTGCCTCTACAAGTCCATTAACAGAGGTGACACCATTTGAGAAGTCTGCTTCTAGAAATAGTTGTCTAAAAAAGCATAATAGTTTTTTCATATAAACTCCAATGAGGATGATCTTTATACTACAATTGTGGAGATCGATGTGCTTTATCTTTGTATTTTTTCAAATTTTTATTTGAAATTGTTTAATGTCCCATATTTTTGTTTTAAGTTCTTAGATTTTAAAATTCAAATTAAGAATTTGTAGTAGTTGATACGGTCTACATATGTTTGTACTTGATAATTTTTTTATTTGAAGTTGTTTAGACTCTAAAGTCTTCAATTTTCAAAAAAATCTTGGATAGAGATACATCCTATATCAAAGTTGTGTTGTGTTTGGCAAGATTTAAAACTTCTGTAGTTGATTTTTTTTTCATTTGAGATTATTTAATAGCCAAAATATTTAGTACTCAAGACTACAAAATGTTAGTTTACAAAGATATATAGCATCCTATATTTTACTTATGAGTGTGTAGTACGGTGGTATAATAAAGGTGTTGGATGTGTGAGCTGAAATTCATGGCCTTTAATTGATTTATTTACAGAGATGGCACAATGAGCATCTTTGTAAATGGTCGGTCTGTTATTAGCAGAGAAGAGATCATTTGTAAACCGAAAATGTCTCATCTTTGAAAAAAGCTTTGCATAGAGATGACTGAAAGTCGAAACTAAGCGCCATCAATCTCTAAGAATGTCTTCACTGCTGTGCAGCCCCTCGTCTTGGTCGTCGTCATGGCACTGCTCTGCTTCTCGTCGACGGCGGGCGCATCAGTTGGAGGATGCTACAACCGCGAGAACATGACGAGGAGGGTGAAACCGCTCTACTACGACTGCGGCTGCCCGAACAGCAGCAATGTCACCCTGCAGGAGCAGAACAGCTACTACGACAGCCGCACGAGTCTTGCAGGCAAGCTCGTGCTGGCCCTCAGCGCATCTCCCAGCAGCACCACCTTCGCCAGCTACACCGTGGGATCGGTGTCCGGCTTCGTGCTTTGCCGCGGGGACTACGGTGGCTCCGTCTGCTCTCGCAACCTCCAGCAGACCATCAACGACTACATCAACGTCACCGGCATCAATACCGACCAAATCATCTGCCAGTCATCGACGGACGTCACCATCTACTACGACCAGCACATGGTCAGCTTTTTCGCCGGCGACGGGTACACGTACACGTACAAGGGCCCAGAGTCCAACAGGCCCGCATGGGTCGCCTCCAACATGAACTACGTGAACAGCAGCACCGGCGCTGCCGGTCTCTACGGCGACCGCGTCCGGGAGCTTCTCAACGAGACGGCCAGCTACGCCGCGCTGAAGCTGAACTCGTCGTCGTTGTCGGGCCTGTACGTGACGGGTAAGTCGTGGTTTAATGATGAAGCTGGAGTGGGCGTCATCTACGGGCTGGTGCAGTGTAGGCCAGGCATGAGTCCGGACCTTTGCCGGCAATGCCTGGACAACCTCACCGCAGAGGTACCCGTGCAGTTTGTCACGGACGGTGGTGATCACTGCGTCGGCGGGAGGATTCTCGGCGTCTGGTGCAACGTGCGCTTCGAGCAAGAGCTTTTCTTCAAGGAGACCTCGGAAACACGGCAGCTCCATAAGCCTAAAGGTGCGTATATATATTAACAAGTGTAGGAATAAAAAATATGTTTTTAAAAGTTTATGGACCTAAGTGACACCCCTTAATGATAAGTTTAGGGGTTGCCGATTCATTCAACTCATTAGATATTAACTTATGAGCAAGTGACTTTTTTAATTTGGATAGACCATGACATCTACATTCAACTTAAATAGATCAACTTCTTGATTCAACTTGTACTATGTTTTTCGTTAAGTAAAATTTTCTAGAACAATTATTTTTTGTTTAGAACACTTCAATTTATCCTATACCTAAAACATCTTCTCAAACTCTTTTTACTCAGCAGAACACTGTTCGATGCAGCAAAAGTCTACCCTGCATTGAACTTGCTTTCCCTTCTTCTCGAATGATATGCAGTGCTCCGGCCTGCGAACTTAAATAAAAATCCACCATGACACAGTCCAAACAAGGTATGGGTTCATGGAAATAATAAAAAACAAAAATTTCAGAGAAACATTAAGTCATTGTAATAGCCTACTAATATATGTGTATAAGATTGTTACCTTCGTCAGACTACTTAACCTTCAAATTTTTGTTATGTGTATATATATATATATATATATATATATATATACACACACACATACATATATTCAGGAAGACTGAGCAAAGTGAATATCGCATTGATCACCATTGCTGGATTTGTTGTCTTTGTTCTTTGCCTAAATCTGATCGTAGGGATCATACAAAGAATAAGAGGTACGATACGATTACCAAGAGGTTATCATAGTAGCAGATGCATATATCTCATGATATTTGTGCTCAGGTTTTCCTATTCTTTTTTGGTTGCCGGCTACAGATCGCAGGTTACTGAGAGAATTAGGTGACTGGCACAGCGAAGTCACGCGAGAAATTGACTCGAGGTTTTCACTTTACCAATTCTCCGTGATAAGAGACGCGACAAGAAATTTCTCTGAAGAAAATAAACTTGGACATGGCTCTTTTGGTTTTGTTTACCGGGTAAGCGAAAGTGAAGAGCACTGTTGTGCGGCTCGGGTTATGGTTTTAGCAGAAATGCGTATTGTAACGGGCGTGGTGGATAACTAGGCCTTATGCTTTGCCAAGAGCTTGAGATAATTAGGCCTTATGCTTTGCCAAGAGCTTGAGATTGAGGGGGACTAGAATTGTTTCTTCATAATTCATTGCTTCCTTTCCATTGTGCCCCATGGGCTGCATATAAAGGGTACATAGGACTAACACCTCTTGTGCCTAGACAATATGGTACTATTCCTATAGATGAATAACTAAGAGAGACGCTAATTAACACTAATGGGCTTAAGGCCCAACTAGGATACTTGCGCCCTACGGCACCCCTCTTTATGCCCATGACATCTCCCCCGCCCTTGGAGACCCAGCTCGTCCTCGAGCTGGAGAGCTGACGCGAACCAGGGTGAAGCCTTTTACATCTCGGCTTCCTAGTTTTATTGAAGACTAAAATACAAGTATAGCCTCCTGGATCCCATGGAAAGAGACGAGCAGCAAGCTGGTCGCCTTGGTGGTCGGTGTGGCCTGAGCCGCGTGCTGGAGTGGTCGGCGCGACGAAGAAGGAACTCGGCGCGACGAAGCGGGTGGTTGGTGCGACGAAGGAGCTCGGCGCGACGAAGACGGAGGTCGGCGCGACGAAGGAGCTCGGCGCGACGAAGACGGAGGTCGGCGCGACGAAGGAGCTCGGCACGATGACAAGGCCCTGGGGGTTGGGTGCGCAGGCTGCTTGTTGGAGCAGCGACGAGCCGATCAGCATGCGGATCTTCCGCACCATGCGACGGACAAACCATCCTCGCACTGCTGCCTGGAGGCGTTCCGCTGCTTGCTCCTCGGATGCTGTGGCCACACGAAGAACCTGCGCTCGGCGGCGGGCCAGAAGCCCCCGTGCTGCTGCCTGAAGCCGCACCGCAGCAAGGCGCTCACGCTCGGACTTCTCCACGTTAGCACAGTAGCGGGTGAACATCACAACGAAGCGATCCAAGTCCTCTGTGAAACTATGCATCTTATCGGCAAGGGCGCCGAGGGCATCGTTGAAAGCAGAAGCCATAGATCAGAACCAAAGCGGCGGCGAACAGTGGAGTTGGCGGTGACGGGTGGTGGTGGTAGTCGATCTGGATCGACGGGACGGTTGCTGTTGGCGGCAGCTGATGGAGATGGGGGCGCGGCGGCTAGGGCTGTGGTGGCGATCTAGATTTTTTTTTTTTTTTTTTTTTTTGAAGAAGATTGGCAGCGGCTGTGGAAGGATCGACTGGATGGATCAGGCGACGGCTGCTGGGGGTTGCAGCGGCGACGGCGGACGGTGGAGTCGGCGGCGATACAGTACCGCGGGTGAACAGTACCCGCGGCGCTACAGTACCCGTGGTACTGTTCACAACGGCGGACGGCGGAGACGGCGGCGCAGGGGTCGGCGGCGGCGGCTAGGGTTTAGAACGGCTGGTGGTGGAGAGGTGGATTGAGAGGACGAGGAACGTCTGGATCTCCGATACCAGATGTAACGGGCGTGGTGGATAACTAGGCCTTATGCTTTGCCAAGAGCTTGAGATAATTAGGCCTTATGCTTTGCCAAGAGCTTGAGATTGAGGGGGACTAGAATTGTTTCTTCATAATTCATTGCTTCCTTTCCATTGTGCCCCATGGGCTGCATATAAAGGGTACATAGGACTAACACCTCTTGTGCCTAGACAATATGGTACTATTCCTATAGATGAATAACTAAGAGAGACGCTAATTAACACTAATGGGCTTAAGGCCCAACTAGGATACTTGCGCCCTACGGCACCCCTCTTTATGCCCATGACACGTATAGGAACATTTACTTGTTTATATAATAAATATATAACGAGAGCAGTGGTACAAGAAACACTGGTTTCATAGCAGTGAAAAGTTTGCAGGCAGGATTGGGGCTAATATGACAAATTCTCGGATGCACCTCAATTTGTAATTTTGCTTTTCAGGGGATATTACCCGATGGCCTTGAGATTGCAGTTAAAAGGCTTGACGCGTCTTCTTGGCAAGGTTCGGGGGAGTTTCTAAACGAAATCAAGCTTATTGTCAAGCTTCAACACGCCAATCTGGTTAGGCTCCTTGGATGCTGTCTTCAACGCAGTGAAATGATACTTGTCTATGAATATATGTCAAACAGAAGCTTGGACTATGTCTTCTCAGGTCTGTTTCGCCTCACAATTTGTTTCAGATTGTTCATAACGAAGAAGCCGCATTAAGTGACGATCATTGCAGATCCTGTAAGCAGGGACAACCTGAATTGGTCAAATCGTCTGCGTGTAATTGACGGGATAGCACAAGGGCTTGTTTGTCTTCATAGTTTCTCAGAGCCACAGAGATTTATTATTCACAGAGACATGAAGCTAAGCAACATTCTCTCGGACAGCGAAATGAATCCAAAAATTTCGGACTTCGGAATTGCAAGGATGTACAATTTAGGAGCAGTAGAACCTGAAGCGACAGACATAGTAGGAACCCGGTAAGCCTGATAGCTTTTGTATGCACCAAATTTTTTTGAAAAATGTTATAGGTATATATAGAGTGGATTTAATTTTATGAGCACAATAATGGCATATGCCCATCTTATGACTTGCGCGCCTCAATCTCAACCGTCATACCAACACCGTACCTCAATCAACGCGGGGAGGGGGGCTGAGGCGAGTGGCTGATCATCAGACAATTGAGGGTGGCATAGCCCTATGCACTTAGCTATTTTTATGGCCAAAGTTAAACTCCGTTTGAAATTATATAAAGTCGTTTTGGTTTTTTTAGATATATAGATTTCGTTGTCTCTAGACATTATATACATATATATAAGATTAATAAGATTTTGGTCTGTATATAAAAATAAAATAAAATTGTGGAGGCGAAATCTTATTAATCTTATTAATCTTATATATATTCGTTCTAATAACAATGTTGATACCATTTTCATTTGATTTTTTTCTCTAGTGGTTACATGGCACCTGAGTATATTCGCGAGCGGGTGTTATCTGTAAAATTCGATGTGTTTAGCTTCGGTGTTTTGCTTCTTGAGATCATAAGTGGCAGGAGGGTGAATGCCGCAGTATTCACCGAACATGGAAGATCAGACCATCTGTTAACTCACGTGAGTGTGACCTATCTCTAGCTGTTTCGTCTCTTCATTCATATGCGCATGCAGTTTCATTTGATTGATTATATTTTTCGTTTATGTTGTAATCTACTAATCTTAATCGATCTGATATATAGGCTTGGCATATTTGGCGTGGTGAGAGGCACAATGAGCTCGTCGACCCATCCTTGCGCGGAGCATATGAAACGGCGGAACTGAGGAGGCGCATCCAGATCGCGCTGCTGTGCGTGCAACAGAATCCGGACCATCGGCCTCACATGCGGGAGGTGACCACCATGCTGAGCAACAACGATGTGAGCGTGCCGGACCCTCACCGTCCAGCCTACTTCAACGGGCCGCTCGGGGATGCAGAAGCATCTGGTGCATCATCGTCAAACAACGTTAACGGCACGGTGTTCTACACGGCACCGGGCCGACCTGGGTGTGCTGCCATAGAACAACTAGCTAGTGTCCACAGCGACTCCAAGCCCAGATGCACTACGTACTAGAGTAGTATATATTTTGCGTATTTAGCTTGTTTACCTTCAAAAGCTAATCAGATCCGCGCTATCCATAGATGTGTCAGCATACTATCTAATGACCATGTTGACTGTGGGGTGTTCATCGTTTGTGCTTTTGTTGCTGTGTGTGTGAACCATATACCCTATATATTGTTTCTGGTCAAGTCCAGGATTCTTCAGAGATTGCTTTTAGCCTTTGTTGGATGGACTAGACATATATGGTAGACAATAATTAAAAAAAAGAGTCAGATAAAATAACAGGAAGACTAATTCTTAATTATATGTATGATAATTAGAGTGTGTATTATGAGGATGAACTTACATTTGGTAGACAATAATAATAGAAATAACAAAAGAGATGGACAAAATATAATAGTAAGATTAATTCTTAATTACACATTTATATATATGGACAAAGCATCAATATCATTATTAACTAGCTAATTAAAATATTAAGCATCTAATTGAGGAGCGAGGTATATCACTGGGGGCATAGAATTGTTGGGGCCCCCATTCCCTCCAATTATGGCTATGGATAACACTTTGCCTAGCCCAAGTGGTCGTCTTTTAAGAGATTCAATTCAATGCTTCAGTAGTCACTTTTGGTTCACTTTTTTGGAGGCTTCTATAAAACAACCAGCATGGAACTGTAAGAAGGATTTGTTGGGTATAAAACTCTTTGCACCAAAATTCTTTTTTCTAAAACAAATAAAATCTTCCTTCATTGCAAAATGTAAAATGTTTTGATTTGTCCTAAATCAAACTTCTTTAAGTTGAACTAGATTTATAGGAAACCACGTCAACATTAACACCAGCTTAGATTAATTAAGTCCATCAATGGATATATTTGTTATAGAATGTTTGTTTGGTGTTAGAAATGTAGGTAGGTTTTGTACCACTTAAATATGTTTGGTTTGGAATAAATCTAAAACATCTTATATCTTTTTCATAGAGGAAGTGTTATTTTATTCTTATTGTGTGGTATGGGCTTTTTAATTAAGTTAAAAGCCGACTATGTTTCTAAAGGACTAAAAGAATTTATAAGTGAGAGATAATCTTAACGAGTTCTTTTTGCGTGATTGCCACTACAATTGAAACAATTAAAGAACCACTAACTTTTCCTTTCGTTTTAGAATAGAATTAAAGCTTTATTTACTTGTCATTTCCATTGGGAATTCGATTGCATTTCTATCTTGATACTTCCATAGTAAATTTCTTTGTTTTTTTTTTCATGTGACAAAAGATCCCATGGATGAGAAGGGAAACAAAATTAGTGGATAGCTAACTAAGTGCTCCCAATAATAATGGCAAAAGATGGTTACTCATACAGATGTGGATGGACCATCCTGTGACTTGGAAGAAGCCCCTTTTCCTCCTTTAAGTATCATCGTACTCTGATTTTGCTCCTCAAACTTTAAAAATAGGTATTTTCTAGACTTTTTTAACTAAAGAGGGATGAGGTAAAACGCACTTCTAACCGAGACATAGAGCTAATGTAAATGGTTTTAAGAGTTCGAGAGAAAAAAATTTGAACCACCACGATGGCTGTAAAAGGAATCCCCCCTGTGAGTATTTGACATTTTGCTAGAAATATTTGGGCTTTGGGCTTATTTATGTTGCTCATTCCGTGGGTTTAGCCCAGCCCATTGGGACATATTATGCGTAACTTATGGTGCCCCACGCCCCCACTGCAGTACTTGTGACAATGTTCCTCTTTGATGAGTAGGCACACGTGTTGGAGTGTTGAAAATAAAACAGAATCAATAAGACGGTACTTGCAGATGTATGCATCCATCCATATACAGTTTAGGCTTTACAAAAGGCACCAAATTCAGATGAAATAATGTAAGACCTACAGAGACACGCAAAACATTCAAATTCTATCTAAGAGCATCTCCAATCGTTATGCATTTGGAGCTATGCATTTTAGGCAATTGGAGCACCCCCAAATGAAAATGGCAAGGCTAAATTCGGGTGTTCTCCAACCGTTATGCAAAATGCATAGTCCAACATGTATTTTTTTTCCGAAAATATTTTTTTCTCGGCAAGAAAACCGCGGAGGGAAAGAGAATCGCGCGCCAGGGGAGACCGAGAAAGCCGGGATGTGTATTTGCATAGCCGGACTCCTTTGGCATATATGCCAAGTTTCCCCCTCCAAATGCATAGCTATGTAAAATGCAAAGTCCAAATGCATAACGATTGGAGGGGTTTTTTTTAGAGTTTTATGCATTTTGGTAAATGCATAGCCCAAATGCATAATGATTGGAGATGCTCTAACACCATAATTAAGCTGTGTACTTCTCCATATCTAAAACAGCACCGTAGTCGCAGGAGTAGCACCCCTGCATGATCACACCAGCCGAGATGACTTGGTGCAGTGCAGCTATGCAACGCGAACCAAGAACGCTGTTGGCACGGGAAGCATGCTGGATTCTGGCGCGGCGACGGCGAAGCCCGGTCCTGCTCCTGCATACATGGCCCACGGCTTCCATAGTATCTCCTCCTCCGTGTCCACGTCGTCGTTGCTACCAGTACTGCTGCTGTCGCCGTCGTCGAGTGCCTTGGCCTGCGGCGGGCGACGCTTCTTGTGCACGTCCCAGCGCTCGGCGGGCGACGCGCGGCTGATTGTGCGCGTGCTGCTTACGAGGGGAGACGTGCACGTGCCTGACGACGACGGCGACGACGAAGCTTGGCTCGCCGCCTTCTTGTGCGCGTCCCACCTCTCCACGGAGTCGGCCCGGCCGGGCTTGGGCGGCGGCGAGGTCGCGTTCTTGCGCGAGGATCCGCGGCCAGCGCTGCTCCTGACGCTGTCGGCGGAACGAGGGCTTGACGATGATGAGACGTCGATTCCTAAGTTAAATGGGTCTGGTTATATCGTACTAAATGGGCCTGATTATTTTAGATTGCCGACCAGTCATGCTATGTCCGACCAGGTGATACTGGTTAGAGGCTTTACGATGGAGATGAATGTTGAGCCCGACACTAATATATGGACACTTCTCTGGTAAGGACGATTCATTGGCCGGTGTGAGTTGATAAAGCCTATTAAACTGATCTAATCGATCCAAGGATCGGCGAGATTAGGGTTACCTTGTCACATACGGATTGGATTCTATATTCTAATAGAGTCCGGATAGGAAACTTGAAGATCGTATCTGGAGATGTTTCCTATTGGTATAAGACCAGCCCCCTCTATATATATGAGAGGATCATGGCCGATTGAGGTATCCAACACCAATCGAATCAAATCAATCTACTATCCCTTTTACCCTCTACCTTGCTGTTCGGCGCGTCTCCCGGCGAGGCTCGACGGCGTTCTAGGCGGCCTTGCTGGTTCTAGAGCAACCTCTACGTGCTTCTCCCTAACGGATCTTCCCGGGAGGAGTTCTAGAGTTACCAACACAAGGGCCTCAAACCCTAGATCGACTTAGACCGGTCTCTAGATCGGTTTTCGACGGTTTAGCCAGAGTCCTCGCTGTTGATCTGCAACCTCTTCGGTCGTTCTAGCCCTGCTGGTGTGTGATTCGGATCACTTCCGATGTCAACAAATTGTTAACTACAAGGCTTGTTTAATAACTTGTACAATATTTTCTTTTCTTATTTTACAACCGTTTTCTTAAAAATAAGTCTGCAACATTTCTTCATTGTGTTAGAGTACTTCATTCCGCAACCGCCTCACCCTAAAGCTAGAGAATTTTCTCTTTTATACAGGACAGTTTATCTGTAGTGTTAGATGCTCCTCGTTAGGTCTCTGTTTGCTCAGCTTATATAAGACTAGTGGAGGGGGCGCGCGCCATCGCGCGCATGGACAAAATATAACTAAAATTTAAATATTCTAATATGTAATAAAGGCATAAAACTAAAAAGATCTATAGATTTAGTATATTAGTAATTTAAGACGTGAAAAAAGAATGGATCCTTCAGTAATCCCTGACAACAAAGTATTACAATGAAGAAAAGCAAACTGATATATATAAAAGAATCTCTAGAATGGTTGAAAAAATTGATATACGTACAAGAATTTCTAGAATGATAGACATGAATCCATTTCATATACAAGGCTCATCAGATACAGATACATACTTCACATTTACAGTCATGGAGATCATGGTAGTCTGCTCATCATCAGTATATTTGTACCTTATATATTCTTCTATTAATGCAAAGATTTCTTCTTTTTCTTAAAATACTACCTCTTTAAAATGTTAGTAGTATACTCAACACATGAATCATCATTTTCTCTTTTCTCCAAACCATAGTGGGAATTCTGGCAACCGGTTCTCTGCACCTTCATTGACTCAACAAGACCCCAACCACCATGTGTAACCTAGAGATAACATAAGGAAGACCATAATAGTCAGATAGTGGATTTGCGGAGATCCAGATTCCTAGGGCAACACAGAATATATACATAATCTATTTAGATTGTCTATCACCGTAATTGTAACAATTGTTTGCACCTCGCAGCATGGATGATAATCAAATGCAGATTTACCACTTACCCATGAACGCAGTTGACTGAGAAATCCTTATCTCCCTGCTGATTGATCAAATAACTTTAATTATTTAAACTGTGTACCCTATCTAGACATAAGAAGTGTATCATGAATCAGCGCATATATATGTATATAGAATCAAAGAGTAGAAAATATATGTCCCAAGAGCTACATTACTGGCCAGTTCATGCAAACAGACTCCAACGTACCAAATAAGAGCTTTCTGTCATACTAATATAATCAATAACAAACTACAAAAAGAGGATGCCTAAACTCAAAGTCGAGAGCAGTAGAAAGGAAATTGGTGTAAAGATTCTAAGTTGCAAAACCTGTAAGCTGTACCAGTGAACAAAAATAATGGGACTTGAAATTATTCAGTATTCTGACGTTTGGCATAAATAAAGTCCGTCCTTTGTAGCTTCATTTCTGACCTTTTTTAATGTAATTAATAGTCCTCTATGTGACTACATTTTTAATCAGCTGGACATCTTAAGTGCGAGTGTCGTCAAGTGTTCTCTTAGCGAACTACGTTAATTTTAATTGGAGGCTGCAGGCGGACCCCCAATTATTTTGCAGGAGCCTCACTGCTGCAATTAGACCCTTTTTTGAACCACCTAATGCCAAAGCAAGAAGTAATTGAAATGTAGGTCTACTCTTAAAATTGCAAATTATTTCAGAAAATAGTAAGTCAAATCCAATTGCAATAATCTATGTTTGTGGGCTGGGATTGGACACCTGAGGATGCAGTCACTTTGAATTATGTCAACATGGTTGTCCTATAAATTTGGGCGCATGCAAAAAATCTAGGAATAATAGATCGGTGCCACAAAGAGTCATTTTCATGTTTCTCCTGTAATTTGGCTGCATGAAAGATATCTGGGAACCATAGATCGGTGCCACAGAGGAGTCCTTTTATCACAATTGCAACCAAAAGTATACATACCTACACCAAATTTCAAGTTATGCAATACAGAGGCGGAGTCGGACAAGATACACAAAGCGGTCTGTAAATCCAACAGAATTCATATTGTAAAACTTGTTCTCATCCTATCGGTGCCTCCTTTAGTGCCATAAACTCAGAATAATCATAGATCCCTTTGATGCTTGCACACTATTTCATGTTGTACAGGCACTTGAGATTTTGACTGCCTACTACATCTTAGTGCAGTGTTCTAGCTAGACGCTCGAATTGGCCAGAAGGGTAATAGGCTTTTTTATTCAGGCCATACAATCTGTTGGTCCATAAACCCTAAGTGGTTTCCTGAACTCCTGAGTCCTTTAGAGTGCAAATATGTGGCCTACCATAAACCCTAAGTGGTTTCCTGAACTCCTGAGTCCTTTAGAGTGCAAATATGTGGCCTATGCTTGCTGAAGAAACTTTTAATCTTTGAATTTGCAGTAATGGCAACTGAGCTGGTTGGAATTTGTTGATAATTTTTATCTTAATCAGATATCTCAAGTGTTCGTATAAATCTTATTTTGATTTTATATATCAACCATTTAAGCAAATTATTGTTGTCTTGTTTTGATCCAACATAATTGGTTACATGTTCATTCTATTCATTGTTGTTCTGAACCTTCCTGTTCAACAATCATAGTTTCGAATTTGAACTATGCTAATTGTGCACTTGTGATATGGCAAAGTTCTACAGGAGAATGGACGGCCGAAAACTCACCTGAGTAGATCCAACATGGAGGGTTTCCTGTACGAAAGGCAGTTAGGGTTTTCGGCGAGTGAAGGAGAGGAGGAAGGGAGAAAAGCTGCCCTCACCTAGGGTCACCCGCGCCGGAGTCATCGCTGGTTGGCTGTGCCTGTACCGCTGCATGGGGCCTACTTGCGTCGGGATCCCAGCTGGACGTCTGGACCTGCCTACTCCGACAAACTCAGCGTCTGGACCTGGCCGCACCTGCAACCTCGACGTCGGGCGCCAGGGGGCGCGCTCGCTGGCCATGCCGCACCAGACGCTGACCATGCCGCACCAGAGCCAGGGGATGAGTTGCGCCCGCACCTCACCTGCGGCTAGCGACAGGGTTCGCCGTAGCCGTTATGGCGCCGCTTTGTATCCGTCCGGAGACAAAGGGAGGGCGTGGGATCGAGAGAGAGAGGAAGGAGAGAGTGGAGGAGCAGGGAAGGGGAGGCGCGGACGAAGGCAGGGGCGTGAGCGGCGGCGTGCTACGGGAAGAGCGTGGAGGACGGGGAGAAGATAAGGTCACTTTTTTTTTGCTCTATGGAAGGAACTGGAACCAGAATCGGAAGCTTGCGTATATATTCGGTGAGCGGGCTCCGGAGCACAAGCTACACAACACAACTAGAAGCCAAGGGGAAGAGAATGAAGACGAGAACAAGCAACAGAAGTCGCTTCCCTCAAAATTTGCTTTGAACGATCGTGGCCACACGACGGAAAATCAGACGTTCCAGGGAATTTGGAGCAACGTGGCGGTGGTTTCTGGGCAAGAAGCTAGTGGTAGTATATAACACCAGTTTCATAATCTTTTTTTGTGAGGACTATCACCAATTTCAGAATAGGAAAACATATGCAAGTTTTGGGAGCTGGGGTAATTGCTTATCGCAACTAAATCGGGAAAAATATGAATGAACATACAACAAGACAACAACAACCAACCAACCAAGCCTCTTAGTCCCAAACAAGTTGGGGTAGGCTAGAGTTGAAACCCAAGAAGAGACCCTAGTCACGGTTCAGGCACATCAATGGCTGCTCTCCAAGCAATTCTATCCAAACATAGATCTCTAGGTATATCCCAACTTTTTAGATCAATCTTTATTGCCTCCCCCCACGTCAATTTCGGTCTACCTCTACCTCTCCTCATATGAAAATCTTGGGCTAAAACTCCACAATGCACTGGTGCCTCTGGAGGTCTCCTTTGGACATGACCAAACCACCTCAACCGATGTTGGACCAACTTTTCTTCAATTGGTGCTACCCCTAGCCGGTCACGAATATCGTCATTTCGGACACGGTCCATCCTTGTGTGGCCACAAATCCAGCGCAACATACGCATTTCTGCAACACTCATTTGTTGGACATGTCGTCTTTTAGTAGGCCAACATTCTGCTCCATACAACATAGCCGGTCGAATCGCCGTCCTATAAAACTTGCCTTTGAGCTTTTGTGGTACCCTCTTGTCACAGAGAATACCTGATGTTTGGCGCCACTTCATCCACCCTGCTTTGATCCTATGGCTAACATCTGCATCAATATCTCCATCCTTCTGTAACATTGATCCAAGATACCGGAAGACATCTTTCTTAGGCACCACTTGGTCTTCCAAGCTCACCTCTCCCTCTTCCTGTGCAGCATTGCCGAAATCACATCTCATGTACTCAGTCTTAGTCCTGCTTATTCTAAACCCTTTGGACTCAAGAGTCTGCCGCCACAACTCCAGTTTCCTATTTACTCTTGTCCGACTTTCATCAACTAACACTACATCGTCTGCAAAAAGCACACACCAAGGGATATCTCCTTGTATGTCCCTCGTAACCTCATCCATAACCAAGGCAAAGAGATATGGGCTCAAGGCTGACCCTTGATGAAGACCTATTCTAATCGGAAAGAAATCAGTGTCACCATCATTTGTCCGCACACTGGTCTACAACAAGACAACTGGAAGAAAACATTATCAGCTGAAAGAAATAAGACCGGTCTCAGGCAGCAAGAAACACGAAAACCAGCAACTAACTATACAAAAACAAACCACAGAAGAGTCTGGCCCTGTGTAATTTGGATGTTTGAAGGCCTTATTTAATTTGAAAAATACCTAAATTGGATGTATGGAGCTATTTTTTGGCCCTAAGCATGGAGCCATTTTTACATGCTAGATTCTTGTAATTATTAGCTTTCTTTGTACAAACACCAAAACATATTAGGAAAAAAATAAGGACCATCCATATATCTTTTCTGCAGACAACAGTCCACCAACCTCGTTTATGATAACAGGTTTCGCAATCTGAGGCTATCACCTCTTATATGGTAACATGTTTGCTTTTGTTGTTTTTATTTAAATAAGATTTATAACAGTTTTGGGAAAAACCCTATTGGTAATATATATAGTCGCCTTCATTTTATTATTTTATTGTATAGAGATGAGGATCTGCAGTTTTGGGGTACATGTATAGTAACAGATTTGAGAATTTGAGGCCACCACCATGAAAGCTGAGGCAGACTCCTAGTAGGTCACAAATTTTTAAACACTGATGACTTTATCTTTATGTAAATGTTGGTACCGTCGAAATCGTCAGGGACTTGGAAGCAGTGAATTAACATAGGTATTTATTGGATTGAATAATAACTTCAAATAGAGGGAGGGACTTTCTATGTGCAAGAGGAAGGAGGAAGCCACATTGGATTAGTTACTGGCTGAAGTAGGGAGTCCTTAAAATAATATTGGAGCAGGAGCAATATTTTCAGTTAATGGAAATGGTAACTATAACACTGTTGTTCTGGTAAAAAAATGGAAATGATAAAAACAAGCGAGCCTAAACTATGGTACAATAATTGAATATGTATATATCCCTGGTAGGAACCTTAAGATAATGTTTTAGGCTGACATGTGGTGAAAGGAACAAAAATGTAATATAAAGTTAGGTGCACCAAACATTTGCTATTTACTATACTGCTATAACATATCTTGTATGAGTATACCCATCAGCAAACTCAGCGTCTGGACCTGGCCGCACCTGCAACCTCGACGTCGGGCGCCAGGGGGCGCGCTCGCTGGCCATGCCGCACCGGACGCTGACCATGCCGCACCAGAGCCAGGGGATGAGTTGCGCCCGCACCTCACCTGCGGCCAGCGACAGGGTTCGCCGTAGCCGTTACGGCGCCGCTTTGTATCCGTCCGGAGAGAAAGTAAGGGACGGCGTGGGATCGAGAGAGAGAGAGGAAGGAGAGAGTGGAGGAGCAGGGAAGGGGAGGCGCGGACGAAGGCAGGGGCGTGAGCGGCGGCGTGCTACGGGAAGAGCGTGGAGGACGGGGAGAAGATAAAGTCACTTTTTTTTGCTCTATGGAAGGAACTGGAACCAGAATCGGAAGCCTGCGTATATATTCGGTGAGCGGGCTCCGGAGCACAAGCTACACAACACAGCTAGAAGCCAAGGGGAAGAGAATGAAGACGAGAACAAGCAACAGAAGTCGCTTCCCTCAAAATTCGCTTTGAACGATCGTGGCCACACGACGGAAAATCAGACGTTCCAGGGAATTTGGAGCAACGTGGCGGTGGTTTCTGGGCAAGAAGCTAGTGGTAGTATATAACACCAGTTTCATAATCTTTTTTGTGAGGACTATCACCAATTTCAGAATAGGAAAACATATGCAAGTTTTGGGAGCTGGGGTTATTGCTTATCGCAACTAAATCGGGAAAAATATGAATGAACATACAACAAGACAACTGGAAGAAAACATTATCAGCTGAAAGAAATAAGACCAGTCTCAGGCAGCAAGAAACACGAAAACCAGCAACTAACTATACAAAAACAAACCACAGAAGAGTCTGGCCCTGTGTAATTTGGATGTTTGAAGGCCTTATTTAATTTGAAAAATACCTAAATTGGATGTATGGAGCTATTTTTTGGCCCTAAGCATGGAGCCATTTTTACATGCTAGATTCTTGTAATTATTAGCTTTCTTTGTACAAACACCAAAACATATTAGGAAAAAAATAAGGACCATCCATATATCTTTTCTGCAGACAACAGTCCACCAACCTCGTTTATGATAACAGGTTTCGCAATCTGAGGCTATCACCTCTTATATGGTAACATGTTTGCTTTTGTTGTTTTTATTTAAATAAGATTTATAACAGTTTTGAGAAAAACCCTATTGGTAATATATATAGTCGCCTTCATTTTATTATTTTATTGTATAGAGATGAGGATCTGCAGTTTTGGGGTACATGTATAGTAACAGATTTGAGAATTTGAGGCCACCACCATGAAAGCTGAGGCAGACTCCTAGTAGGTCACAAATTTTTAAACACTGATGACTTTATCTTTATGTAAATGTTAGTACCGTCGAAATCGTCAGGGACTTGAAAGCAGTGAATTAACATAGGTATTTATTGGATTGAATAATAACTTCAAATAGAGGGAGGGACTTTCTATGTGCAAGAGGAAGGAGGAAGCCACATTGGATTAGTTACTGGCTGAAGTAGGGAGTCCTTAAAATAATATTGGAGCAGGAGCAATATTTTCAGTTAATGGAAATGGTAACTATAACACTGTTGTTCTGGTAAAAAAATGGAAATGATAAAAACAAGCGAGCCTAAACTATGGTACAATAATTGAATATGTATATATCCCTGGTAGGAACCTTAAGATAATGTTTTAGGCTGACATGTGGTGAAAGGAACAAAAACGTAATATAAAGTTAGGTGCACCAAACATTTGCTATTTACTATACTGCTATAACATATCTAGTATGAGTATACCCATCATCATAGCTCTTCATATGTTAAGGAAGAATAATACAAAATTAATCCGAAAAGGTTGTAATAATCTAAGGCAAGGAAAGGATGCATCTGAGATACCTTCGTAATGGCAACACCCTATCCAAGGCAATGGCTGTTTGCTACATCCTAGACACTTGACAGACCACCTTCTACTTGCCAAAGTTCGAAGATATTAGGGCTGCATCATGTATCATCTCTGTAAAAACAATTGTGCCAATGAATTTAACAGGTTTGGAGGACCTACTGTAATCAGAAGGAAACATGGTGTATGTGGAATTAAAACAAATAGACACTGAATTAACCACTATAGTTTCTTGGGATAAAAGGTTCAAAACATCTATACAACTTTGCTTTGAACCATTAGACATGATTTTACGTAGCCTTTGTTCTGATAAAAACCATAGTTATGGATTAGCATGCTAAAAAACTAAATTATTGCCTATTAGTGAGATTTGCTTCAGATAGCTAGATGGTACAGTAAAATAGAACTAATGGTCATGAAATTATTTCCTTCTGATTCAACATGCAGTGCATTTGTCAAAGGAACTTAAGACGCATCATCTAAATTTCCCAGATCGATCAACATATAACACCAATGCTTGGTGGTAAAATCCGAATATAGTTTTACCACTGTAATATGCAACTATATATAAGGCTTAGCTGGATTCATGAAAATACCTGTCTTGCTATAGCAATTGTCAGTTGGAAACCCAACAATCAACAGACACCTCATGGTATGAAAGGTACTGCATGCCCTACAGGGAATGGATTGACATTAGTAAATCTAGTCAATATCGAAGTAACTTTTAAATGATGAAACCCCAAGTATGTCTCGATACAAAATGTACATGGAACTTACTTATGTGTTAGTAAAAGTGCATGATATAACCTTGTAGTAGCAGCACCCTCCATTCAAATTAATTAAAAAACCACGGAGACCTATTCATACAATAACTAAACCTATTCCTAGCCCTTCACACGAAGTGACACTTATTTGCTTTTTTGAGAAGACATTTGTAGGATATTGATGGAGACCAAAAAAGGGAAAAATAGGAATGGTATCGAATACAACATAACTGAATATGATATGTAAAACATAGTTTAACAAAAGAATCGTGACACTGCAAAAGTGGCAATGGCAATGGTACTCAAAGCATCCCTCTACAGCTTGCCTTAGTGCAGGAACTGTACATATATATGATCTAACAGGTTAATTTAGATGTATCGACAAAACCTATGAAGTAAATTGTACACTACTCTTAAAAGGAAAAGGAACAGAGAAGGCCAACCAAATGATGGAACCAAAACTAAAATGTGAGCCATATATAGGCTATGCGTTGAGCAGAAAATCTGCCCATACATAGTAGCAGCCAAAAAAGTGAAAAGCGGACATGAAAATATCCACACTTGTGACCAATACATGTATTACTTGTCCATCGAAGGTGACAGGAACATCTGAACATTTATTGATTGTCACCTATATAAACATAACATGTGCAGTTTCTGCATTAAAAAAATAACACTGCCGTTAGTAACTGTTAATGAAAGCAATAGAATCCTGGGGCAAAAGATCAAAAACACAGGAAGCATAGAGCTGTCATCAGAGTAAATGAATGTAGTATGATCATGATAAATTTGAAATTTGGAAGCACACTACTTAGAAGTTGAAGAATGTATACAATCTGGATAAGTCAACCAAACCTTTTTTCAATAACCCAATACACTAATGCGGTCAACATTCAACAACCAAATCTATAAACCATCATGATAAATTTGAAATTTGGAACCACACTACTTAGAAGCTCAAGAATGTCTACAATCTGGATAAATCAACTAAACCTTTTTTTCAATAATCCAATACACTAATGCAGTCAATATTGAAGAACCAAATCTATAAACCAATGTTATTTTATGGATAACAGGTATGATTTTCATTAAATCATATGACACAGAGCTTATGATTTTCTGTAGAAGAAATCAATACGTTTGTTTGACAAGAACTCGCTCTTCTTTTATTCTGAAACTCATCGGCATTTGCAGTAGACAAAAGTGTAAATGCATAATTAATTATTACCTAGGCAATATCACACACCTTTCAGCTCGGAAGACAAGCATGGGAGAGAAGAGCATGTGTGGAGCTATAGCAAGCTGGGCACCAGTTGGAAGTGGAGCAGTGTTGGTTTTGACAGTTCGCAGCAAGGAGGCCAATACAGATTGGCAGGGAGAGGAAAACGGCCAGGCCCATCACTCCATCACTGCATACGGCAAGGGCAACAGACAACAAAAAAAGACCCAGATCAAGATGCAAAAAATAGGATCAAAATTTTAAATGGGTAAGACCGCTGCAATCACTCGCGAGGGCATCCACGCGGGAGCAGGACACCGCTGCCAAGGGTGGGTTTGGCGCTAGGTGCCGGTAACCCCGACCACACACAGCTAGGGTTTGCTGTAGCACATGAGCATACATGAAGCAAAGGGAGGAGGTAGTGCATGGAGCACATGGCCTAGTCGTGCCTTACCTAGCCGGGGACGACCACCGCCGAGGCCCGTACGCGGCGCTGCAGCAAAGCCCGAGAGCACCGTCGCGTCCTGCCAGCGCCTCGCGCCGTGAGCAGGCGGGGCTGGGGCAGCCGGCACGCCGCGACGCGAGGGGGAGAGGAGGAGAAGGACAAGGGTGGCCGCGGAGAGGACGAGGGCGGCGGCCGCAGAGAGGACGAGGGCGGCGGGCAGCAACCACGTTCGCTCACGGCAGTCGTCGCCGCGTCGAGATGGAGAGGGAGAGAGCGATGTGGAGAGAGAGGGGAAAAGAATTGGGGATTAGAAGCAGAAGCCTGAGTAGCCTCAATGAATTCGAAGCTGAAGCCAGACAAATCGTGGCGAAGCAGTGACAAAGCCCAATTTTGATGAGAAGCCGCTTCCTACGAAAGCCGCTCCAAGCGATCTGGGCCTTCGGATGCCTGATCGAACGGCCGACATATTTAGGGTGACGTGGATTGTTGGTCTGTTGGAGGAGCTTGTGACCCTTGTAACCTTTTATTTATTTATTTATTATTTATTATTATTATTATTATTATTTAATTAATTAATTAATTTAATTTAATTTAATGCCTATGGTTAAAATAAATTAAAAATTCAAATCAAATGATATGTTTTTAGAGTAATTTCAAGAGATTCTTTTTTCCCACCGCTAAGAGTATCTCCAGTAGTTTGGTAAATGACTTGCTATCCTTTAAAATTTAGCAAAATAAGAAAAAAAATTCTTCTCCAACAGTTTGCTAAATTCACTTGCTATTTTCCCCAACTCCCTAGATGTCCCGTCCGCACGCGCATATTTACGCGCGCATAGCGTCCGCATATCCCTTCCCACCGCGTCCTCCGACCAGACCGTCCTACGTCCGCCGGACTCCGCCCTTGCGTCCGGCGGCGTCGTGAAGCCCTCGGCCACATGGGCAAAGTCCACCAGCTTCACCTTCACCCGACCCTCACCTCTGCTTGCTGCATCTGCACTAGCATCATATCCCAGAAGAATCGACGCCGAGTAGAAGTGGATCAGAGTCTGCTCCCCTTTGCCTTCGTACACCGCCGCGGCGAGCGCGCAGTCCATCCCCTCGTCGACGACGGGTGACACGTAGCGCCGGAGCACGCGGCGGACGCCGGTGGTGTCCAGGGCCTTCACCTCCGGATGCTCTGTCCGCCACATGGCGCCCCTAGGGCCGACGACCCGAACGACGCGAAATCCGAGCGAAACGCTCGTGGTCCCGCGGTCCTTGGCGAGGCACTTGGCGACGTAGGGCTCCGGCGAGCTCGACGGCCACGTGATGGCACCGATCTTGATGTCGGCGACGCAAGGCGCCTGAAGCCCCGCGAGGAGGTCGTCGAGGACGAGGTGCGGATGGCCGTCGTGGCCCGGGCGTGGCGCGTGGCACGTGGCACGACCGCAGCGACGCTTGTGGAGGCATGCGCGGCGGCCGTCGTGGCCCGGGCTGACGCAGGGCACGATCGTGGCGGGGCTCGTGGCGGCATGCGTTTTTTTTAATTTTAACAAGTGAAAATACCAAACTATTGGAGATAGTTTTTTTCAGTTGCTATATAATTTAGCAACTTATTAAATCACAAGATATACCAAGTGAATTTTATCAAACTGCTGAAGAATATAATATACATTTTGGTGAAAAAATGTTTCTTTAATTAGATACCTAAATATAGATGTTCTTTACTTCAATTTTTTTTTCCGTGAACGTGCTCCAAGCACATGCTTAATTAATTGGTAGAAGGATCACACTACTTTGCGTACCAATGAATGAGATGCCGGCAGTGAACTAATAAGTAAACTGATAGAAAAAGTCATATTATTCCGGATTTCTTGCTGGCTAAAAATAAAGAACAAGTATGTATAAGATATAAACAGCTGTTGGAGATTCAAAATATAGAAAGTGTTTTTTATTCAAATGATTTCCAAATACTCTTGGAGATGCCTGTGTATAGTTTTTTTTTTCTAATCACGCTTTTCCCTACTCTTGGAGATGTCTATGTATAGCTTTTTTTCTTCTAATTACGCTTTTCCCTACCGCCCTATTTATATTATAATATAATTTATGATTTTTATTCAAATGATTTCCAAATAGTCTTGGTGATGCCTATGTATAGCTTTTTTCTAATCACGCTTTTCCCTACTGCCTCTATTTATATTAAAATATAATTTATCTGAGAGGAGTGTTCGGGGACGTTTGGCAGACCTTCACGGAGTAGATTCTCAGGGAGAATCACTCCCTAGCTACCAAACGTATTTTTTAGCGAGGAGTGATTTTTTGCTGATTCTGTGAAGTGATTTTCTAAAATAAACTAGAAGGCTAAGAGCTAAAAAAAAGTAGCTTCACCTGATTCTATAAAATAATTCTCTATCGTGATTTTGAGATTTTAGTCTAAAGAATCAAAGAGAATCTACTTTCAGCCACAAAATCACTTCACCAGAGAATCTGAGAGCACTACTAGAGAACAGGCCTTTGGACGATCTATCAATTGAGCTATAGTCTCGAACAAAAATTGCGTCCGGGGCTAAAGATCTTTAATCCCGGTTGGTGTTACCAACCGGGGCTAAAGGTGAATCTTTAGCCCCGGTTGGTATTATCAACCCGGACTAAAGGTGCTGGACCTTTAGCCCCGGTTGGTAACACCAACCGGGGCTAAAAGGACCTTTAGTCCCGGTTGGTAACACCAACCGGGGCTACACCAACCGGGACTAAAGGTCCTTTTAGCCCCGGTTGGTGTTACCAACCGGGGCTAAAGGTCCTCCCCGAGTGGATTCAAAAGGAAAACGTCCAGAACTACATCACGTGAGTTGCGTAGCTCAGTTGGTAAGCGTGCCTGAGGCGAGATGTGCTGAGTTCGAATCTCACACAGCACATATTTATTTTTCCTCTGTGGACCTTTAGCCCCGGTTGAATGCACCCGGGACTAAAGGCCGGGACCTTTAGTCCCGGATTCTTAGTCCCGGTTGGCATACCTGGGACTAAAAGCCCATTTTAGCCGGGACTAAAGGCTCTTTCTCTACTAGTGGAGCACAGCTCGAGAATTAGGGAGCACAGCTCTCCCAAATAGACCCTTCGAGAATTGGGGTTTCATTCCTTTTAGGAACGCAATGGTTACATTTGGTTGAGAGGAATGAGTTTATCCTTGTTTTCTATTTGGTCCACCACATCCACCTCTCTACCCTCTTGATGAAGCATCACCTTACGCAGTCCCCCCCCCCCCCACCCCCCACCCCCCAAACACGGCCCCACACACACACAACACAGGAGCCTTGCAAAGTCGTCAGGCCTCGTCCGGTGCTCCTCCAGCGAATCGCCAAGCCTTCTCTCTCGGAGAGCTCAGTATGCTCGCTCCCCTTGCGTGCTCCGATCTACGTTGCTCGCCGGGCATGTTCGCGGCGCGCTCTACCATCTCTGCCCTACCCCATACCGTTGCGACATCTCCTTGCCCGCTTCACTCCATAACAGTGAACCCGTGTGCCTCACGGGAGCCATAGGGATTAGGGAACGTGTCCCATCCATCCATTTGTTTTTCACACATGCGGTGAACCTTCGTCTGAGCCGAATATTTTCTTTATGTGGACGGTTCCATCCCTTGGTCCTAGAACCTAAGTTGCACGGATACGGATACGCATATCGGTATCGGGCCGATACGGATACGCGGATACGTCATTTTTCCAAAAAAACTGATACGCCGATACGTTTTATATTTTTTAATAAAATAAATAATAGTGTATATTTATATGTTTTTTTAGAGGACAGTGTATATTCATATGTATATAATATAAAAAGAGAATCAGTATACTAGTGAACCTCTAGTCAAAAGAAGAACCTATCAAAAGAGTCCAACTTATCTTGTTAATAGTTAATCCTCCTTCTAACCCTTTCGTACGCATAACCAACAACACCTTCCTCTAAAAAAAAGAACCAACAACACCTTATCCATCCTTCTTTCTTTCCCAGCCGTACGTACCCTTCCCGTAGCCGCAAACGCTTCTCTCTCTTGTGTGCCCGTCACCATCCGACTCTAGCTGCTCCTTCCTCACGGCACTAACTGTTGGCCGTTGTTCCTAGGATACTCCTAGGATACGTACTAGGATACGTATCGGATGGTGTATCCGATTTTTTCTTTTTTCTTTTTTTTTCTGGATACTCCTCGGATACGTATCGAAGGTGTATCAGAGGCGTATCGGTATCCGATACGTATCGGATACGCGATACGTGCCTTCCTCGAAGTATCCGTGTTTCATAGCTTAGAACTAAACAACCTTTAATTTAGGAATCGACGTCTCATCTCCGACCATCCCACCAACAAACACATATCTAGTTCATCAAACAAGCTTTTGAAGTACAATAAAAAGGGTTCCGTTCACTTTTGGTCTCTATGAGAAGACCACGAATCCAAAAGGTCAAAATGCATGCACAGCACCAAATTACTCTCCCCCGTGTCCACGTAAGAATACAATTATAGGAAACATATCGGTCAAACTATTTCAACTTTGACCAAGTTTATAGTAAAGATACAATTATAGGAAACACATTTATATCTTAAAATAAATTTATTATGAAATATATTTTTAAACTAATCTAATAATGTTTATTTGTCTCATAAGTGTTAGAGGGTGTTTAGTTGAAGGGTGAAAAGTTTTTTTTATCACATTGAATGTTGCGGCACTAATTTAGTCTATTAAAAATAAACTAATAAAAAACAAATTACATATTTTGTCTGGAAACTCGGAGATGAATTTATTAAGACTAATTAATTTGTCATTTGCACATGTTTACTGTAGCACAATATTATCGAATCATGGACTAATTAGGCTTAAAAATTATCTCACAAAATTATTACAATATGTGTAATTGTAGTTATATTTTAGTCTACTATTAATACTTCATGTATGTGTCTAAACATTCGATGTGATATGTGAAAAGTTTTTGGGTGAAGAACTAAACACCCCCGTAGTATTTTTAATACTCCTTCCATATAGGAAATACTCCCTCCATATTGGAAATAAAAGTTATTTTGGACAAGGTTTGGGTTAAACATTGGGAATATAAATTATGAATAAATTTTAAATTGTTAAGTTTACCCTACAAAAGAATGATATTTTACATGACTATCACTTTAGTCATAAACAGTTGAAAACACGTCATAGTTAACTTGTCATGATGATCGGAAAATTCATCATGTATCTCATGTCATACATTTGCTGAACCAACTGGAGCCGTCACCGATTACAATTTCATTTCGTCATGAAATACTCGGCAAAGTCCGAACGGAAAAAAATCCAAAAAATTAGGAATTTTTTTTTATCAAGGGAACCAAGACTCAAACCAGAGATCTCTCGCACACGCGTGCATAACCTTCACTACCACTCCACCTCTTATTCCATTTCAGTTCATCTCATATTAGACTAAATCGTGTGTAAATTGTTTATTTGAGGCTCTAAACGAATTCAAATCAAAAAGTTATCAACCATAGAGTTTTATAACTTTTTGAGATCTACACATTTCATTTAGGAAGTTTTTCCATCCGATGTCATTTATAAAATTTGAATTTCAAATTTAATAAACTTCAAACATAGTTTTCATTGACTAGATGATTTCAAATTAAAAAGTTATCAACTACAAAATTTCATAAATTTTTTAGATCTATAATTTTTATTTTGGCCGCTTTTTCATTTAAGGTATTTTAAAAAATTCGAATTTCAAAAATTTTAAATTCAAATATAGTTTTGCATGACAATATAATTTCAAATTTAAAAGTTATCAACTACACAGTTTTATAACCTTTTGGGATCTGCAATTTTCATTTTGGTCATTTCTCCGTTAGAGATGTAAAGATCATACAAATAAATCAGCCTATGTCCATGCGTCATGCCAAAACATCAGCCTATGTCCACGTGTCGTCTCCTGGCCAGCCATTGCCAACAATTGTTATTCCCTCGTGAACATGGGAGGCACTGCAATTACAACTGCACCGGATATGGAGGCGATTATTGTCTCTAGGTTCTGTCAAAAATCGAATATTCGTACCCATCAAACCTTTATTTGACTAAGAATTGCAAAAGAGAGAGAAAAGAGAACATATAGTATGACTTTTTGCATTATGCGTGTTCGTGTGAGTTTTGACTGTCGATATAGTATGATCGTCATTGCAAAAGAAGAAAATACAATATGATGGCTTCCTGCTTTAGAATCGAACAGCCACTTGATTTGGGAATAAAAGGCCAACTGATGTTGACACAATTGACTTTTCAATTCATGGATGGTCTTATCCGTAGACTGCAGTAAATGAAGAAAATCTACCGAATGAGGCTAGAAATTACCTTCCCGTTTAAAAAAACAATTAATCTTGTTACGAGGAAAAGCACCTTCATCCATTAACTTTTCTTGCACCGGAACCAATAACTCACCAGTCTTGACTTGGCACGACGTTCAGATAATTTAGTTGCGCTATGGTTCATATATATACTCCCTCCGTATAAAAAAATTCATTTTGAACAGGTTTTAGTCAAACATTAAGAATATAAATTATGAATAACTTTTAAGTTATTAAATTTTAAAATATAAAAAATATATATGAATAGATACATATATTATTTTTTAATAAATATTTTTTATAAAAACAAGGAGTTAAAGTTATACTTTGAAGACCGTGTCGTTGTCCAAAACGATTTCCTTTGGAGTATATACTATTTAGCTCAACATTGGAGGAGATTATATTCTCTACTTGTGAGAACCATGTATACTTAACCATAAGTAATGTGCTAACCCAGCCAGCTTGATTCCTTGCCCCCGTGTTCGTCTGACTTTTACAGAAGATGAGAAGAAATTTCTAGCTCTAAATAAGTGGTGAACACCATCAGCAATGTTACCCTAAATGGTCAGTACGTCACCCTTCAGTTAACATTTAGTTTGGGTTGACGTTGGAAGTAATAATTCAAATCACACACCAGCAGGTCTAACATGCTCAAAGAGGTTGCAAATCAACCTAGAAACAACAACAAACTCGAATAAACCTACAAAACCGATCTATAGACCGGTTAGACCGATTTAGGGCTTGATCCCTTGTGTTGATGACTCTCGAACTTCTCGCAGGAAGACCCATCGGGGAGGAACATGTAGGACCTGCAAGGCCGCCTAGAACGACGCCGAATCTCGCCGGGAGATGCGACGAACAACAAAGTAGAGAGAGGAAAGGGTAAAGAGTTGAGTAGATGTGTTTTTGATCGATTAGATAGATGAGATCTCAATCGGCCATGATCCTCTCGTTTATATAGAGGGAGGTGGTCTTATCCCAATAGTAAACAACTACCAAACATGTTCTCCAAGTTTCCTACGTCAAAAACATACCCAAAATCGATTTGGAAACCAAACCTATTCGGAAAAGGACGAAAAACTGGCTTAGCCGGCTTAAGACCTGGCTAAGACGGTTTGCTCGGGCTCACGCTCGGTCTGACCAGCCCAGCCGGCTGGAGGGTGGACCCGGCTTAGCCGGCTCCAGACCGGGCTAAGCCAGATGAACCGACTAGTTCGGCCCCCTAACCCGGCTTAGTCGGTTCTTGGCTTCAGGCAGCAGGTCGATTTTCTCGGCTCAGGCAGCATGTTGTTGCTTTTTCATGATTCCTTGATGTTTTGTTGTCCCTTTTGGCCACCAACACATATATCATGTATACAACTTGTTAGACTGTCTCCAACAGCCACTACCCAAAATACAAGACCCATTTGAGGTTTGGGTAGTGCTACAGTCAATGGGTTCAATACCTATTTTTAGTCTTCTCCAACAACCAGACTCAAAATTCTGCAAATGGGTCTCGAGGAGAGAGGATACTCAAATTTAGGTTGTGTCTCTGCTGATACCCAAAATGAGTCTTCCATATAGGTACTTTGTTAGAGGCTATAGGTATTGTATTGGAGATCCATTTTGGGTTTGGGTCCCCAAATGGATCTCATGTTGGAGACAACTTTAGAGATGCCAGAAATTCACCTAAAGACTTTTTTGAGTGTCAACGTATGCCCCCTGTTTTTAGGTGAATTTGATATGAACCTAAAAACCAAATTTCAAAACAAACAGCAACGATACCCCACAGACTCCGTTCAGGGTTATTCTTCAGAGTTTAGAGTTCAAAGTTCCAAATTATAGTTGTGGAAGCACCACGACGTTTGGAGCAGGTGGCGAAGGATATTTTACGTGGGATGGCGATCTAGTCTTAGAATTGAATGTCACTCACTACTGGAATTCGGGCAGCCCTCGGCAAAGAGGCCTCGACAAATTTTCAATCGGCAAAGACCCCTCTTTGCCAAGGGCCCTTTATCGGGCACTCAGCAAAAAAAACCAAAAAATAATAGATTATTTTTTTATTGGAGGGGAGACCCACTAATTAGCACCCATCAGCCCCTAGCTGTTGTCTTTTTCTAGATTTTTAGCACACATTTAAGTACATTTTGCGGATTTTAGGAAATTTTGCGGCAGTGGGAATTTGAACTCGAGAACTCTCTCGTGTGATTTCTGCCTTAACCACTACACTACACCATCATATGTGTCTATATGCAGTTTTAATACCCCATATATTATATCAAACTGAGTGTAAATTACTTTTTTGAGACCCTAAACGAATTCAAATAAAAAATTATCAACTACAAAGTTTCATAACTTTTCGAGATCTACAAACTTTATTTTGGATGTTTTTCCATCCAAGGTCATTTAAAAAATTCGTATTTTGAAATTTTGAAATTCAAACATAGGTTTAGCAACATTAATATTTGATTTGTCAAATAAAAAAAATGACCAATATAAACTATGTAGATCTTAAAAAGTTATACAACTTTGTAGTAGAAAACTTTTTTATTTGAATTAATTTAGTGCTTCAAAATATATTTTAAAAATTTCTTTGCCGAGGGCAAAAGGTAGGCCCTCGACAAAGAGTAGAAAACTTTTTTATTTGAATTAATTTTGTGCTTCAAAATATATTTTGAAAATTTCTTTGCCGAGGGCTAAAAGGAAGGCCCTCGACAAAGAGGTCTTTGCCGAGGGCCAAAAGGTAGACCCTCGGCAAATAGTAGAAAACTTTTTTATTTGAATTAATTTAGTGCTTCAGAATATATTTTGAAAATTTGTTTGCCGAGGGCTAAGAGGAAGACCCTCGACAAAGAGGAGGGCCTAACCTTTTGGCCCTCGGCAAAGACCTCTTTGCCGAGGGCCAAATCTAGCCCTCGACAAATATATTCTTTGCTGAGTGCCCAAGTTTTGGCTCTCGGCAAAGCCAAAACCCTCGGCAACGAACAGAATTCCGGTAGAGGGTGGAAGGTTTTTCTTTGTTCCAAAGCCGTGTATTTTTTATCAGATACAACTTGGACGCACACAACCCACACACACCACACTCACACCACCACACGCACACACACACGTGCGCGTCTGTACACACGCAAAGAGAGATTGAGAAGCCCGCCGTCTCCAGGTCGCCTCCAGTGCGCGGGAAACGCGCAGTACCACCGAACGCGCACGCGTGCGTGTACCTGCAAAATCTGGAAAAAACCAGATAAAAGGTGCGACACCAGAGTTTGAACCCTGGTGGGTAGCGTCCCACCGGACTGCCCTCACTACTGGAGAACGGGCCTTTAGCCCCGGTCGAAAATGGCCTTTAGCCCCGGGCATGGAGCCGGGGCTAAGGAATCGGGACTAAAGGCCCGACCTTTAGCCCCGGTTCCCGGCCCCGGGGCTAAAGGGGACCCTTTAGCCCCGGTTGGTAATACCAACCGGGGCTAAAGACATTTTTTTTTCTTTTTTCTTTTTTCTTTTCTTTTTTCTTTTCAATTGGCTATTGTTTTCAGTTTTTCAATTACATTAGGTTTTCTAATACGTTTTCTTCGATGCTAATATATTACATTAGGATTTCTAATACGTATTCTTCGCTGCTAATGTATGTATCCACATATATATACACATAAAATTTATAATTACACACATAAAATATGAAACTATATATATATGGGCTAGCTATACATATTATGTGTATAATATATTTATGCACATAAAATTTACAGCATTATCCATGCATCCTCGGTATTTACAACACAGATATTGACCGTCACTTAAATGTCATACAAATGGTCGTCTTGGTTTGGTTTCATTGGTTCTTCCGGGTTATAGTAGAACTCGGTGCCGGCTTTGAGGACTTGGTCATTAAGAACTCCTGCGATTGTCTCTTGAATTCCTTTCAGGCGCACCATGTCCAACACCTGGTTCTTCAACCATAGCTCCTTCTGTCTCTTTAGAGGAGTTCTTTTGGCATACACCGAGAGAAACTTGCAAACGTAGTACCCACACAAATTGTTCCCTGATGGTTGCCGTAGAACCCACTGCACGATGTAAAAAGATATTACTCTCATCATCTCGCGCGTGTGATGAAAGCATGCTACAGTGGTAAAGACGCGGGGAGCTAGTACTACTTACTTGCAATTGGATAGGACGAGGAAGTGTCGCCTTCAAATCCGGACGGTGTTTCGGAACGAACCAAGCCCAAACCCTGCACAATATAATATTGGATCGTAATTAACTATTGCAGATTTAAAGTGTAGAAATCAATATTTAGAGATCGAAAGTTACCCCTGGATAATGTCTATGATATCTTGATAATCTCCTAGTGGTTTTCTCAACGAGTCATAGATTATCAATTGACTTTCGGAGAGATCGAAGACGATCAATATCCAGTGATAGCTGCATTAATTTGCTTATATAGTCAACATATATCATAGAAATTGAGTAAGTAAAAATAAATATGCACATGATAACAACACCCACCTAAAGTTGTATGGGAAGAGTATATATCGTTTGTTCTTTTGGTTCACCAAGAACCTTCGGAGATTCCTCCCTGTTTCATTTCTCCATATATCATAGGCGGGATCTTTCTTTGGGACCGAGAATACGATATATGGATCAATGAAACCAACCTCCTTGTCATTTCTACGTGCGAGGTCTCTCATCATGTTTCTGCATATGTATATAGGCACGCTAGCTAGTGTTAGCATAATTACATTTACATATACATATGCTAGAGTGAGATAATTAAAACAAAGGATCACTTACAAACAGAAGAGGCTGGCTAGAGATTTGTCTAGAGCATCCAGGTGGCATAGCTGGTGTAACTCATTGAATTGGATAAGTATAATGTCATCACCACGGAAGTAATGATGGTGTCTAATTCTGACGCATATCCAATCATCCGCTTTTTTGGTACACGCTGCCATGTACCACTGGTTTAACAAGTACATTTGAGTGCCAAGTTCTGTGAGGGCCGTAGGGTTGTATAGACTCTGGCCATATACATAATTCTTCTTCCACTGATCAACTTGCGGAGCAGTTTCAATGGGTGCTTCACCGAGCATTTGTGACAAGGTTAGACCAGTTTCTGCGAAAAATGCATCAAGATGCTCAGGATTCACCTCAAGTTGTTCTAGCGCTTTCAAGTTAGAACCATATTCATTCACAACAAGCGGGGGCACTGATTGTTTTGATTGTTCCCCGAGCTGTGGGACACCCTTGCTTGCTCTCTTCTGTTTCTGCTTCGCCTCCTCAAGTGACTTGGTCATAGTGCGGTCATAGTCTGATGGTGGCGATTTCTTACGAGAATCACACACTTTTTTCTGATGAGCATCCACCTTTTTCCTGAGCATATCAGGACGTACAAAAAGGTACGGCTTCTCTGGGTTTTTCTTTGCTTTTTTGTTTAGCCTCGACGTCCGCCCAAAATTTGTCCAAATCTGCTTTCGCTGCAGCATTTGTTTCCTCATCAGTCATATCATAGGGAAGTTTCGTCTTCTGAGGAACAACTTGATGTCTTTCTGCAGAGGCTTTCTTCTTTGGTGGCGGTGGGGCCGATGCCTTCATTTTTGTGGCTGGCCTCTTCTTTGATGGGGCCGGTGGCGGGGAAGCCCGTGCTGGAGGAGATGGGGCCGGTGGCGGGGATGGAGCCCGTGGTGGAGGAGATGGGGCCAGTGGCAGGGATGGAGCCCGTGGTGGAGGAGATGGGGCCGGTGGCGGGGATGGAGCCCGTGGTGGAGATGGAGCCGGTCGTGGAGGGGATGGAGCCGATCGTGGAGGGGATGGAGCCGGTGGGGATGCAGCTGTGTCTTTCACTGCATCGCCCGCAGCACTATGATGACTATGTGGTGAATGGATAATTGGACTTAGGTGCGGAGAGGTCCTGCTGTGAAAACAACATAGTATGAGTAAACAATTATTTAATTAAGTCAATACATAACTAGTGAAAAAATGTTTCATTGACTTTCATCTGCACCTAGGGTTAGTTTGCTGAGGAGGAGGAGGAGGAGGTGATGCCCCAGGAATAATGATATAGCGCTTACGCCAACATATGAATGCCTTCTCCGCTTCTCCTAAAGTCTTCTCACCATCACCTCCTTCAATGTCAAGAGTCACATTGCTATGCCCTTTCAATACTCTATCCACCGAGACACTAGCATAACCAGGTGGTACCAATGCCCCATGGCATCTTGGTGTCTTCGTAGGGTCAATAGGAGATACGACACCAACGACACCAATAGCCACCATTATTGTGTCATTCCCCTGTGGAATGTGCAGCTCACAGGTCGTGAGAGGATCAGTGATGTCATCCACGGGGAAGCGCAGCCCTGCGTCACCTTGAATCGTTGGCACCTCCGTGGAAGCACAACTGCTTTTCAACTAATCACCAGGGGTGCTGGTGTTGACTCCTGGCTCTGATGCAGATTGCCTTTGCAGGGAACTCACTGCTAAATGCACTTGCCTTTTGATTTCCTCACTCATTTTGTCTTCAAGTGCCTTTTCTCGCTCTACCGCTTCACGAGCCGCGACCTGTGACTGAATAACCATTTCCTCCATCCTTCGCATCCGCTCTACCTCCTCCTGCCTCTTTCTTGCGCGGCTTCTATAGGTCTCTTTGTCTTGTGGGAAGGCATGCTCCCACGACACCTCCCCATAGCCTCTTGTTCTCCCACCATGTTCAGGATTCTCTAGGGCGTATGTAAGCTCATCCTTTTCTCTGTTCGGCTGCCACGTGCCACTGTTAGCCATGTCTCGAGCATAAGCTAGTCTTTCTGCTGCTCTTTGGAGTTTTGTGCCATACACTACCCCTCCTATCTGTAGGTCCAGACTTCCTCCATGACCAAAAAACCAATACTTGGCGCGCTCAGGCCAGTTTATTGATTCTGGTTCGATGCCCTTGGCTAGAATCTCCCGTTCCATTTTTTCCCACTTGGGAATGGCACTCTTGTAGCCACCTGATCCCAAGTGATGGTGGTATTGTTTTTGTCGGGCATTCTGTTGGTTCATTCTGACACGTGCCTCACCCTCTTCTGATTTCTTGAATTCTACAAACTCATCCCAAAAAGGCCTCAACTTGACGTAGGCCTTGGTGTTAAAATCCGGAGTTAGGTCCTTCTTGATAAATGTGTTGTACAATTTCTTCTTCCAGCCCTGGAATAGTGTTGCCATTTTCTTCATAGCCCAATCCCGAACTCTTGCCTTCAAATTTCTATCTTCTGTTTCAAGCATGAAATGTGCAAGGACATCTTGCCAAACCAGTTCCTTATCACGATCAGAGACAAAACTTATATGAGGAGCACTTCTCTTTTCCTTCCATTCACGAGCATTGATCGGGATCTTATCCCTTACGAGATACCCACAGTGGTTAACGAATTTCTGTGCATGTTCTCCAAGCACTTGGCCTGTTTCCTCGTTGAATTCTGAGATAATGTATCGGCCATCCAACGGCTTCTTCGGACCTCGTACGGTCCTACTCTTCCCGGTAGTCGTTGTCGATCCAGAGGGCTACGTATGTAGGAACAGTAGATTATAAATACATTTACAAATTGATTAGAATTTTATGTGCTCATAGAGATTGTAGGTATACCTCGCCAGTATTTTCTTGCATAATTTCTTCATAATCGATAAAGTATTGACTGCCGTCATCTACTTCTTGATTATTGTTATCGTCACCTGCTACATCTGGGTTAGCCCCGCTGTTGATTAATTCGTACATTTCCTCCTCCATGTTGTCAACTGGGTCGGCCATTTCTGTGAATAACATGGAGGATAATAAACACCATATTTTTGCAAATAACGTATATTCATACAGACCATGGAGGATAAAGACCATGGAGGGTTAAGGGTTTAGGGTTTAGGGTTTAGGATTTAGGGTTTAGGGTTAAGGGTTAAGGGTTAGGGGTTAGGTGTTAGGGTCTAGGGGTTAGGGTTTAGGGGTTAGGGTTAAGGGGTTAGGGTTAAGGGGTTCGGGGTTTAGGGGTTAGGGTTTAGGGTTTAGGGTTTTGGGTTAAGGGTTTAGGGTTCGGGTTTGGGGTTCGGGGTTCGGGGTTTAGGGGTTAGGGTTTAGGGGTTAGGGTTAAGGGGTTAGGGTTAAGGGGTTAGGTGTTAGGGTCTAGGGGTTAGGGTTAAGGGGTTAGGGTTAAGGGGTTAGGGTTAAGGGGTTAGGGGTTAGGGTCTAGGGGTTAGGGTCTAGGGGTTAGGGTTAAGGGGTTCGGGGTTTAGGGTTAAGGGGTTAGGGTTAAGGGGTTACGGTTAAGGGGTTACGGCTAAGGGTTAAGGGTTAAGGGTTTAGGGTTCGGGGTTCGGGGTTTAGGGGTTAGGGTTTAGGGTTTTGGGTTAAGGGTTTTGGGTTAGGGATTAGGTGTTAGGGGTTAGGTTAAGGGGTTCGGGGTTTAGGGGTTAGGGTTAAGGGGTTCGGGGTTTAGGGGTTAGGGTTTAGGGTTTAGGGTTCGGGGTTCGGGTTTGGGTGTTAGGGTTTAGGGTTTTGGGTTATGGGTTTTGGGTTAGGGATTAGGTGTTAGGGGTTAGGGGTTAGGGGTTATCGGTTAAGGGTTAAGGGTTAGGGGTTAGGGGTTAGCGGTTAGGGTTTAGGGGTTAGGGTTTAGGGTTCGGGGTTCGGGGTTTTGGGTTAGGTGATTATTCCATACACATTCGTAAAAACATATACACGACATAAATATATCTAATTGATTATGCTAAGTCTTTATTCCATACACATTCGTAAAAACATATACACGACATAAACATATCTAATTCATTATTCCTTCTCCATCACAAGGGACACACCGTTGAGGAGAGGACGACGACGGACGACGACGAGGATGACGTTGCGGTGAGGAGGTGAGCACGACGACGGACGACGACGAGGATGACGTTGCGGTGAAGATGACAGCGGACGGCGGCGAGGTCAACGAGACCAATCTCTTTTTATCTACATGTCACATATTTTTATTAGATTAAAAAACATGATTTTCTAAAAATGATTTATATAACTATATATTTATATAAATATATATTCATTTTTCTATAAACATATATACACTGCGGTGCATTAATAACATTTTCTGATATTCTCTAAATATATATGTATATATATTCATTTTTTATAATCATTCATTTTCTATATATATCTTTTTTATTTTTCTATAAATATATATGTATTTATAATCATTTTTCTATAATAATTCATTTTCAATATATATCATTTTTTCTTTCATTCTTCCTGCACACAATTGTCTTTTGTTGGGCACACACACAGTGCACACACGCACACACACAGTGCACACACACGCACACACACAGTGCACACACACGCACTGCACACAACACGCACACACACAGTGCACACACACGCACTGCACACAACACGCACGCACGCACACACACAACGCACGCACTGAGCACGGCGGCGCGACCGCGCCCGGCCTCCTCACCGGCGGCGCGAGAGGACGAGGCGTGCGTGGCCGCCGAGGCAGGCGGCCGCCGAGGCCGGCGAGGGCCGGCGAGGGAGAGAAGAGGAGGCGTCGGCGCGGCCGCGCGAGAGGACGACGGCGAGACGGACGTCGGCGAGGGATGCAGCGGGACAACAGCGGCGCGGCACTCGATCGGAGACGACGAGGGAAGCGGCGGCGCTGCGTGCGGTCTGACGTCGATCTGAGGAAGAAGGAGGGCACTGTGCCCTATATACGCGGGAACCTTTAGTCCCGGGCCGTGGCACCACCCGGGACTAAAAGACCTTTAGTCCCGAGGCGTAAGCCCGCCCGGGACTAAAGGCTTGGACCTTTAGTCCCGGGCGGGCTTACGCCCCGGGACTAAAGACACCTTTAGTCCCGGGTGGTGCCACCGCCCGGGACTAAAGCTTTTTTCCGCCACTGTTTTGGGTTTTTTGTATTCTGGTTTTTGTATTAGCTACCTTTAGTCCCGGGCGGGCTTACGCCCCGGGACTAAAGGTTCCTTTAGTCCCGGGTGGTTCTACCGCCCGGGACTAAAGGTTTTTTTCCAGTCTGTATTTTGGGTTTTGTATTAGGTTTTGACTATATTAATATGCTGTAATATTTGTTAATTGCATAGTAAATTAAATATTAGGTATAAAATTACTTAAAAATGACAGTTGTATTTCCTTTTACCTTATTGTATAGTAGAAACATTTGTAACATAAATTCTTTTCTTTTCTTATAATAATGAATATAAATGTAAATAACAATTCATATTTTGTTAATGCAAAAATATAATGTTAAATTTAAATATCTGAAACAACTGGTTCTCGATAGGAAGATTATTTTTGCATTATCTGAACGTTAAATTTTGGGTTGTTTATCTTTCATTGTCCAAATGCACGATAGTGAAATTCACTGTTAAATTGCAGTTTAATTTAAACAGATAAATTTGTGTAGTTCATATACGTTTCTGTGTCGTATTGGTCTCAAACTTTTTCTTAGGCTGTCACGTGGCACGGGTGAGGCAACCAACAAGTTTGTGATTTTTCGGAGATAGTTTAATTGAATTACCGCGCACCGTCACCCAATAATTATAGGGTCAACTGGGCCTACCACCAAAATAATCTAGAATGGTGCCAAACTTTTACACGGGATCTTGAATGGCCTAGGAAGAAGAACGTTGTGGAGGTTGATGAAAAACCGCAGAGGGCCGGAGGTGTAATTCACCGGCTTTTATCTCATTCGGCACAGAGAAAAATATAATAATTAAAATAATGATCAGAAATATCTAACACCTCTTGTGAGGCATCAATTTGGGCTCATATGCTTGCCAAAAATAAATCAAGTCATTTCGACACCGACATCAATGAACCATGACTATCCATAATCATTATTAATTACACAAAAAATCTAATACATAATATTGGTTAAAACATCACTATATATCAAGCGGGTACACTGGTGATCTTCTTCTTGACGTATGTCCCTTGGTTATGATCATGTCGTAACCATGGAGCCTCCTCAGCATTTAGCAGGATGCTTGGGTCTTTGCTCACACTGAAGGGTGGTATCCGGTCATCCCTTTCATAATCTTCTGACATGTCTGACTTGTCCTCAATTCCCACGATGTTTCTTCTTCCTGAAAGAACTATGTGGCGTTTCGGCTCTTTGGTTGATTTATCGTCATTTTTCCCTCTCCTGGGCTTTGTAGACATGTCTTTCACGTAGAACACCTGATTCACATCAGCAGCAAGGACGAATGGTTCATCTTTGTATCCAATATTGTTGAGATCCACTGTTGTCACTCCATACTCCTTGTCAACTGTTACTCCGCCTCCGGTCGTCTTGACCCATTGGCATCGAAACAAAGGGACTTTAAAATTAGGTGCGTAGTCTAGTTCCCAAATCTCCTCTATACGGCCATAATATGTTTGCCTCTTCCCATTTGGGTCTGTGGCATCTACGCGAACACCACTGTTTTGGTTCATGCTCTTTTTATCTTGGGCAATGGTGTAAAATATATTTCCATTTATCTCAAACCCTTTGTACGTGAGGATGTGCCACGATGGTTGCCTAGCCAACAAATATAGTTGTTCATCAATATTGCTATCACCCAGACATTCTTTTCGCAACCAAGTGCTAAAAGTTTTCATGTGCTCACGTGTTATTCAAACTTCATTCTTCTCTGGAAATTGGGATCGTAGGAACTCCTTGTGTACCTCGACATATGGCTCGACCACAGAGGAGTTTTGAAGAACTGTGTAGTGCGCTTGATTGAAATAACCATCCCCCGTACCGATATATGTTTTCTTCCCTAGTGTCCCCTTTCCACTCAGCCTCCCCTCATGCCGCGATTCAGGAACACCAATCGAGTCAAGGTCAGGAATGAAGTCAACACAGAACTCAATGACCTCCTCTGTCCCGTAGCCCTTGGCGATGCTTCCTTCTGGCTGAGCACGTTGGTGAACATATTTTTTCAGTACTCCCATAAACCTCTCAAAGGGGAACATGTTGTGTAGAAATACAGGACCGAGAATATGAATCTCCTTGACCAGGTGAACTAGGAGGTGTGTCATGATATTAAAGAAGGATGGAGGAAACACCAACTCAAAGCTCACAAGGCATTGAACCACATCATTCTGTAGAGTAGCCAGTTCTAGTGGATTAATTGCCTTCTGAGAAATTGCATTAAGGAATGCACATAGCTTCACAGTGGCCAGACGTACATGTGGAGGTAGAATTCCTCTTAAAGCAACCGGTAGCAATTGCGTCATAAGCACGTGGCAGTCATGCGACTTTAAGTTTAGGAATTTCTTGTCTTGCATATTTATTATTCCCTTTATATTGGAGGAGAATCCAGATGGGACCTTGATGCTGTTGAGGCATTCAAACATGATTTCCTTCTCTTCATTGCTAAGAGTGTAGCTAGCAGGTCTTAAGTAATGGCGTCCATCATCTGTCTTCTCTGGATGTAGGTTGTCTCGTTCTTTCATGCGCTGCAACTCTTGTCGTGCTTCAAGTGTATCCTTAGACTTCTCATACACACCCATGAATCCTAGAAGGTTGACACAAAGATTCTTTGTCAGGTGCATCACGTCGATCGCGTGGCGGACCTCTAGTACATGCCAATAGGGTAGCTCCCAAAATATTGACTTCTTCTTCCACATGGGTGCATGTCCCGTAGCATCTTTTGGAACAGGTTCACTGCTCGTGCCCTTTCCAAAGACTACCTTCACATCCTTGACCATCTCAAGTACATATTCCCCAGTTCTGTTGCGAGGCTTGCTCCGGTGGTCTGCCTCACCTTTAAAATGTCTGCCTTTCCTTCTAACCTGGTGATTCACAGAAAGAAATCGACGATGCCCAAGGTAGACTACCTTTCTACATTTTTTCAAATATACACTATCCATGTCATCAAAACAATGTGTGCATGCATTATATCCCTTGTTTGTCTGTCCTGAAAGATTACTTAGAGCAGGCCAATCATTGATGGTAACGAACAACAATGCTCGTAGGTCAAAGTGTTCCTGTTTGTAATCATCCCACACGTGTACACCTGATTTACTCCATAAAAGTAGCAGTTCGTCAACTAATGGCCTTAGGTAGACATCGATGTCGTTGCCAGGTTGCCTCGGGCCTTGGATGAGCACTGGCATCATAATGAACTTCCGCTTCATGCATAACCATGGAGGAAGGTTGTAGATACATAGAGTAACAGGCCACGTGCTATGACTACTGCTCTGTTCCCCATAAGGATTCATTCCGTCCGTACTTAAAGCAAACCTTAAGTTTCTAGCGTCTTGTGCAAATTCCGGGAATTCTCTGTCTATTGCTCTCCACTGGGACCCATCAGCAGGGTGTCTCAACATGTTGTCTACCTTACGGTCTTCTTTGTGCCATCGCACCAACTTTGCATGGTCCTTGTTTCTGAACAGACGTTTCAGGCGTGGTATTATAGGAGCGTACCACATAACCTTGGCAGGAATTTTCTTCCGGGGACGTTCTTCACCCTCAACATCGCCAGGGTCATCTCGCCTGATCTTATATCGTGACGCGTTACATATAGGGCATTCATCCAAATTCTCGTATTCCTTGCCACGATACAGGATGCAGTCATTAGGACATGCATGTATCTTCTGGATTTCTAAACCCAAAGGACAAACGACTTGTTTTGCTTCGTACGTAGTGGCGGACAGTTCATTAGGTTTCGGAAGCATCTTTTGTTTTATAATTTTCAATAATTGTCCAAATGCCTTGTCAGATACACCATTTTGTGCCTTCCATTGTAGCAACTCAAGTGTTGTACCCAACTTTTTTTGTCCATCTGCAGCAGACGGGTATAGTAATTTCCTGTGATCCTCTAGCATACAGTCAAACTTAGCCTTCTCCTTTTCACTTTCGCAATCTCCTTGTGCATCACGAATGACATCACCAAGAGCATCATCTTCAGCGAGTGTGTCTTCTGCACTTGCCTCTTCTTCACCTTCCCCCATTGCAGTATCACCAAAGTCACCGTATTGAGCAATAATGTCATCGTCAGGGTCCAATTGTTCTTCTTCACCTTCTTCCATCATAACCCCAGTTTCTCCATGCTTCGTCCAACAACTATAGTTTGGCATGAAACCCGACTTGAACAAGTGTGAGTGAAGACTCCTTGAGCTAGAATATTCCTTCGAATTATTACAAAGGGCACATGGGCAGCACATAAAACCATTCCGCTTGTTTGCTTCGGCCACTCTTAAAAAATAATGCACGCCATCAATGAACTCTTTTGAGCGACGATCGGCATTGTACATCCAGTGACGTGTCATCGTCTGCATTATATGACATATCACATAATTATATCTCTCATTCTTATAAACAAATGAAATTATAAAATGACTGGCATGAAATTTAGTAAGAATCACTGGTGGCATAAAAATAGTAGCAGTTGAACTTGTCTAATTAATTATTACATCAAGATAACAGTGCAGCCTAATCCACTTGGCCACGACCAAAGCAACTAACAACACCTGCACATTTTTCCCACATCACAGTCCAACAAGATGGACTGCCTGCCACTCCAACCTGATAGGAAGGTAAGGTAGGAGTAGGTGCAGTAGGAATTGAGTTGATTCTTGAGTTGAAAGCATCTAGAGCTGCAGAAGCTTCCTCAAAAGACTTGTACTTTTTATGCACAGCTCCCTTAACTTTGAGGATATACTGACTGCACTCAGCCCAGCTGGTGTAAATACCTGGCTTGGTGCCCACGAAAACAACATACCAAACAGACATCCTTCTGCATTTTGTAAACTAAAGTATTATATATTTCTAATTTCTGTAAACAAATAATTTAACTGATCTCTATTTCTCCAAAATAATAAAATAAACTAATTAAACCGGTCACATTTTGTAAACTAAAGTATTATATATTTTTAATTTCTGTAAACAAATAATTTAACTGATCTCTATTTCTCCAAAATAATAAAATAAACTAATTAAACCGGTCACATTTTGCAAACTAAAGTATTATATATTTCTAATTTTTGTAAACAAATGATTTAACTCATCTCTATTTCTCAAAAAAAAAACCTAATTAAACCGGTCACATTTTGTAAACTAAAGTATTATATATTTCTATTTTTTGTCAACAAATGATTTAAATGATCTCTATTTCTCTAAAAGATTAAAATAAACTAATTAAACGGTCATATTTTGTTTTTAGAGTAATAATTTGAACTATCAAGTCAATGAACTCAAAATATCTACAAAAATAAAAAACTTAAGCTAGTAACCTTTCAAGAAGTCGATGGCGGTGTAGATGTGATGAAATAAATCAATCGCCGGAGATGTGTTAACAAACAAAAATCACCGGAGAAGACAACAAACAAGCAAGCAAGTGACTGAATCAAAAAAAATAAAGAGCTCGGGCACGGCTGGAGGTGGAAGAACAGTTCAAATATAGGGAGGGACATTTAGCCCCGGTCCTTATTCCCAGCCGGGGCTAAATGTTGGCATTTAGCCCCGACTGGATACACCAACCGGGACAAAACCTTTTAGTCCCGGTTGGTGTTACCAACCGAGGCTAAAGATGCCTACATTTAGCCCCGGCTGGATACACCAACCGGGGCAAAACCTTTAGTCCCGGTTGGTGTTACCAACCGGGGCTAAAGGCCGGTCTTTAGCCCCGGTTGGTAACACCAACCGGGACTAAAGGTCCCTCTGACAAATGAGCCGTTGGGCTGGGGAACTTTAGCCCCGGTTGGTGTTACCAACCGGGGCTAAAGACCTTTCTAGTCCCGGGCGCAAAATTTTCCGTGACTAAAGCTGATTTTGCAAATCGTCCAAAGGCCTGTTCTCTGGTAGTGCCTACTACCGGACCACAGGCCCTTTCGCTCCAAAGCCGTGTATTAACTTGATGTTTTGCTCATAAAATGCAATAAAATCTTTCGTTTTAGAAAAAATAGTGCATATAACTGTCGTTTGTGGCTCCACCACTATCGGGTCTCTCGGATCCATAACAATGCATGTGCCGCGTGCTGGATCCTAATCTTATAACCCGATAGTGAAGTGAACAAGTACTGTCGGCTCCAGCAGTGTTGGATGAGAAGGGATTGTCTGTTTTTTTTTTTTTTATTATTGTACTAGTGGTAGTAGTGATTCCTCGATGGGCGAAAATTCGACCGGTCTATATTATATATACGTACACAAGACGAATGCTCTCCAAACGAAACGAATACACAGAACGTAGTAGCTCTATACTTTGTACGTGAACGGGCGGTGAACCTAGCTCCTCATCCACACCACACACATGCAGTCCCTCGTCTTCCTTATTGCGGCAGTGCTCCTGATGATCTTGTCGACGGCGACGGCGACAACCACAGCCAACAACGAGGTGACGACGGAGGTCATTCCTTTGTACTACACGTGCAGAGAGGATGGTGGCCGGTACGGCGGAGAAAACAGCACGTACTTGTCTAACCTCAAGGCTCTGGCCGGGCTGCTGTCGGCGAACGCAAGCGCAGCCAACTTCGTCTCCGGCACCGCCGGCGAGGCGCCTGACGCGGTCTACGGCTTCGTGCTCTGCCGCGGGGACTATGCTGGCGCCTCCTGCGCCAAAAGCCTCTCCACGGCTTTCGACAACGCCGTAGACAAGGGCTTCCTCTGCCGGCTCTACAAGGACGTGACCATCTACTACGACCAGTACATGCTCCGCTTCTCCGGCGACGACGTCCGCCAGAGCCTCGCCAACAGGCCGGCATGGGTCGCGTCGAACATGAACAGCGTGACCGGCGTCGCCGGCAAGAGCTACGGCGAGAAAGTCGAGAAGCTGACCAAGATGATCGTGGACGTGGCCGCAGCTTCGCCGGGCCGCTACGGCACGGGGAAGGCGTGGGTGGGACTGGGAGGCGACGGCGACGACGACGACGTGAGCACGGCTTACGGGCTGCTGCAGTGCACGCCTGACCTCCAGGCCGATGACTGCCGGAGCTGCCTCGCCGACCTCGTCTCGATGATGCCGGCGCACTTCAGCCACATCGGGTCCGGTGACTACTGCGTTGGCGGGAGGATTCTTGGCCCCCGGTGTAACCTGCGGTACGAGAAAGAGCTTTTCTTTTCTTCCAGGAGACCAATGCCACGCTCCTTATCGATGCGCCTAAAAGTAAGTACTCCATCTTCAATCGCGAAAACATACAATTTTAACACAATATCATTTTTTATATCTTAAATTTAAGTAATTTATTATAAAAATGTATTAATATTTATGATATTAAATAAACATCATTAATTATGAAATGTATTTTTTATAATAAATTTATTTATATTGTTAAATATTAATAGTATTCATTAAACATAGTCAAACATAAATTTTTTTATAGACATGGAATCTATAGTTATATGTTTTTATTAGACTAAATTAGTGCTGCAACATCTGATTTTTACAACTAAAAACTTTTTACTCATCAACTAAATATCCCTAAGATAAGAAAAGGAGGTACAAACATATATACTCCTTTTATTTTAGAGAGTCATCTACGCATAATTGCATGCAGTCAGCCTTTTAAATTTTATTGGGAGAACAACTTGTGTCTATCTTTTCATATATTATAGAAGATTATATTGTTCTATCCAAATAATTCAGAGTTCTTTAACTTAACTTCAGCTAAAGGAAAAATTAGGTTTATAGTATGAAAGGCTCTTCGATTTATTAGAAAGAATAACATCACTAAAAACCTTTTGACCTTGGGAAACGTCACTAGAGTCGCACCCCATAATATACAACTACTCGGCCGGCATCTCTTCTTCGGCGGCGTCTCTGCCTGTGCATCTCAATCCCGTATATATGATGGGGCTCGTTGTTCCAATTAGCATTCCTGCACTGAAATTAGTCTTGGTGCATGCTTGGAGTTAATCACATATATATATATACCATCTTGTCCTTTTTGATTGACAATTGTATTGTGGCTACTGCTGTTTTGTTAGTCTATCTGTCCCTCATAATCAACTCTGGCTAACCACGCCCTACGGGATCATAAAATCGATAGCAATAAGCCATGTTGGAAGGGTTTTATATACAAAAAGTCTAGAAAATTATACCTAGAGTGAGAGATTTAATTAAGCGAGATTCGGAAGCGATGATTTCACATCTCCTATCAATAGGTTTAGCGAGAGTATTTGTAACACGAGCTAAGTAAGCCTCACTCCATTTTTACAAATTAAATCAAATTATTTTGACTTTTTTTTATCATTTTTACAGATCATCTCGGAAAAATGGAGATCATTCTAATCACCATCGCAGCTGTTCTCTCTATCATAATTCTTATAGCTCTACTCGGATGGATCATACAATGGAAAGCAGGTATAAATTATTAATTTGTCTTCCAGGAAAATCTCATACAATGGAAAACAGGTATAAATTATTAATTTGGCTTCCAGGAAAATATTCGTACTGAAGAGAAAAAAACACATATTTTTACTTCTTCAAATTAAAACAAAAACACACGGATGTTTATTAGATGAATGCCCTACCGCCTAGCTACCGCAGCAAAACATGTTCAATGAAGATATAAGGTTATCATAAACTTTAATATTCTAACGACCATGATATGTGCACTCTCTCTTTGTCAACGATTCATTGGAAAATGGGCCTGTTTAATTTGGATGCTTGGAATTAAATTTATTTTAACAATCATAATTTAGACATATATTAACTAAGCTAATATAGTTTTATATTGTCGGTGGTACAAAAAAGGGGTACCCCCAATTAACGCAAACACGCGAGCACTCCATCTCCGTCTCGCCCGAGCCCTCCCAGCCAGGCCTCGGGCGAACGCTCTATCTCCGTCTCGCCCGAGCCCTCCCAGCCAGGCCTCGGGCGAACCGCTCTATCTCCGTCTCGCCCGAGCCCTCCCAGCCAGGCCTCGGGCGAACCACTCTATCTCCGTCTCGCCCGAGCCCTCCCAGCCAGGCCTCGGTCGAACCGCTCTATCTCCGTCTCGCCCGAGCCCTCCCAGCCAGGCCTCGGGCGAACGCTCTGTCTCCGTCTCGCCCGAGCCCTCCCAGCCAGGCCTCGGGCGAACGCGCTCCCGCACCTCGAGCCTTAACGCACGGACCTCGAGCCTTAACGCACGGACCTCGAGCTGTACAGACAGCTGTACCAGCCCATACCGCGCATTTAATGCCTTCACCTACTCCGGTCATGTCCACTAGTGCACGGCATGTACCACAGTAACCCGGTGTAAAGGTCAAGTCACGTTTTCACCACAAGAATGGGCAAAAGGGCACCAGTGCAGCACTGTTCGGCCACGCCGGCCACTGTAGCCCCTCGAGGCCGGCTACGCGCCCTCGAGCCCTGTACTGTAACCCCTCGAGGCCGGCTACGCGCCCCTCGAAGCCCTGCACTGTACCACCTCGAGGCCGGCTCCGCGCCCCTTGAGCCCCCGTGGCACCACCTCGAGGTCGGCTTCGCGCCCTTCGAGCCCTAACTACTTTCGTGCTATTGGAGGACAGGTACCCCAAGACCCGGAGGGACCTCACCGCGTACTGTACATTCCGGGATGGGTGCTGTACGGCTCCCGCCTTGTCACGCCCCCACGTCCGCGCCCAGGATGGGAGCCACGACTCAAGGACGCCTCAACAGCGACGGTCACATCGGCTCCAGTGGCCCCGACAAGACAGGGTTCCTACCCTTCTCCGTATGGGGCACCATGCGCCCCGACACCTGTAATACTTTTTGTAACCCTAGCCTCCCCTTGCTCTATAAAAGGGGACGCTAGGGCCCTCATTCGGGACGACGGACAGGCAACACACGAGTCCACGCACATACACAAGTCCGGACTCCGGTCCACGCTCATCGAGCTTGTATTCGCCCCTGTACAAGCACTTAGGTGCAAGTAATACAAGAACCTCCCCCCCCGCTGGACGTAGGGCCTTCTTTGCCCGAACCAGGATAAATCCTTGTGTCCGCTTGCGTCACCATCCAGGAAGAGAAGCACGCGATCATATTACTCGTTGGTGTGATACCCCCGGGGACCAAACACCGACAGTTGGCGCGCCAGGTAGGGGCCTTTCGCGTGCCCGAGCCGATTTCTCGTTGACTCCTGGATGGCTTCATCCCCTCTTCCGTTCTCGGCTGGTGCCGTCGTCTGGTTCGGGAGCCTCGAGTTCCTAGCCACAGGCAACGGCCACGAGCTGACTCTGCTCTCCACGGAGGGCCTGGGCGGAGTGCGTGTCACGCCACCCCGCCCGGGGGGCGCGACGCGTCGCCCGCACCACCACACGTCGCCGCGTCGCGAGCGGCACCATCGTCAACGTCGTCGACGGGCACAGGCAGTGCCCGCGGCAAACACCTACGCCCCCGTAGCCGGTGCAGGGGCACCAAGGGGAAACTTGCCCGGCGCACGGCCGGAGACCTCCAGGGCGCCCTCACGCCCGTCTGGCAACTTCGCATTCGTCATGCGTACGGACCAGGAGCCAGGCCAGAGGCCTCCGAGCCGAGCGCCGTCGATGCCGCTCAACCTCCTCCCGCGCGGGACGTACCGCGCTCGACGTCGGCAGCCCCCGTTCAGCCCCGTCAGCTCCCCAGCAGCCCACTCCCGTCGGCTCAACGAGCGCCGTCGGGACCAACCGCCAGCAGGCCGGGGAGAGCGCCCGAGCGTGCTACTGCAGGCCATGGCCAACCTGGAGATCGCCCACCCCACGTGTGTCAACCGCGGCTTTTCGCCAGCCATTGAGCCTCCCCGGCGATCCACCGTCGGAGAATGGTACCGCGAGCTGCGATCCCAGCGTTTGCTAAGACGGCACGCCGTCGACGGCTCCGGCTCCGACGAATACGACTACCACGACCCCGACTTCTGGGATCCCACCAGGGAGTGCTTCCAACTCGAGGGAGTCGTATGCGACACCGAGGACGAAGGCGACGACGACAGGCCGGCCCTCGACCTAGAAGGACCTAGCGACGTGGCCGCGGCAGGCGGATCACGCGTCCTGGGAAGGGACGAAGCTCAACCACCGGCTGTGCCACCCAAGCACGACGATGGCCGAGCGGCGCAACTCGCACAAGTGCAAGAGGCAATCACTAAAGCCGAGGAGGAACGGCGACACCTGCTGCAGCTCCGGCAAACCCTGATGCAGGAACCACCCCAACCCCGAGGAGCGGGAGCTCGAGGCAGGGCTCGAGAGGTCCACCGGCGGATCCTCGAGGACGGGGCACCAGCACGCCCTGAGGTATGTTTCCCACGAGCTGGGCAGAACGTGGTGGCGGCGGCCATGATGCTCCGTGATCTGCCCGCCGTCTCCAACCCCGACGCCAGGCGCATGCTCGGAGAAGTGAAAAACCTCCTCGAGACAGCCGCGGTACAGCAGGCCGAGAGCTCGGCGTCGCGCCGACGCGAAGCGGCCTCGGGGAAACCAGCAGACACGCCCCGCGACACTCGCGAGGCATCCGTCCACCAGCCGGACGCCTCTCGAGCCAGGCCAGTCCGCGAACGGATCGTCGACAACCGGCCGCCTCGAGACCCCAACGACGCCCGCAACGACATCAATCGGCGGCGCAAGGACAAGGGAGCCCAAGAGCGAGGCTATAGCGCCCATCGAGGGGGGCGCTACGACAGCGACGAGGACCGGCAGGTCCTCGAGCCCCCGGGACCCCGAGTCTTCAGCTGGGCCATCCGCAGCTCAACCCTCCCCGACCGCTTCCGACCGCCGACCAACATCGTGAAGTATGACGGGGAGGTCGAACCCAAGCTCTGGCTCTCGGACTTCCGCCTTGGCTGCCAACTGGGCGGAGCGAAGAACGACGACCGCGTGATCATCCGTCAGCTCCCACTCTACCTCTCGGACACCGCCCGACGGTGGCTCGAGGGGCTCCCGCCGGATCGGATCCATGACTGGGCCGACCTAGTCAGGGTCTTCGACGGGAATTTTAAGGGGACCTGCGTACGCCCAGGCAACCCCTGGGACCTACGGCGTTGCAGGCAGGCGGCGGACGAGCCCCTCCGCGACTTCGCTCGACGGTTCTCGAAGCAGCGCCTCGAACTCCCCCACGTGCCTGACGAGGACGTCATCTCAGCATTCCTCGCAGGCACAACATGCCAAGAGCTTGTTCATGAGCTGGGACGCTACCGTCCCGGGACGGTCGAGGACCTGATGGATCGCGTCACAAGCTTTGCTTCGGGCGACGAAGCAGTGGGGGCCTTCTTTGGCCGCGCCACGGACAAAGGCAAGGCAGTGATCGTACCGGAGGGCTCCAACAAGGGTGACGACGCCAAGAACGACAACATTGACGGCAACAAAAGGAAGAAAAACAAGCGCAAAGGCCAGAAGGCGAAGCGTGGCGCCGAAGACGACGACGACAAAGAAGTGCTCGCGGGCGCCCTCGAGCCCAAGAAGCCTCGAGGCCCCCCCGATGGGGCTGTTTTCGACCAAATGCTCGAGGATCCCTGTACCTATCACCGGGGCCCCGTAAACCACAAGTTGAAAGACTGCCGACTGTTGAAGGGCTACTACTCCAAGCTCGGCGATAAGAAGGAGGACGCGCCTAAGGGAAAGGATATCGATCGACGCGGCGGCAGAAACGCAGATGGCGACTTCCCCCCGGTGCGCGACTGCTGCATGATCTACGGAGGGCCGACCGTCGGGCTCTCAGCTCGAGAAAGAAAGAAGGAGCACCGGGAAATCTTTTCCCTCAACCACGACGCCCCCCGGTATCTTGACTGGTCCGATGCGCCAATCACGTTCGACCGTGACGACCATCCGGACCAGGTCATAAACCCGGGGGCATACCCCCTCGTCGTCGACCCCGTCATAGTCGACGTTCGGTTCTCCAAGGTGTTGATGGATGGGGGCTCGAGCCTCAACATCATATACCTCGAGACCCTCGACCTCCTGGGGATTTCAGAAGGACAGCTCCGACCCAGTGTCGGGGGGTTCCACGGAGTGGTGCCAGGAAAGAAAGCCCACCCCCTCGGGCGCATCGACCTGCCGGTCTGCTTCGGCACGCCGGCAAACTTCCGACAGGAAACGCTCACCTTCGAGGTGGTCGGCTTCCAAGGGACCTACCACGCCATCATCGGCCGGCCAGGCTACGCCAAGTTCATGGCGATTCCTAACTACACGTACTTGAAGCTCAAGATGCCGGGGCCAAAAGGGGTCATCACCGTTGACGCCAGCTACGAACACGCATACCACTGCGACGTGGAGTGCGTCGAGCGGGGGGAGGCCAACGTCCACCTCGACTCGCTCGAGGCCTTGGCAGCTCTGGCCACCGAGGGGGCCCCAGAAGCAAAGCGTCACGCCGGCACCTTCGAGCCGGCCGAGCACACCAAGCAAATACCCGTCGACCCGACCTCGGCCAATGGCAAGACGCTGACCATCAGCACCAGCCTCGAGCCCAAATAGGAAGCAGTGCTCGTCGACTTTCTCCGCGCGAACATCGACATGTTTGCATGGAACCCCTCGGACATGCCGGGCATACCAAGGGAAGTCGCCGAGCACGCCTTGGAGATCCAGGCCGGATCCAGACCGGTGAAGCAACGCCTGCGTCGCTTCGACGAGGAAAAGCGCAGGATCATCGGCGAGGAGGTGCACAAGCTTTTGACGGCCGGATTCATCAAGGAGGTATTTTACCCAGAGTGGCTAGCTAACCCTGTACTAGTTAGGAAAAAGAATGGAAAAATGCGGATGTGTGTAGATTACACTGGCCTTAATAAATCATGTCCAAAAGTTCCATTTCCTTTACCTAGAATTGACTAGATCGTTGATTCCACTGCTGGGTGCGAAGTGCTTTCGTTCCTTGATGCGTATTCCGGCTACCACCAAATTAGGATGAGAAAATCCGATGAGCTCGCGACCTCTTTTATCACACCATTTGGAATGTATTGCTATGTTACGATGCCCTTCGGCCTTCGAAACGCCGGGGCAACGTACCAACGATGTATGCAACACATCTTTGGCGAGCACATAGGCAAGACCGTCGAGGCCTACGTCGATGACATCGTGGTTAAAACCAAAAAAGTAGGGAACCTCATCAGCAACCTCGAGGCCACGTTCGAGTGCCTCAGGGCCAAGAATGTGAAGCTCAACCCCGAGAAGTGTGTCTTTGGTGTGCCTCGAGGCATGCTACTTGGCTACATCGTCTCGCAACGGGGGATCGAGGCAAACCCCGAAAAAATCTCAGCAGTCACGAGGATGGGTCCGATTCGTGACCTCAAGGGTGTGCAGAAAGTAACAGGCTGCCTAGCCGCTCTCAGTAGATTCATCTCGAGGCTAGGAGAAAAAGCACTACCCCTCTACCGCCTACTCAAAAAGACGGAACACTTTGCGTGGACCGCCGAAGCCGAGGAGGCCTTAACCAAGTTAAAGGGATTGCTGACTTCTGCGCCAATTCTCGTGCCTCCGCGACCAGCCCAGGACGGCGATTCCCCCGAACCTCTCCTCCTCTATGTGGCCGCAACCACTCAGGTGGTCAGCACGGTCATAGTCGTCGAGAGGTACGAGGAGGGTCATACATTGCCACTCCAACGGCCAGTGTACTTCACCAGTGAGGTGCTCTCCGAGGCCAAGGTCTGGTACCCGCACATCCAGAAGCTGCTCTACGGCATCATTGTCACGAGGCGCAAGCTCCAGCACTACTTCCTCGCTCATCCCGTAACAGTGGTGTCCTCCTTCCCCCTCGGTGAAATCATCAACAATCGAGAAGCCACGGGGCGCATCGCCAAGTGGTCCGCCGAGCTAATGGGGGAAACCATCACTTACGCCCCCCGAAAGGCCATCAAATCGCAAGCGTTGGCAGACTTCGTCGCTGAATGGACCGACAATCAACTTCCGCCGGCGCAGATTCAAGCCGAGCTCTGGACCATGTACTTCGACGGATCCCTCATGAAGACGGGGGCGGGTGCGGGCCTGCTCTTCATCTCGCCCCTCGGGGTACACATGCGCTACCTGCTACGCTTGCACTTCCCCGCCTCCAACAACGTCGCCGAGTACGAGGCCCTCGTCAATGGGCTGCGTATCGCCCTCGAGCTCGGGGTCCGACGCCTCGACGCCCGAGGAGACTCGCAGCTCGTCATCAACCAGGTTATGAAGGCTTCAAGCTGCGTCGATCCCAAGATGGAGGCGTATTGCGGGGAGGTGCGCAGGCTGGAAGACAAGTTCTACGGCCTCGAGCTCAACCACATAGCTCGAAAGTACAACGAGGCCGCAGACGAGCTGGCAAAGTTGGCGTCCACGCGCGGCACGGTTCCACCAGATGTCTTCTCGAGGGACGTCTTCGAGCCATCCGTCGAGATTGAACCAAGGGCTGGCCCTTCGACGCCACCCCTCGAGCAAGGCACGGGGGCTCGAAGCTCGTTACCACCCCTCGAGAAGGACCCCTCGATGTCCACGGAGGCGATGCAGATCGACGCACACGCCTCTTCTTCATCACGACCCCTCGACTGGCGGACGCCTTACCTCGACTACCTGACGCGAGGCGAGCTACCAGAAGACAAGACGGAGGCCCGACGCGTCGCTCGGAGAGCCAAGACCTACGTCATCTACGGCGACGATCGGGAGCTGTACCGACGAAGCCCGACCGGAATCCTTCAACGCTGCATCCCACTCGAGGAAGGGCGCAAGCTCCTCGACGATATGCACTCGGGGGCTTGCGGCCACCACGCAGCGCCGAGGGCCCTGGTTGGGAACGCCTTCCGCCAAGGCTTCTATTGGCCGACCGCCATTGGGGACGCCAAGCGCTTGGTCCAAGCGTGCCATGGATGTCAATTCTACGCCAAGCAAACGCACCAGCCCGCACACGCCCTGCAGATGATCCCAATCACTTGGCCATTTGCCGTATGGGGGCTCGACCTCGTGGGTCCCCTCAAGAGGACAAGTGGAGGATACACACACATGCTCGTGGCCGTCGACAAGTTCACCAAGTGGATCGAGGCTAAGCCAATAGGAGACCCCACCTCCGAGAGGGCTGTCGAGTTCATCGCCAACATCATGTACCGGTTCGGGGTGCCTAATGTCATCATCACCGACAATGGTACCCAATTCACGGGCAAAAAGTTCACCAACTTCTGCGATGACAATAACATCCGTATAACCTGGGCCTCGGTCGCATACCCCCAATGCAACGGACAGGTCGAGCGCGCCAATGGCATGATACTCCACGGGCTGAAGCCAAGGCTATTCAAAACCCTCAAGAATTTCGGAAAGGGGTGGGCCACGGAACTCCCCTCGGTGCTGTGGGGCCTTAGGACTACGCCGAGTCGAGCCACCGGGTTCACTCCGTTCTTCCTAACCTACGGCGCTGAGGCCGTCTTGCCTACGGACCTCGAGTACGGATCACCTCGACTTCGAGCCTACAACGAGCAAACCAGTGACGAAAGGCTCGCCAACGCCAAGGACCAGCTCGAGGAGGCTCGAGACGTGGCGCTCATCAACTCTGCACGCTACCAGCAAACTCTTCGATGCTACCACGACAAGCACGTGCGCAAAAGGGACCTAGCGGTGGGGGGACCTCGTGCTTCGACGGCTGCAAGATAATCGAGGACGCCATAAGCTCACCCCTCCGTGGGAAGGCCCATACACCGTGGCCGAAGTGCTCAAGCCAGGAACTTACAAGCTCTACGACGACCAAGGCAGGATCCTGGCGAACGCGTGGAACATATCTCAGCTACGTCGCTTCTACCCTTAAAGGCCTCGAGGCCTTGTTCATTTTTTTTTGTACAAACGTGTCAAAATGAATGAACAAACTCGTACATTATCGTTTATTTTGCTTCGCATCTTAAGGTAGCCTCGACCCTGCTTTGCTCAGGGTCAAGCCTCCCTCGGGGGCTGACGGGGGCCCCTCCCCCAGACTCCGGAAAAAATGAGCGTTTTCTTTTCAAAAGTTTTGACCCTTGTCTCGACCCGTGCCTCGAATGAACTAGCAACGTCTAAACCCTAAAATACCTCGAGCCACCAAGGGTCGGGAGGCGTCGACGTAGACGGCCACCTACGCCCCCGGGCTGCGGTAACCTACCTACGCCTCCCCTCGAGGGGCTCGTGACGTATCGAAGGAGCGCAGGCTAAGCTAGCAGAAGCTCGAGCTTGCAACAAAGAGATACGGTCAAACACACTTGAAAAGAAAAACGACTCTTTTCATAAACAAGGCACATATACATTCGGGTCTCGACGTACCCTCATTTATGTCACAAAATTCTTACAAGGGCCTCAACGCCCAAATTTGGCACGCAGGCCTCAGTCCTCGTCCGTGCGGTACTCCTCCCCGAGGTCCACAACGGCAGGCTCGACCTCGACGCCCGAGCTCGAAGGAGGAGGGCTCCCGACACCGCTGCTGGCGTCAGGAGGCATCACGTCCTCCTCGAAGATCTTCGCAAGCGACGTCCCCGGGCTCTCCATCTTCTCCAAAATTTTGTCCACACGGCGGTTGTTCCACTCCTCATCCTTCCCCTCGATCTCGATGAAGCCATTCGCCACAACGTGGACCGGGAAGCGGAAAACCGGAGCGAACGACCGCAAGTGTCTGCTTGACGCCGTGATGGAGAGCTTGCCGGACACGGTCCCGCGCGGTTGCGTCGAAGAAGCATAAGGCGTCGACCAAGGCGTCGCCTCGAGCCATCGCGCCTTCTGCCGCAGCTACCGGAGGAGCACCCCACATGGGGCCGAGCCGGTCGAGGGAGGTGCGAGCCCGCTCCGTCACCATCGTCTCGTCTTGGAGTTGGTCCAAGAGAGCCTGGTTCGTCTCGCGGAGCTCCTCGACCGTCTTCTCGACCCCTGTGCAACGAACAAGGAAGAGTGAGATTGCGGCGTAACAAAAACTTCGAAACCCAAACGAGAACAAGGAATAAGCCTCACCGTCGCAGTGCTGCCCCAGCGCGGCGAGGTCGCCGGTGAGGCCCTCAGCACGCTGCTCAAGCCTGCGCTTCTCGGCCAGCATGAGGAGCCTCTCGGACCTTAGGTCCTCGATCAGCCGGCCCGCCTCTACCAAAGCCAGATCCTTGCGGATCACCTCCTGCCGCGCCGCCCCCTCGGCAGCTCGGGCGGTGGCGGCGCCATTCTGGGCGTCTCCGGCCTCTCTTTTCGCCGCCTCCGCCGCGGCTCGGGCAGCGGCGGCCTCGCCACGGGTGTCAGCGGCCTCCCGCTTCGCCGCCTCGGCTTCAGCACGGGCGGAAGTGGCCTCGCCTCGAGCCACCCGGACCTCCGCCTCCGCCTCGTTGAGCCGGCTTGCCATTTGGGCGTTCCGACTCAGCTCCGCGCGGAGGTCTTGAAGCTCCGCCTCGGCCCGCGCGAGGGCGGCTGACACCTGTGCGGACCGGCCCGCCTCCTCGGAGCAGGACCGCTCCGCCTCCGCCATAAGCCCGGCCACCTCCCGGAGGATGGACAGGACCTCGCGCGGGGCCCCCCGGTGGGCCGGCTGCTCGATGGGGACCACGGCGAGAGGCGGGCTCAGCGGGACGGGAAACGGCCATATCGGCCGGTCGAGCTCGATGTCGGGCAGACCCTCCTCCGCCTCGAGCTGACCCGACTCTCTCCGTCCCTCCACCGGCACCTCCTGTTGCTCCGCCGCCTCCCGAGGCGGCGCCACTACCTCGCGTGGGGGCGAAGGCTCGAGTGACGCTTCCGTCATCGTCGAGCCCCTGGTGAGGGGCGGCCCCTGCTCCAGCTCGTTCAGGAGGTCCTCCACTGTCGGCTCCTTCTCCGCCGACACCCCTCCCCCCTTTCCCTCCTCCGCGGCCCGGCTCGTGTTGCTCGGGGCCTCGAGGGGCGCGGTCTCCTCAGCCCCGGACACCGGCGGGGCCGTGCCCGCCCCGGGCACTTCCCCCGAAACAGACGTCGTGGTGAGGGGAAGGGTGCCGCTCCCAGTTGGCGCCGTCGCTGGAGGAGGAGGGGGAGGAGGCAGCACCTCAGTCGACGCGGTGGAGGCTGGCTCGATGCCGTGAGCGGAGGCCCCTGCAGTATGAGATAACAGCGGTATCAGAATCAGGAAGGATGCCTCGACCCCTGTGGTCGATGGCGACGGCCTCACCAAAATTCGCGACGACCAGTCGGCCTCCTCGGGCCATGGCAGCTCGGGCCTTCTCCAGCCAAGCGGCCTCTCTAGCAGAGGAAGGTGCCGTACCTCGAGGTGCCTGTGCCTCGACGGGGCTCGAGGCCCTGGCCCGCTTGGACGAAGCGAGATCCACCTCCTGGTAGGAGCGCTTCCCCCTGAGAAGATGGAGATGACACACGTCATTAAAAGCAAATAGGTGAAGCCTCACTATCGACGAGACCCAAGGAAACTACTCACCCGAAGCGGCGGCTGGGCTTCTTCCCGGAGTCACCGGACCCACTCGGGGGCTTCGAGCCCACCCCGCGGCTCGAGCCCTGCGCCCTGGCCGTCTCCTCAGGGCTGGGATGGGGGAGGGCTCCCGACGCCTCCCATGGCTCGACCTCGAGGGAGACCCCTCCTTCCGCCCCGCATCGCGGGAGGGTGAGCGCACCGCCCTCGTGCTGACGTCGTGGCGCTCGCCCCGGCGCGAGCTCCGGGACCTGCTCCGGCGCCCACGCTGGTGGTCGCGCCCTCCCACGTCCGCTTCCGCGTCCCGGCGGCGGTGCGGCGATGGACTCCGAGGACGCTCGCGCCCCTGGTCACGAGGCGCTCGGGGGCTCCCTCCCCGGCGCTCATGATGGAGAGGGCTCGACGCCTCTCCTTGGCGCCCACTCCTCCGCGGGCTCGACGGCGCCCTTGACAGCTCGCGGGGGTCGGGCCCGAAACCCTTCTCGACCTGTCGGCCGCCTCTCGAGGCCTGACCCCTCTCGAGACCCCCCGTCCGGGATGACGCGGGGGCGGCCTCCGTTGGCGCAGTGGCGGAGGCGCTCCGGGTCCGGGGCTTCCTTGCGACTGGGGGCACGTCCGGCGCGGAGCTCGACGGACCTCGGGCCCCACGACGAGGCAGGGGTCGGCGCCGCCTTCCGCGGCTGCGCCCCGCGCGCCCCTTTTGACGGCGGGACCTCCAGTGCACCCTCCTGCACAGAGGAGCGGTCAGCCCTGTCATCGACGAGCCCCGCGCGCATCAAGCGCGCATCCATCCCCCCGTCGTCGTCCTCCTCCTCGTCACTACTCTCCTCCTCCGAGCTCGAGGGAGCTCAGCTCGGGGGACCCGTCCCCAGGCTGACGGTTACGACGAGCCTTCGCCCGCCTCTGCTCCCGAGCTAAGCGACGCAAATTTCTATCTTTCTCTTTCTTCTTTTTGGCATCCTTGCTCTCCTTGTCCTTTTGAGCAGAGAGGCGCCTCACCTGAGCATCCGCGGCGTCCTCCCTCACCGGGGGCCTCGACGCGCGACAAGTAAATGCCCCCTGAAGAAAGGAGAAGTGCGGTGAGACAAACTGCAAGACGGATGCAAAGGAATCGAAGGAGGAAAAAGGAGAGGAGGCTCGAGATAGCTCGACTCGGGGGAAGCTTACCAGGTCGAGACACCCCTCGTCGGGTGCCATCGCAATCAGGTGGGAGTATTCAGGGATGAACGACCCCTGGACTGTGATTGACACCCGGGAGACGCCCTCGTTCCGGGACAACCTCCCTTCGGCCATCCTCGAGCGATTGAGCGCCTCGAGCTCAGCCTGCGGGCCCATCTCGTGCATAAGCAGGGGGCGGTCCGCCAGCGGAAGAACTCTTCGCTGGTGGAACGCCCAAATGACCGCTTGCACGGTCAGCTTCTTCTCGTCCACCAGCATCTTCATCAGCTCCATCAGCGGGACCAGGTGGCGTTGCCTGTCCGCCGCAACACCCCAGGTCCACTTCTCCGGGCGTTGAGTGAGGACCCGGCCGGTGTACTGCGGAAGGAGGCCACCTTCGTTCCGAAGGTAGAACCAATGGTCGTCCCACCCGGCCTGGTTAGAGGAAAGCTTGTACCGTAGGTACTCGCGGGGACATTGGCCGACGAGGTCCCCGCCCTTGCAGTAATGGCAAGGGAGCCCATACGCACGAGCCGCCTCCCGCTGGGCTTCAGGGACTTGATGAAGAGCTCGCCCCGGAAGAGATGGACGAACATCTCCCAGTGCGGCTCCATCTTCAGGTACCCCTCGCACACCGCGGCGAATATGGCGGCGTGCGAGATGGAGTTGGGGGAGAAGTGTTGAAGCTCCACCTCGAAATGGTGGGTCAGCCCTCGCAGGAAGCGGCTCGGAGGGACGCCGAGCCCCATGCGGTGGTAGCGCGTGAAGCTCACCACGTACCCCTCCGGCGGGTGCGGCTCCCGGTGCTCCGCCGACGGGATAACCCACCATGCGGGCCCCTCCTCCGGATTGGGGCGCAGGAGCCCCTGGGCCACCAGCGAGTCCATCTCGCTCTGCGTCACCTTCGACGGGCTCCAGTCCTCGGCCGGGGATATCTGTGTCTGGGCGGCCATGACGGTGGCGCGGCGCGGATCCGAGCAGCGGACGGGCGGCGGCTAGCTCGAAGGAGAGGGCGCGTTAAGGCAGCAGCGGCGGCGAAGGCAAAGGCAAAGTAAAGGGTTCCCTTTCCCCTCTTTCGATATTTATAGGGAGAAATCCAAAGGGACGGGATCTCCCACGACGTAAAAAGGTAACAGAATGCATTCAATGCGCCTACCTAACCGCGTCTCGAGCCGGGTGCAGGTTACACGCGTTACCTCTCCATTCGCTCCACTACCCGGGCCCGCCACGACCGTCGCTCCGGCTTCGCGCCCGTCACCCTCCCCGACAGTTTCCGCCTAAAAAGGCGCGCCCAACGGGCAGAAGGACTCCCAGACGACGGAGGCCTCTCCATAAAGGTAAAAATGGGCCCCGGCCCTAAGTCTCGAAGTAGCGAAGGCTGGCCCTCGAAAAGGGTTCGACAGCCGGCTTCGAGCATCCGAGTCAGGGACACCAAGGGGCGCCACTCGCGGCATTACTCGAGGGCCGAGCCCTCGAGGCCCCTCACGTGTATCCAAGGCAGGGAGCTCGACGTGCAGTGAGATCCCCTCCGAGGGAGGCATCGAGCCACCGGGCCCTATCGAATGGACCCGGCACTCCTGCAGACTGAGCACCCATGCTTTATGAGACCGCCTCCGGGCCACAGTCGACCCCTAACGAACGGGGCACGAGCTCTCACTTGGATTCCCCGTTACTAGCTCACCGGGAACCTCGATACTCGCCCACTCGGGGTAGTACGAGACATCCCCCCTCGCATCCGATCGAAAGGACTCGCGGGATGACAAGCCGGGGCAATCGGCATGCCGGACAGCTCGAGGAGCCGGCCAGTCGGTTCAGCCCGGCACCCCTCGACGAAAGAGGGTCTATAAACTCGGACAGTTGCGACTAATCTCTTTTCTTTGTGTGAGCGTGAGATTTTCAGGCCGCAGGTGAAAGCTCGACTCCCATCTCGCCCGAGCCCTCGAGACCAGGCCCAGGACAAACGCTCGTTCTCCGCCTCGTCCGGGCCCTCAGAGCCAAGCCTCGAACGAAGTCTCCCACGGCAAAGGAAAGAAGGCTCCCAACCGACGGAGGACTCTTCGAAAAAGCCCACGAGGGAGTTCTAACCACTCCCCCGTGGCCTCGGGGGCTACACCCGCGGGTGTCGCTCGCACGACACCCACGGAGTCAAATCGACAAGACCCTCGAAGACCAGTCAGCTACCCATCGAGATCCCAACCTGGAGCCCCTGCTCGAGTGCAAGCACTCAAACAAGGGCTCGGGGGCTACTGTCGGTGGTACAAAAAAGGGTACCCCCAATTAACGCAAACACGCGAGCACTCCATCTCCGTCTCGCCCGAGCCCTCCCAGCCAGGCCTCGGGCGAACGCTCTATCTCCGTCTCGCCCGAGCCCTCCCAGCCAGGCCTCGGGCGAACCGCTCTATCTCCGTCTCGCCCGAGCCCTCCCAGCCAGGCCTCGGGCGAACCACTCTATCTCCGTCTCGCCCGAGCCCTCCCAGCCAGGCCTCGGGCGAACCGCTCTATCTCCGTCTCGCCCGAGCCCTCCCAGCCAGGCCTCGGGCGAACGCTCTGTCTCCGTCTCGCCCGAGCCCTCCCAGCCAGGCCTTGGGCGAACGCGCTCCCGCACCTCGAGCCTTAACGCACGGACCTCGAGCCTTAACGCACGGACCTCGAGCTGTACAGACAGCTGTACCAGCCCATACCGCGCATTTAATGCCTTCACCTACTCCGGTCATGTCCACTAGTGCACGACATGTACCACAGTAACCCGGTGTAAAGGTCAAGTCACGTTTTCACCACAAGAATGGGCAAAAGGGCACCAGTGCAGCACTGTTCGGCCACGCCGGCCACTGTAGCCCCTCGAGGCCGGCTACGCGCCCCTCGAGCCCTGTACTGTAACCCCTCGAGGCCGGCTACGCGCCCCTCGAAGCCCTGCACTGTACCACCTCGAGGCCGGCTCCGCGCCCCTTGAGCCCCCGTGGCACCACCTCGAGGTCGGCTTCGCGCCCTTCGAGCCCTAACTACTTTCGTGCTATTGGAGGACAGGTACCCCAAGACCCGGAGGGACCTCACCGCGTACTGTACATTCCGGGATGGGTGCTGTACGGCTCCCGCCTTGTCACGCCCCCACGTCCGCGCCCAGGATGGGAGCCACGACTCAAGGACGCCTCAACAGCGACGGTCACATCGGCTCCAGTGGCCCCGACAAGACAGGGTTCCTACCCTTCTCCGTATGGGGCACCATGCGCCCCGACACCTGTAATACTTTTTGTAACCCTAGCCTCCCCTTGCTCTATAAAAGGGGACGCTAGGGCCCTCATTCGGGACGACGGACAGGCAACACACGAGTCCACGCACATACACAAGTCCGGACTCCGGTCCACGCTCATCGAGCTTGTATTCGCCCCTGTACAAGCACTTAGGTGCAAGTAATACAAGAACCTCCCCCCCGCTGGACGTAGGGCCTTCTTTGCCCGAACCAGGATAAATCCTTGTGTCCGCTTGCGTCACCATCCAGGAAGAGAAGCACGCGATCATATTACTCGTTGGTGTGATACCCCCGGGGACCAAACACCGACATATATGGATTATATTTGTATATTATTGTTGTCTATACAAGAGAGATACTCATGTGTTGCATTTCTACCGTAAAGGAGTGAGTTGAAAAGAGTGTTACAAGTTGCAAAGTAGAAATATAGTATGATGATCTATAGAATATATTTCTCTCTCTCTCACCCTGTGAATTTGAGATAGCCTTATATGTGAACTTTAGAAAATAGTGGAATGTCAAATTCCAAGCCAACTAGCCTAGTTTATTGAGGGAATTCCAATTCCTCCAAAATGAAGGGATCCAAACGGGCCTTTAATATATATTGTGTGGTATTTGTGTAGTCTTAGTTATGTTTGATCAGAAACAAAGCCAAACTAAGTCCAACATATGAAACAGTAACTGGCCACCCCTTCAAATTTAGGTTTTATTGGTGTAATCATCGCTAATATCATTAGTTTGGTCTTGGTCCTCAGTATATTATAGCTTTATTGGTGCAATTGTTTTGGCTACTACCTGGAGAAAGTCCTGTTCAGCTGCATTGCAATCTCTTATATACTTTGGAAGGAAGGTAGTCTGAACAATGGCCTTAACTTAGTTTACTGCAAGTCCTGTCGTCTCTGTGTATAATAATATGACATGCGTTCTATCCAGTTTTTCTATTATCCAGAAGTTTGCATTATATAATAAGTGAACAACAATAATGGTTTCTCAACTTTTTATTTGTTTTTGCACTACTTGCTGTGATGCTATTTGCACTGCAAAACTAGACTCAAAAACCAGAAATGAGCTAGAGGAATGGACAAGACTGATTGCTGTGGAGATAGGAACGATGTTTACACACTTTACTTTATCTGAGATAAGAAGTGCCACTAATAATTTCTCAGAAGCAAAGAAACTCGGAGAAGGAGCTTTTGGTCCCGTTTACTCGGTGAGTTATATGCCAACTATATATGTGGGATATTAGCATTATTTTTCATGATAAATAACATGTGGAAAAAACACAACTATATAATATCAATTGTGATTAATAAAAAATTAGGTGATGCATAAAAATCACATAAAATCGAAATTGAAATACTCCCTCCATTCCAAATTATAAGGCATTCCAAGAATCTTGGAGAGTCAACGTTTTTCAACTTTGACCAAAATTATAGAGAGAAATACAAAGATTTATAACATCAAATATATATATATTATGAAAATATAACTAATGAAGAATCTAATTATACTTAGTTGATATCATAAATATTATTATCTTATTATATAAATTTGGTCAAAGTTGAAAAACTTTGACTCTCCAAGATTCTTGGAATGCCTTATCATTTGGGATGGAGGAAGTACATGAAAGTAGAGGTTAAAGAAGCTAGAAGAGTTATTTTACACATCATTATTAGGTTAGATCTGAAATTGGTTCCTCTGGCCATGAATGTATTCCTGTTTTCCACACCGACATCCAAATCGTTTCAGTGGGCTATTGTTTTGAAAACAGACTAAAAATAAATAAAGCCGTATTTAAGATTGTTACTTCATTCATCGGCACTTGATCATGATATACAACTCAATGTCTCAGTGATGTGTAGGTAAAGCAGCTAATATATATAGTAGTAGCTAGGACAATCAGTGTCAAATCCTAAAATGGCAACGAATGAGCTGAATTTTCTCTCCATTGTGGACTTGTGGTATTCCAATTATCCATCCCATTATGTTACATGTTCAAAAGCATTATAAGGGTAACCAACTAAACTCTTTCAAAGCAATCTCCAACAAGCTCATTCTACTGATAGTAAACTCATCCTTATCTCTAATTCTCTATGCCATATATTCATATTACTGAAATCTCCATAATGTAGAGAGAGCATTTTTATCAAACGTACACAATAATGATTAATTAGAATGATGTTGCCATCATCTTTCTACTGATATAAAGAACAGTATGTGCAGTTAGCCAACTGCTTAAAAACATGAGTGCTTTTTTGCACAGGGTCAATTAGCTGATAGAGTTGTAGCAATCAAAAGATTAGCAGCACATTCAAGTCAAGGTTTGGAACAGTTCAGAAATGAAATTATATTCATAGCAAAGCTTCAACATTTAAATCTTGTCAAGCTGATTGGTTGCTGTATGCAACGAAAAGAGAAGATACTTATATATGAGTACATGCCCAACAAGAGCTTAGATGACATTTTCAGAGGTATGCTCAGCTGTTCACCAGAAAGACAACACCTCCCCCCCCCTCTCACCCACCCACCCACCCTGGCCCCTTTTAATTAAGAAAGTTATATATTGTCCCTCACAAATTTATTCTTGCAGATGTTGCGAAGTGGGCATCGCTGACATGGCCTCTGCGTCAGAATATAATTGATGGCATTGCTCAAGGACTTCTTTACATTCACAACTTTTCGGAATCAGAAACATGCATTGTCCACAGAGACTTGAAAGCAAGTAACATTCTATTGGACCATCAAATGAATCCAAAGATTTCTGATTTTGGGATAGCGATGCTTAGCTCGAGTGCGACAGAATCACAAGATACTGTACCAATGGGAACACTGTAAGTACATAAGTAAATTTGGGTTGTTTAGCTCAAGTGCGGCAGCACATATATAATTAAATTCGTATTGTCATGGCATAAAATTGGGATAATACAAAAGTGAATATAGACAAGATACAGTTTGTAAGGTTTTTACGGAAGGATATATGTAGTGTATTACATTCAATATATATTTTATCTTGCCTAGGTTATCTGTATTATCAAGAGAGACCATTATCAGTGCTGTATGCAGAAAAAAAAAATCTACTAATAGTGATGTTTAGCTTACTATACTATATATATATAATAATGCAGTACGTACAAATAGCAATGTTTAACTCAATTGCAGCAGGACATATATATATGTAAGTTTGAATTACCATGGCATAAAAATTGGATATGGAGATGCATCACATAAGCAAGCTACCATTTTTATTGTTTCAGGGATGGATATATGAAGTATACATTTCAGTACACATTTTATTGCCTAGGTTATCCTGTCCTAGCAGGAGAGAACATTTTTGTATGAAAAAGGAAAGTGGATATAGTGCACAAAAGATAAATGGTCAACATGTCACACATGTGTATTTTTTTTGGACAAACTGGAAAGAGAAAGGTGGCCTGCCGGGAGGTGACAAACTGACAAGTAGCCTCCCCAGCAGCCAGTAACAGGAGCTCGGGATGTTTGAGTTGGAAGTTGACAGTTGATTAAATTTGTTATTTACTTTTGTATGACTATATGAATAAATTGCTGATTTATTTTTCTTATTTCCCAGTGGTTACATGGCGCCTGAATGCTTCCATGGGCGTGGCATCTCAGTGAAGTCTGATGTTTTTAGCTTTGGAGTTTTGATTTTGGAGATAATAAGTGGAAGAAAAGTTGCGACTAGTTTCCGTCGATACAAAAGATCACACAATCTGATGGCTTACGTGAGTAATCACTTATATAAAGGAATAATTTTGTTAAAGTAACTGTACCACCTGCTTTCTTCAAGGTGAGATCAGGCCAAATGATCTACTTCTTTTGGAACAGGCTTGGCGACTTTGGGAGGATGGAAACTGTAAGCAGTTCATCGACAACTCTCTAAGTGTCGAGGAACATAACAGAGAGTCAGAAATAATCAGGTGCATTCAGATTGCGCTCCTATGTGTTCAAGCCAACCCAGAGGACCGGCCTGACATGGTAGAGGTTGTCAGGATGCTAAGCATCAAGGGCACCCAGCTGGACAATCCTAAGCGACCTGCTTATTTCCATGAACTCATCGTGGCAACAACAAGCATCCATACCAGCACTCAGTACCTCACAGCCATACATGCCCATCCAGCTTAATAGACAGTTTCTGAATAACGCATTAATTGTGGCTTTTCCCTTCAATGTTATAATATGTTTGCATATGTTTTACTGCAACCTTTTCATGGTTTGCTCTTTATGTCACTCTCGAGTAAAACAAGCCGCTTACATGAGGTTTGTACATAGTGATCAGAAAATGAAGTTGTCATTCCTAACTGGAGGATAGATGTACAGTTATTTTAGTGACTCCAGCTTCCTTATCTTAACAAATTTATGCTATCTATAAGGCCTTAAAGTTTGTTACTCAGAACAGGCTTGTATGCAATTACTGGCAAAAGGAAAGATACTAATTTCCTGTGAGGTTGATTTGTAACCAGATCACTCGAAAGCCCTTAAATTCCTAATCTGATCAAGCAAAACAGGATTATCCATTCATAAGAAGGATTCTACAGCCGCCCTAGACGGAATGGTTTACAACGCTCCTAGTTGAATTGCTTGATGTGAAAGTAAGAGAACGTCCTCTTGACACAAGCACACACATATATACTGATATGCTTCTGCACCTATCTTCACCCTCAGCGTGTGCCTTTGTCAGAGCCTTAGGGCGTCCTCAATGGTTGGCGACATTGCTAGCTCCCATCTGAAGCCGTGTTTCAATGTCCACGTATCCACCTCAATCCATGTGTATTGCGGTGGGTTGGCATGGAATTTTGTTTAAATCCCACATTAACATACATGGATTCAGGTGAACATATGACCATCTAAACAAGCCCTGATGTGCAAGAGTATGTGGTTTGCTATCTACGAACAAATCAGAGAGTTTCAGAATGCATTATAAAAAAACAACCTGCAGGGGTATGACAGCTCCTGGGCATATTGTTAAGAAGTGACTGATCTTCTCACACAGATCGAGAAAACTCTCGAACTTTTAGAATCAGAGGGCTCAAAACAAATTTGAACTACAGATACTTAAAAATGCTGGAGAATTCAATCAACCTATGACTAGGGGTGGTAAAGGGCTCTCTAATTGAGTCTAGTAAATTTAAGGACCGGCTCAATAAGGATTGAGTCATAATCTTGTATGATTTTAAGCTAAAATTAGATAGGGTCACGTTAGATTGTGAAAGAACCATAAGGACCATAATCCATTACCACCCCTACCTACAACATTACACCAATCTTCGGGGAGGGGACTACAAAGAACTCAACTATAATGTCACAATCGCGATCTACCATATGATCTGGAATATAGGGTGCAACCACCATAGATAAACAACATATAAGCACCATGCCTACACAATATCAACCACTCACCTCTTGTACTTTTAGAGCAAGCACTATGTGATCTTATGCTTGGACATAAATATAAACTAGCTATACTAAGCATATAATCAAAGTAGACGATGAACATAGCAACTAAGAACATGATATTAAGAACAATGTTATATTTGTAACTAACATAAGAAATAATGTAAAAGATACAAGAGAGGATACAAAAGCTTTACCAAGCTACACTCTTGACAAGATCCAAAATCCAAGCGGATGATTTGTCTGTCTCTAGATCTAAACTAGCTAGCTATGCAATAAATATGGTGGAGCTAAGGTTCTCTGATATCTTGGGGTATCAGCTCTGTAGCTAGCTACAGAATAAGTTAATCTATAGCCACTACTATTAAGATAATTTTTATACTAATTTACGATAAAGTATAAACATAATTACGATAGTTGTGTTACTATAACACATGAGGATATTACCATAATATTATAGTAAATCACATAGTAACCAGTTATTATAATCTCGTAAATCAACATAGGAATTATCATAACTCAAAGTGGCTACAAAATAAATTATTCTCTAGCCAGCTATATAGTCCACTACTATATAGCTGGCTAGAGAATAATTTATTTTGTAGTCACTTTAAGTTACGATAATTCCTATTGATTTACGAAATTGTAGTAACTGGTTACTATGTGATTTACTATAATATTATAGTAAATATTCCTATGTATTATAGTAACACAACTATCGTAAATATGTATATACTTTATCGTAAATTATTATAGAAATTATCGTAAATAGAGGTGGCTACAAAGTATACTTATTCTATAGAAATTATTATATGTATATGGAGGATGAAGCAACAACACCACTTGAATCAAACTGACCTTAATCAACGGCATAGATTGGGTCTCAATGGTGGTTAGATATCGACCTAACAAGGCAGAGGCTGATAGTGGGCCCTAGAGGCTAGGCGACCTCATGGTAGGGCCGGCTGGCCCCACCTGGCGGCGCCTCGCCCTCTACTCCGTCGTGGAGGTCCATCGTGACTTCTAGCACCTTCCCACGTTGGTGTCGCGGTTGAAAGGACCGAAAGGACCTAAGATGCCACATAGAGGGGGTGAATAGGCGTTTCTGAAAAATTAACACCTTAAATGCGAAAGCGATTAGTATGTGAAGCTCCCAATCAGAGTAAAATAACCCCACAAGAGACAAACACACAGTATAAAAAAGATATACAATAAATACAAAGTCAATTCCCTGCACCGCAAATGGTTAGAACAATCTATAATAGATTCTGCGCAGGAAGGTAATACCGGACACGTCCGGTAGGTATACCAGACACGTCAAACGCTAAACCCTAAACTTCAGGCGATACCGGACACGTCCGGTATTGGCGATTTTAGCTCCGAGCCCCAAATTGACTCTGGTTTCTTCTCAATTTTGTCACACCCTACAGAGATACAATATGTATATATGCACAACACATAGAACCTGCAGAGAGAGCTCGAGCCACACAAATATCGAAAGTAATAAAGAGAGAAGACACGATATTTGTTTACCGAAGTTTGGCACCCCCTCGGGTCCTACTCTCCGTTGAGCCGGCTGCGAGCTACCACAAAGGTACTCTAGAGGACACCACCGGTCACTCTAGCCGCGGTTATAAATTTCCATGCAGCCCGAGGCACGAAGGCACGGCACGAGGCCCGCGTTTTTAGCCCGACACGAGCACGGCACGACCCGACTCTTCACGGGCCCGGGCTGGCACGGCCCGGCAGCACAAGCCGTGCTTGGGCCGACCCCCAAGCCCGCGGGCCAGCACGGCACAACCCGCAAAATGGTCAGCGGCCCACAAGCGGCCCGAGCTCCGGCCTCCCAGCCACCGCCTCCCCCCGGCCCAACATCCCCCCCGCAGCCCATCTCCCCCCGCCGCGACGCCGCGTATATAAGCGGCACGCCGCGGCGCCGCGCCCCACTCTCAAACCCTAAATCCCTAATTCATTCGCATTCGCCCTCTTGTCTCTTAGCGAGTCAGCGCCGCACCCGCACCAGTGCACCACACCGCTCTCTCCTCGCCGAGTCGCCGTCCGACTCCGACCGTCCTCCCCGTCTCCGGTGACCTCGATCCGCCTCTCGGCTTGACACCGGCGAGCTATTCTATCTCCTTTCCCCTCCTCCTCTCCCGTCTCCCTCTCCCTCTACCCCCTCGACCCCTCTAGATCTCGGTGATTATGTGAGTTCGTGTTACTGTCTTCCCTCTTCCGCCGGTCACCGTCCTTGCTAACGGTGTGTCATCTTCCCCTCTGGGTGGCCCGTGGCCCTTGTCTTCTCCGGCACCGGGCTCTGGTTGCGCAGGTAAGAGAAGAACCCTAACCCTAACCCTAACCCTCGTCTTCTCGTCCATTGATCTGTCTTCTCTACTTACCTCTGCTTGATCTGATCTTGTCGTCCTTCTCTTTGTGCAGGTCGGTAGCCGATGCGTCGTCCTCTAGCTGTGGCCTAGAGCGACCAAGGCGGCCACCCGCACCATCGAGGAACTGGGCTGGAGAGGCTATGGCGGAAGACGATGGCGTCCTTCCGCCGGGCCTTGCTCCCGAGGGCGAGAACGATGATGACATCCGTGAGGATGCTGCTGCGTTGTTCGGTATCGATGTCGCAGACAGTTCTGCACCGGTCGATCTGGACGGTCGGTGGTGGAGAGGGGACAATGGGTGGGAACTCAAACTCCAACGGCTCTACTCCATCTGTTGCTGGATCTGGTAACTCTAATGTTGGTAAGCGTAAATCATCTGTGTGGGTTGATTTTGATGAGATATTTGAGACTGTGAATGGAGTTAAAACTTGCACTAAAGCTACATGTAAAATGTGTAAGACCACTTTATCTGCTAGATCTAGTGCTGGCACTGGTCACTTGAAGAGGCACCAGAAATCTTGTAGACTGAAAATTGACCAACGTGCTAGGGTTCAGTCTAGGCTTGCTTATAATCCTGATGGTTCTGTGCATAATTGAGACTATAAACCAGAAGTTGCTAGATCTGAATTATGTCATTTGATTGCTAGGCTTGATTTTCCATTAAGTATTGGTGAGACAGATGCATGGGAGGAGTACATTGTACGTGCTCATAATCCTAGGTTTACTAAGGTTTCTAGACAGACCACCACTAGAGACCTTAGTAAACTATTTACTGAACGTCGTAATATGCTTAAAAATCATGTTTTATCTGGTGCTTCATCTGTTGCTTTGACATCTGATATATGGTCTGGTAATGCTAAGGAGGACTACATCAGTGTAGTTGCTCATTATGTCAGTGCAGATTGGGAATTAATGAAGAAAGTAATTGGTTTGAGGTTGATTGAGGTAAGGCATACTGGTGAGAACATTGCTGAAAAAATTGCTTATGTGGTTCAGGAATTTGGCTTGATTGACAAAATATTTTCTGTGACTCTAGACAATGCTTCCTCTAATTCTAAGGCAATGGATACTTTGGCCCCCATGTTTGCTGGTTATTTGGGTTCTGATCCTTTAATTTCTAATTAGCATGCTTATCCTCTTGTGCATCAACGCTGTGCTTGTCATATCATTAATCTAATTGTGAAATCTGGTTTAAAGAGGTTTAAACCTTACACTGAAGACTTTAGAACTGCTATTAACTTTTTAAATTCTCCTAATTAGAGAATTGCCATGTTTAAAAACTATTGTAATGCTCAAGGTGTTAGGCCTAGGAAGTTTGGCTTAGATATGGAGGTTAGATGGAATGCTACATACCTTATGCTTAAACATTTGCTTCCATATAAAGATGTTTTCTCTGTATTCATTAATGCAAATTATGGTGTTGAGTTGTTGACTGCTAGACATTGGTACATAGCTCAAAAAATATTAGAGTTTCTTGAAGTATTTTATGAATCAACAGTTGTCCTCTCTGGTGTTTACTATCCGACTAGTCCACTTGTTCTGCACCATTTGCTGGACATTGTTGCTCATCTTCATGAAAATGAAAATGATCAAAATCTAATTGTTGTTGTCTATCCTATGAAGCTGAAATTCCTTAAATACTGGCAAAAAATACCTATGTTATATTCCTTTGCTTTCATTCTTGATCCTAGAGCTAAGTTGAGAGGTTTGTTTAACGTTCTCCAAATCCTTAAAGAGAATATTGGTGTTGATTACAATTCATATTATGCTGATGTTAAAACTGAAATTTACAAGTTGTTTGCCAAGTATGATAAAAAATTTGGTGCAACTAGGACTCATAGGCCTACACATCCTGCAATGCCTTCAGGTAAGAAAAAACAGGCATGAGGCATAATATTTGGAGGACCTGGATCATCTGGTATTGTTGGTCCTTCCCCTACCTCCACTCCATCTTCCTCTCAAACTGCTTGTGCTGTTGGTTGTGAGCTCACAGCTTACCTGGACAGTGACAATGTCACTGCATATGAAGATGATTTTGATTTGCTTCTCTGGTGGCGAGACCACAAACTAACCTTTCCTGTCTTATCTATTATGGCAAGGGATATTATGTCTGTTCCTATTTCTACAGTTTCTTCTGAATCATGCTTTAGCTTGACAGAGAGGATCATTGAAGAGCGTCGACGATGCTTATTGCCAGAAATTGTGGAAATGCTGGCTTGCATAAAGGATTGGGAGTTGGGTGAAAGAAGACTGCAACATGCTGTTGACAACCCAGAGTTAAAGAGTCTTTTAAGAATCTCTATCTTGATGAAGAAATTGACAATGCATCTGGTGCTCCTTCGGTTGGCACATCTGTGGCTTCTGTTGGTTGAGATCTGAGAACTTTAGAGAGAGCCTGAGAGTTGAGAGTTGAGAGCCTGCTGGTTGAGATCTGATTTTTGTACAATGTTTTCTGTCTGTGTGATCTGTAAACCTAAGTACTAAGTACAATGTTTGAAGACTTAATTATTATAAGAGTTGTGCTGCACTCTTTTTTTCCTTTCTAGGGTTTCTCACAAGGGTGAGTTTTACCCAGAAAGGTTTTTAATGAGGCAGCATTGCACACAGCTCAATTATCCTTTTTAATCCTTCTCTTTCTCTTTGTTTCTGTGTTTTTCTACTTGTGATAATGATTTATGACTTATGAGTTGAGTGGGATTGGAATTTGGATCATTGGAACTTGGAATTTTTTCTGTATCTGGAGAGGGGTTTTTTGTTGGACGGGCCATGGGCTGGCCCGGCCCGCCGATTTTGTGCGTGCCCAGCGGGCGGCACGGCCCGAAGATAGGCCCGTGCTTGGGCCGAGGGTAAGGCCCGTGCTTGGGCCGAGGGTAAGGCCCGTGGGCCACTAAGGCACAGCACGGGAGGCCCGCGGGCCATGTTGGCCTGGCACGGTGCGTGCCGTGCCTGGCCCGTGCCCGGGCCGGGGCGGGCCGGGCCGGCCCGTTGGCCATCTATAGTCACGGTCTATTTCACCCGCAATGCTCCTTCCACTAGTTGATCTCTTTTGAGGAGAGATCGAACCTTCACAAACTTCTGAGGCACTCCACAAAGCTCTTGGGTGCTCAACGGTGACGCCTAGCCGTCTAGGACCGTGGAGTCCAAGAGTAACGAATGTGCACAACAAGATCGACAATTCGCACAAGTGCTCAAGGTGGCTTTCTCTCTAATTTTGAATCTCTCTCATCCCACAAATGGATTTGGCAATTAGAAGTCAATCACTCACTAAGAGAGGGTTGAAAAGTGTTTTGGAAGTTCTAGAATGGGTGTAGAAGTCAGCAAAATCAACAACCTTCAAATGAGAAGGCTTGGGGGTATATATAGCCCCACCCACGAAACTAGCCATTTTCTAGCCGCTGGTCTGAAAACGTGAAGGTCGGAACTTCCAGTCTAGATCCCACTGTCGGAACTCGTGTCGGAACTTCCGACGCTGACAGTGTCGGAACTTCCAACGCTAGGAATGTCGGAACTCGGGTCAGAACTTTCGACGCTGGGAGGACAGCAAAGCTTTCTACTCATTGAAATTCCCAGTGTCAGAACTTCTGACTTTATGGTCGGAACTTCCGACGCTGGAAGTTGACAACAACCTCTCCAAGTGTTCGTGAAGTGATTTTGTGTCTCTCTTTTGATTTTATTTTTATACTTGAGCACTTATGGAGAATCATCTACTATATGTTGCATCCCTCTTAATAGTATGACTTTCCTAATCACTCAAGATGAATTTAAAAACAAGTTTTAAACCTCTTGAGTTGATCTTTATCGAACCAAAGCCGCTTCTCTTTCACCTTCTTCATTTAGAGGAATGCTTGTCATGATTAGAAGTAGATGTCCCTCGAGCATGGCCAACTTGAGCATGTGACTTGGCTCCATACAAGTGATATGATGAAATCCTAAATGTGTTAAGTCACTTCAATCAATATTGTTGCTAGGAATGTTGATTCTCCACTCAATGTAATCTTCAAGCTTGATTGATCCTTCGACTAAATGCAAGTACTTTCTTCTTCACCCTAGCTAGGTTCTTCGGTCGCCAAGTCGTCGCTTGCCCTTCACCCTTGCTTAGTACCTCTGTTGACACTGGTTATCTATCATAATTAAGAGATAAATAAATATGAAAAAGGGCAAGAATTTGATCACCAACAAAGGTTTAGGGTTTCAATTGACAATATTCCACGAGCTCTGGTGAGTTATGATTTTGCAGGGACTAAACCAGGAAATCGGCACCAATAGCTTCCCATTGAAGGAAACCGTCGGGAGATAACGCAACCGCCACGTCGGGATACTTCTAGAAGACTCCAGAGAACACATAGACACACCACGAGAAAGGGCACCGCGGTCCACCTCCAGGTGGGACCGACCGGTCCCCTGGACCCACCGGTCGGTCCCCCTGGGCTCGCTGGGTTCCGTCTTCTGCAAGCTATCTCCACCGACCTCTAGGATGCATCTCGACCATACCTTAAGTCGGTTTGATCCAAAGGCCACGGTTCATTGCCCAGGGCTATATAAACAACCCTCTGACCCCCTCTCCAGAGCATCCGACATCAGGCATTACATTCATCAGGGTTAGATAAATCAGAGCATCAGAAGGAGATCAATCGGAAGCCTTAGAACTACATCCACCTAGATTAGTAGATAGAATAGGATTAGAGGAGGCAAGCTTCGCTTGGATTCCTGATCTAGTCACGAGAAGGCTCGGTAAACCCAAGATCTTCTCTCTTGTATTAACATTATGGATCTATTTCATAATTGCTCTTCTAGTTCATCATTGTTCTTCATTGTTATTGTTCTAGTTCATCATCTAGTTCATGTTCATCATCTAGTTCATCTTCTAGTTCATAATCTTGTTCTAGTTCATGTTCTAGTTCGTACTTTAGTTCTTCTTGATGATCTAATTCACCTTATTGTTCATCATCGTGTTCTAGATAGCAATACAATTGATATGATTAAGACATCAATGATTATATTTGAAATGACCTGTTTTTCCACGAAGGGAAAATCCACAGAGTCAAGTGTAATAAAACTCTTTCGAGTTGAATTACCCGATAATCCAGTCGAATATCACAATCCATACTTCGAATAATAAAAGTACATAGTACGTTATTACATTTATTACATCGCCAAGAGGCGGGAATTTAAATAAACAGCATCCGGAACAACTTGAAGTAGACGAAGAAGCGTGATCGAACTCCACACTTGAGCGTAGAAGCGAAAATCCCCTATTCCTCGAACTCATCGGAGTGATACTCCTCCTCAGAACCTGAAACCTCAATTTTCAGTACGATTTGTACTGGCCACACTTTCCCATCCTATATGATACATATGTGGTAGTGGATGCATCAGGTAATTGAAATTCAACCTATCAGGCTGGGTTTTCCTATGCATAATAGTATAGTATTCATATATGTTCATCATGTTTCACCACTTTACCTTATCACCATTTCCATTACCAATTTCATCCCACACACACACTCATACTCTCGCTTAGTCGACAGAGGCCAGCTCCCTCCCAGCCTTGTCTCAATGGCCCGCAGTCTCACCTGACTCACGGCCGGCACACTCTTACCAGAGGAAGAGAAGAGAAGCTCTCACTAGTCAGAAACAAGTCAGGGAAAAGGTCCGCAACCAACAAGTTGGCTAACGTATCGATCAATCAACCATAACACTCTGCAGAGGTTCTACAATATCCACAAGATCGCCATCCTCGGCACTCCGGAGTGCCTAGGCGGATACCGGTCGCTTGCCAGCCTAGAATAATGTCACCCTACCACTCAGCCCTGGAATCATCCCAAGTCTGTCTGGGATGGCTAAGTCTGTGAAGTCACGTTCCCTCTCCCGAAGTGGGGGCCGTGATCGTCTCGGAAGGGTGTGGGACTCCCATGCCCGTACCTTCCTCGCACTCTCTCGCCTAGCAGTAGTGGCATTACCCTACCAGGTAGTCCGACCGTCCCCGTCCATAAGGAGCGAGTGGTTTGTAGGGTATTTCCCCGTGGTCAGGTCCCCGTTCCACCTAGGGTGACTAAGCCGGAATGTCTTCTCAAAGGTTTTTATTATCCGTGCCACCACAACACGCCTCTGATCCGGGCTCCACCAGCGGCTCACACCCGGATCCACCTCAAGTCACCACTTAACCCGTCACAGGTTTCACACCACAGGGGCATCCAGATATGCCCTACGGCAAGACTCGCACCAGGCTCGTCGTATATTCCGGCTCGGTCGACACAACCCTCACCATCATACGCACCCAAAACACACGCAGCACACTCCCCAGTATACACCGTATGCACCAGTTTTCAGCATAGCATAAATAAATGTAGTCAAGATATTCTTTGCAGCGCGTGTGGCTATTCTATCAGCTGGGTAGCAGGGAATATGTTGCGTCAAGGTATGGGCTTACAAGCAATCTATCATGCAAATCCTATCCAGAGCATCATTTAAACAGAATTGTAATTTAGCATGCGTAATGGGATCTACGAGGTTGGATGGGCTGTGGCACCTTGAGATTGGTCGTCGCCTTGTTCCTCCTCGTAGTCGTGATCTTCGTTGTCAGACGTCCCTTCCGGCTCTGAAAATGGACGAAAACGGTCGCGTTAGCGACTTCTATAGAATAACACAAAGAACGAATGAAAATTCAAAAGACCAAATGCACTCAAACATGGTACCATTGGGTAGATCTTGATTTTAGATGAATTTAGCAATTTGAACCACTATTTTTGGTGTCCGTATGAATTAGTTATGAATTTCCGAAGTTTATCCCCTTTTCTAAAAAAAATAAAAGGCCGGTTTAATTAGGTGACGACACGTGTCGCTCTGTGAGAGGTCAGTTCGATGTCAGTGATTGACAGGTGGGTCTCACGGTCAGTGTTGATCTGGTCAACGGATGCTGATGTCAGCATGATGTCAGCGTTACGTCATCTCGGACGCTTCTGTTCGCGTCCCTTGAGCGAGCCGAGGCCTCCCTCGGACTGTGATGCCGAGGCCAGCCTTGCGCAACTTCCCTCGAGCGAGCCAAGGCCACCCTCGGACTGTAAGCCTCGAGGACGCCGAGACCTACCCTCGAGCCTCGGACGAATCGGAGTTTTGCTCCGAGGCCTCCCTCAGCCTCGGGCGAAACAGAGTTTTTCTCCGAGGCCTCTCTCAGCCTCGAGCCTCGGGCGAGACGGAGTTTTGCTCCGAGGCCTCCCTCAGCCTCGGGCGAATCGGAGTTCTCTCCCCTTTCTCCTCTGTTCTGTCACGGCGGCGTCCGCCGGCGGCGAGCTCGCGCCGCGCCCTGCAACTCCGTTTCTATTCCAATTCGGTGCTCCAGCGTGTTCGATTTTCCCCTCCGTGAACTCCATGCACACAAGATTTTCCCCCTTCAGTCCTCGGTCGATCGACGCACGTGATTTGGCGGCAAACCACGGCGGTGTTATACTGATATGGTGGCTCCGCACCAATTTAAGGGATTCGGCGTACTCAATTATCCCATCAACTCCTCCATTGGCCCCTGAACTCCTTTGTCGATGTCCTACTTGCCGGCGGGGCTTGATAAGGTTTGGGTTGTTCAGAACGCCATCATGCCAGCCTCAGTGGCGACGCGTCTCGACGCCCGGTATACGCCTACGGCTTAGGCCTCTGCTAGGGTGCGCACAGGGTTTGCATCGCTACCGCGATCACGCTCGGTTCGGCATCTTCCTTCTATGATTGCTACAGAGGCCGGTTTGGTGATTCGCCGCGGCGGGCTAGGCCGCGACGTTGCTTGTGGTCCACGGCGTCATGTGCACAGATCTCACTACAACGTGCTCGGCTACTAGTTAGGCCATGGATGGCAGTCGTTCGTGTGTGCGTAGGTGCGTGTGCTCGATCTGATTCAAAGTTCGGTGGAGACCCTGGCCTACGCGCTCGAGTACGGAGCGCCATGACCGATGCAGCGGCGAGGTTTGGACAAGAGAGACATGGCGGCTCACCGTGGTGGCGTTGAAGCTAGGATGGCGGTGCAGGGCGATTCGAGGCCGTGTAGCTTCGGTAGCAGTGCCGTGCCGCGCCTAGTTCGTCGTCGTGCTTGCTCCAGAGTTCGCCGGTGTCCTGCTCGCGGTTCTCTCCTTTGGCGCCGGCGACTTCCGTGGCGGCGCTCCGGTCCTCTGCGGCTCCGCTCCTCCGCTTCTCCTCCGCTCCCTTCTCTCGGCTGTGTGGTGTGGTGAGGTTGTTGCGCCACGGCGTGGCGATGCTGGTGAGGGGAGTCACCAGGGTAGGTTGGGATTTATAGCCGGCGGCTCATGCCATGGCGGACGGTGATCAGGGGTGTCCGCTCGATCGGAGGGCTATGAGGTGTTCAGGGTTTGCACGACTCCAATTCGAATCGCGGGGAACAGGCTGGCGAGTTTGTTAGCGCTGGTCGGCCGAGGTGGCGCGGTGGGGATCGCTCTGTCACCCGTGCTCTGCTTCTGGCGTGGAGAAGAAGAATGGGAGTGGCGCTCGCTGACGCGTGGGGTCCGTGTGTCAGGGTTTCGGCGCGGGGGTGAGCGGACGCAAGCGATGGCAGTGTCGCTCCGCGCGTGGTTGAGCCCGCCGTGTGGGCCACGCATGAGCGCGTGGTGTCGGGCCGTATGGCCGTGCGGGTGAGGTCTCACCGAATGGTTAGTTGGGCTGTGCGGGAGGTTTTAGGCCCAGCCAATCTGCATCCTTCTCTCTATTCTCTTCCCTAATCTTATTTGTTTGCTTGTTTCAACAGTTGATCCCATGTTAATTATTCAGTTTTGAAGATATATATCTGATATGCAGGAACCTATATATGTCGTGTATATTTATATTGTTTAGTTGTTCACACAAGAAATCCAAAAAGAACCAAATCATATGAGCTTAATAATTTAATTAGTTAGGTTATAGGGTTAAACATTTAACCAAAATTGCTAATGCTTATGTAATTACAATGCACAGGTATGATGGGTCATTCATCAAGCAAGGTTTAAAAGAAGAAAAATTTTGTAGTTGGAAATTTTGGTGTGGGAAATTTTTGGGTTGTTACAATATTCTTAGTTATAATTCTTATAGTCTGCTTTGATTATATATTTGGCATAGATAGTTCATTTTTATGTTTATACTCATGTTCGTATAGCGCTCATCTTAAAGTACAATGGGTGGGTGATAGATGTTGTGTAGGCGTGGTGCCTATACATTATTTATCTGCGAATGCGTCCTATGTTCCGGATAGAGTGGTAGATCGCGGGTGTGACAGACCTATTGAGTCCTCTGTATTCCACCTCCCGAATATAGTGTTCAGTATGGCTCAGTTAACTCATGGTTTAGGGGTTGCTTTGTTTAACACCTTTACTATGGAGTTGCCTCTTGATTATAAATATGATATGACCTAGCCAATGATTGCCAAATATAATTGCACTAATCAATGTATGCTATGACTTGTAATTAGAATAACTTAGGAATGTTTCTTATTAATACCTGTTCTAATCATCACTTGCTAGGCAGTACTGTTCTAAGTTTATCCTTGATTGATCTGATCTCTGTTATCCTTTATCAATTATTTATCATTATCATTTACTCTATAACCTGATTCCTGTCTGAAGTAATTAGTGTGTTATCAGTCTTATTATAAGTGTGTACCTTATTGAATGCTGTTAAGTCCTTACAATGCCATCATATCTTGAATTGATTAGTCTCTATGCTAAATATAAATAACGATACCTGAGACTAGCTTGGGTGAAATGCTTCTACAACGGTATGTTTATCTGTGCGCTTGCGAGTAAATATCTATCTTTAAATCCAATGTCATGATATAATTACATTGCTAGCTTCATGTTGGGGATGACAACTTGACGTTAAGTAAAGTTAGTAGTGTCCCGTACACTCTTTAGTGCCTTCACTAGTTTATTATTTTATGTGGCTCTTTCTTAGTAGCGATGTTAAGAAATACCAACAAGCATTTCTGGCACCGTTGTCGGGGATAGATTAAAACTCTCTTCTTAGAGTGATTCCATTAAGGAGTGTCAACAACCTCGAAGACTCTTTCCTAGCTATCTTCATCATCTTCAAGCCATTCAATCACACTTTGCTTTGAATCCTTTATTAGCACACATATTAACCATGATTATCCCACAATAGAGTAGCCTTTTCATCAATGTCATTTTCATTGTTGTCTTGTGCTTGTGACATGAATATCATACAACAATCCATCATTTTGGCTTTGCATTTCATTTCAAACATATTGTGAGATAAGCTTTTTCCTATGTCACACTTAGCAAACATATTAGACCTTCAGTCAATGTTGTTATCAAATCATCCAAAACATACTTAAGCGCAACATGCACTTTCAATCTCCCCCTTTTTGGTGATTGATGACAACCTTGATTAGAGCTTACAAAAGGATAAAACATTTAAGCTTATTGGGTTCAATGATTTATGGAGAGCCCCCCCTTAATATGTGCAATATGAATTGAATTCATAAAGGACCTCAAAATGTCAATTTGCACATACTGAGTGAAGTTGGAAACTCTCGCTAAATAATTGCATCCGATGAGTGCAAGAGTAAATAAATCAAATGAAATGCATATGTCATGGCATATCACATAATAACAAAATAAAAGCAATACACCATCCATAAAGCTATACTACTCAATCAATCATGAATTATGTACAATTAAATGCATAACTAGAATCACACATAAAGCACTCATCACAATAGATTCCCAAATCCATAAGCCACTGAGATAGATATGGAAATAAAGATCATGTCTCACAGAGTCTCATCTCTCACATGATATAACTCGAAGCATCAAACTGAGACTAGTACATAACTGATCTGACACAAGTGATACAAGAACTAGTTTGATACATGTTTGATACATAAAGGATGATACACCAATGAAGCTCAACACAGATACATCAACTCAATACACAGCTGCAGTACATATCTCCAGATACAAAGATAGAACATATGAAGCATCTCTGAAGCTTTAATCATCACAATCTCTCCCCCTTTGTCATCCATCACCACAAAAGATTTGACAAGAACAAACATAGCACAAAAGGGCTACAAGCTATAACTGACTCTCGAGCTCACTTGTCGTTGCCCTCGTCGTCTAACCATGGAGCACCTGTGGGACGAGAACCACCTTGTCCGGAGTCACCAAGACCGCTCTGGAAGTAGGGGTCCTGAACGTAGGAACCCTGCTGGTGCCCGTACCCAAAGATATCCTCCCACTAGAAAGTAGCTGACTCCTCTGCTGCACTAGGACGAGCTGCACCCTGACTAGACTGTCCACCAAGAAGCAGTCTCTGTTGAGAAGAACTGTGGGGTGCCTGCTGCTGCGGCTCCTGCTGCTGAGAGTGACTACCAAAGTGCTCTTGGTACTCCCTCTAGTACCTAGCCTGCTGCTCCTCAAACGACTCAGGCTCCTCGTTAGTGTCCTCAGACGGCGGAGACCTAGGTGGCTGAAACTGAAAATGCTCATGCGGCATCTTCATCATCCTTGAGTCCTCTCTCTGGGCCCTCCTCTCGTGATGTTGCTTCCTCTTGACTACATTGATGTCCTTGCACATATCGAAGATAGCACTAAAAAACTTCTTGATCGGAGAGGGAGGGCTGCCACGGCGTGAAGCTGAACGTGAAGGGGCATGCGGCGGAGGTGAAGCTGGTCCTCCTACACCTACTATGGGTGCATTCTCTGCTGCTGCTCCTCCTCCTCCTGGACCTGGTGACAGGGTGTGTGTCTATGTCAAGTCCATAGCAAGCCTCAACACCCTATGATGACAGTCATAGTCAAACGTGTGTCCTGTCACCTACTCAATCATATACATGATGTATGGAGCAAAGCCACAGCCCTTGAGGGGCCTCTCACCAACACTCCTGATCTCGCTCCATATAAAATCAAACACACTAAAGGGCCTAGCACCTGGAGCCATCCTCTGGAGAAGGTTATTGGAATAATCTGTAATAGTGCCCTTGTCTCTGCCCTTGCAGTCAATAGTCCTCCTGAAGATCCTCTCAAGATGCCTGTAGGTAGGGTGAAGACCTACAACCTTCCCAACTACTCCTGGACCACCTGCTGGATACATAAAACCCATCTGCTCTGGTGGTAAAGCAAGCTCTGAGTGAATCTGATCCCTCTGAAGATCCTCCTCTGAAAAACCAAGGTAGGCAGCAAACGCACTGTAGTCCACACTATACCAAGATCACTCAAGCATCCAATGCATGCGCTTTGTATCCTCCTCAACATACAAAGTGGCGTAGAACTGTGCAATGGCCTCTGAGTTCCAGTCATGCTAAAACTCCATAATCTGATACGCCCCCACACACTAACATATGGCAATAGCATGGTTGATGGAGTCCTTCCCGAGCTCTCTAAATGCTGCCCAATCCACCCACTCAGACTTGGTAATCACTGGGTTTCTGGATAGGATCACACTGGTATAGAAGTCTGCATGAAACTGTGTGTGAAACCTGTAGTCATACTGAATCTTGGGTAAACCTCTGGGATCGATCCTCCTCTAGTCTCTAGCAAGTCTGGTCTTCCCCTTTCCCTTGTAGTTAACTCTAGCAATGTACTGAGGGACATGAGGGGAATGAATCTCTAGCATCCCATAGTTCATATGATGACCACCCTGAAAACCCTATTGATAGAGAGGATCTGCTGCATCTTCCTCATCATCATCATCATTATCATCTTCCTCTTCTTCTTCTTCCTCAATATCCTCCTCACTATCTCTATTTGTGCTCTTTCTCTTTCTGAACCTGTACTCTTGCGGGTCACTATCTAGAGAGGAGTTTGGACCTCCCTGAGCTGCTGCCCTCACCGGCCTACGCCCTGCTGAGCTGGAACCTATCTCCTGTCTGGCCTTCTTGAAAGGTCCTAGTTTGGTTTTGGTAATTGAGTGACAACTTAGGTGGACTAATATGTGTTTGAAGTGAAATTACACAGGTGATTAGTCCATAGGTGATCATGTGTGAGCAACATATGCCATAGAGGTGAAATGGCTTGGAAGATGTTGCAAGGCTCATACATGTGATGAAGGAGCTTATTGCATATGTGACATGACATGTGGTCATATGGCTAAGATGGAGAAGATCAAGGCAAGACTTGGCTTGATGGACCGGTTGCGAAGGTGAAGGGCAAGTTGAGGCTTTGAAGCCGTTGGTACCGAGTGTCGGGAGGCTTAAGCAAGACTTGGCGCCGAAGGACCGAAGCGATGGTGAAGAGCAAGTGATGTCAAGATCGATGGACCATGGAGGCCATGTGATGATATGAAGTGGATCATATCATTTGAAGATAGGTTGGTGCATGTGTTGCATCAACACCGAAGGAGATGGAATGGAATGCGCAAGGCAAAGGTATATTTGTAGGGCATTTCATTTCACCGGTCATAGGTGTGTAGAGAAGATTATGACCGGGTTTAGGATAGATGGCCGTACTATTAAGAGGAGCAAACCTGTTTGCATATCGGTCATCTAGTGCCACTTGAGCGATCTAACTTTGCGATGTTACTAAGATCGAGTGGCGTGGTGAGGGCAAGTGAAAATCCTTTGAAAATTGTTTGTGAAAATGCTAACACACATGCACAAGATGATGTACACTTGGTGGTGTTGGCACATTTGCAAAGGAGAAGGTGTTGGGGTTGATTTGGATCAACTCGGAGAAGTTTCGGAGAAAGCTTTGGTTGAAAAAAGAGAAGCGATGGATCTTGGATTGGAATCCTGTTCTAATCCTTTGTGAGTTGGATCAGCTATGTATGTGGGATGTGTAGCCCTCTGAGTTAGCTTTCCAAAATGTCCAAGATCATCGAAATCGGAGTTCGGAGCTAAGAGTTATAGCCGTTTGAGCGTTGAAAGGTCAGTGACCGGACTCACTGACCGGACGCGTCCGGTCAGTAGTGTTGAGTCCGGTCACAGAGTCCGGTCAGTGCTTTTTGAGTGCTGATTTGAGGTGTATTGATCGGACGCTCGGTAGAGTCCGGTCAGTAGTGACCGGACGCGTCCGGTCACTGAAAAACAGCCCCGAAACCTCTCTGTTTGCGACCGGACTCAGGCATAGGCGCGTCCGGTCATTATGACCTGACGCGTCCGGTCAGTAGAAGGCTGAACGCGCGCGAAAACTAGCCGTTGGGGACGGACGACCGGACTCTAGTGACCGGACGCGTCCGGTCACCCTGTAGTGAGTCCGGTCAGTACGAAAAGTGCCCAGTGAAGGGGGTAACGGCTAGTTGAGCCCTTGGGGCTATAAAAGGAGATGGTGGCCGGCCTTGGCTGGTGCTGAGCACCCTTGGGACTTGGTGTCCATGCTTGGGGAGTGCTTGGGAGCCCTCTAACTCGCTTGTGCTTGCTAGTGTGCGAATCTATTGCGAGTGAGCGATTCTAGTGCGTTGCTTTGAGAGATTGCATCGAGTGGCACTAGGTGTTCGTGTTGCAAGCCGGTGGTGCTTGTTACTCTTGGAGGTTGCCACCTCCTAGACGGCTTGGTGATCGAGTCTCCGTCGTGAAGCCCGCGTGAAGATTGTGCGTGGCTCCGGAGAAGGATTGTGAGGGGTATTGTGCTCACCCCGCGGGAGATCGTGAAGAGCAACTCTAGTAAAAAGGAGACGTGAAGAGCGTCAAGTGGTTCGGCCGGGTCGAGTGCTAGAGCTTGTGGTAAGCACTCCTTGGGGAGAGTGTGACTAGTGTAGTCACCACTAGCAAGAGGACCGGCGATAACCTTGAGCTTGTCTCAACGGGGACTAGCTTGGTGGCAACCAAGTGAACCTCGGGATAAAATCACCGTGTCAACATTGTCTTCATCTTCTCGGTGGTTTGCTATCTCCATTCACTAGCTTGTATTTCCATACTCATACTTGTGCTAGTGTTTAGTTGTTGCTCTTGTGTAGCTATCTAGCTTGTGTAGCTTAATAGTTGCTCTTGTAATTAGTTAGCTTGTGTAGCTTGCTAGTTACCTTCCTTGCTTGTGTAGCATAGAAGTTGATCCCGTGAGTGACTAGTTGACTTGTAGTCTTGCTAGTCACATTGCTTAGTTTGTATAGCTAAGTTGAGCTCACTAATTTGGCTTGTGTAGCCTTGTTATTGAGCATTGCTAGTGAGCTTAGGCTTGGTGCTTTTGCTTAGTGGCATGTGTAGGAGCTCCCCGGTTGATTGAGTACTAGTTGCATAGGTTTGTGTGACCTTGCTTCTAGAATTGGTTAGGTGAGCTCTAGCTAGCCCGACACCTTATTTGCATTGTTTAGGATCTTTTGTAAGGTGTCATAGAGTATAGGTAGAGGGGTGTAGTCTTGGCTAGACCGATAGTTTTAATTCCGCATTTGTTTCGGTTAGCCGACGCGATTAATTTTAGAAAGGACTATTCACCCCCCCTCTAGTCCGCCATCTCGACCCTTCAATTGGTATCGGAGCAAGGTCTCTCATTTGTGGTCTTCATCGACCCGAGAGGATGGCGTCTAGTGGGCTAGATGATGTGTGTGATACACATATTTTTGATGGCACACACTTTGCACAATGGAAACATCATATGCTTGATCATTTTCGTGCAAAGGGGCCAAAGTTTTGGTGGATTATCACTAGTGGTCTCTCTCATATCTTGGACCATAAAAATCTCACCAAAGCTCAAAAGGATCTCTTTGAGCTTGATGCAAATGCTTATTGTTATCTAATGGATGCATTGAGTTTTGAGTTGTTTTACAAGATCAACTCCAAAGGGACCGCCCATGAGATGTGGGATTCCATCAAGACCACCTTCGGTGATCCCTCCACGTTTGATGATGGCAAGTTCATAAAGGAGGATGAACCGATGGTACATGAGGATGTTGAGCATGACCGCAACATAGTTGTTGTGGAAGATTGCTCCACCTCATGTTCAAGTGATGCAATCAATAAAGATACTTCAAGCACACTTGACAAGATGGAAGATGATGCCTCAAGTGATGCAAGTGATGATACAACCTCAAGCACACTTGATGGTAATGATGGTACATGCTCCAATGATGATGCTACCACAAGCTCTCCAACATCATCATATTGCTTCATGTCACAAGGTGACACTAAGGTATCAAATTGCAATGTGATTGATCATGATTCCTATGATGAGCTTGTTAGTAGACTTGCTAGCATGACCATTGCCTTAGAAAATGAGTTAGCTAAAAATGAAAAATTAGAAAAAGAAAACTCATTTCTAAAGAACACATGTGAACAAACAAAGCGTCTACTTTATGTTAGTAGTTGTTCACATGAGGAGCTTAAATTGACTCATGAGGAACTATGTGTTGCTCATGATAACTTGGTGCAAGACCATGCTTTTCTCACTAGTAAACTTTCTAATGAACAAATTAAAACTAGTGAGAGCTCATCACATGGGTCATTTGATCAATCACATATTTGTGCTAACCCTTGTGATGTAGGCAAGAAGAATGTATCCACCTCTTGCAATGATTTAATATCTATGCCATGTTCCTCACAATTAGATGCTTGTTCTACTTCTATGTCTTGTGAGACTAACCTTTTGAAGGAGAACAATGAGCTCAAAAGTGAAGTGAAGAACTTGAGCAACAAGTTAGAGAGGTGGTGCAAATCAAAGGTCACCCATGAGCACATGTTGAAGAATCAAAGAAGCTATGGTGACAAGAGTGGCATTGGCTTCAACAAAAGCAATGCCAAGGGCAAGAAAATGAGGAAGCAAGAAGAAAAGAAGCTATCTCATTTCATGTGCTATCAATGCCATGAGATGGGACATCTTGCAAAAGCTTGCCCCAACAAGAAGAAGCCCCAAGCTCAAATCAAGAACAACCATCATGATGGTGACTTGATGAAGAAGAAGAAAACAAGAAGGGGCGGAAGAGCAAGGCATCCAACTCATATCCATGATGCCAAGATGATGATGAGCAAGAATGAAGAAAAGAAGAAAGATTTGGCTCACATCAAATGCTACAAGTGTGGTGACATGGGACACTTTGCCTCGAAGTGTCCTAACAAGCTTGAGAAGAAGGCTCAAGCAACTCATGAGAGGCAAGGCAATGAGAAGCAACAAATGAGCAAAGAAGAGAAGGCTCAATCCAAGAGAAGTTGCTACTCATGCCGGGAAAGGGGACACATGGCTCATTCATGTCCCCTAGGTATGACCCCTAAGCCTATTTCAATTATTAATGATTCTATGCTTAGGAAGGATGTAAATGGTACCACATTGGTCGCTATTGCAAAACATCCCGCTACTCATACTAAGGCTATGCCAAAGTATGTTGCACCTAACTTGAGAGGACCCAAACTAGTTTGGGTACCATCAAAAAGTGGATGATTGCGTGTAGGTACCATGGCATTGGAGGCTTGATTCAATTTGTTCCGTATTGATCATCATGTGATTGAATCAAGTAATGAAGCTTATTGCTATTCTCATCCCAATGCCAAATCAAGTGAAGTGAAGTGAAGTCCAAATGTGCTACAACATACAAGTGTCATGATCAAGTTGTGGTGGTTGATTGGAAGTATTTGAAGGCTTGTAAATGATGGATGAAGAAGCTTGCTATTGGATGATCATGAGCTACCAAGGTATATCTTAGTTGATCATATTCATTTGGGTGCATATGAGTTGATTGAATTGGATATATATGCATATGTTGCTTGCTATAAGATGATTGAATGGATAGATTGCTTAGTGATCAAGTTTGAGTTAGTTTGAATGGATATGTTCATGAGACTTCTTTTAGTAAGTGATTTGAATGGATATATGTCTTGTGAGAGTATTCAAACATGTTAGCTCAAGTTTGATTCATATTGGTAGAGTATAGCTCAATTGCTCAAAGTTGTTCAATATTGCAAAATCTGAGTGAGCTGAGAAGATAGCCATGTTTGGATGATCAAATCTTTTTGGATTGGCTTGAAATTTGGTACACATGCTCTACACTTATGATATTAGCTGCTGTGCAAAATTCATGATTATTGGATAAGATGTACTTTGGTTTTGGAGTAGATCTTGTCAACTATTGTGCAGCAGTTTTCAGCATGTAGTACTATGGAAAGAATTGAAATCTGGTAGCAATCTAGAAAGTCAATGAAGCTCAAATTTTTATGGCTGCTAGAATACATAGTGAGACACATCTCCACCAAATTTCATGGTCATTGGACTTATATTTTGGGAGATATGCATGTTTCTTTGAGAAGGACAGAATCTGCCAGAAAAGTGACAAATATTGGATTGATTTAGAGTCACTTTGATTGAAAGGCCCTCAAGTTGAAATCATGTTTATAAAGTGGTTGAGGGACCTATGTTTGGTTTTGAGATGAGCTAGAAGTATGGCAAATATGAGTACAAGTTCATGTGATTGGGAAGTGTATTTGGCACACATTTGGTACTCAAATTGAAGATCAAGACCAACATCAAGATGAAGATAAAGATCAAGCTCTAGTATCAAATTGAAGATCATTTGGAAGAAAGAAAAGGACTCAAAGAGGAATTCAAAGTCACATTTTCAAGAAGAGTTTAATTGGATCAATCAAACAAGGTCAATTCAAGTGAGTATCAAGGATGGTTCTTTGGAGAGAGGTCACTTCTCCCTTTTGTAGGGGCTTGCCGCCTTTGGTAGGTTAACCAAGTATGATACTTGGAAGGCTAATATGGAAGTGGTGATTCAAAGGATATTTGAGATGCTTAGTTGAAGCAATGAAAGGATTGACCAAGCAAAGCAAGCAACATGCAAGATAGTAAAGCAAATCATGACAATTCAAGTGGTATTCATATGCAAGCTATGTTCAAATGAAGAAGCAAGCCAACCACAACAAGATAGCGCACTTAATCATATGAGTGAAGATTTGTTCTATCAATTGGTATATATTGGTCTTCACCATGGACTTCACATTGCTATTTGGAGCTTAATTGGAATCAAATGACTATCCTCTACTCCAAGATAGCAAAGGTATCATTGTAATGTGCATGATCATATTCATCCCTTACTAGTATGCGGTTAGTGCATATAGTACATGCTCAATAGGATCATGCATAACAATTGAAAAGTTTAAATTCATAGCCTACCACTATTGCTTGATTGACTATATGATCTAGTGGATAGTATGTGAATTTGTTCATGAGCTAGTGAACCCAAGTACTTGATCTAGAAGATGAACATTCAAGTGTCTAATTCAACATGAGTAAGATAACCATTGAAAGATGTGTGAAGAAGCTTACTCTAGAGCAAACCGAGTTAGATATCTTGTGCAATATTGCCTAGTTCAAGTCACAAATGAGAAGCTCATGAAGACGACAAGAGTTCAAGAAGAAGACAATAATGCAAATGGATATCAAGTTTAAACTTTCATTCAAGTGGTATCCTACAAGACTTCAAGTGATCCTCAACTATAAGTGATCAAATCAAGCAAAGCATCCCTCTCCAACAAGAGCTCAAGTTTATCAATTGGATGACCCATGCTATGACATAAGGGAGGTGCCCCACCTAGTGGTATCAAGGTCAAAGATCCTTCAAGTGGGTTTCATTCCAACACATATAGTAGTGTCCATCAAAAATGAAGCCTAAAGTGTCAACCATCTACCCTAGTGTCACCCTTTGTGAGAAAAGAGCATACCTTTTATGGTCATTGATGACAAAGGGGGAGAAGTTATGGAAAAGATATGTCAATTATGATATGTCAAGGACAAAGAGGGAGAAAAGAAGATGGACATGGATCAAGAGGGAGCAAGATTGAAGGATCAAAATTCTTGGACAATGAGAGCACACAAGTAGGGGGAGCAAGCTCATGAACTTGGTTGTTGCATTTGATATGTGCATAATCATGTGCTTGCTTGCATTGCATAAGTTTTAAAATTTTATATGCATGCTTGTGTGGTGTATGCTAGTTATAGGATTTAATTGATGAATTGATAACTAGCATGCATAGGTTAATAGCTAGACTTGTGCTTTTAATGCAAAACTAGACCCTTGCTATTAATGTTGATCTCACGGGGTTTTCTAGTTTTTATGATGTCTAGCTACTCTTCGATGCTAAGGATGAATCAAATGTGGTATGCACGCTTCAAAGGTAAAATTTCATCATACCTTAGCATCACTTAGTAGTGCTAACACTCCCACAAATTTCATATTTATGCATGTGTGCAAGCTTGAAACCAAACCATTTGAGCACACATGTAGGGGGAGTTAACACTACAAAGTCGGGTTGTATGGTGCTTATCCAAATTCTCTAATATGGTCTTAATGTTGGATAAGTAACATAGAATCCAAAGAGCTTAATTTCCATATCTTTGTAGAGTTGTCATCAATTACCAAAAAGGGGGAGATTGAAAGGTCCTAGTTTGGTTTTGGTAATTGAGTGACAACTTAGGTGGACTAATATGTGTTTGAAGTGAAATTACACAGGTGATTAGTCCATAGGTGATCATGTGTGAGCAACATATGCCATAGAGGTGAAATGGCTTGGAAGATGTTGCAAGGCTCATACATGTGATGAAGGAGCTTATTGCATATGTGACATGACATGTGGTCATATGGCTAAGATGGAGAAGATCAAGGCAAGACTTGGCTTGATGGACCGGTTGCGAAGGTGAAGGGCAAGTTGAGGCTTTGAAGCCGTTGGTACCGAGTGTCGGGAGGCTTAAGCAAGACTTGGCGCCGAAGGACCGAAGCGATGGTGAAGAGCAAGTGATGTCAAGATCGATGGACCATGGAGGCCATGTGATGATATGAAGTGGATCATATCATTTGAAGATAGGTTGGTGCATGTGTTGCATCAACACCGAAGGAGATGGAATGGAATGCGCAAGGCAAAGGTATATTTGTAGGGCATTTCATTTCACCGGTCATAGGTGTGTAGAGAAGATTATGACCGGGTTTAGGATAGATGGCCGTACTATTAAGAGGAGCAAACCTGTTTGCATATCGGTCATCTAGTGCCACTTGAGCGATCTAACTTTGCGATGTTACTAAGATCGAGTGGCGTGGTGAGGGCAAGTGAAAATCCTTTGAAAATTGTTTGTGAAAATGCTAACACACATGCACAAGATGATGTACACTTGGTGGTGTTGGCACATTTGCAAAGGAGAAGGTGTTGGGGTTGATTTGGATCAACTCGGAGAAGTTTCGGAGAAAGCTTTGGTTGAAAAAAGAGAAGCGATGGATCTTGGATTGGAATCCTGTTCTAATCCTTTGTGAGTTGGATCAGCTATGTATGTGGGATGTGTAGCCCTCTGAGTTAGCTTTCCAAAATGTCCAAGATCATCGAAATCGGAGTTCGGAGCTAAGAGTTATAGCCGTTTGAGCGTTGAAAGGTCAGTGACCGGACTCACTGACCGGACGCGTCCGGTCAGTAGTGTTGAGTCCGGTCACAGAGTCCGGTCAGTGCTTTTTGAGTGCTGATTTGAGGTGTATTGATCGGACGCTCGGTAGAGTCCGGTCAGTAGTGACCGGACGCGTCCGGTCACTGAAAAACAGCCCCGAAACCTCTCTGTTTGCGACCGGACTCAGGCATAGGCGCGTCCGGTCATTATGACCTGACGCGTCCGGTCAGTAGAAGGCTGAACGCGCGCGAAAACTAGCCGTTGGGGACGGACGACCGGACTCTAGTGACCGGACGCGTCCGGTCACCCTGTAGTGAGTCCGGTCAGTACGAAAAGTGCCCAGTGAAGGGGGTAACGGCTAGTTGAGCCCTTGGGGCTATAAAAGGAGATGGTGGCCGGCCTTGGCTGGTGCTGAGCACCCTTGGGACTTGGTGTCCATGCTTGGGGAGTGCTTGGGAGCCCTCTAACTCGCTTGTGCTTGCTAGTGTGCGAATCTATTGCGAGTGAGCGATTCTAGTGCGTTGCTTTGAGAGATTGCATCGAGTGGCACTAGGTGTTCGTGTTGCAAGCCGGTGGTGCTTGTTACTCTTGGAGGTTGCCACCTCCTAGACGGCTTGGTGATCGAGTCTCCGTCGTGAAGCCCGCGTGAAGATTGTGCGTGGCTCCGGAGAAGGATTGTGAGGGGTATTGTGCTCACCCCGCGGGAGATCGTGAAGAGCAACTCTAGTAAAAAGGAGACGTGAAGAGCGTCAAGTGGTTCGGCCGGGTCGAGTGCTAGAGCTTGTGGTAAGCACTCCTTGGGGAGAGTGTGACTAGTGTAGTCACCACTAGCAAGAGGACCGGCGATAACCTTGAGCTTGTCTCAACGGGGACTAGCTTGGTGGCAACCAAGTGAACCTCGGGATAAAATCACCGTGTCAACATTGTCTTCATCTTCTCGGTGGTTTGCTATCTCCATTCACTAGCTTGTATTTCCATACTCATACTTGTGCTAGTGTTTAGTTGTTGCTCTTGTGTAGCTATCTAGCTTGTGTAGCTTAATAGTTGCTCTTGTAATTAGTTAGCTTGTGTAGCTTGCTAGTTACCTTCCTTGCTTGTGTAGCATAGAAGTTGATCCCGTGAGTGACTAGTTGACTTGTAGTCTTGCTAGTCACATTGCTTAGTTTGTATAGCTAAGTTGAGCTCACTAATTTGGCTTGTGTAGCCTTGTTATTGAGCATTGCTAGTGAGCTTAGGCTTGGTGCTTTTGCTTAGTGGCATGTGTAGGAGCTCCCCGGTTGATTGAGTACTAGTTGCATAGGTTTGTGTGACCTTGCTTCTAGAATTGGTTAGGTGAGCTCTAGCTAGCCCGACACCTTATTTGCATTGTTTAGGATCTTTTGTAAGGTGTCATAGAGTATAGGTAGAGGGGTGTAGTCTTGGCTAGACCGATAGTTTTAATTCCGCATTTGTTTCGGTTAGCCGACGCGATTAATTTTAGAAAGGACTATTCACCCCCCCTCTAGTCCGCCATCTCGACCCTTCACTTCTTCTGCCTTTCATGGTGAGGGTCATGCTCGCCTTTTCTCCTTGGCTCTATGTGCTCACTCATAGTTGTTGCCCTGAATCAACAAAGATATCCAAGAACAATATTAAGAACCGGGGCTCAAAGTATATCTTATTACATTATATTACTATAACACAATTATTTTATCCGAAGGTTTGCCGTCACCTAGTCCAATATTTGACAAAGGTTTGCAAACACAGCATGGACAAATAATAGCATCACAGAGTATAATGAATAGTTGGTTTGGGATCAAACTGCAGGCAGGATCCTGCACTATCTGGCCATACCGGACACGTTCGGTATGTGCACAGCAGACAACCCTATCTAGGGTTTGAATCCAAACCATCTCCGATTCAATCCAAACTTTGAGCACTACTTCTAGGCATCCAATGCAGCATATTGACCGAAGGAATCTTCAAATGAACTTGAATCCAACAAATCGGACGAGGTCCAGAATTTGAATACCTTAGGGATAGAGAAGAAGATGAGAGACTGAAATCCAAAACTTGGGGCCTTCAAACTTGATGCAAGGCCTCTCCAATCCCTTCTCCTCCTTTACTTTTCCACGGTCGAATCAATGGGGCTCTAGATGAGGTGTTAGGGTCAGTTTTGACTGTTTGAGGGAAAGAGAAAGAAAGAGAGAAGAAATAACACTTGGTTGGTCGGAGCTGTTCCTTTAAGTCACGCGCATATCGGACACGTCCGGTATGTGCTGACTCTGTCCATTTTGACCAGAAACCATATTGTCTCTTTCCATCTCTTTTTCTGACCATTCTTAATCCAAATTAAATACAGACCTTTGATCCAAGTATTTTCAAGCATGCTTGATCCAAAATTTTCAAATTCTTATTCTCTTTTTCCAAAAAGATCATATGAGAGATTTGAACAAAAAGATACATGGTGGCTTATGAACTTGAGAGAGTCATGTCATATGTGATTAGCCAAACATTCAACCGAGGGGAACAATAATCACATTATGACATGACTAGGTCACAAAGACCAAAGAGGATCAAAGATTTTATAAAACTACACCTCCTATGCATGCTAGTAAGGGGTTTTGGAAAGATCTATCCTATCACACACAAATGCACACGCTAGCATATAATAGGGCCTATCATGCACTTTCAATGCACATATTTAAATTCATACCTTTGCCTTGAGCCCACGAGTTCCACTAAGCATAATTATGACATGGTGATGATTTAGTTGACCTTTCTTATCAAATAGCCATGTCCTCACTAAGCGATCAATTTATCATGATGAACTACAACATATACTAGATAAATCTCGTTAGTTAACAAAAGGCACAAAATTGAAATTGAGCTCCCCTAAATTGGTACTTCAAGTATTTGAATTCCTTTCCAAGCACTTTCATTCCATTAAGAATGTGAGAGTCAACTTTCAACTTTGGCTAATACAAAGTAATTTGCCATAGAATAGAGGATGTTAAGTTACATGCATAAATTACTTAAGAAACAAAACATGATAGATCTGAGCTAACAGGTCAAAACATATCATGAATATAAATAGACTCAAATCTCATGTAGACAAAGATGGGCTGCTCACTGTCATACTGGACATGTCCGGTAGGCTCCGGTATGCTTTGTCAGCGCAGAGAAGTTCTCTGTCAGCAGTGCTGGTTTTGGGTCGGAAGTTCCGACAGTCAGCACTTCCGACATGGGTTAGCACTTCCGGCAGAGAATGATTTGGAGTCATTTTGCCATTACTAACTTTTCACATATAAATTAAGTTATGAAATAGTAAGCATGATAGGTGAAAAGTTGGCTATCCTACCAAGTTTAGGTGCACTAAGACATGGTGAAGATGAAGTAATAGAAACGACAAACATAGATTACCAAAGGGTCAATCATATAAGCAATTATGATGAACATAGGTTGATAGGTTGAGTTAGAATCTCAAATTGGTTTGCTCAACCATCCCGAAGGCCTTCATCTCACCATTGGTACCTACATCAACATCCTAAGCACATTTTGCTACCCAACTCTTGTTGGGTCCTACAACATTAGTCAACGAGCTTAGGCACCTAAATGGGCTTAGAGCTAGTATGTGGTGAACACATCACCTTACTAGTGCTAAGTCCCTTTGTGGCCTTCCTAAGCACATTACCATTTGCAAATGTGTTCAGCTTAGGATGCATACCATTTGGGCAATCATAGCTTAGACGCCCCTGTAACACCTCTGGAGTTTATTATGTAATTAACCTGACATGTCATCATCTTTAATCATTAATCATTCTTGCCATGCTTTTGTTTGCCTTTTTCTTGTTTTGCTTTTACCTTTTTCGGAGGTGACTCGTGTAGCGATCTCTGTTTCAAAATCAGAAGTTATTTTCAAATTCTTTCAGACTCAAATTTTGCTTCCTTTTCGGTTTTCAAAAAAAAAATATCTCAAAAACTTTTGAGTTTCACAAAAAGTTTATGTTAGCAAAGTTGTAGATCTCAAAATTTTAAGCAACTTTGGTGTTTTGAGTTTTCTTTGTGCAGTTCTTTTGTTGGGAGTAATTTCTAAATTAAAGCAAGGGGGAGTGGTGACATCTCCGTGCTCGCTCTTTAAAGCAAGGGGGCCCCGGCCGCCGACGGCGCAGCGCCGCCCACGCCAAGCCCGGTCGACCTGCGCCCGTGTCGCGCGCAGCCAGTGCTGGCGCTCGTCTTCCCGGCCCCTACCGCCGCCTCACCCATTCCCTACCCCTCCCTCTCTTTCTCCTACGGCCGCGGACAGCGGGCAGCTGCCGGCCGCCGGCAAGTCGCCGCGCCGCACGCGAGCTCCCCGTCCACACTGAGCCGCCCTACTCTGCCCCCTACCTCCATTAATGTCGCGCAGACGCCCCTCACCCCTCGCCCGGACCCCCTCCCGGCACCGCCCCGCGGCTATAAAAGCCGCCGAGCTCCGCCATTGCCACCACCAGCGCCTCCTCGGCAACCCGAGCCATCGAACCACCCCAGCACCCGCCGAGGCCGCCGCTGCCTTCGCCTTGAGCTTCTCCACCTTCCTGAGCAACCCATTTCACCCCTCCGTCCCTCCCTTCGTCGGCGCAAGCGATTCTTCCTCAACCCCGGCAAACGACCTCGCCGCGGTAAGATGAGAAATTCATCGGCATGAGTGCTTCTCTCTCCCCTCCGACCCCGCCTTTGTTTTTCCTCACCTCGGTGCGCTCCTAACCGCACATCAGTAACCCCCTCTTGGTGGACAGAGCCGCTAGAACACCGCTCGCCGCCGAGAAGCTCCGCCGAGGCGCCGCCACCGTCGAGCTCCCTCCTCCGACCCTTGTTCCGCCTCGCCGACCCTCGCTCCCGACCCGTGGTGAGCACTCGAAGCCCCCCTGGTCTCTGCTTTCCCAGCGCGAAGCTCGAGCCAGGTCTCGAGCGAACACTCGATCACCGTCTCGCTCGAGCCAGGCCTCGAGCGAACACACGTTCACCGTCTCGCTCGAGCCAGGCCTCGAGCGAACACTCGATCACTGTCCCGCTCGAGCCAGGCCTCGAGCGAACACTCGTTCACCGTCTCGCTCGAGCCAGGCCTCGAGCGAACACTCGATCACTGTCCCGCTCGAGCTAGGCCTCGAGCGAACACTCGTTCACCGTCTTGCTTGAGCCAGGCCTCGAGCGAACACTCGATCACTGTCTCGCTCGAGCCAGGCCTCGAGCGAACACACGTTCACTGTCTCGCTCGAGCCAGGTCTTGAACGAACTCACGTTCACCGTCTCGCCCGAGCCTTCAAGCCAGGCCTCGGACGGATAATCGTTTTCCATCTCGCCCGAGCCCTCCGCGTCAGGCCTCAGGCAACGTTGTGTCTTTTCTAGAAGTTGCTTGCGCGATGGAATGTTGTACTCTAGAATCAGTGGAATTGTCCTGTGCCGTATTGTTCATGTCAGCATCCTCATAAGCATACATCATTGCATTCGTATAGGGACCGAAGGAGAAGGCATCAAAGTCGAGGCAGTCGCTGACGAACCTACCCCCGAGGCGACCCCGAGCTCCGACACCTGCACTGCCGACCCCGAGCCTGTCCTTTTTGCTCTTCAAGGCAAGCCCCGGTGCATTTTAACCCTTCCTTGTTTTTATAAATGTTTACTTAAAATACTTTTGAGTTAAACTACTGCATTAGGTTATAGGAGTTGTGTGATGACCTATTACCTGCACTGTCTACCTCCACCAGAAAACCCACCTGCCCTGTTTTAAAAAAAACTAATTGCAAAATACTTAGTGATGCTATACAATAGATTTGCTATAAAATGCCAATTTCAAAAGTGTGATCACTTAAAGAATATTTATGGGAATTTGGTTTTACTCCCCGACTATTGGCTAAGTATCTGATCCGTACCTAGTCAACAGCGAGGAGAGGTTGTCCTAGAGTACGGTGCCGTCATGTTGTAGTCCGGGACTCAACAGTTGACACCGACCGGGACAGGGTTGAAAAACTGACAGGACTGTTACACTTGGGTGAGATATAACCAAGGTACGGTTCCTGGCAGAATAATTAGGGACCATCCATATGGGGGCCTGCGGGTCAAGACTTGCAACTATTCACATACTTCGGAAAGCTCTGGCTCTGAGGACTCCTTTATTGGGACCGACAACCGCGCACTGGGAGTGGAGAGATGGCGGAAGTAGCTTGTACCCACGTGGTCGTCGTACCTGGATATGAGTGGTGTACTGTACTTCCGGGTGGCGTAGGACCAGTCCAATCTTGGAGGAATCGTGGTAGACGAGTTGGTATATGCAAGCTTAGGTGCTACATATGCAGTGTGGATAGGGATCCTTAGCTGAGTATTATTTATCCGGATTAACGTTGCTCCTCGGTTATGGAGACTTGGTCACTGACTGTCAACGGAGAGTGGTTCTCAACTAGGTATGTTTTGAAAGGTAAAATGAATCATGAACATTGAAGAATTGAGAAATACTTGAATCTTTCCAAAATAGAAACAAGGTTTACAAAATGCTCTTTCTGCAAAATACTTGATCTTGCTTAAGCATTACCTTGACTACCCTAAGCCTCTCATCCCTGAGTCTTCTTCCTTTTCTTTAGTCGGGTAAGTCTTGTTGAGTACCCCAGTACTCAGGGTTTGTTACCCATGCTGCAGGTATGACTGAGTCCCCGATGTGTCTTGCACCCTGCTGCATGACCATCGTCCAGGAAGAGGCCGATGAGGCCGAAGAATAATTGTGCACCCTCGGGCTGGGTGATTACAAGTATCTTTATTTTGTTGTACTCCGCTACGTTGCCTATTTCTATTATCCGAACTTGGTTTGTAATAACTGCACCTTAATCTTATTTGGAACCTCGGTTTGTAAAACTAATGTTATTTAAGTCTTCCGCTCTGTATTCCGATGTTATTTGTAAAAGCATCTAGTGCTGCAACCGAAAGGTGATATGATCCTGCGGACGATGGGCACTGAAGCGGCCCAGTGATGAATAGTCTTGGTCACATGGAACATAGGATCGGCTGTCAGAGGCTGACAGGGACCTGTGGGCCTTGGGATTAGGACCGTTCTGCCACAGAGTGGTATCGGAGCATCTCACTATAACGTTGCAGTGTTCTTTTGAAAACTTCAAAAGATCTTTGAGTCCAAACAAACTAAACTTGACTATTTTGAGTCCAAATTGCTTCTCTCATCTTGTCTTATATATGGCAACACTAGCTAGCGAGACAACATGTTTTAAGCCCTATGTACCTTATTTATTTATTGCATTGCCTTGTTCCGTAGGAACGATTCATGCATCATGTCATATTCACTTAAGTTAACATAATAACTTCCTCTCTAAGTTCGTTGGGATAGTATGCCTTTACCTTTTCTTGCTAGCCTTTTTCTCCTCATCCATCTTATCTTATCCAGACATGGCTCGAATCAAGCTGACTGCTCGCAAGTCGACTGGACCCAATGGTGTGCCACGCCACCAGCTGGCACCACGCATTGGAGAAGAGACTGGCGAAGCCTCCAACGGTCGTCGCTTTCCCCGCCGCACCCGCAAAAACCTAAAGGAGGAGATCAAGAATCTGAAGGCTGAGCTGGAGAACTTGGAGCATGACTTCTACCACTCACGTCTAGAGCTCTATGAGACACGAGCCTCCCTGGAGCAGTCCAACCGGAACATGATTCGCGCTATCCAGCAGCGCGATGCCACTTGGATTCACGAGGACGTCACCAGAGCCGAGCTCCATGGGCTGCGGCAGTACACGACTCAGATTGAACAGTTCAATGATATGCTTCATGAGGAGGTACACCAGCTGTATGACCAACTCCACCCCATGGTTTCCCCGGTTGTTGAGGATCCTGAGGACGGAATAGTGGAAGAGCCGGACATGGAGCAAGGGCCAGGCGTGGACGAGGAGATTGAACCTACCAAGGACATCCACACTGAAGACGAGGACGAGGAGGTTGAGCCTGAGCTCATCCTCGAGGAAGACGATGACGATGACATGATCCTCATCAATGAGGATTAGACTCGTTGTTAGAAGATGGAGATCCCTTGTGTCTGTACCACCTGCTTACCTAAACCCTTAGTCTAGGTTTGGGGGCGCTAGTCTGTCTTTTGCTAAGTCGGGTCTGTATCTTTCTTTTCGTACCTTTTCCCCTTATCAGTCTGTTGTTATCTGTCAGTCATCTTTGTCAATCAGCTACCTTTGTATCAGTGAAGCTTTTCAGTCAGTTGCTTTCAGAACTCAATCTATGAATGCTAAGTTCAAAGTTGCTTAACAGATGCCTGTGAACACTCGCACTGGAGCTGGAGGTTCTGAGGATGCCAACCTTCCAAACCCTCCACCTGTACCTGCTACACTAGCAGATGCCATCGCAGCCTTGGCAGCCGCTGCTAACCTGATGGCTCAAAACCAGGGGCAGCAGAACAATGGCCACCGTGGTCGCCGCAACCTCAACAATGAGACCACATATGTGGATTTCACCGAAACCCGTCCACCAGTCTTTACGAAGGCTGATGAACCCCTCAAAGCTGATGATTGGCTCCGCACCATGGAACAGAAGTTCGGTCTCCTCCACTGCACCGACACCCAGAAGCCCCGGTTCGCTTCCCAGCAGCTTCGTGGTCCAGCAAGCGCTTGGTATGCCAACCTGTTGGCTGCCCAGCCAGAAGGCCACCAGTTGACCTGGGAGGAGTTCCGCGCAGCTTTCCGAGCACACCACATCCCTTCAGGAGTGATGAAGATGAAGCTTGATCAGTTCCTGGCACTACAGCAGAAGGACTCCACAGTGATGCAGTACGTGGGTCAGTTCAATCACCTTAGCCAGTATGCCTCGGAGTACGTCAACACGGACGAGAAGAAGAGGGACTGTTTCCTTAGGGGACTGCACCCTAAGATCCGCAGAAGTATGTCCAATAACCTGACCGGTTCGTATCATGATGTCGTTGACCGGGCTGTAGCTTTTGAGGAGAGTAATCGCCAGTACCAAAAGGAAAAGAAGAAGAAGAAAGCAGGATCTAGCAGTTTCTCTGGCAGTCACAAGCGCCAGAGGGTCATTTATCATCCTAGCCACCACCAAAATCGTCCACCTTACCCCCATCAGCAAGTGGTCGTCCGTACCGCGGCCACCACCCACAACGCCAACCAGCAAAGTGCCACGCAGCCGAACGCCCTAGGTGTTCGTATCACCACCCCACAAACCGCCTACAACCATCTCTGCTACAACTACGGCCAACTTGGCCACTGGTCTCGTGAGTGCCCAAAGCCCAAGAGGTATGCTCAGAATGCTCAGAAGGGTCCTGGAGGACCTCAGCAGCAGCAGCACCGTGTCCAGCAGCAGCATGTTCAGAAAGGCAAGGTTGTCAAGAAGCACGGGCAAGTCTACTACACCGCTGTCAGCGACATCCCAGAAGGGGAGCCCGTCATGATCGGTAGGTTTCCCGTTGCTAGTTATCCCGCAGTCGTGTTGTTTGATTCTGGTGCATCGCATTCCTTCATCGGTCGCACTTTTGTCATTAAGCATGGGATATCAATTGGGGAAATGAAAGAAAATTTCTGCATATTTTCGCCCGGAGAGCGTATAAGTACTAAGGAGGTGGTTCGCAATATACCAGTAATGTTGGGGGAACATGTATTTCCTACCACCATGATAGTGCTACGTGATCAGGAAATAGATGTCATTTTAGGCATGAATTGGATGTGCCAGTATAAAGCCATGATCGACATCCTGAATAGAGTTGTGAGAGTGGACATTCCTAACAGTACCTCCAAACTCCTTCTCCAACTCCCAATACCTCCAAAACCAGCAGCCACGCAGTTGAATACCACCTATGTTCAAGAAACCAGAGACATCCCCGTGGTCTGTAAATTCCCTGATGTTTTTCAAGAGGACTTACCTGGTCTGCCTCCTGACCGTGATATTGAGTTTGCCATAGAGCTAAAGCCCGGGACTGCTCCTATATCCCGCAGAGCTTATCGAATGCCTCCCAGAGAGTTGGCAGAGTTAAAAATCCAGTTACAAGAATTACTGGATAAGGGCTTCATTCGCCCAAGTTCATCTCCTTGGGGCTGTCCTGCAATCTTTGTAAAGAAGAAAGACAAGAGTCTTAGGTTATGCATTGATTATCGCCCACTCAACGAAGTCACCATCAAAAATAAATATCTCTTGCCTCGAATTGACCTTCTTTTTGATCAGCTAGCTGGAGCCAGAGTATTTTCCAAGATTGACCTCAGATCTGGCTACCACCAAATAAAAATACGTCCTGAGGACATTCCTAAAACAGCTTTCACTACTAGATACGGCCTATATGAGTACTTGGTCATGTCCTTCGGTTTGACCAATGCCCCTGCCCACTTCATGTACCTCATGAACTCTGTATTCATGCCAGAGCTTGATAAATTTGTGGTCGTGTTCATTGATGACATTCTTGTTTACTCAAAAACCCCTGAAGAACATGCTGAACACCTTCGTATCGTTCTATCCCGCCTCAGAGATCATCAACTTTATGCCAAGTTCAGTAAATGTGAGTTCTGGTTGGACCAGATACAGTTCCTTGGTCATGTCCTATCCGCTGAAGGTGTGTCAGTCGACCCTGGAAAAGTGGCAGACATTCTGGATTGGAAGCCACCTACCACCGTTCACGGAGTCCGCAGCTTCATGGGAATGGCTGGATATTATCGCCGTTTCATCCCAGATTTCTCCAGAATCGCCAAGCCTATCACCGAGTTATTAAAGAATTCTGTGAAGTTTGTCTGGTCACCAGCTTGTGAGCGGGCCTTTCAAACATTGAAGAAACTATTAACCACGTCACCAGTGCTAGCCCAGTCGAACATCGAAAAGCCCTTTGATGTCTACTGTGATGCATCTGGTACTGGTTTGGGCTGTGTTTTGATGCAAGGAGGTCGAGTGATCGCTTATGCCTCGCGGCAGCTTAAGCGACATGAGGAGAATTATCCAACCCATGATCTTGAGTTAGCAGTAGTGGTGCATGCCTTAAAGATCTGGCGTCATTATTTGTTGGGCAGTACCTGTAATGTGTACACAGATCACAAAAGCCTGAAGTATATCTTCACTCAAGAAGAACTGAATATGAGACAGAGAAGATGGCTTGAATTAATTAAAGATTATGATCTTGAAGTACATTACCATCCGGGTAAGGCGAATGTGGTCGCCGATGTACTCAGTCGCAAGTCATACTACAACTGTCTGATGATGAAACCCTATGATTCTTCCCTGTGTTATGATCTAGAAAGGATGGGTATTGAAATGGTTCCACAAGGAACTCTGAATAATATCAGGATAGAAACCCCTATCAGGGAACAAATCATCACTGCACAGAAAGATAACCCTGGAATCAAGCACATCGTCGAAAGGGTCCGAGCCGGAAAAGCTGATTGTTTTAGGATTGATGATGTAGGAGTGGTTTGGTTCAAGAACCGGCTGGTAGTTCCCAAAGTGCCTGAGTTGAGACAGTTAATTCTTGATGAAGCACACTTGACCAGATTCTCCATCCACCCCGGCAGCAACAAGATGTACCAGGACTTAAGGCAAAGATTCTGGTGGACAAAGATGAAGATTGAGATCGCCCGGTATGTTGCTCAATGTGATACTTGCCAAAAAGTCAAAGCCGTGCACATGAAGCCCGGAGGAGAGTTGCAACCTTTATTGGTACCAGCTTGGAAATGGGACGATATCAGTATGGATTTTATCAATGGGCTACCCAAGACACCAAAAGGTTTTGATTCCATCTGGGTGATCATGGATCGTCTCACTAAGCAAGCTCATTTCCTGCCAGTCAAGACCAGTTACACCGTCCCCACTTACACCACTTTGTACAAGAACAACATAGTAAAACTCCATGGCATACCCAAGACCATTATCTTTGATCGTGGTACCTAGTTTGTCGCAAAGTTCTGGAAAGCGTTCCATATCTCCCTTGGAACCAAGCTCCTGCATAGCACAGCATATCATCCACAAACGGATGGACAAACCGAGCGAGTCAACCAAGTGTTAGAGGACATGTTGAGAGCCTGCGTGCTCACCTTTGCAGATACTTGGGACGACTGTTTGGCCTTGGCAGAATTCTCGTATAATAACAGTTATAAAGAAAGCATCAAAATGGCACCCTTTGAAGCAATGTACGGTCGCCGTTGTCGTACACCTCTCAATTGGTCGGAACCTGGAGAAAGGGAATTCTTTGGAGTTGACCTAGTAAAAGATATGGAAGAAAAAGTCAAGCAGATACAAGAGAATATGAAGATTGCGCAATCTCGACAGAAGAGCTATGCTGACAAGAGACGTCGACCTCTGAAGTTCCAGATTGGGGATTATGTGTATTTGAAGGTCTCGCCCACCAAGGGAGTTACTCGTTTTGGAGTCAAGGGGAAGTTAGCACCCAGTTATGTTGGTCCATTTAAGATTCTGGAATGTTGTGGCAAGGTAGCATACAAGCTGAGGTTGCCTGACCATCTTTCTGCAGTCCACAATGTGTTTCACATCTCCCAACTCAAGAAGTGTCTCCGAGTACCCGAACACATGGTGGAAGTTGAAGGTGTTGAGTTAGAACCCGATCTGTCATACTCCGAGTATCCAGTTCGCGTGTTGGATTACAAGGACCGTGTTACCCGGAGGACTACCACAAGATGGTACAAGATCCAGTGGAACCAACACTCTGAAGAAGAAGCCACTTGGGAATCCGAAGACTTCTTAGCAAAGAACTATCCCGACTTTCTCGATACTCTGTAGATGTAAGGTTTTGCCTTTGTCCTTCTTAGGACGCAGAATCTCGGGGCGAGATTTCTTTTAGGGGGGAAGGCTGTAACATCTCTGGTGTTTATTATGTAATTAACCTGACATGTCATCATCTTTAATCATTAATCATTCTTGCCATGTTTTTGTTTGCCTTTTTCTTGTTTTGCTTTTACCTTTTTCGGAGGTGACTCGTGTAGCGATCTCTATTTCAAAATCAGAAGTTATTTTCAAATTCTTTCAGACTCAAATTTTGCTTCCTTTTTGGTTTTCAAAAAAAAAATTATCTCAAAAACTTTTGAGTTTCAGAAAAAGTTTATGTTAGCAAAGTTGTAGATCTCAAAATTTTAAGCAACTTTGGTGTTTTGAGTTTTCTTTGTGCAGTTCTTTTGTTGGGAGTAATTTCTAAATTAAAGCAAGGGGGAGTGGTGACATCTCCGTGCTCGCTCTTTAAAGCAAGGGGGCCCCGGCCGCCGACGGCGCAGCGCCGCCCACGCCGAGCCCGGTCGACCCGCACCCGTGTCGCGCGCAGCCAGCGCTGGCGCTCGTCTTCCTTGCCCCTACCGCCGCCTCGCCCATTCCCTACCCCTCCCTCTCTTTCTCCTACGGCCGCGGACAGCGGGCAGCTGCCGGCCGCCGGCAAGCCGCCACGCCGCACGCGAGCTCCCCGTCCACACCGAGCCGCCCTACTCTGCCCCCTACCTCCGTTAATGTTCGCGCAGACGCCCCTCACCCCTCGCCCGGACCCCCTCCCGGCACCGCCCCGCGGCTATAAAAGCCGCCGAGCTCCGCCATTGCCACCACCAGCGCCTCCTCGGCAACCCGAGCCATCGAACCACCCCAGCACCCACTGAGGCCGCCGCCGCCTTCGCCTTGAGCTTCTCCACCTTCCTGAGCAACCAATTTCACCCCTCCATCCCTCCCTTCGCCGGCGCAAGCGATTCTTCCTCAACCCCAGCAAACGACCTCGCCGCGGTAAGATGAGAAATTCGTCGACATGAGTGCTTCTCTCTCCCCTCTGACCCCACCTTTGTTTTTCCTCACCTCGGTGCGCTCCTAACCGCACATCAGTAACCCCCTCTTGGTGGACAGAGCCGCCGAAACGCCGCTCGCCGCCGAGAAGCTCCGCCGAGGCGCCGCCACCGTCGAGCTCCCTCCTTCGACCCTTGTTCCGCCTCGCCGACCCTCGCTCCCGACCCGTGGTGAGCACTCGAAGCCCCCCTGGTCTCTGCTTTCCTAGCGCGAAGCTCGAGCCAGGTCTCGAGCGAACACTTGATCACCGTCTCGCTCGAGCCAGGCCTCGAGCGAACACACGTTCACCGTCTCGCTCGAGCCAGGCCTCGAGCGAACACTCAATCACTATCCCGCTCGAGCCAGGCCTTTAGCGAACACTCGTTCACCGTCTCGCTCGAGCCAGGCCTCGAGCGAACACTCGATCACTGTCCCGCTCGAGCCAGGCCTCGAGCGAACACTCGTTCACCATCTTGCTTGAGCCAGGCCTCGAGCGAACACTCGATCACTGTCTCGCTCGAGCCAGGCCTCGAGCGAACACACGTTCACTGTCTCGCTCGAGCCAGGTCTCGAACGAACTCACGTTCACCGTCTCGCCCGAGCCTTCAAGCCAGGCCTCAGACGGATGATCATTTTCCGTCTCGCCCGAGCCCTCCGTGTCAGGCCTCAGGCAACGTTGTGTCTTTTCTAGAAGTTGCTTGTGCGATGGAATGTTGTACTCTAGAATCAGTGGAATTGTCCTGTGCCGTATTGTTCATGTCAGCATCCTCATAAGCATACATCATTGCATTCGTATAGGGACCGAAGGAGAAGGCATCAAAGTCGAGGCAGTCGCTGATGAACCTACCCCCGAGGCGACCCCGAGCTCCGACACCTGCACTGCGGACCCCGAGCCTGTCCTTTTTGCTCTTCAAGGCAAGCCCCGGTGCATTTTAACCCTTCCTTATTTTTATAAATGTTTACTTAAAATACTTTTGAGTTAAACTACTGCATTAGGTTATAGGAGTTGTGTGATGACCTATTACCTGCACTGTCTACCTCCACCAGAAAACCCACCTGCCCTGTTTAAAAAAAACTAATTGCAAAATGCTTAGTGATGCTATACAATAGATTTGCTATAAAATGCCAATTTCAAAAGTGTGATCACTTAAAGAATATTTATGGGAATTTGGTTTTACTCCCCGACTATTGGCTAAGTATCTGATCCGTACCTAGTCAACAACGAGGAGAGATTGTCCTAGCGTACGATGCCGTCATGTTGTAGTCCGGGACTCAACAGTTGACACCGACTGGGACAGGGTTGAAAAACTGACAGGACTGTTACGCTTGGGTGAGATATAACCAAGGTACGGTTCCTGGCAGAAAAATTAGGGACCATCCGTATGGGGGCCTGCTGGTCAAGACTTGCAACTATTCACATACTTCGGAAAGCTCTGGCTTCGAGGACTCCTTTATTGGGACCGACAACCGCGCACTGGGAGTGGAGAGATGGCGGAAGTAGCTTGTACCCACGTGGTCGTCGTACCTGGATATGAGTGGTGTACTGTACTTCCGGGTGGCGTAGGACCGGTCCAATCTTGGAGGAATCGTGGTAGACGAGTTGGTATATGCAAGCTTAGGTGCTACATATGCAGTGTGGATAGGGATCCTCAGCTGAGTATTATTTATCCGGATTAACGTTGCTCCTCGGTTATGGAGACTTGGTCACTGACTGTCAACGGAGAGTGGTTCTCAACTAGGTATGTTTTGAAAGGTAAAATGAATCATGAAAAATGAAGAATTGAGAAATACTTGAATCTTTCCAAAATAGAAACAAGGTTTACAAAATGCTCTTTCTGCAAAATACTTGATCTTGCTTAAGCCTTACCTTGACTACCCTAAGCCTCTCATCCCTGAGTCTTCTTCCTTTTCTTTTGTCGGGTAAGTCTTGTTGAGTACCCTAGTACTCAGGGTTTGTTACCCATGCTGCAGGTATGACTGAGTCCCCGATGTGTCTTGCACCCTGCTGCATGACCATCGTCCAGGAAGAGGCCGATGAGGCCGAAGAATAATTGTGCACCCTCGGGCTGGGTGATTACAAGTATCTTTATTTTGTTGTACTCCGCTACATTGCCTATTTCTATTATCCGAACTTGGTTTGTAATAACTGCACCTTAATCTTATTTGGAACCTCGGTTTGTAAAACTAATGTTATTTAAGTCTTCCGCTCTGTATTCCGATGTTATTTGTAAAAGCATCTAGTGCTGCAACCGAAAGGTGAGATGATCCTGCGGACGATGGGCACTGAAGCGGCCCAGTGACAAGCAGTCTTGGTCACATGGAACATAGGATCGGCTGTCAGAGGCTGACAGGGACCTGTGGGCCTTGGGATTAGGACCGTTCTGCCACAGAGTGGTATCGGAGCATCTCACTATAACGTTGCAGTGTTCTTTCGAAAACTTCAAAAGATCTTTGAGTCCAAACAAACTAAACTTGACTATTTTGAGTCCAAATTGCTTCTCTCATCTTGTCTTATATATGGCAACACTAGCTAGCGAGACAACATGTTTTAAGCCCTATGTACCTTATTTATTTATTGCATTGCCTTGTTCCGTAGGAACGATTCATGCATCATGTCATATTCACTTAAGTTAACATAATAACTTCCTCTCTAAGTTCGTTGGGATAGTATGCCTTTACCTTTTCTTGCTAGCCTTTTTCTCCTCATCCATCTTATCTTATCCAGACATGGCTCGAATCAAGCTGACTGCTCGCAAGTCGACTGGACCCAATGGTGTGCCACGCCACCAGCTGGCACCATGCATTGGAGAAGAGACTGGCGAAGCCTCCAACGGTCGTCGCTTTCCCCGCCGCACCCGCAAAAACCTAAAGGAGGAGATCAAGAATCTGAAGGCTGAGCTGGAGAACTTGGAGCATGACTTCTACCACTCACGTCTGGAGCTCTATGAGACACGAGCCTCCCTGGAGCAGTCCAACCGGAACGTGATTCGCGCTATCCAGCAGCGCGATGCCACTTGGATTACAAGTATCTTTATTTTGTTGTACTCCGCTACGTTGCCTATTTCTATTATCCGAACTTGGTTTGTAATAACTGCACCTTAATCTTATTTGGAACCTCGGTTTGTAAAACTAATGTTATTTAAGTCTTCCGCTCTGTATTCCAATGTTATTTGTAAAAGCATCTAGTGCTGCAACCGAAAGGTGAGATGATCCTGCGGACGATGGGCACTGATGCAGCCCAGTGACGAACAGTCTTGGTCACATGGAACATAGGATTGGCTGTCAGAGGCTGACAGGGACCTGTGGGCCTTGGGATTAGGACCGTTCTGCCACAGCCCCTTTCTCCTACAAGCATAGCAAATACGCCCATTGTTTGCTTTTTGCTTGTCTTGCTTGTTTGGGCATTGATTGACCAAGTGACCTTCTTGATTGAACCCATAGCATTTTCTTGTAGCTACTAAAACCCTCTTTCTTGAATTTTGGACTAGGGTGCATCTCTTGCTTGAATGACATGAAGTGTGACACTTCACATCACCTTTTGGAGCATCTTTCTTCACTTGATTTGCCACCTTGGTGGCTGCCCTCTTCTCAGTCGCCTCACATTTGTCGGCCCAAGTCTTGTGTGGACACATGGCACTTGCATGACCATATGTCCCACAACCATAGCAAATCCTTTTCTTGCTTTTCTTGCTCTTGGTTGCATTCTCTTTGAATGGTATGAGATTATTTTGTTGGACTTTGGAGGAAGCAAGGTTTGAACCCTTCTCAAGCTTCGTCACCATGTAATCACGGTTATCTTGAGAAGGTTGTGCTTTCTCCTCATCCTTCAACCTAATCACATCCTTCTTTAGACTTCCCACTTCTTTAATGAGCATAGTATTTTCTTTAAGAGTTTGCTCAATCAAAGATTGACTTGCTTGAGAAGCACACTCATTAGCACAAATATTATATAATTGAGATGGTGCACTAGTGAGTGTACTTGTGTGAGGTTGAGAAGATTTTACCATTGCAATCACAACCTCATGTGCTATCTCAAGCATGACATTTGATTCTACTAGCTTCTCATGTGAGCACTTGAGATGGGAGAAGTCCTCTTGTAGGAACTTGTGCTCAAATGAGAGATCACTCAATCTTGCCTTGAGCTTCTTGCCTTGAGCTTGTAGTTTTCCTTCTCTAGCCTTTCCACATTAGATAGAGAGTTAGTAGCTAAAGCATGCTCAATTGATAATTTTTCATACCTTTCTTCTAATGCTTTTAGCTCTTCTAATTTGGAGATGAGGAACTTTTCTTGATTTTGAAGGGATTGCTCTTGTTCCTCCACCTCCTTCTCTAGCTCATCATTTTTCTTCAACACTTTGACAAATAGGAGCTTGTCTTCATACTTGAGATAATCAAGAGAGTCATCATCTTCATCACTCTCTACTTGATTATCTCTTGATGCCTTCTCCTTGATTTCACCAAGAATCTTCTCTTGATCTTTCTTGATTGCTTTCTTCTTGTTCTTCTTGACCATGAGACTCAAGTGATGAGTGTCATGAGCTACTGAGGTTGACTCATCACTTGGTCACCACCGGGAAAGGGAGTAGCTGTTGTCTGCCTCTAGGTTCCTGTCTGTTGGGCAAATACCAGACACGTCCGGTATGTGTAGACAGGCTCCAGAGCAGCAGCAGCCTGCGCCTCTTGATCTGGTGCATCTTCCTCGAGGCTTCTTGAGGCTTCTTCACATGATGATGATTCAATGGACTTCATTTCCAATAAATCACAATCATGTGCTTCATCACATTTGGACTTTCCATATAGGTTGGCAAGTCTAGTCCAAATCACATGAGAACTCTCCGGTGGAGATTCTCCATTGTAGATAGCCTCCTCAAGAACCTCTGCACTCAATGAGTTTAACAAGATTAAACACGCATGAGCATTGAGTTGCACACATATCTCTTCCTCTTTTGTCAAGTTCTTATAGTTGCTTCAATCAACTATAGAGAGAGATATGCTCGCATCCACAATATGCTCAACAATGGGGCTAATAGCCCGAAATGCATTGAGTACATAAGATGACCAAGTTAGAAAGTTTGAACCATCATTTTGGAGAAGCACCATGTTCGTCTCCATAGGTGAATCCATCCGTTCTCACAAGCGGTGAAGCTCAAACATGAGTCCAAGCTCTGATACCAATTGAAAGGACCGAAAGGACCTAAGATGCCGCCTAGAGGGGGTGAATAGGCATTTCTAAAAAATTAACACCTTAAATGCGGAAGCGATTAGTATGTGAGCTTCCAATTTCTTGGAAGCTCCCAATCAGAGTAAAACAACCCCTCAAGAGACAAACACACAGTATAAGAAAGATATACAATAAATACAAAGTCAATTCCCTGCGCCACAAATGGTTAGAACAATCTATAACAGATCTGCGCAGGAAGGTAATACCGGACACGTCCGGTAAACGTTAACCCTAAACCCTCAGGCAATACCGGACACGTTCGGTATTTGCGATTTCAGCTCCAGTCTCCAAATCGACTCCGGTTTCTTCTCAATTTTGTCACACCCTGCAGAGTTACAATATATATGCACAACACACAGAACCTGCAGGGAGAGCTCAATCCACACAAATATCAAAAGTAATAAAGAGAGAAGACACTGTATTTGTTTTACCAAAGTTTGGCACCCCCTCGGGTCCTACTCTCTGTTGAGCCGGCTGCGAGCTACCACAAAGGTACTCTAGAGGACACCACCGGTCACTCTAGCCACGGTCTATTTCACCCGCAATGCTCCTTCCACTAGTTGATATCTTTTTAGGAGAGATCGAACCTTCACAAACTTCTGAGGCACTCCACAAAGCTCTTGGGTGCTCAACAGTGATGCCTAGCCATCTAGGACCGTGGAGTCCAAGAGTAACGAATGCGCACAACAAGATCGATGATTCGCACAAGTGCTCAATGTGGCTTGCTCTCTAATTTTGAATCTCTCTCAACCCACAAATGGATTTGGCAATTAGAAGTCAATCACTCACTAAGAGAGGGTTGGGAAGTGTTTTGGAAGCTCTAGAATGGGTGTAGAAGTCAGCAGAACCAGCAGCCTTCAAATGAGAAGGCTTGGGGGTATATATAGCCCCACCCACGAAATTAGCCGTTTTCTAGCCATTGGTATGAAAACATGAAGGTCGGAACTTCCGGTCTAGATCTCGGAACTTTCGATGTTCACTAAAAACACTGTTCATAGAGGTATAACAACTACTTTTCAGTCAGTGTCAGAACTAGTGTCGGAACTTCTGGCATGTCGGAACTTCCGGGATTTAACCGGAACTTCCGACGAGCTTGCGGCAGGGAGGCTGAGTAGGTCGAGATCCCACTGTCGGAACTCATGTCGGAACTTCTGACACTAACAGTGTCGAAACTCGTGTCAGAACTTCCAACGCTGGGAATGTCGGAACTCGGGTCGGAACTTCCGACGCTGGGAGAACAGCAAAGCTTTTACTCGTTGAAAATCCCAGTGTCGAAACTTCCGACTTTAGGGTCGGAACTTCCGACGCTGGAAGTTGACAGCAACCTCTCCAAGTGTTCGTGAAGTGATTTTGTGTCTCTCTTTTGATTTTATTTTTATACTTGAGCACTTATGGAGAATCATCTACTATATGTTGCATCCCTCTTAATAGTATGGCTTTCCTAATCACTCAAGATGAATTGAAAAACAAGTTTTAAACCTCTTGATTTGATCTTTATCGAACCGAAGCCGCTTCTCTTTCACCTTCTTCATTTAGAGGAATGCTTGTCATGATTAGAAGTAGATGTCCCTCGAGCATGACCAACTTGAGCATGTGACTTGGCTCCATACAAGTGATATGATGAAATCCCAAATGTGTCAAGTCACTTTAATCAATATTGTTGCTAGGAATGTCGATTCTCCACTCAATGTAATCTTCAAGCTTGATTGATCTTTTGACTGAATGCAAGTACTTTCTTCTTCACCCTAGCTAGGTTCTTCGGTCGCCAAGTCGTCGCTTGCCCTTCACCCTTGCTTAGTACCTCGAAGACTCTTTCCTTGCTATCTTCATCATCTTCAAGTCATTCAACCACACTTTGCTTTGAATCCTTTGTTAGCACACATATGAATCATGATTATCCCACAATAGAGTAGCCTTTTCATCAATGTCATTTTCATTGTTGAATTGTGCTTGTGACACGAATATCATACAACAATCCATTATTTTGGCTTTGCATTTCATTTCAAACATATTGTGAGATAAGCTTTTTCCCGTGACACACTTAGCAAACATATTAGACCTTCAATCAATGTTATCATCAAATCATCCAAAACATACTTAAGCGCAGCATGCACTTTCAGCGGTGGAATTCCGGGTCTACCTTAATTCTTTCTAGATAACCCCTTGTAGAAATACATATTCACCAAAACTTATGAATTTTGTTACTTTAATCCCTAGTTCTTCATTGGTGATTCATGTTATGCCCTTTTCGAGTCTGTGTTGATAGTTTAAAATGGTTGTTAACTATCATCAACACTTAGTATATTGTGATAATCAAACAATGCTAGCTCAAGTTATGAATACTAAGAATAATTCCAAGTCCATCAAACATATTAAGCAGAGGTTTAAAACTGTAATCAAAATGAGAAACTCCGGAGTAATAATTGTGAACTTTGTACAATCTGAAAATCTGGTAGGCCCTTTTACAAAGGGACTATCACGAAATGAGATTTCTATGATGTCCAAGAACATGGGTATGAGGCCCATTTAAGTATGTTACATCTCAATAGTAACCTATCATATATGATTAGAGATCCCGTGAAGTAGGTAATAGGAAAAACAAGTTGAGGGTGTAACTCAAAGAGTACACTTACACAAATAAAATGTACCTATGTCCATATAACAACTATAGTACTCTCTACTGCTTGTAAGGTTGGCATGAAGCCTTAATGCTTTCTGTTGAAAAGATATCAGTCAACGAGATATTCTTGGAGGGAAACACCTATGTGAGCCTAACTATTAGGTCGCAGTTCTTGAGATTGGTGATCCCTTTAAAAGCTCACTGCAAGATACAAGAGCTGACCTTTAACGCTTCGGTTAGGCGAGATTACATTGGCGGCCTAGTATGAGCTGTGACTTCAGATGAAGTCTGAATGCATTAAAGTTGTGACTTCAAGGTCTAGTTCATTCTCTGGCCGTATGAAGATGAATCTTGTTGCTCTAGGCGTAAGTTCAACCCGCACGAAACTTATGCTTAAACACTAGTATAGTAACAATATTACAACACACTGATCCTTCGATCTGACCTTCATTTCTTATTTTGGCATTAGTGGGGTATTGCTGAAAAAATGGTCCATGGAGAGACCCATTTACAAAATGTCAAAGCAATAAATGCATGAAAAACAATAATCCCACATCGATCGCACAAGTTGGGGCAAACCGATTTAATAGTAGGACCATTCTGTTTGTTGAATGGTGCAACAAAGAAGAGAATAGGGGAGGACGGTTTACATAACACGTGCATGCGCGTATTCGCGTTTTTTTCGCATGAAGAAACGAGTGACTTTCAAGGCAGCAAGCAACCAAGTCAACGTTGTGTAAATCTTTTTGTTATTTGCGCTTATCTTTTGGCAATAGTCATTAGACAATTTAAAGTTGAGTGTCTTCATGCTAGATTCCTGTAGCGTGCTATGCATTTAATGTTGGGCTTATCACCTCCTCTAAATATGGTTGATTTTTTTTAATAATTAGTCTAAGAAGGGTGATAGCGTGCATAATTCTCTGTTATTAACGGCGGTATCGGTTGTTTCTGGACGATTTGGTTATCACGGAATGAAGTGATTTTTGATAAATGCACACCGAAATCTTTCTTGCAGGTGTTTTTCAAAGGAACGCATTGGCTTCGTCAATGGGCGGTACTGCAACGGCGTGAGGATTCTCAGGACCAGCTGTCACAAGTTGTCCAGAGACGACGGCACTACAATTCTTTAGTTCCAATGGCTGGCTGTCTTTTAGGTTTATCGTTTCTTCTCAAGAGTTTCTGCTTGTGTCGTGTGTTTGGAGTTTCTGTTCAGACGTTTGTTCGTGACTGTTTTAAGTTCGTGAATTTTGTAATATGTAGTCTGATTCTACCTTCTGGTAGATGGAGCTGGATAGCTTTTATCCTTTATCTAAAAAAAACAGTCATTAGACAATTTAACTATGCAATCAACGTGTGACATTCAACGCAGCAAGCAACCAAGTCAAAGTTGTGTAAATCTTTTTGTTACCTGCGCTTATCTCTTGGCAACAGTCATTAGACAATTTAACTATGCAATCAATGTCATTATCTCTGTTAATTGTGTGGCTTACTGTTTTCATTGGTGCATCATTTGTGGGAACATTATTGTGGAGGAAACGGCTAGCAGAGGGCTCAAATCTCCTCAAAGAAGTCCTGGAGACGTCCAGGGAAAAGGGATAGAGAAAAATATCCACGACACATTTTCCACTTCTTTTGGTGATTTATGTTGTGATTCTGAGCTGTCAGATCTCGCCGACTCTTCTTCTCGGCATGCACCGAGGAGGATAGTGAGAGGTATCTCCGAGCCCTTGCCGTCATGAAACTCACACGAAGAGCGGAAATAAGGTTTTTGGACAGCGCAACTGCGCAACTGCTTGAAGCTGATCGTCGCTGCCACTACATCTAATCTACACAAGGAGAAACGTAATTCCGTAAGTGCATAGATGAGAAAGAGTGCAGCTATGTTTTCCTTTATATTCACATGAATTATGGATTACATATCTTCAAGTTATATCTATGGCCTATGCATCTTTTTATCATGTTTCAATCTAAAACTATACGTCCTGATTATTTGTTTATTATAGTAATATTTTCTATTGATGAAATATGTCTCAATTTAATATCTGGTAGAATATTCTGCACTATTTCAACAAAAGTCAAAAATAATTTTCTAATTAAGAGAGATAAAGTAAACTCGCGGACAATAACTGAAGGTGGTTCGATGGGCTTATAGACGCCGTACCTGTTCTGTTCAGGACCTCTCTAGTTGCTACACTAGGACAGGCAGTTTATTTGCTTTTGTAATGGGTTGACCAAAGTCAACCGCAAAATACATATTCTTTTGATTTCTTTTTTCACTGATCCTTCCATATCGACCTTATAATTTGGCGAGCCCTTTTGTGTAACTGCTGCGGCTGAGTCAACATTTATTTGAATCTTTACGACAAGAGCAAATATGGCACTGGATGCTCAATGCTGGGCTTGGATATTCAGCGGTCACCAGCCGATGCTCACGGGCATCTGCCCTACATTTTTTTCCCCAAAAATGCATATTTAGTATCTTGTTTCCAGGAAAAAAAACATTCCAACATGAATAAAACAGTTGCAATTAAACGTTCATAGGCATCCTAAACTCATGACACAAAAACTTATTGTAGTATCCTGAGATCGAACGGTTGACAGACACACGCGCAAACGCAACGGATGGTATTTTTCAGGTTTCACAAGCCACTGCTCTGCTTCATCTTATCGTACAACCAGACCACAAATCACATGTAAGTGCTTCACTCATCTTCCTCTGATATTGCAGTCAGCTCGGACGACAAATGGTAAGAACCTACAGCAGCCATATGATCATCATCACAGAAGAATGGCCTTGAAGGTATTTGCAGGCCATCAGTGCCACACTCGAGCATCTCTATGACTTCACTCATCGTTGGACGATCCTGCGGTTTCATCTGAATGCACCGTAGCCCAACAATGCACAGCTTCTTCTCCAAATCATGCATTTCAGCAGCAAAAGATACCTCACCCACTTCTTGTTTAGCTAGCTGATCATACACCCACGATGGGTAGTATGCCTGACTTGACTGTGCAGCATTTTGGTCTGCATTCCTTCGCCCTCCGGCCATCTCCAGCATTAGCATACCAAAGCTATAAACATCAGATTTGCTTGATATGGCACCAAAGCTACGAGATACCATTTCAGGAGCTATGTACCCAATAGTTCCGCGCATGGCGCTTGCTGGCACAAAGCTCTTGTCTCTCGGGTACAACTTGGCGAGGCCAAAATCAGCAACTTTTGGAACAAAATTGCTATCGAGAAGGATGTTGTGTGGCTTGATGTCAAAGTGAAGGATCTGCATATCGCAACCCAGATGCAAGTAGTTGATTCCCCTTGCAATGCCCAAAGCAATCTCATTGAGCTTAACCCAAGAGAAACTTCTCTCGGCTGAGAATATGTACTTGTCAAGAGAACCATTGGGCATGTACTCATAAACCAGTGCCCTCCTCATTTCCTCTGCACAAAAGCCCACAAGTCGAACTATGTTGATATGGTGAATCCTACCAATTGTGGAGACCTCGCTGATGAACTCGTCCCCATTACAGTTGGAGTTTCCAAGCATCTTGACAGCAACATGCACATTGCCTGGGAGTAGCACACCTTTGTACACGGAGCCATATCCTCCCTGACCTAGCTTGTCTCTGAAATGGCTTGTGACTGCAGTGATGTCAGTGTATGCATACCTCCTTGGACCGAGCATTTGTTGCATCTGAAGGAACTTTTCGACTGTGTCAATTGTTATCCTTGTTTTCCAATACTTGTGGGCAAGGAACATCAATACTGCTAGTGCTGGTAGAATGAACCTGCATAGTACTGCCAAAGCATACATAAATTTCCACCACGTATACAAAATGCTGTAGCCATGAAGATTAGAAGTACTTGTCACATACCAAAGAGTAACTTTGTTATATTTATAACATATATTATGGGTCTCCAAACCATTTGGACCTTAGACTTCCATGCACTGTGGCGTTCTATGCATAGTAAGAAAGTCTCACTCCAGAAGAAAGCACGAATCCATTTCAGGATGGTTCCGCCAGATAATTGCTCGAGGAAGTACCTGCAAGCCATCATCGTACAAAAATTGATTAAAGAAGGAATGCATGTAACTATAAGAGCATCCACGTTTGGAAGGAGATGGAGCCATAGGGGAATCAGTGCCATCAACAGCAATGCAGAGTGCAGACTCACCCTTTTGAATCATTAAGGCAAATTTCCAATACTGATGAAGTGCTAGGATTCTGCTCAAAATAATATCTGAAAGGAAATCGAACAGAAAATCCCTTCTTCACCAATTTTATGATATTTGTATAACTGGCATTCCTAAGCTCTGGGTATGCGTAATCCCATTCCCCGCTACCAAAGGGGATCATGGCCAAGTACCCACAAGAAGGATCAAGAGAGCTTACATAACAAGCCACAGTTGAGACATAAACAAACGAATTGTTCGCAGTCAGGCAAGTAACAGGCGTGTACAAACTGACATCTGCTACTGCTTGTGAACAATTAACAAAGCATGCTTGAGAATAGGTTGCAGCAGCCAAATCGCAACGAGAATCATTTTCTGAGCAAGATCCCTCGTAAGAGTATGGAAGCTGATCCCAACGAGGAAGAGGGCAAGTGCTGTGCATATCCAAGTTGGTATCCACAACCCAGAAGGTCGAATCGGTATAGTTGATGTCAGTCACAAAGTATGTGCCTGTGTTAATGTGGATTATAGCCTTGCTGCTGCTACAGACTAGCTGGTATGATTGCACACCGCACTCAGGTGGGTCACTTGGCCTACGGAAAGGGTACGAGATGTTGTGAAGATCACCACAGGAGAAAGGAAGACACTGACCTTGGCCCTCAACATCTGCAGCACAAACAGCAGTCACAGAAATAAACACGAGCAAAGCTTGCCAGGTAGCACAAGGGTGGAGTGCACATGAGTTCGCCATGAGAGACTTAGACTCAGCCACCCAGGGATATGCTAGCTAGGGAGGGATGCTGATTACGGACGAGAAGGATGATGCTTAGTTGATGACAGCAGCCTCGGAATGATTGAGATTCCTTTTTGACTTGGACCAGAACACTTTCCAAGTCAACTTGCATCCCCTTGCACACGGCATTTGGTCTTTTCCATATATAAAGTAGTATCTACTTGAGCACTGAAGGAAGTTTCATGGAAACCTGAGTTTCTTTCTCCTCATCCACACATTGTACAATTAATTAATAATATACTACGTACTGCACAACAGGAACGGATTCTTTTTTTTTCCAAAAACTCGCTCTCGCAGCAGCATCTTATTTGCTTCCATCTTCCTCAGTTCCTCTTCCTCTTCAACAGGAACCTCAGAGTTCCTCTCACTTTACTGATACAGAAACATGAATGGATTTCTTTTCGTAGCCCTGCTGCTGTGTCTTCTCAAAAACAAGGCCACGGCGTGGGATGATAAGGATTTCTACAGCTACTGTCCACCATCCCGGTGTAGCCAACAAGGACCCGAAATCAGGTTCCCTTTCCAGCTTGAATCCAGCAATACATCATCATTATGTGGAGCACCATGCTTGAAGCTAGGATGCTCTGGCCAAGACACCATTCTGATTCACCCAACTTATGCCCGATACAAAGTGACCGCGATAGATTACAAGCAGAGTACCCTGACGCTCGCCCCACACGCGGACTCATCCTCTACATCCTGCAGGCAGAAGCTCATGTCAGTGGCCATACCTCGTAGCACTCTCAGCTGTGAGGGCCCTTGCCTACAGCTATGCAATCTTCAATATGCAACGATAGTAAGCTGCATAAGAGAGTTCACACCAAGTAATGCTTCTGCTAATTATATTTTTGGTCCCATTCCCATCTCGTGCGAAAGCAGTGCGTCCCGCTTCTCCTATTTGGTGGATGGTTCTGCAGACGTTTCTGTGCTCCCATTAGACTGCAAGGTTGTGCCTGATAGCTACTTTCCAATACCCAGTACATTATTTCTTCCGATTACCAGTGGCCCCCAAACATTCAAGGAGAAAGCAGAAGGAATTCTCAGTTTCTCTGAGGTGACTGTGGGTTGGTCGTCTGGTTATGGTGGAAGTGATATCTCATACAACTGCACACAGTGCGAAACTGGTGGGCAGCACTGCGGGTTCAGCTCACAGAGGAATCAAACCTTCTGCATGAATCATGGTATTATCTCTAACTGGTCAAATCATACAGAATGTGGATTTTATACATAGATAAACTAGAAGTCCTTACAACGTTAAATTTGATCTACTAACTGCTAAGATGCTACTAGTCTCAAATATACTTCTTCACTGCTCGATTTCTCTAGCAAACTAGTACTGCATATCATTTTGAGTAGCAAGACTCACCAGACAAGTTAAGGCCAACCAATTCTGATCAAAATCATGGAGATAGAGAGAGAGACAGAGAGAGAGAGAGAGATGTGGAGGAATAATATGTTGTGTGTTTAATCTAGCAGAGTCAGCCCCATTTTGAGAAGCATTTTAAAAGTCTACCACTTCAGTGGAATAACCAAATGCTTCAATCAAATACAAATAACTAGACAGATGATAATGGCAATTGGCAAAATTAGCGACCATAGTCAGTGGCGGATGTAGAATAGGATCGTAGGAGGGGCTGGTCTCTTCTTCTTCCTCTATTTATTCATTTTTCTTTATTTTTCCACATATTTTTCTACCTCATCCTCCATATTTTCCTTTAGTGTACCAGTTGTAGGGGGGCTGGAGCCCACCCAGCCCCCCCTGTAAATCCGCCCCTGACCATAGTGTTACATGCAACAAATTACTGGACTACTGCTAAGAATTTCCATAAGAATAAGAAATAATAATGAGATGAAATAGACCAACTCCTTCACTGTAACATATTTAGTTCAGAAACCTCATAAAACAAACCCAAAAGATTCATGTTTCAAGGGTTGTTATTGGACATGAACTTGTTTCTACTTTCCTTTTGATATGTAATCTATATTCCATGGGCTCTTCCACTTATGACATGACCAGATAAATGGAAGTAATGGACTTAGAACAAAACACATGTTACTTGATAACATTGGTTCGAGGAAGAATACCAGATCCAGTTAAGAGGTGGTACTCTGCAGCCAAAGGAGTAGTACCGGGGTTGGCTCTAACCATCTTGTATAGAAGAAGGGATTACTACGAGCTTTGCATTACCTTCTTGACATTGACGTTATTAATGCTGCAACATCAGCTAGACATCCTTCCTTATGCTGGAGCTATTGTAGTAGAGCTTGCAACCCAAACGGCTGCCAATATCACTGATGTGTGCTCCTCAAAAAAGAGAAATAAATTTGAATGGTAATCTGCCTGAAGAAAGCAAATAGACAAAGGGGGTGTTTGGTTCCACCCCACTAAACTTTAGTCACTAAACTCTAGTCACTTTTAGTGGCCAAAATACCAAACACCCCCACTAAAAGGGACTAAACATGCACTTTAGTCCTTTTTAGTGAGGAGTGTTTGGCATTTTAGCCACTAAAAGTAACTAAAGTTTAGTGACTAAAGTTTAGTGGGGTGGAACCAAACACCCCCAAAGTCTCTAAAACAGGCAACAAAATGATTTATAACATGCATGCTGAAGGTGAATAGGAGTGTATAAAGAAGTATGTCTGCATGATATATAAGAACCACCCTTAGGGTGAGCAATGAAACGAGGTGAGAGTACAAACAGAATAAACACATGATTGGCATACATATAAAGCAACTGAAAAGGAACCAATGTGTGGCATTGGTTGTCAATAACAAGCCAGGTGGTTCTGATGGGTTAGGACTTGAGACTTCAGGGGATATTTGTCTGGGACTATGAACCCGTTAATCACCAAAAATAGCATCATCAACTCGCCCATGATGTTTGTTTTTGCTTTGAAGATTCCTTGCTGGTGACGATATATGTTGAAAATATGTCAGGAGCATTACTATTTTATATTGTATTCTTGCAATCACAGCATAGCCATTCCTCAAAATTAGAATTTTATTCTATATGCTGGAGTGGGACCAAATCTGCAGCTACTTGTACTACAATATGGATCTTCTTACCATTTACTTTCGCAACAATTCATCTTTCTTCTGTATAAAAGCATCAGTAGAGCTTATTTTCTTCTTTTATATTTGCAGGTTCACACATCAAAGTAATTACAGGTACTATTGCTAATCAAACCTTTCTTGTATCCAAAATAAAGGGCAATCTGTTACACACGAATTCTTATTTTATGCTATATTGCCTCTTACTCTTGAGTCTTAACGTAATATTATCGCCGTTACCAAAACTAAGTGGTGAATTTCTATCCCGACACAGGATGCTAATTTCTTATCTCTTCTTTTCAGCTACATCAGCAGCAGCTGCATTAGTGGTTCTTCTGTTGATTGTGGCCGCTGCACTCTATCTTTCACTTAAGAAAAAATATAATGAAGAGATACACTTGAAGGTCGAAATGTTTCTCAAGACTTACGGCACCTCAAAACCTACAAGGTACACTTTCAAAGAAGTTAAAAAGATAACAAGGCGATTTAAGGAAAAAGTAGGCCAGGGTGGATTTGGAAGTGTATACAGAGGTGAGCTACCAAATGGAGTGCCAGTGGCAGCTAAAATGCTAGAGAACTCTGCTGGGGAGGGAGAAGAATTTATCAATGAAGTTGCAACCATAGGACTAATCCACCATGCAAATATTGTGCGTCTCCTGGGTTTCTGCTCTGAAGGAACACGGCGTGCCCTTATTTATGAATACATGCCTAATGAATCACTGGAAAAATATATATTCTCACGTGATTCTAGTATTTCCCAGGAACTACTAGTGCCAAAGAAAATGATAGATATTGCTTTAGGTATTGCCCGAGGAATGGAATACCTACATCAAGGATGCAATAAACGCATCCTCCACTTTGACATCAAACCTCACAACATCTTGCTAGACTACAACTTTAATCCAAAGATCTCAGACTTTGGCCTAGCAAAACTGTGTGCAAGAGATCAAAGCATCGTTACCTTGACAGCAGCAAGAGGCACCATGGGATATATTGCACCAGAGCTATACTCTCGGAATTTTGGTGGGGTATCCTACAAGTCAGATGTTTACAGTTTTGGCATGCTGGTGTTAGAAATGGTAAGTGGAAGGAGGAACTCAGACCCAAGCGTTGACAGTCAAAATGAGGTATACCTCCCAGAGTGGATTTTTGAGAAGGTAATCACTGGGCAGGACTCGGCACTTGCTAGGGAATTGACAGAAGAAGAGAAAGAAAAGGTGAGGCAGCTGGCCATTGTGGGACTATGGTGCATTCAGTGGAACCCAAGAAACCGACCCTCCATGACAAAGGTGGTAAACATGTTAACAGGGAGGTTGGAGAATCTACAGATCCCCCCAAAGCCTTTTGTCTCATCTGGAAGTCATGAGATGCAATAAAATATGGAGCTACTACCCTACAATGATTTAATGAATAATTGACAGATAGTGCATAGCACCAGCAAGAAATGAATTTCGATCTTCAGTGCTGCATGTTAGACTGGTAGTGCATAGCACCAGTAAGAAATGAATTTCAATCTTCCTGCTGTATGTATTGGCACCTGACTTATGAATAGGAGTCAGTTAGTCAGTCATCACCATGTAATACTATTCCTTTGCAAATGCAATGCAAGGAATTGGGCTGGTGTTAATAGTTCAATTCAATGACAATTCCCTTTTTATCCCTTCCACTGATATATGTCCGTCCACACTTCATTTTCCCCTTTCTGTAGTGCAGTCTTCTGTGTTCCCCGTTGCGCTCAGGAGAAAAGCTGTATTTTTAATGTTTCAGTATGCAGTTTATTGCCTAGGTTATCTGTCTTAGCATGAGAGAACAATTTCCATTCTCTATCAAGTCCTTATTTGAGACCGCTTATATAAGAATCGATTGTAATCTAATCATAATGAGCCACGGTTAAAAAAAAATCTCCAACCATACCTAGAAGGCTACAGAAAGATTAACCTTGTAGTAATGGCAGGTGGGATTCATCGTGGATGAGCCGCCCTTGGCTGCTGCGGGAGATCGTCGGGGCAATCAGTTTCCGCCGCCGCGAAGCTTCGTATCTGGTGCCTGCAACTTCCAAGAATGAAAGGTGGTTTGGGTCATGGCTTGTGTTGTGCGGCAGCAACCGACAATTGGCTTCTCTTGTTTGGGCTTTGGAAAGGAAATAATGCCACGGCCCGTTATATGATTTGGATGGGTCCGCAACGTCCAATTATATTTCTGCGGTGTCCTGCTCAAATCATGTTATTGTGTTGTAACTTGCAATGGTACTGTATTTTTTAGAACACAAGAGGCAAGTGATATATATCAGTTTCATAAACCAAAAAAAACATTTACATGCACGAACAAACAATTTAATCGATGGCACAAAACCAAACAATCCTTAGTTAGTGGCATTTTTTACATTATGTGTAAGCAATACTGGTACTTTAAAACTCCATAGTTTTTTAAGACGTCACCGGAGGGGTGAGAGCCTCACCTGAATGACTTACCATAGATGTCTTATTAATAACACTTTTTAATAAGATATTTTAAAAATAACACCATTTAAATTTTTTTCGAAACTAACCCTTTTATCGCGTTGTTAGGCCTGGATATCGAGCCAGCTCGGCTCGTTATAGCTCGGCTCGTTAGCAGGCTGGCTCGACTCGGCTCGTTATACTAACGAGCTAGAAGAGCAGCTCGGCTCGGCTCGTTATAGAGCTCGAGCTGGCTCGTTTGGCTCGCGAGCCAAATCATAAAAACAAAATTTCTCAAACTATATGTAAATTTAACAAAAAATAATATCTACATATAAAAACATAAATTCCCTTATATGATTATATCTTCTTACCTATATGTGAACAACGTGTAAGAACAAATATGTTTTCCACCACATTGCTGGACGCCTGAACATTCTACAATAGCTAATTTAAGTTTGTTGGCTTATAAATTAATTGGCTCATACGAGCTAACGAGCAGCTCGCGAGCCAGCTCGAGCTGGCTCGTTATAAATCGAGCTGGCTCGTTATAAAACAAGCTGGCTCATTATAAAACGAGTCGAGCTCGAGCCGAGCCGTTAACGAGCGAGTCTAGCGAGTTTCGAGTTTTTCGTCCAGGCTTACGCGTTGTTCCGCATGGTATGGCAAAAGCGTTAGTCGCGCCATGTATGGCGGCGCGGCAAAGATGCCACCCTGACACCTCCCTGCCACACAGGCTAGGATGGGGCCCGCTTGTCAGTTTGTCGTGCCATGCGGCCTGGCGCGGTGAACAGCGGGTTGGCATGGCAAAACCGATCTAGATCTGGCTGCTTCGGCCAGCAACTTTCTCCTCTCCATTCCTCTCTTCTCCTCTCAATCCATTCCATTCCTCCTCTCTTCATTTCTCTCAATCAAACTTGATATCTTCGGAGAATTTGTTCTGCGTAGGAGGTATGTTGATCCATATTCTTATTCTTTATTCATATTTGCAGTGTTTGATTGAAACATATTTGTCTAAGTTAGGGTTTATAGGTAATATTTAATTTAAAATTGTCTTGACGTTAATTGATAATTATTGGTGGGTCCGTCAATGTATTAGACTTTTTATATATGTTTTGTTTAATATTTTGTTCAATTTGTGTATATTTATTTGGGAAATATTTGTTAGGTCATTATGTAGATTTATAATTAATTACAATATTAGTTTAATGTTGATATATTGTTTATTGTTAGGATGTCGAGGCGTGGCAAAATTAGTAAGGCAAGATAACATTTGTATATTGTTTATTTATTTGTCGGTTAAAATAAAGTAATTTTGTGTTATGTTCATTTGCTATTGTGTTGATGATTGTAGGCAGCCACTCGTGGGCAATGTCTTTGCCCGTTTGCCATTGCCTAGTGGTGTTCCGGTGCCCATGTGCTACTGCGGTGATGATTGTAAGGTTGCAAAATCTGATGAGGAGGACACATACGGTCAGATGTATTGGATGTGTGAGAATTATGCTTTTGACGCTACACCTAAACAGATCTGCATTGGACTGATGGTGAGAAGCTGATGGCTTGTTCTCAAAATGAATGACAAATCATTTATATTTCATTACTTAACTTAGCCGTGTTGTGGCATAGCACGAACTGGTTGTAGAATAGCACGAACCGGTTGTGACATATCATGAACCGGTTGTGGCATAGCAGGAAGATAATCGCCCTCTTCTTCGTCATCATCTGAATCATCATCCAAATCATAGTGTTCATCAAACATTTGTGCCTCCTGCTCCTCCTGCTCGAGCCGCTCTAGGTCGGCCACATCAAAATTATTGTTTATTTGGCCAACGTTAGCGTGGGCATTTTTAGATGGATAGACCGTCTCCTGCGTGAGGTGACCATCAACATCCATACTCATCGGAGCTGCATCCTCATCATCCCCTACCTCCTGTTCATCACCTTCGTAGCCATCATTGGACGGCTCTGCCTGCTTCCTCCAACCATCATGCATGGGCACATTGGATGTCGGGATGATCCTCTGGTATTTTGCCCAGTCACCCTGGTTGCGTATGGGCATCAACACAAAGTGTGCCCTACTGTCGGTGTTTATTAACCGGCAACTCGTCTTGGGAATTCCCAGACGATTTGTTCGGTGGGGATCGGCGTATGCAGAACTCGATGGTAAACGCAGAGACAAGGATTTATACTGGTTCGGTCTGCTAAATAGCATCCCTACGTCCAGTTTGGGGGGAATAATATCTGGCGCCCTGCGCTTATGGGTGTCTGGTTGTGTACCATGACCCCTTGTGTCTCTGTCTCTTATCTGTCGATCTAGGGAGCTCTGCCTCTCTTTATATAGTCCAGGAGACAGAGTCCTAGTCGGTTATAATCTTAGGAGTCCTAGTAGGATTACAAGGTAGCAATACTACTAGGATTACATACAGAGAATCCTAGTTGGACTAGATCTTCGCCCTTCCTTGCGGAGTACCCGGGGACTCTGTCCCACAAGCCCTCGAGCTCTTCATGCTTTATCGGTGAAGTCATCTTGAGACCTTGGCCTTGATCAAGTATCATCCGAGTACCTTCTGAGAGAAACCATAAAGTGCTCTTAAAGTCTTCTAATGGTGTGCTCTTTCTGAAAAGCGCACCCATCGGGTGTAGCCCCCGAGCCTCTTGTTGTTTAACATAAAGAGCTGGAGGGTCTTGTCTGAATTTGCTCCAATTCCTTTCGAAGAAATTTGGATGCATCATTTGAGGATATGTATCCCGCAGCCCCCGAGCCTAAAATTGACTACTCGGAGTCGATTGTAGGATTTTGTAGACATCCTCAAGGGTGTAACCGAGTAATCTCCCGAAGACAAGGATCGCCATATGCTTGTCGCCGAGTGGTTGAATGCTTTGAATGATTGTAGTCGCCTCTGGACTTGGTCGGATATTGAATTAAACATAGCTGCATATGAGCTAAGTCTAATTTGGGTGGACGTAGAAAACCAGGCGTCTCGACCGACTCCATAGTCGTGAAGGACGAGTCTGTCCAAGTGTATCATTAAGCACTTAAAGGGTGGACTTAATTGACCAGGCATCTCGACGGACTTAATAGTCATGAAGGATGAGTCAGTCCGGGTGCTACTCTTAGCATCTGAGGGGTAGACGTAATTGATTAGGCATCTCAGAGGGCACGTCTGCCGCTAAGGATGAGTCAATCCGAGTGCTTACACCTGAGCACTTGAATGGACGTAATTGACCAGGCGTCTCAAAGTAGCATCGTAGCCACAGAGGACGGGTCAGTCAGAGTGCTACTCTTAGCACTTTTGGTAAGGGACTTTATTGACCAAGCATCTCAAAGGGCTCGATTGCCGCAAAGGATGAGTCAGTCCGAGTGGACATAGTTGACTGTGTGTCTCAACTGACTTAATAGTCGTGAAGGACGGGTCTGTCCAAAGACGTGAGCAACTCTGAGTTGCGTGCCGAGTAGTCGCTCATCTGAGTACTACCTGAATAGTAGTCAGCGAGGGATAAATAATTGTCGAGTAGCGGGAATCAATGGCCGGAGCCTATTGTATGCTCTTTGTGATGGACGTAGTGACCAGACGTCTCAAAGGGCATGATAGCCTAAAGGACGAGTCAGTCCGGGTGGACGTAGTTGACCGTGTGTCTCAACCGACTTAATAGCCGTGAAGGACGGGTCTGTCCAAAGGCGTGAGCAACTCTGGGTTGCGTGTCGAGTAGTCGCTCATCTGAGTACTACCTGAATAGTAGTCGGCGAGGGACGAATAATTGTCGAGTAGCAGGAATCAATGGTCGGAGCCTATTGTATGCTCTCTGGGATGGACGTAGTGACCAGGCGTCTCAAAGGGTGTGGTAGCCTCAAAGGACGAGTCAGTCCGGGTGGACGTAGTTGACTGTGTGTCTCAACCGACTTAATAGCCGTGAAGGACGGGTCTGTCCAAAGGCGTGAGCAACTCTAAGTTGCGTGCCGAATAGTCGCTCATCCAAGTACTACCTGAATAGTAGTCGGCGAGGGATGAATAATTGTCGAGTAGCAGGAATCAATGGCCGGAGCCTATTGTATGCTCTCTGGGATGGACGTAGTGACCAGACGTCTCAAAGGGCGTGGACACCTACTCTTGCCACTGTCAAATCTCTCTATCAATGAGAAATCGCCATCAAACTTCTCCTTCAGACGCAACACAAGCTCCGTAAAAGAAGGACGCTCTTCAAATACTTAGAGTTCTTCTTCCACGTTCTCATCAAACAACTCATCTCGTGTACTAATTGTCTCTCTATAAAACAATCTGACTACGGTGTCTATCTACAAAATAATTAGTACAACTAAAGTCAAGTGCTTTTCACCTCAAAACAAAAACATTACATTACTAAGAACTAACCTAACTAACTAACCTAATATGCTAACCTAGCTAACTAACGAACCGAAAGTGACATTACCCTAACTACCTATTAGACTTACTAACTAACTAAAAATATAATAACGTCAAGTGGTAACTGAGTCCAGTGTGAACTATGTAACTAACTAAATAAATAAATAAATAAGGGGATGTTTGGTCTCACCCCTTAGAGTTTAGTCACTAAAATTTAATAGAGATGACTTTAGTGGTAATGTTAAAAGTGACTAAAAGTAGAGGTGTTTGGAACTTTAGTGAGTAAAAGTAACTAAACTTTAGTGGCTAAACTCTAGGGAGTAGGAACCAAACACCCCTAAATATCCAACTAAATAAATAAATAAATAAATAAATAAAACACTAACCTACTTATAACTAACTAATTAACCTAAACTACCAACAAGAAAAATACCTTGCGGGTATTGGCCGGAGGGGGTGGTGGAGGGGGAATACCGGCCGGCCACTGCTGGGCGTCGCCGGGTGGAGGACCAGAGAGGAGGGAGCAGGGAGGAGCGGCCGAGGCGGGGTCGACGGCCGGGGAGGAGGGGCAGGGAGGACGGAGCAAGGGCGGGGCAGCAAGGAGGTGCGGCGGCGAGCAGGCGCGGCGGCGGCGGCTCAAGGCGCGGCAACGGCGGCGTCAGGTGGCGGTGCGGGCGCGGACAGAGGAGGAGGAGGAGGAAGGCGGCCGCGGCAGCCAGATCTAGATCGGCTTTGCCGCACCAACTCGCCTGGCGCGACAAAGCCAATGACCGCGCCAGGCTGTCTGGCGTGGCAAACGCACTAGCCGCGCCAGCCCGCCTGGGGCGGCAAAGCCAATGACCGCGCCAGGCTGTCTGGCGCGGCAAACGCACTAGCCGCGCCAGCCCGCCTAGGGCGGCAAACTGACAAGCGGACTCCACCCTGGCCTGTGTGGCCGGGAGGTGCCAGGGTGGCACCTTTGCCGCGCCGCCATGCATGACGCGGATAACGCTTTTGCCGCGTCATGTGAAACGGCGCGACCAAGGGGTTGGTTTTGAAAAAAAATGATGTTATTTTTAAAATATCTTATTAAAAAGTGTTATTATAATAAAAAAAATTCCGGCACCTAGCTCAACCCTGGGCACCTCCGTCGGGCGCTTGTGGGGGCGCACCGCCGGCTGCTCTGAGGCGGCAGCGGGAGATGCCAAACGGGGATATAGCGGCGGTGGGCGTGCTTTCTTGCACGCTGAGCCCTCAGCCACCCGTCACGCTTGCAGAGTTCACGCTCGATCAGTAGCAGAACGGCTGATTTCTTTGATATCTCCGTCATCGATGGCTTCAACTCAACCTACCTATGGACTTCATGGGAGAGCTAGGGTGCAAGTGCAACAAGGGGACACGCTGCCTGGGCAACTCCACATCGCAGTGCTCGGATGCATTCACCAGTAATCCCAGTGATGATAATAAAACATTCGTTTGCCCTACCAGCTCGTTTTCTGTCCCTCGGTTGATCTGAAAGTAACTGTAAGTCTCAACCGGCACCTACTGCAGACGGTCTTTTTGTTAGTGTCAGAAAAAACCAAATGGAGAGAAGAAAAAAAAAATCATTCCCACGTGCATAGTTTTTTATTTTTTTTAGTAATTTAAACATTTTTCAGAAACTCAATCTAACACACAGTCTAAGAATATCTCCGAGAGTTCCGAAGAATTTATTTCCAAAATCATGTTTTCCAACTCGCTAAAAAGTACTAGAAAAAATAAATAAGATCACTTCTAATAGTTTTCAACAATTCACTCCTAAAATATAGAAGAGAATTTTACATCAGAAATTCTATACTATTTCTAAATTATCCTAATCATTTTTAAATATTCTTTCTCTCTTGTACATTTGCACTAGGAACCATTTTCTACACTTTATTATATTTTCCCCTGCGCCCACGGCCCGTTGCATCCCCTGTACACGGGCCATGGCGGATTTGATGGCGGCGCCGGATCCGGCAGCGGCGGCGCCGGGTCCGCCGGATCCGGTGGCGGCGGCGGCGGCGCCGGATCCGTGGTAAGGTAGGCCCCTCCTCTTTCCTTCTCCCCTGCTGTTGCTAAACCTGGTTTTTAGGGTCCTCTTCGCTATCCTTGGTCGCATAGCTATCTGGTACAGGGGTGCTCGTGCGATGTCGCCTAGGGTTTCGTCAGCGGTCCCTGCAGGGCGGTGCGGCTCCTGGAGGTCAGTCCCGGCGGCTCCGCTCCTTCCCGCTCAAATCTCGCTCTCCGCAACCTCACCACCTAGGCACAGGGGCGCCGCGAAGGCAAGTGCAGTCCCGGCTTGGGCGGACGGTCGCCGACTGCTAGGCCCTGCCACGGCGTCCCCTGGCCGGCGGCTCAGTCCCGCTGGTGCGCCCCCTGGCTGATGGCGTCGGTGCCTGTCCAGCAACAGCACGAGAGCGCGCGAGCGGCCCACAGCTGCACGCGGGTTCAGGTATTTCACATAAACCCTAATGTTATTTCACCTACTTGTGTAGAGCAATCGACTGGGCAATTTCCTGTGTTATTGTGAGCACGGAGACACAACAATTCATGATGCTAGTGCCATAACCCATCATCACAACTAAGGTCCCACAAATTTTCATTTGAATGCCAACTTATGCTAAATCGACAAGCAATTTGATCATTTTGGTTTAACATTTTTTAGTGTTCTAATGATGTACCAATGATGATGTGTCAATCCATGCTTCGGTACTATAGGATGAGGCTTCAATACTAGTTTGTGTATGCTTTGATAATAGATCCTTTGGTAAATTTTTTTTTTGATAATGACTTCATTTTGGCCAAGTAATTTTGTCTCTACACACACCTTGAACAAATGATCCAATGCACTTGCTCCAGCCTACACTATCTCTCATTTGCGTCCTCTTTTTTTCTCTCTTCCTTGTAACTCGCTCGCCAGACACACCCTCTCCCTATTCGTCACCATGGTGGTGGACGTTGAAGGGCGGGAGCATCCTGCATGCCTATGGCTGCCCCATCGGGTGGTGGCCCTCCTCTTTTTTCTACTTGAACCATGTGCCACCATTTCTGCTTGTGCCAGTTATCAGACACCATTTCTAGTAATATCACTATTATTGCTTAATCTAGTACACTATTTTATCTAATTTAAGATAACATTATCGTTTAATGCTTAACATTATTTTCCTAATGGATAAAATAAAGGCATGAAAGGTAGCCTAATAGGGGTGGTGGAGGTGAATGAGCATGGCGGATCTTGTCCGACCTGGATGAGGAGAGGACTTATCTTTTGAGTTGCACTAGGGTGCAGTTAATCACACTCCGATCCTTCTCCTCGCACCAGCAACACTAATTCTGTGTCATGGCTCAGTTTCTTACTGCCATTTTTGTATTCATTATTATTGCTTAATTAAGAGCACTATTTTTACCTAATTTATAACCTATTATTGCTTAATGCTTAGCACTATTATTGCCTAACATAGGGAAAAGGCAGGAATAGTGTCATTCATAACTTTGATTTGTGTTTCAGCAAGGTAAAAAAGTGTCAAACATACTTGAAGTATAAGTACAGGACAAAGTGCCTTAGTTATTACTTAATGTGTCTTGCATCACCATGCCAATGACCAGTTCAGGTGGTTGGGGAGTGTAGTCCAGGTTGTACCCATTTTGGGTTTGTTCTTTCCAATGCGGTAGTTTTACGCAGTCGTGCTTTTGTTCTTTTTGCTGGCAAACTCTTGTAGTTTTGTTACTTTACAGTAATGGAATTTCAGCTTGGCCATGTGAAAGGTCCAAATGGCTAGAGGGGGGTGAATAGCCTATTTAAAAATCTGCAAAATCACTTAGGCAAACACTATTAGTAAAACAAATGACGAAGCTTTTGCGCTAGCCTAATAGAGTGTTGCAAGTCACCTAACCAACAATTCTACCTAATATAACTATGTCACACAATCAATTGAATTACTCTAGTATGAGAGATAAAAAGGTATGGCACAACTAATGTATATAGATACTAGGAAGATATAGTCTACACAAGTATAACTTATGATCAATGATATACAAGATAGTCAATTAGCAAACTATATGAGGAGTATATGAATAAGAACAAATATCTATTCAAGAGAATATCACAATATAAAAGAATTGTACAACAAATACAATAGACTAGCTCAATGAATAAGAATGTAATGAGCAAAGAGCTAGTAGAGAGTTTTTCACCGAGCCTTCGGGAATGCCTATGAAGATCCAATCACGGTAAGAATCCCAAAGTATAGAACCAATAACCAAAATATGAATGAAGTCCAACCAAAGAGGTGATCAATCCAATACAATCAAGCACGCGTGACACGATGTTTTATCTCGAGGTTCACGTGCTTGCCGACACACTACTCCCTGTTGTGTCGACCAACTCTTGGTGATCTGGTGGGTAATTGGCACCACGCCAAGCTACACAAGCCCCACGGGAATCTACCACAAGAGAGGTAGCTCAATGACACGAGCAATCCACTAAGGGTGCCTTTTGCCGCTCCAACAGGTATTAGACCCGAAGAACCCCTCACAATAGCTTTGGTGATGGCCAAGAACAATCACCAATCTTGTCAACTCCACCAAAACGCCTCCAAGTCGTCTAGGCACCGGCAAATGCCAAGAGTAACAAGAAACTCAAAGCCGATGTGAAGAACTAGTGCCACTAGAATGAACTCTTTCAAATCTTACCACTAGATCACTCAATCTCACTAGCAAATGATCAAAATAACACTAGAGATGAGTGGGGAGGCTTGGCTATGCTCACAAGAATGCTTAGGGATCAAAATGTGCAAGAGAGAACTCATGTGAGCCGACCAAGCCACTTATATAGGCCACACAAGTCGACCTAGTCGTTGGGCTGAAAAGTTGAGCATCGAACGCTGCCCCAGCGTTCAATGCTCCAATGAGCACCACGTGTCCCCTTGCTATGAATTCAAGCCACCTGATCCCAATGGTCATATTTCTTCGTGCCACGGTTAAAGTGGCATCAGACGCACCAATGCCAGGGCATCGAACGCGCTCGATGCCTTCTGCTCAAAACAGCTCAACACAGCGCCTCATCGGATGCTCCAGGACCCTCGCATCAGACGCTACACCCCAGCGTCCGATGTCCATGCAAAGAGGTTCTAGAGAGGGCAGAAACACATCGGACGCGTCCGATGGTTCCAATCGAACGTAGGCCAGCGTCTGAGATGCTCCCTGCTGGACTTGCTCGCACCACGTCACCTACATCGGACTCTGCAACAGTGATTTCTCAGCTGAAGGGTCAAGATGGCAGACTAGAGGGGGGTGAATAGTCCTTTTTAAAAATTAATCGTACCGGCTAACCGAAACAAATGCAGAATTAAACTATCGGTCTAGCCAAGACTACACCCCTCTACTTATACTCTATGACACCTTACAAAAGATCCTAAACAATGCAAATAAGGTGTCGGGCTAGCTAGAGCTCACCTAAACAAATCTAGTTTGCAAGGTTACACAAACCTAAGCAACTAGTACTCAATCAACCGGGGAGCTCCTACACATGCCACTAAGTAAAAGCAAAGCCTAAGCTCACTAGCAATGCTCAATAACAAGGCTACACAAAGCCAAATTAGAGAGCTCAACTTAGCTACACAAACTAAGCAATGTGACTAGCAAGACTACAAGTCAACTAGTCACTCACGGGATCAACTTCTATGCTACACAAGCAAAGAGGGTAACTAGCAAGCTACACAAGCTAACTAATTACAAGAGAAACTACACAAGCACAAGTATATGAACAAGTAAATACAATCTTGTGTAAGGGGAATGCAAACCAATGGGGTGAACAAGGTTGACACGGTGATTTTATCCCGAGGTTCACTTGGTCGCCACCAAGCTAGTCCCCGTTGAGGCAAGCCCAAGGTTGCCACCGATCCTCTTGCTAGTGGTGACCCTAAGTCACACTCTCCACGATGGAGTCCTCACCAAGAGCTCTAGCTTCGATCCGGTCAGACCACTTGGCGCTCTTCGCGCCTCTCTCCACTAGAGTTGCTCTTCGCGATCTCCCGCGGGGCGAGCACAATGCCCCTCACAAAGCTTTCTCCAAAGCCACGCACAATCTTCACGCGGGCTTCATGACGGAGACTCAATCACCAAGCCATCTAAGAGGTGGCAACCTCCAAGAGTAATAAGAACCACTGCCTTGCAACTCGATCACCTAGTGCCACTCGATGCAATCTCTCAAAGCAACGCACTAGCGATCAATCACTCGCAATAGATTCACGCACTAGCAAGCACAAGCGAGTTAGAGGGCTCCCAAGCACATCCACACAAGCCACAAAGGCTTTAGAGTGCTCAGCACCCGGCCAAGGGCCGGCCACTATCGCTATATATAGAGGGGGGAAACCAACTAGCCATTTCCCCTTCTTCCCAAGCTCCACGAAGACCACCGGTAAAACCGATGTGGACCACCGGTACTACCGGTCAACGCTTCACAACTTCCGTTGACCAAACGAGGCCACAGCCAGGACCTCTGGTCAGCTGGCCGGTACTACCAGTCAGCGACTGGTACTACCGCCCGCAGGGCAGGTACTACCACCCATAGGGCCGGTACTACCGCCCAGCTTCGATCCTCAGCACAACAGCTACTTCTCTTGAGCGGTACCTCCAGTCCTTGACCGGTACTACCGCTCCACCCTGGTTGAACCCCTGTGAGCATCTAGGCCCCCAGTGGGTTTCGGTGATTGGATGACAACGGTAAATTACTATGACTAACGTGTGTTTTGCAGAAACAGTTGAGTTAGGTCATGGTAATGATGATCGTGATGGCACTATAGTATTCATGACCTCTTATTGATGGAATTCGTTCGGTTTTCATAGGATGGACGACAAAGACTGTGATAGGCTAGTCCTAAGTGTCATTTGGTGTTGAAGGACACTTAGAGTAGCATAGGTCTTTGTTTTATCTTTGGCCGTACTATTAAGAGGGGTTTGAATGGGTAGCTTGACCTATGTGAGACTTTTGAGTTAGGTGTGGTACACACTTGTTAACCAAAGCCCTAGGTAGCTTAGAAAGGTCCCTAAGATCATAAGGATGAAAGTTCGTGAAGGGAGCGTCGCAAACCGAAGTCGTTTAGGACTTCAAAATGTGACCGGACGCTCCAACTCCATGGACCGGACGCGTCCGGTCAGTGGGTTGGCTGAGGAGTGGTCTTGGCTATGACCGGACGCTCCTCAGTAATCGACCGGACGCACCAGGGGGGTGAGTCCGGTCGCATGCATAGAGGTTCCAGAGAGCAAAAATGATGACAGGACGCGTCCGGTCAGTGGTGACCGGACGCATGAGAGCGTCCGATCAACACTTCGTACAGTTGTCAGACTGTGCGTCACGTAGCCATCGGGCACTGACCGGACGCGTCCGGTCACCCCGACAGTGCGTCCGGTCAGTGTGTAAACTGGCTGAATTTACCCCTTCGTGCATGTTTTGAGTTGGGGGGTATAAATATGCCTCCCCCTCATTCATGCTGCCTCTCTTGCTCATTTGAAAGGTTGACAAACACATTGCGATTCCAAGTGAGTGCAAGAGGCCTAGTGAGGTTGAGAGATTTGATAATTGAGTGATCAAACACCTCATTAGTGAATAGAGAGTAGCAAGTGTGCATCCACCCATCTCATTAGCCTTGCGTTGGTCAAGTGAGAGTTCTTGCTTGTTACTCTTGGTGATCGGCATCACCTAGACGGCTTGGTGGCGATCGGAGAGCTTGGTGATCATCCGGATGCATTGTGGATGACCCAAGCCAAGTTGTGACCGGTAGCGAGCGATTCACTGGGCCGGAGTGGCGAAGAATCAGCTCGTAGTGAGCACTTGATCCTTGTGCGGATCAAGGGGGAGCGATACCCTTGCGCGGGTGCTCCAACGAGGACTAGGGGGATGTGCCGACACCTCGATACCTCGGCAAAAAGACCGTCGTGTCATCTCTACTCTCTTTACTACGCATTTACCTTTGAGCAATTCCATTCCGCATTTACTTGTTGTTCTTTCATGAGTTGAATTGCCATGCTAGAGTAGAATTGATTTAGCGATAGTCTTTTGTGCGATTGATTCTTGTCATACACACTTCTAGGCACTAGGGGGTTAATTGGGGCTTGATAGGTTTTATTATTGAAAGAAGTTTTAGAAAAGCCCAATTCACCCCCCTCTTGGGCATCTTGATCCTTTCAATTGGTATCGGAGCCTCGTGCTCTCGATTTAGGCTTAACCGCCTAGAGTTAAGATGTTCGGAGGTGATGGACCACCTACCATGTTTGAGGGAGACGACTTTCCATATTGGAAAATCCGTATGGAGTCGTACCTAGAAGCGGTTGATGTGAAATGCCGTGATGCCGCCATAACCGGCTTTGCCAAGCCTAAGGAAGGCACAAGTCTCACTCCTAATGAGGAGGAAAATGAGAAATGGAATGCAAAGCCCAAAAACATTCTTTTTAGAGGCATTTGCAAAGATGTGTTCAACCGTGTCCGGAACCACAAAAATGCCCATGATCTATGGGAAAACATTTGTGCGCTCCATGAGGGAACCAAGAGTGAGCGTGAGGAACGCTATCATTTAGTTATGCAAAAGCTTCACTCTTTTGATATGCATGCTAATGAAAGTGCAAATGAAATGTACTCACGGTTGAATGTTCTTGTAGAAGAGCTAAATGGACTTGGCCTCACACAAATGCAACCATCCGATGTTGTGAGGAAGATTCTTTGTGTCCTTCCAATTGAGAAGTATGGACACATCATGACGGTGCTACATCAAGGTGATCTTTCCACCGCTACACCAACTCAAATCTTGGGAAAGATCAATGCGCATGAGATGTACATGCACATCACACCAAGTGGTGGCTCCTCCACCGACAAGAAGAAGGACTTGGCCTTCAAAGCTAGCCATGACAAGAAGGGCAAGTCCAAGGCTATTGTGGTGCATCATGAGAGCACAAGTGATGATGATGATGATTCCAACATTGCTCTCATGGTGAGGAGAACCACCAAGATGTTGAAGAAGCTTCACAAGAATGGAGTCAACTTTGACTCAAGAAAGAAGAAGTTCTTCACAAGTAGCAAGAGGAGGCCAATCTCCGAAATGGATTGCTACAATTGCGATGATCTTGGCCCTCTTGCTCATCAATGCACCAAGCCCAAGAAAGAGAGCTACAAGAACAAGAACAAGGGCAATAAGTATGACTCATCAAGTGAAGATGAGAAGAAGGATGAAAAGCCCTACTACAAGAAGGATGACAAGAAGAAGAAGCAATACCACAAGAAAGGTGGGAAGGCCTACATTGTTGGTGATTGGCTCACCGACATTGAATCCTCCGGTGGGTCATCAAATGAAGACAGTGATGATGAGAAGGAGAAGGTGGCCGCTCTAGTCATTGGCTCCTCTACACCACCACCACCACCATCGCCATCATCATCTACACACCTATGCCTTATGGCCAAGGGTGACCGAAAGGTACAAAACGATGATGACTCTAGTGATAGTGATAGTGATGGTGAATTTGAGGCTCCCACTTATGATGAACTTGTCAAATTGCTAAATGACTACTCTAAAATCATAAGAAAGACTAGAGCTAAAAATGAAAAGCTTGTTGATGAAAATGAATCTCTTGTTGAAAAATGTGATCATGCTATTCATGCTAGTGATGAGCTAAAAAATGAACTTGCTACTATGTCATCCACTATCAAGGAGCTCAAGTCCTCTAACAAAGAGCTCAAAGCTAAAAATGAGAAACTTGATAAGGTGCATAGTGACTTTACCACTAGTTATCAATTGCTCAAAGAACAATACACTCAAGTGAAAGTAGATTATGATACCCTCACCATTGCTTATGATATGCTTTCACATGAGACACTTGATGCTCCTAACCTTGTTGTTAAGTGTGACATAGCAACATCTTGTGAGGACTTGGTTAGTGAGCATGATGAGCAAAGAGCTAGTGGCAAGGGCAAGAATGTGGTTGTGGCCGATCACTATGATGATTATATCAAGATCAAGAATGAGAATGCAAAGCTCAAGGTTGATCTAGAGAAGCTTGCAACCACAAAGCAAGTCATTGTTGAGACCCAAGATGATGAGTATAGCATGACACTTGAGCTTGACATGCTAAAAGAAGAGAACAAGATATTGAAGATGGAGAGAGATTACAAGATGACACCATCTCTATTAGAGTTCCAACAAGAGAATGACAAGCTCAAGAAAGAGAAGGAGCACCTCACCACCGGGTTAAAGAAATTCACCAAGGGACAATGTCTTCAAAGTGAGCTACTCATGAACACCGTCATGAAGACCAATAGGAATGGCATTGGCTTCCTTGAAGAGAAGATGAAGCAACGCAAGAGCATCACTAAGCCAAAGAAGAAGAAGATTGGTAGATGCTATGAGTGTGGAAAGGAAGGACACTTTGCTCATAGTTGTGAAGAGCCAAAGCCCACACCCTTGCCCAAGCATGCTAGGCCCTTTGCTTTCAATGCTCACTACATGCTTAGACAAGACTCTAGTGGCAAGATGAAATTCATGTTCATGGGGCCTCCTAACAAGAATAGGTCAAAGCAAATTTGGGTTGCAAAGTCACTAGTAGAGAAGGTTAAGGGACCGCAACAAGTTTGGGTCCCAAAAGCTCAAGCTTGATTTCTTATGTGTGTAGGTGAACTACAAGACCGGTGGATCTCATTGGGTGATTGATAGTGGTTGCACACAACATATGACCGGTGATCCCCGGATGTTCACCTCACTAGAAGAGAATGTCAATGACCAAGAAAAGATAACATTTGGTGACAACTCAAAGGGCAATGTCAAGGGATTGGGCAAAGTGGCAATATCAAATGATCATACCATCTCCAATGTGCTTCTAGTTGCATCATTGAGCTTCAACTTGCTATCCGTTGGGCAACTATGTGATCTTGGCTTTCAATGTTTGTTCACCGACAAGGAAGTGGTTGTAACCAAGAAAGATGATACACAAGTGATATTCAAAGGCTTTAGATACAACAATCTCTATCTAGTGGATTTCACCTCCGAAGATGCCAACTTGAAGACATGTTTGTTCACTAAGCAATCACTTGGTTGGCTATGGCATAGAAGGTTAGCACATGTTGGAATGAACACTCTCAACAAGCTATTGAAGAAGGATTTGGTTAGGGGCTTGAAGGATGTCAAATTTGAGAAGGACAAATTGTGTAGTGCATGTCAAGCCGGCAAGCAAGTTGCAAACACCCATCCAACCAAAGCCTTTGTATCAACATCAAGAGAGTTGGAGCTTCTACACATGGATCTATTTGGACCAACAACATATGCTAGCTTGGGTGGAAATCTCTATTGCCTAGTGATTGTTGATGACTATTCTAGATACACTTGGGTATTCTTTCTTCATGACAAATCCGAAGCAACCCCTTCTTTCAAGAAGTTTGCCAAGAGAGCCCAAAATGAGTTTGACTTGAAGATCAAGAAGATAAGAAGTGACAATGGAAGAGAGTTCGACAACACCCACATTGAGGCATTGAGCAATATTGTGATGAAGTTGGGATCAAGCATGAAGTCTCCGCAACCTACACACCACAACAAAATAGGGTAGTTGAGAGGAAGAACCGAACTCTAATCACCCTAGCAAGGACTATGTTAGATGAGTACACTACACCGGAAAGATTTTGGGCGGAAGCAATCAACACCGCTTGCTATGCATCAAACCGGTTGTTCCCCCATCATCTCCTTGGCAAGACCCCCTATGAGCTACTCAACAACAAGAAGTCGGATGTATCCTTCTTTAGAGTGTTTGGGTGCAAATGCTACATCTACAAGAAGCGCCAACACCTAGGGAAGTTCCAACGCCGATGTGATATTGGTTTTCTTGTTGGTTACTCATTGAAGTCCAAAGCATATCGAGTATTCAACCATGCCACCGGGATGGTAGAAGAAACATATGATGTGGAATTCGATGAATCTAATGGCTCTCAAGGAGAGCATGAAAATCTTGATGATGTAGGTGATGAACCATTGAGGGAAGCCATGAAGAACATGCCGATTGGAGCCATCAAGCCTAAAGATGATGATGATGATGTGCAAGTCATTGACAAGCCATCTTCATCCAATGTACCACATGTTGATGACAAAGATGGGAGGGATCCATTTGAAGATACTCATGTCTCCCATGATCAAATGGTGGCACAAGCTCAAGATGTTGATGCTCCACAAGCGGCCCCTCAAGTGGTTGATCAAAGGACTACTCCTCTACTACAAGCTCATCCTCAAGATCTCATCATAGGGAGTCCAACAAGGGGTGTAATGACTCGATCTCAAAAACTTGCTTTATATATTGAACATCACTCCTTTGTGTCTCTTGTTGAGCCTACCATTGTAGATGAAGCTCTAGGTGATCCGGATTGGGTGAATGCTATGCATGAAGAATTAAACAACTTCACCCGCAACCAAGTTTGGACACTTGAAGAGCGACCTAAAGGCGCAAGAGTCATTGGAACAAAATGGGTGTTTAGGAACAAGCAAGATGATCAAGGCAAGGTTGTTAGAAACAAGGCAAGGCTAGTGGCAAAAGGGTTCTCTCAAGTTGAAGGTTTGGATTTTGGAGAGACCTTTGCACCGGTTGCAAGACTCGAAGCCATCCGTATCCTCCTTGCATATGCATCACATCATAACATTAAACTATATCAAATGGATGTGAAAAGTTTTAAATGACTTCATAAATGAACTAGTCTATGTTGATCAACCTCCCGGGTTTGAAGACCCTAGATATCCTAATCATGTTTATAGGTTGTCCAAGGCGCTATATGGGCTTAAGCAAGCCCCAAGAGCATGGTATGAGCGCCTCCGGGACTTCCTCATTGAGAAGGGCTTCACCATTGGGATGGTCGACACCACACTATTCACCAAGAAGCTTGATGGAGAGATCTTCATTTGTCAAGTCTACGTTGATGATATCATCTTCGGGTCAACAAATGAAGCTTATTGCAAGGAATTTGGTGACTTGATGTCGAAGGAGTTCGAAATGTCCATGATTGGAGAGCTCACATTCTTCCTAGGCTTCCAAGTCAAGCAATTGAAGGATGGGACTTTCATATCTCAAGAGAAGTATACAAAAGACCTCCTCAAGCGCTTCAAGATGGATGATTGCAAGCCTATCAAGACTCCAATGCCAACAAATGGACACCTCGACCTAGATGTGGGAGGTAACCCTGTTGACCAAACTCTCTACCGTTCTATGATTGGTAGCTTGTTATATTTGACCGCATCTAGGCCCGACATCATGTTTAGTGTGTGCATGTGTGCTCGCTTTCAAGCCGATCCTAGGGAATCACATCTCATAGCCGTGAAGAGAATCCTTAGGTACCTAAAGCACACCCCAAGCATTGGCCTTTGGTATCCCAAAGGAGCTCACTTCCAACTCGTTGGGTATTCCGATTCGGATTACGCGGGTTGCAAAGTAGATAGAAAAAGCACATCCGGAGGGTGCCATTTGCTTGGGAGATCACTAGTGTCATGGAGTTCAAAGAAGCAAAATAGTGTGGCCTTGTCTACCGCCGAGGCGGAATACATAGCCGCTGGTGCTTGTTGCGCACAAATCCTTTACATGAAACAAACCCTTTTAGACTATGGTGTAGTTCTAGAAAGGGTACCTTTGTTGTGTGACAATGAGAGCGCGGTAAAGCTTGCTAACAATCCGGTTCAACACTCTCGCACAAAGCACATAGATATTCGCCATCACTTCCTTAGATATCATGTTTCAAAGAAAGATATATCCTTAGAGGGAGTTAGAACCGAAGATCAATTGGCGGATATCTTCACAAAACCCCTAGATGAGAACACCCTTTGTAGATTGCGAAGTGAGCTTAATGTGCTTGATCTAAGTAACTTTGTCAAAAGGTAAAAGGGGATTGTCGTTGCATTGCATTGTATCATATGCCATGTTTAAATTATGCTATGCACATAGGCTTGTCAGACGTGGTTAAGATAACCGCCCTAAAAAGCGTGTGAAGAAGCTTACCCATGAGCAAACTTGACAAGCAACCTAGATTTAAATTCCGTATTGCATTGCATATGCATGTTTGTTGCTTTGTCGTTCTTTTTCGGTTATGCTTTGAGCAACCGCTGTGTTCGTCCACCGCTAGGGGGAGCATTTGAGGCTCCAATTGGTTAAGACCCCTAGTTTTGGTGGCCACACGTTGTCTCCTCGAGTTTATTGCCTATTTTATCTAGAAAACAAACTTAGCCTATGGCAAAATAGTTGAAAAATTTGAGGGTTTGAGAGAGGTAACTCCTCTAGGTTCCAACTAGTGTTTATTTGCGTCTTATTTGAGTTGGAACTTGGTTGGGAGTAGTCGGCGCGAAAAATCGAATCAAAACAGGGTTTTCCCTGTGACCGGACGCTGCGACCGGACGCTCCAGGTGCGTCCGGTCAGTTCCCACTGCGCGCCAGTGAACAGTAACTCAGGCGAGTCCGGTCTGGAGTTTGCTCGTGCGTCTGGTCGGTTGCAAGCGGATGACCGGACGCTCGGTGAGTCCGGTCATGTCAGACCGGACGTGTCCGATCGAGGAAATCAAGATTTGGGAGCTCTCTGTTTTCGATCGGACGCTGGGCTCCTATGCGTCCGATCCAGCCTTGGTGCGTCCGGTCGATCTTTAACGAGCGCAATAACCCTATCTAACCGACACGTGGGCCCGCAGTGCTCGTCTTCCTCCATATTTTGTCCCCGATCCGCCGCCCTCCTCGCCCTAACCGCCACGCCGCCGCTCCTGCCCCCGCGCCACCCCGGCCGCCGTGTCCCCCCGCCCCCCGCGCAACCACCGCTGCTGCTTCTTCCTCGCGCCCGCCCGCGCCGCCGCACCCGCCCGCGCCCGCGTTCTCGCGTCCGCGCCCGCACTGCCGCCTCTCGCCCGAGCTCGCGCCACCACCTCGCCGCACCCGCACTGCCGGCTCGCCGGAGTTTCACTGTCACCGGTGCTCGTCCGCGTCGGCACTACTCTCCGGCAAACTCTCCCTCCGGCCAGCGAACCCCACCGTGAGCTCCCCACCTCGCTCCATCACTTGTGCCTGCCACATGCTCGACAAAATGCTTTAACCGGCGTTCATGCCCATCTAACTATGTTTTCGCCCAAACTCTCGCGCAGATTCTTCCGGCGAGACGACGTGGTGCCCAAACGTGTCGGTGTCTTACCTCCGCTTCGTCCGTTCGTCGCGTCTCGTAAGGTAGCAACGCCACGCCTCGTCTCTCTCTTTCCTCTTGCTTTGCTTCTGCTAGGTCTCTTCTCTCTAGCTTATATGCTTATGTATATCCCTATCTATCTATTGCAGCGAGTCGGGACCGTATCAGTGAGCCGTGTGGCAGTGCCAGCTAAATCCGGGGCCAAGCTCGCGGATACGGAACGAGGCCAAGCCTCTGAGGTTCAGTCCAGTCCTCTGTTTGCTTGGCAGTGATTCTCAGTAGCAGTGGATCTAGTCAGTGGCAGTTGGAGGCAGTGTTTCTGTTCTTGCAGCGATGGCTCGATGCAAGAATGTCGGCGGAGGTCCTAGGGCCGATCCTCCTCCCCCGCCTCCTCCCTCTGGTGACAAAGGGAAGCGGCCTCAGAAGCTCATCTCCAAGAAGCGCAAGCGCCTCGATCGTGACTCCGAGATAGCTCTTGCAGCAGCTCGAGCAGCCGAGAGAGCAGAGCAGGGGGGTTCCACAGGCGGTCTACGGATTCACGACCAGTCTTCCGAGCAGGCCAGTCAGGGCAGTGGTACGCGGATTTGCGACCTTCTTACAGAGCAGCAGGTGCAGGCCCTGCTTCGGACTGAGGGCGGCGTCGTCCGGATTCAGGATCACGAGTACTCTCTCGACGACCCGGCTGAGCTCCTCCCTCCAGACTTCCAGTTTCCGTCAGAGGCAGCTTCGGCTCTCGCAGCAGCTACCGCCGGTGGGTCAGCTCCAGAGCCCAGTTCCACTCCAGAGACCCGGGCAGAGGGTCAGACCGAGGAGCAGCCAGCTCAGCAGCCACTCCGCCGGTCCACCCGCTCTCGCACTCAGGTGTCTCCTCGACCCGAGGGGCAGAGGCGGGGTGGTCGACCACCTCCGAGTCCACAGGGACCCCCACCTGTGGAGCACTTGGATCTGCGGGCGGCGACAGCACGTCAGGTGCAGGCCCTGCGACTGATCCCGTACGAGGAGTGGTTCCCAGCAGCCCGACACCCTCAGGCCGCAGAGGGCTTCTACACTGTTATCCAGGAGGATTTCTACAGAGCCTATGTCAACAGCGGCGTCCACATCCGTCCACATAGAGTTTGCCCGCTGGAGACGATCGTTGCAGTTGCTGGTGAGGCCATCCGTCCGATGCTTTCCTATCTACCTGGATTAGCAGATCTGCTTGGACGTGGTGGTCTGTGCATTGAGGACTGGGTACGACAGTTTTACGCGTCCCTCTGGATCTCCCCGGATCACCGGTTCCTCCACTTTGCCTTCAGGGGGAGGTCCTACAGACTCTACAGTGCCCGTGCCAGAGAGTACCTAGGTCTGACGGCATATCCGACCAGAGTGCACACAGTTTGCTATGGAGACACAGAGCCACCCAGGCGACCACACGCAGGAGAGATTCCCCCAGCGGACTTGGTTCGTGCCTGCTTCTGGGAGCCGTTCGGCGAGGGGTCCAGCCGGCGTCCTCGTGACTTGACGCCGACGGCCCGTCTCGTGAACGAAGTCATGAGGCGCACTCTTCTCCCCTGGACAGGCTACAGAGAGGGGCTGACTCGTATCCAGATATGGCTAGTTCACCACTTGGTTTCTCAGCTTGAGTTTGACATTTGGGATGTGATTATTTCTGAGATGGAGGACACTCTTGCAGAGGGCTTCAAGGGCCACCGCCAGCTGCCCTATGCTCACGTGATCTGTTTCCTGTTGAGGCGGATGATTCCGGGATTGCTTCCAGAGCTTCTCCAGTCACTGACAGAGTTCCCCGTGTACGACACTCGCCAGATTGCCGGGGACCGTCCAGACACTCGTCCTAGAGGTCAGCGCCAGAGGCCGGTGGTCACCGAGACAGAGGCTGAGCAGGACGAGGCAGTTCATCAGCTGGCAGAGGCTGAGCTTGCAGGCCTTGAGGCAGAGGGAGAGGACCCTGACGATGAGTTTCCGTCTGACAGCACCGACGACGACTACGCTCCTCTTCCGAGGATGCGTCCACAGGGTGCTCACGACTCCGAGGCCTCCTCCTCGCGTATGGCCAGCTCCGATCCAGCTCTTCTAGCTATACTTTCTCGGATGGAGCAGCAGCAGTCTCGTCTCTCTGAGGAGGTTCAGCGTCAGGCTGAGGAGCAGCGCCGACAGGCACAGGAGCAGGCTCGACTGGCAGAGGCACAGGCAGTGGCAGCAGCTCAGGCACAGGAGCGCCAAGACGCTCTCCAGAGGCAGATGATTCAGCTTCAGACACAAACCCTTGCCTTCATGGAGAGGATGGCAGCACTTCCACAGTTACCCCCGCCGCCTCAGTTTCAGCTGCAGCAGCCCGGACCGTCGACCTCGTTCTACACGTCAGCCCCTTCGTCGACGGTCTCGCCCTTTCCGCAGTACCCGCAGTGGTTCTCACCTTTGCCAGGGCAGCAGCCAGGGTTCACGCCGATCCGCTCCGGTTTCACTCCTACTCAGACGGAGTCGATCCTCGTGACCCCTCGGAGTTTGGAGGCTACCTTCAGTGAGCTCACCGGCCTGCCTACACCGCCTCCATTTCAGTTGCCGGTGACCTCAGCTCCAGCTCCTGCTCTAGCTACTGGTACTACAGAGACACTACCCTCCTCAGTAGCGTCGTCCGAGCCTCCAGTCTCTCAGAGTTCAACTTTGCCAGTCCGTTCAGCGCCTGAGGCTTCGACGACAGTGTCTGTGGCAGTGACCGAGACCGTGGACCCTCCTTCAGCGACAGAGCTTCCAGAGTCAGAGCTCCCAGCGCCAGACCCAGCTCCCGAGTCGGCTGAGCAGACCCAGGCTGCTTCACCTACACGTCCAGTGTCCGAGGGTCAGCCAGCTCACAGTTCGTCATCCGACGAGGAGGCCTACCTTGCTCAGTTCGAGACACTCCCGCGCACCTCGTCGCCCGACTCGTCTGCTCCTGTCCCGCCTTCTGACCCTTAGCTTTTGGTCGTTGATGCCAAAGGGGGAGAGAGCGTATGTTAGACTTAGGGGGAGCTTGTGAGAGGGTTTCGGATCTTTTGTGTGATCTTGCACTCAAATTTGCATACATGCTTATCTTTTGGCACTTGTTCGATATGTATGTCTTTTGGCTGTGACATGTGATGGTACACTTGTTATATATTCATGTCACTCTGTAAGGACCTGTGTGGCCTAGAGGGGGGGTGAATAGGCCTGTCAAAAATCACAGCTTAAAAACAAATTAGATAGGCCCGGCACTACCGCCCTGTGCCCGGCACTGCCGCTCCCCGGCACTGCCGGCCTCAGCGCGGTACTGCCGCGCAGATGAAGATCAGAAGCTGCAATTCGAAATCTAACTACAATCTGCAGATTCTATATGAATAGGAATGTAACAATAGGCTATATGAACCAGCAGAAACAACTACTCCAAGCCAAATATGAAAGATAGAGTAGATCGAGCCAAACCCTAGAATATATCACAGGCTCATGAACATAGAGAATGAAACTAAGCAAGCACGCGAGACAAGTGATTTATCCCGTGGTTCAGCTCGCCACCAAGGCTTGCCTACCTCCACGTTGTTGAGGTTGACCACTTAGGTCATGAGCTTTGCAACTCAACCTCGTTCTCAAGTCAAGGAACCAAATCCTTGAGGTGAGGGGTAATCTTACTAGCTGCACAAGTGATTACAAACCTCCCTAGGCCGCCACACAAGTTGGCAAGGCTCTAGGGCGACGCCTAGCCGGCTAGGGTTCCAAGAACCCAAGAGTAATAGAAGCAAATCCACCGGCTATGGCTCAAATCAAGTGCTCTAGGCAGTAGATCTCAGCTAGGGCTCCTCTTTGGTGAAGGTTTGAGCCTCTCAACCACTTGGAATCAATGGGAATGAAGATTTTGGTGGTTGGGAGCTTGGAGGGCCTTCAATGGAGAAGAGAGAGCTTGTCTGGAGGTAGGTGGAGTGAATGGTCGTGGATGACCGTTGGGGGGCAGAGGGGGTGATGTAAATACCCCCTGCCATCCAACGGGCAGTTTAAGTCGCGGCAGTGCCGGCCTCAGCCCGGCAGTGCCGCGGCCCGGCACTGCCGCGCCTAGAGCGGCACTGCCGCGCCTACCAAGCAGACAGGTATAAATCTGAGTTAAGTGCAGCTGTCTTTGGTTGGAAATGTGGATGGTTTGGGTTGGTTTGAGCACATATCATTCAACCATATCAATGAATTTGCATTCCCCCTTTATAGTACGGCATTCCTAAACTCAAGTAATCAAAATAAAATATCTTTGAAGCGCTTTGAGTTCGGAACCGACGAAATGTAGTGTGAGGGGTCCACCAACGCATATACACCATCCTTTCTTAACATAACCTGCTTATCAACTTTATAAATCTCATTAGTCCTCTAATCGTGTGGTCATTATCACCAAAACCCACAATTAGGGCTTGATTGCACTTACAATCTCCCCCTTTTTGGTGATTGATGACAACACAATTAGAGCTTACAAGAGAAGGGTATAAAACTGAGATTTTGAAGCTTAGGTGTGAAACCTCCCCCTAAATGTGTGAATGAGAGCTGAATTCTCAAATTGGCATAAAAGGCCAACATTCACATATTAAAGTGGAATATAGGTTCAGTTTCACATCTGATAGCTTTGTGGGGTGCAATTAAACTGTGTCAATAATATAACGTGATGCGATTGACAGTTTAAGCACATCAGAGGTGTTTGCTGTCTTTTGCCAGAGCGGCACTGCCGCTCTGGGCGCGGCACTGCCGGGGCCCGGCACTGCCGGCCCTGGAGCGGCACTGCCGCTCAGGCAACAGTCAGCAAACGCAGCGGACAATATATAAAACCACAAAGCATATATCAAACTGATCTAAACAAGATAGCACAAACTAAATAAAGCAGGTAAATGATACATGTCCACATCCAAGCATACGAAGTAGTACGATAGAGTATATTACAGAAATAGAGTTTTAAACGGTCCAACTCTCTCATCTCACAACTACAACTAAAGATGGGGACATGAAAAGCTGAAAAAGTGTTGTACCCCCTTCTCTTCACCTACTTCTCCCCCTTTGGCAACAAGTCACCAAAAAGAGCAAAGAGAGAAGAGAAGAGTGTCCAAGCACTCAATCATCATCCGATGCAACCTTGTCCCACTCAACCTCATCTTCTTCCTCTTCTTCCTCCTCCTCATCATCGACGTCGTCGTCGGAGACCACGGCCTTGCCCTGACGGTGGGTGGTACTGGTGTAGCGGGTCGAGGCGGAGGCACGTGAAGACCGACGAGGTGGCACTGGCACTATCTCCTCCTGCTCCTCCTCCTCGTCATCATCATCTATGTCGTCGGACTCAAGACTGGAGAGGTCAAAGCGAGGTGGAGAGCGGGGTGGAGGTAACGGCGAACGTCCCGCCCGCTCTCGCTCTGCGCGCTGCTCAACAAGCGCCTGGTGTGCCATCTCGGCTGCGTAGGTGCAGGTAGAAAAGATGGCCTTGATCCATCGTGCTAGCTTGCTCTTCTTCTTCCTCTGATAGGAAGGGCGAGAGCTCTCAGGCCTGTCACTAGCTGCTGCCCCTGCTGAACCTCCTGCTGCCGCCTTCTTCTTCTCAGCCCTGTACGGCTCATGCAACCCATCCTTAACAAAAGAATGTCCGGAGACCATCTCAATCATAAACATGATATAAGGTGCATATAGAACCGCCTTCCTAGCATCCTCTGCTGCAACCTGAAGCTCGGTCCAAATGAAGCTGGATATGGAAAAGGGAGTAGCCTGAGGGGCCATCCTAGCCAACATGTTCCTGCCATATCCATATAAATTGGAGTGCGAGCCACTCTTTGGGTTGAGCGTCTGTCTGAAAAGGTTGTTGAGCATGTAGTAGAAAGGTTTCAGCCCCTTCACCAACCCATCAGCCTTGCTAGGATCATCATATAAGTGGGCAATCTCACTGTCTGTCAGCGTCCTCTCATCATGCAGGTTATCCAACTGCCTGTCATCGCTGCCCAAGCCAAGGATCCTACTAAAGGTCTCATAGGTGACCTTGTAGTGGCGACCCTCGGTCATCCAGTGCATCTCCTCCAGCACATTATCAACATATAGAGTGGCATGAAACTGAGAAATGATCTCCACATTCCAGTTGTACTGGAAACCCATCAAATCATACATATTTCTTCTCTTGCATGCAGCTATCACCCTGTTGATCTCACTGTCAGTCTTGGCCTCAAGATGCTCCCAATCTACATATCTCATACTTAGAATCTTGGACTTTTTGGCATTGAACAGGACTGAACGGTAGAAATCTGAATGAAATTCATTCCAGAACCTGTAGTCAATCCCCATGTCCTTTGGAGCATTGTAGGGATTTTGCTGACGCTGTGCCTTCACTGACGAGAACTGCTGGTGGTAGGACACCACCTGTCTGGGCCTGGTGTCCTGTGGTGCCCTCTCCAAAACATCCTCCTCATAGGGCTGGATGTGGTCTCTGCTGACCTCTGCTAGGTGCTCTGGAGTGGCAGGGTAAAGGTCTTCCCTGATCTGACGACCCTGCATCTGGAGACGGATCTCGTCTCGTATCTGCTGCCTAGCTGAACTGCCTCCTTGGGAGCGAGCACCACCACGAACGGCTGGCTGCTTGCTCCTCCCCCTGAGCGGGTCCAACCTCCTCTTGGTCCTCCTCTCTTCATCGCTTCCTCCCGACATCTAAAACATGAACACTGTGTGTTAGAAGACCGTATAAGGACTGGTAGATCATAGAGAGGCAATAGAAATTGATGGAACAGGTGTTGGCTGGATCAGAACTCTGCACAGAGTCCGGCACTGCCGCTCTGGGAGCGGCACTGCCGGGGCCCGGCACAGCCGCGCTGGGCGCGGCACTGCCGCGCAGGCAGACCGGATCTGAGCCAAACAACACCACATCCACCACCTCTACTACTCCCCTATCATCTACAAACCCTTCTACAACCTCTAAGAACAATATCCATGGCGCATTTTATAAATCGAAAAAGTTAGGGTTAGGGATTTGAATCTTCACCTTGGGGAAAGAAGAAGAGGGATGGAGTCCCTTGGTGAAGAGGAAAGCGAGCAGCACGGAGAGAGACCCGAGCGGCACTACCGCTGGCCGGAAGCTCCGGGGAGTCGTCGGCCGGTGGAAGAAGTCTCGGTCACCTCCAAGTCGCCCGTGAGAGAGAGAGAGAGATAGGAGAGAGAGGGGAAGTCACGGGTAGAATAGGAAAGAAAACCTTTTCCCTGTGACCCCACTCGGTAACTCACCAATCAGACCGAATCGGTAAGCCGCGGCACTGCCGCGCCAGGCGCGGCACTGCCGGGGCCCGGCACTTCCGCGCCTGGCCCGGCACTGCCGGCCTGTTACCAACAGAGAGAGTTATTCTCTATTATACTACAGCTTATTTTTGGAGTGGACAAGTACCTCTTGCATGATATGACCAGCAGCAAGTAATCAATGCAGAACAATGGTCATACCAAGCAAGTTTCTTTCAAAGATTTTGAAACACAATATTAAAGTTTTTTTTTGAAATTTGTTTTACCTAGGTCGAACTAGTTGATCAATCAAGCACGCTAGGTTTCAAACTAAGTTACGAGAGTCAAGTATATTTAGTTCACTTCTTAAAGCACAAAACCTTGACTCGTCTAGAGGCTTAGTGAAGATATCGGCTAGTTGTTTGTCGGTGCTCACATGTTTGATGGCGATATCTCCTTTGATTTCATGATCTCTCAAGAAGTGATGCCGGATGTCTATGTGTTTGGTTCTTGAATGACACACTGGGTTGTTTGCTAGCTTTATGGCGCTCTCATTGTCACACAAGAGTGGGATATGAGTAAATTGACATCCGAAATCACGAAGGGTTTGCCTCATCCAAAGTAGTTGCGCACAACATGCACCTGCTGCAACATACTCGGCCTCGGCTGTGGATAGGGCTACACAATTTTGCTTTTTAGAACTCCAAGACACTAAGGAGCGTCCAAGGAATTGACATGTCCCCGAAGTGCTTTTTCGATCTACCTTGCAACCGGCGTAATCGGAATCCGAATAGCCAAGTAGATCAAACTTGGAGCCCTTAGGATACCACAAGCCAAGGTTTGGAGTGTGAACTAGATATCTCAAGATTCTCTTAACGGCCACTAAGTGACACTCTTTCGGGTTAGCTTGAAATCTAGCACACATGCACACGCTAAGCATAATATCGGGCCTAGATGCGCATAAGTAAAGGAGGGAGCCAATCATGGAACGATATACCTTGATGTCCACAGCTTTTCCTTCCTTATCAAGATCAAGATGTCCATTAGTTGGCATGGGCGTTTTGATAGGCTTAGCGTTCACCATGTCAAACTTCTTTAACATATCATGGGTGTACTTGGTTTGGCAAAGAAAAGTCCCTTCCTTCAATTGCTTGATTTGAAACCCAAGGAAGAACTTGAGCTCACCCATCATAGACATCTCAAATCTTTTAGTCATGATCCTACTAAACTCATCACAAAAGGATTTGTTAGTACTACCAAATATTATGTCATCGACATATATTTGGCACACAAAGATATCTCCATTGACTTTATGAGTGAAGAGTGTAGGATCGGCTTTGCCTATTTCAAAGCCTTGTTTTAGCAAGAATTCCTTAAGGCATTCATACCATGCTCTAGGTGCTTGCTTAAGCCCATAGAGCGCCTTTCGGAGTTTGAAGACGTGGTTGGGAAACGTGGGATCTTCAAAGCCCGGTGGTTGCTCGACATATACCAACTCTTGTATAGGGCCATTGAGGAATGCACTCTTCACATCCATTTGATATAGCTTGAATTCATGATGGGCTGCATAGGCTAGAAGAATCCGAATGGCTTCAAGTCTTGCAACCGGTGCATATGTTTCTTCAAAGTCCAGGCCCTCTACTTGTGTGAACCCTTGAGCTACCAATCTTGCCTTGTTCCTTGTCACCACACCTTCTTCATCTTGCTTGTTGCGAAAGACCCATTTGGTTCCAATGACATTGGTATTTGGTCTTTCCACGAGTGACCATACTTGATTGCGCTCGAAGTTGTTGAGCTCTTCTTGCATGGCCATCACCCAATCCGGATCATCCAGTGCTTCTTCTACCTTAAGAGGTTCCAAAGAGGAGACAAACGAGTAATATTGACAGAAATTTGCCAAATGAGAGCGTGTCGTTACCCCCTTTCGTAGACTCCCAAGAATATTATCAACGGGGTGATCTCGTTGAATAGTTTGCTTGAGTCTTGGATGATCGATGGGTTCTGGTTCATCTTCGGCTTCCTCTTCTTCATCTTGCTCGAAGATGGGTTGTAGGTTCACTCCATGAGGTGGAGTAGCTGCAGCTGCTCTGGGTGTGCCCGGCACTGCTTGGCTCCGCGCGGCACTGCCGGGGTCCGGCACTGCCGGGGTCTGGCCCGGCACTGCCGGGGACTGTATCTGATCAGTCCCAGCAGAAGCTTCAGCTTGAGGACCTTCCTGATCTGTAGCCTGCTGTTCCTGTGGTCTTATATCACCAATGGCTAGCTGCTTGATTGCTTCACAAGGAGGTTCCTCATTACCTACAACAACTTCATCAACTTGCTCTACTTGAGAGCCATTAGTTTCATCAAACGTCACGTCTATCGCTATTTCAACCTTGCCGGAGGCCTTGTTGAAAACACGATAGGCATGCTCGTTTGATCCATAACCGAGAAGAAAACCATCATCTACTTTAGATGCAAACTTAGAGGCTTTGGGTTTCTTGTTCAAGATGAAACATTTGCACCCAAATACTCTAAAGTAAGACACCTTTGGCTTGTTACCGGTGAGCAGCTCATAGGATGTCTTCTTTCTTCTCTTGTGGAGGTAGAGGCGGTTGATTGCATGGCAAGCGGTGTTGACGGCTTCGGCCCAAAAGATGTCCGGCGTCTTGTACTCATCTAGCATTGTCCTTGACATGTCAATGAGCGTTCTATTCTTCCTCTCCACCACACCATTTTGTTGAGGGGTATAGGGCACTGAGAACTCATGCTTGATGCCCTCTTCATCAAGTAACTCTTCCACTTGGGTGTTTCGGAATTCGGTTCCGTTGTCACTACGAACCTTCTTGATATTGAAACCGAATTCCCTTTGAGCTCTTCGTACAAACATCTTCACCTTCTCTTGCACTACACTTTTATCATGCAAAAAGAATACCCAAGTGAAACGAGAATAGTCATCAACAATAACAAGACCATGTTTGTTACCGCCGATGCTAAGGTAGGCAACCGGTCCAAAGAGATCCATGTGAATCAACTCCAATGGATGAGTAGTCGTGTCGTAGCTCTTTGGTGGGTGAGGTACGCCTACTTGCTTTCCGGCTTGGCAAGCTCCACATACTCTGTCTTTCTCAAAATGAACATTGGTTAGTCCTAGGATGTGGTTGTCCTTTTGAAGTTTGGCCAAATTCCTCATCCCAACATGAGCTAGTCGGCGGTGCCATAACCAACCCATGCTAGATTTTGCCACTAAACAAGTCTCAAGTTTGGCTTCACTTTTGTTGAAATCAACTAAGTAAAGCTTCCCTTTCAAACGACCTGTAAAGACAATAGAGGAATCCTCCCTTCTAAAGACTTCCACACCCTCATCCGTAAAGAGACAATTGAAACCCATTCCACACAATTGCGAAACGGACAACAAATTGTAACTTAACGAATCAACATGTAAGACATTAGTAATTGAATGTTCAAGTGTGATAGCAACTTTACCAAGACCTAGCACATCCCCCTTGGAGTTATCACCAAATATGATGTTCTCACTTGCATTTGTAGTTGGGGAATATGATGAGAACATACTCCTTTCTCTGGTCATATGATTTGTACATCCGCTATCAAGCACCCAACTTGATCCACCGGAGGAGTATGCCTGCAAAACAAGTTTAGTTCCTTGGTTTAGGTCCCCAATTGATATTGGGGCCTTGCATGTTAGTCACAAGTATCTTAGGAACCCATATAAACTTGTCGGCTGCCCTCTTGTCATTACCAACATACTTGGCAACAACTTTACCACTGTTGTTGTGTCCTAAAAAGTAACAAGAGGACATGCTCATTCTTGGAGCTTCTATCTTGGGTTGATGCATGAACTTGTTCTTGGTTACCCAAATAGACTCCTTTGGTTTCTGAGACCCTTGCTTCTGATTTGGCATCTGCCTGGGCTGTGTGTGAGACTGAGCAGAAGAGGAACTGGTAGCCTTCCCTTTCTTGGGTCGCGGCACTGCCGGCCTGGGGGCGGCACTGCCGGGGCCCGGCACTGCCGCCTTCTGGCGCGGCACTGCCGCGATCTGTGCAGGCTGAACTGTACCAATGTAACCCTTCTTCTCAAACCTCACACACTCATAGCCATTCACCTTCTTCCTTCCATTGGTTTTGCCTCCCTTTACATGCCCCAACCCATCCTTTATGAAAGGACGTCTTCCGTTCTTGAACTTGGGCATGTTCTTGCTTTGGGTCTTCTCACTAGCACTTATAGTAGCCTTGACACAACCACTTGCAATAACACTTGTCAATCTTGCTATTTCTTTTCTCATGACCTCCATGTTTGCAAGGTTAGTGGAATAGACATTCAAATCAAGATTATAGCATTTTCCACAACCTTCACTAGTGGAGGGAATAGGAGTGACATTTGCCTTAGGGAGAGTTGAGTTGCTTTCCCAAAGAAGGTTATATTGTAGCTCAAGTTCCTTGTGCTTTACATCCAAGTCACAATACTTTTTCTTGAGTTCAACATGAGCCTTCTTTAGGGAAGCATGTTCATCTTGCTCTTTGGCCAAGACCTCATGCAAGACATCCAACTCACTTCTCTCTAATGCAAGAGCTTCCTTGCAAGCAATATAGAGATCCTCTTGTTTGATAAGAGCATCCTCACTTATTTCTAGCTCGGCTTGTACACCCTCTAGTTCCTCCATTAGCTTAGTGATAAAGAGTTTGGTTTTCTTATCTAAGTTCTTTGTTATCATGTTTATCTCTTCATCACTAGAGCTATCATCACTAGAAGAGTCACTAAGTTCACTACTAGAGATGTCACTAAGTGGAAGAGAAGGTTTAGGAGTATGAGTCTTTTTCACCTTCTCTTTCTTGGCCATGAGGCAAGTGTGGGAGTTGTGGCGGAACCGTCCTGATTATAAGAGCTCAAGTATTATCTTAGTCAAATCTGTCTGACTTCGACCCACACTTGAACCCATATAATCCCGGTAGTCCGGAAATCTCGAAGGATTTCTTACACCAGAACACAGGATCGCATCGTTCAAGGTTACATTCGTAAAGATACATCACGGCGAAACGAAATCGAATTTAAAACATCAGAGTGCGGAATTTAAAACAGAGTTATTACAATATTGAGTTTAAATAGTGCGGAAGCTTGAATAAGTTTAAAACGCGACCACAACAAACGTGGTCCAAATAAAACATTGTTTGATAAACCAACTCAACACAAGTCATTCCTCTTTTAAGATAGTGTGCCACCAGTAGTCTCAGTCCGGCAAAAGAAGGAGGAAAGCTTCTGGACGACCCTGCCCTGGGCCTACTCCTCATCACCTTCCACTGGGTAGAGGCAGTGCTTACAATAGCCAAAGTAGACCTGGCCATCTGCAACAAACGGGATAAACCCTGAGTACGGGAATGTACTCAGCTAGACTTACCCGTCTAACTGAAAATAAAAGACTCCAAGGGTATGCAAGGCTTTTGAGGTGGAGCGGGGATCTTTTAGTTGCGAAAGGCTCAAATTCAGATAAGGGATAATTAATGATTATGATGAGCTGTTACTTTTAAGCCTATTCCTTAGTTCTAGGTTATTACCTGTACTAGAGCACTCACTTGAATCTAACAACAATAATATAACCATATCCAATTGCCTTATCCACATTTTAGTTGAACCTTTAACATCACATGGAGTTGTATCGTGGTGAAGCTCGCCATAGTTTCCCACTAACCGGGGGAGACGGCGACTCGAATCGAATTCCAAACCAGCTGGTGAAAGACCTTTAATACCAGCCCACACTTTCCCCGTCGGGTCCATGCATTGGGCAACCGCTCGACGCTTGTTCGTGGTGGTAATCGTCGCGGCTCAAGCACGGACCGCCCAATCAGAGTCTGGCGATGGCCTCACGCGGCAGATCGCAACTTCCGTACTAGAGGGCACGACACGGGTTGAGACCGGCCCGAACAGCTTCTAACCGGCTTTGGGGTCGATGATTACGGCACCGACATATCCCTAAGTAAAAGGGCGCGTTCAAAAATGAACGAGGGCCAACATCGATACAAACCTACACGATCCAACGGACGGACTGCCCCAAGTTTCCAAACTTGTGCCTTGCCTTCCAGTTGACCGTATTTCATTACTACTCAGGTTCTTTTCCACGATAGCAAATATAGCCAACCGTGATCCGGTAAATACCCATCCGGGTATTACGGAAACATCCTTAACTACCACTTTTATTAAGCAGGCTAAGCAAGTCTACATTGTAACAGTAAGCAACAGGATAACAAGGTGGGTAATATTCAATAATCAAGGAACGATAATGCAGCAAGTAGGATTCAATCAACTCCTAACCTAATGCATCATAATATAAGAGGACTCAAGTAATTTAATTATAAAACTGGGAGACTTAGAATGCTCCGGGGCTTGCCTTGAGTGAAGACTGAGGCCTCGTGGGAGGGGCACTCAGGCAGGTTAGTGTCGTGGACGGGGTCGACTTCCTCTGGCTGCTGCAGCTCCTGGATCTCCGGCTCGGCGTTTAGCTCCTGCTCTTGGTGAAGCTCCGGCGGGGTCGATCCTATTGCGTGCGATGAATTTATAATTCAATAAATGCGGTGCAAGATGAAGTGGCATGAAAAGAATAACTCTTGCAAACCAACAAAGCCAACTTGTTGAACCACTTTAACATTGGGGTAATATCTCATTTATTTCATAAAACAAAATCTGAGTATTCAATTCTTTCTTATTTAAATACATCAAAGGGAACTCAGATTTGAACTGCAAGTGTATTTTTCTAGACTCAGAAAAATCCACAAAAATTCCAGAAAGTCAACAACACCTTCTGGACTCTACTGAACAAGTTTCAGGCCAAAATAACTTGCAGAACTGCAGATACAAAAATGACAAGCAAATTGCCCAAAAAGGGTGCTTTGAACTACAACCCTACTGTAAAAGGGTGCACAAATCTATTTCATATTTTTCCCAGATTCTACTTCAAATTTCATATTTATCCAGAAAGTTCCATGACCAGAACCATCATAAATTTTCTTACATGAATTTCTAAAGATCAATACAGAAAAGCACAGTTGTAAAGCAACTACAACTTTTTCCATAAAACAGATCAAGTTCATATTTTTCTTAGATTCTACAAGGCATACAGAGACTGTACAAATTTTCCCATATTTTATTTCAGCATATACAACATCTTAACACTTATTCTAAGAAATCAGCAAAAGAAACTTTTAACTATAACAGTAACTTTTTCTACAAAAACAATGCATCATATATTTTTCACAGGTGCCAAACAGTATAATAAACTTACACAAAATTTTCCAGGAATTATTTCAACCAGAAAACACTTATAATAATTTATCTAAACAAAAGCATATAAACTGAAATAAACGAAAACAGAAAAATAAACTGTTATCAAAAATACATTCATATTTTCCCATGACAGATCTATTCATAAGAAAGCTAATAAAACTGGAAGCACTTCATTTGGATTTATAAAACAGGCTACACAAAAATAACAAGCATCTCTGGAAATTAATCCGAAAAGAAAAACATTTAATTTCTCCCGGCTGGCTTGCGAGAACTCGGTCTATGGACCGGTAAGGGGCTGACGCGCGGGACCCGTGGGTCAGCAGAACCCATTCGGGCTCGGGCGCACGGCGGAAAGCGAACCGGCCGAGACTTGGCTCGACGAAACCGCGGCCGAGGGCTCGGCTCGGGCGAATCGGAAGTCTGTCCGAGGTCTGGCTCGAGGGCTCGGGCGAGACGGAAGTCTGTCCGAGGCCTGGCTCGAGGGCTCGGGCGAGACGGAAGTCTGTCCGAGGCCTGGCTCGAGGGCTCGGGCGAGACGGAAGTCTGTCCGAGGCCTGGCTCGAGGGCTCGGGCGAGACGGAAGTCTGTCCGAGGCCTGGCTCGAGGGCTCGGGCGAGACGGAAGTCTGTCCGAGGCCTGGCTCGATGAAGGTTCGGGTGGATGCGGTCCAAGGACAAAACAGAGGCTGACGCGCGGGACCCGTGGGTCAACGGGACCCACCCGTCAGAGAGAGGAAAACAGGGGAGAGGTTTGACCGGCGGCTGCTCGCCGGCGGTGAGGTTTCCGGCGGCGAGGCTAGGCTAGATAGATTCGTCTCGACGAGGCGCATCCGGTGGCGGTGAAGGTTTGGCCAGAGCATGGCCGGAGCATGCCGGCGACGAGCTATGGCGGCGGTGATGGCGGCAACGTGCGGCTACGCCGTTTCTGGCGGCGGCCAGAGAAATAGGGGGAGGCAAAAGCTCGAGTGAACCCTAAGGAGCATAGACGTGGGGTTGGTTTGGCTCGGATGGCTCCGGAGAAGCTTGGCCACGTGCATGGCCACGGCGGCGCTCATGGCGTTCGGCCGGGGAGACAGGGTGATACAGGGAGCGGTAGCGTTGAGGTGGATCGGTGTTCTCACCTTGCCTCGACTCGGTGAAGCTCGACGGTGAAGGAGGGAGACAGTGGAGCTCAGGTCGGGGAGGAACGACGTCGCGGGCTCCGCGGTGGCGACGACGGGCCGAAAAAGGCGCTTCGTCCTCCGGCGGCGATGGGGCTTGGTCGGGGATGACGACGGGCGCACGGCGTGTGCACGGCGTAGGCGAAGCTTGGTGCAGAAGGAATCGGACGGTGGTGCTCGGTGGGAGTGGGAACGGAGAGGGGAGGTTGCGGTGGTGTGCGGCGGCGAGGGCGAGCAGTGCTTCTCGGCTTGCGTTCGCGGGAGAGGAGAGTGAGTGAGCGAGAGTGAGAGCGGGCGAGTGAAATGGCAGTGGGGAGAGGGGAGTGCGGTGCGCTCGGGGTTTTGATCAGCTTGACCGGCCGGTGGTCGTGGCGGGGCCGGTGACTGGACGTGCGGCAGCAGCGGCGCGGCGAGCGAGGGCGGCACGGCAGGCGAGGCAGAGCGGGAGTGGCCGGCGAAGATCGTCGCGTGATCGAGTGGAGAAGGATCGGCGAGGGAGTGGGCGAGAGGGATTTGGCTCAGAGGCGGGGCGCCACGCGGCAGGCCGGCCGGCGTACGGCGCGGCGAGGCTGTCGCGCGCGGCGCGCACGGCGCGGCGCGGGCGCTGGCGCTGGTGCGCTGGGCCGGCGCGCGGGAGCTGGGCCGAAAGGCTGGATGGGCCGAAAGGTTGGCGCCGGGAAAGAAAAACATTTTCCTTTTTCTTTTTCCAGAAATTTCCAAAGTTTGACTTCTCAAAAACAGTTTGAAAAACTCCAAACCAGGCTTTGACCCAAATATAAAAGTTGCTCAAAATATTTTTCTCTACAACTTTCATATAGAACACTTTTTCTGAAAACCATTTTTTTTTAAACCCTCCTCAAGAATAAAGCCAAAATCAAAGCATCAAGTCAAATGGAAATCCAATTTCAAATAAACAACAAAAGATCAAAGGCATACTTATACCCATGAAATGATGCAATGCATTGCTTATGCTTTCTTAGTGGCTAATTGCAGTGCCTAATGCAGTGCTTGACACTAGGGTGTCACGGCCCTTCCCCCCTTAAAGAAATCTCGTCCCGAGATTTAAGTTACGTACCAATCTTTATAAAAAGCGGGGTAGTTTACGCTTAGGTACTCCTCGGTTTCCCATGTAGCATCGTTGGGTCCGTGATTACTCCAGAGAATCTTGTAAGTCTTCACTGTTCGGTTACGAGTCTCTCGAGTCTTGGCATCCAAAATCTCCTTAGGTTGTTCGTAGTACTCCAGATCTGATCTGATCGTGACATTCGGGACTCGAACTTCCTCTTGTTCGGGAACTCGAAGGCACTTCTTCAGCTGTGATACGTGGAACACTGGGAAAACTGCACTCATCACTGGGGGTAACTGTACTTCATATGCCACTTTTCCCTTCTTTGCTATGATTTGGTAAGGTCCCACATATCGAGGTGCTAGCTTCTTTTTAATTCCAAAGCGTTGGACCTTTCTCATAGGTGAAACCTTGAGATACACATAATCTCCAACTTGAAATTCCAAAGGTCTCCTTCGGGTGTCAGCATAACTCTTTTGTCGAGACTGTGCTACCTTGATATGTTGCTGTACTGTTCGCACAATTTCCTCGGCATCTTTTACATAATCGGATCCATAGAATCCTCGATCTCCAGACTCAACCCAATTCACTGGGGTTCTGCATCTTCGTCCATATAGAACCTCAAAAGGTGCCATTTTTATACTTTCTTGATAACTGTTATTATATGAAAACTCAGCAAGTGGTAACCATTTCTCCCATGACTCTCCTGAAGACAAGACACAAGCTCTTAGGATATCTTCCAAAATCTGATTCACTCTTTCTGTCTGCCCTGCGGTTTGGGGGTGGTAGGCAGAACTTCTTACCAACTTGGTTCCTAATTCCTTGTGCAACTGTTCCCAAAAACGTGCTATGAACTGGGGTCCTCTATCAGAGACAATCCTTTTTGGAATCCCATGCAATCTCAAGATATTCTGTATGTACAGGTCTGCATACTGATGCGGTCGGTGGGTAGTTTTGACTGGTATGAAGTGAGCCACTTTAGATAACCGATCCACAATAACCCAAATCGAATCATTCCCTTTTTGAGTAGTGGGAAGACCTGTGATAAAGTCCATACTGATCTCTTCCCATTTCCACTTTGGAATCGATAACGGTTGTAATAGTCCGGCGGGTTTCAGATGTATTGCCTTTACTCTGCAACAAGTATCACATCTGGCGACATAGGCTGCAACTTCTTTCTTCATCTTTGACCACCAATATCTGGTTTTCAAACCCTGATACATCTTACTACTTCCTGGGTGGATAGACAACTTTGAATTGTGAGCTTCACCCAGAATTCTTCCTTTCAGCTCTGCATCCTTAGGAACGACTAACCTCTGGTTATACCACAAGATTCCCTGATTATCAGTCCTGAAGTTCAAAGAACTATTGGTTTCTAACCTCTTCTTTATCTGACAGATTTCTGCATCGGACTTCTGTCTCTCGATGATGTCACTTTCTAAGGTGCACTGAAGAGTGATATTGTTTAACATGACAGGGTGCATAAGATTAAATTCATCTTCCAACAGTGGTTGTAGAGAGTTGCAATGAGTCTTGCGACTCAAGGCATCAGCTACAACATTCGCTTTTCCAGGGTGGTAATGCACTTCCAGGTTGTAATCCTTTATTAATTCTAACCATCTTCTCTGCCTCATGTTCAACTCCGGCTGGGTGAAGATATACTTCAGACTTTTATGATCCGTGTACACATGACATAGATTTCCCATAAGGTAATGTCTCCAAATCTTGAGTGCATGCACGACGGCTGCTAGTTCCAAATCATGAGTGGGGTAATTCTCTTCGTGTGGTCTTAACTGACGAGAAGCATAGGCGATAACTCTTCCATTTTGCATAAGTACACATCCGAGTCCAACCTTAGATGCGTCACAAAACACATCAAAAGGTTCCTCCAAGTTTGGCTGAGCCAAAACTGGTGCGGAAGTCAACAACGTTCGTAGAGTGCGGAAAGCTGTTTCACACTCTGGAGTCCATTCAAACTTCTTGTTCTTCTGTGTCAAACGGGTCATAGGCTTGGCTATTCTTGAAAAATCCGGAATAAACCGACGGTAATATCCTGCCAAACCTAAGAAGCTGCGAACCTCGTGTACGGTGGTAGGTGCTTGCCAATCCATAACTTCCTGTACTTTAGAAGGGTCTACGGAGATTCCTTCCTCCGAAAGGATATGACCAAGGAAAAGTACCTTCTTCAACCAAAACTCACACTTACTGAACTTAGCATACAACTTATGCTCTCTAAGTCGGGTCAGAACAACTTGTAGATGCTCAGCATGATCCTTCTCATTCTCAGAGTATACCAAAATATCATCGATGAACACTACGACAAACTTGTCCAACTCTGGCATGAAGACGGAATTCATCAGGTACATGAAATGTGCCGGTGCATTAGTCAACCCAAAAGACATAACCAGATACTCATACAGTCCATATCTAGTAGAGAAAGCTGTTTTCGGTATGTCCTCTCGTCTGATCTTGATCTGATGGTAACCTGACCTCAGGTCGATTTTGGAGAACACTTTTGCTTTAGACAACTGATCAAACAAGACGTCAATCCGGGGTAAGGGGTACTTGTTCTTTATAGTTACTGTATTAAGCGGCCTATAATCCACACACATCCTCAGAGTCTTATCTTTCTTTTTCACAAAGATAGCGGGACATCCCCAAGGCGACGAACTAGGGCGTATCAAACCTTTATCCAAAAGCTCTTGCAATTGAATCTTAAGCTCTGCTAACTCTTTGGCGTGCATTCTATACGGTCTTCGTGATATGGGTGCCGTTCCAGGGATTAACTCGATAGCAAACTCCACATCCCTATCTGGCGGTAGTCCAGGCAACTCATCAGGAAAAACATCTGGAAACTCACATACTACTGGAATCTCAGCTATCTGTTTTGCCGTGACATTGAACAATACTCCGGTCTCATGGGGGTTTCGAGGTAACTTGAACCTGAAAGAAGATCCATTCCTGGGACTAACCATGGACACTATTCTCTCTGCGGTGTCTAGATTAACCTTCCATAGTTTCATCCAACCCATACCCAAGATTACATCCAGACCTAGACCAGGAATGACTATGGGGTCCACTATGGCCTTTTTATCCCCAAAGGTCATTTCTACTCCTTTAGCCATTTTTCGCGCGGAGAGAACGGCTCCGGCGGAACTTATCTGATATCCCCGGTCTAACTCTATCGACTCAAGATTACTTCTCAAAACAAAATTCTCACTTATGAAAGAATGTGATGCTCCAGAATCAAACAACACAACTGCGGGGCATTGATTAACAAGAAACGTACCAGCGGTGACAGGCTCTCCTTCTGGCACTTCTTCCACAGTGGTGTGGTGCACATGACCGGTACGAGGCTGGGGCTGAGTGTACTGCTTCTTCGGTCGAGGGCATTGACGTGACAGGTGTCCGGTTTGACCACAGTTGTAGCATGGGCCAATCACATATGGGGTCTTGGATCCTGCTGCACTTCCTGCCTTATTCTTGTTCTGCATCATGGGGGCGGTGTAAGGCTTCTGGAAACTAGGACGGGGACGGTTGGTGGTGATCTTCCTCTGTGGGGGACGGTATCTTGCTCCTGTGACAGGCGGGCGATACGGGGCGCGTGCTCCGAAAGGGGTCCTCTGCTGGGATGAACCTCCTTCATTTGCACGACGGCGCGTCTCTGTCGCTAGCCGGCTGTCATTGGCCTCTTGATTCAGGCAGTCACTGACGAAGTCACTGAAAGTGGTGCGGTGGCTGTTACCCATCTTGGAAAGCATGGTGGCACTCATGCCACGCTTGAAACTTGCAATCTTCTTGGCCTCAGTATTTACAAAATCTGGGGCATAGCGAGCCAGATTGTTGAAGCTGTGGAGATACTCTGATACGGACCTGGTCCCCTGGGACAACCTCATGAACTCGGCAATCTTCATTTCCATCCGACCACTAGGGATGTAGTGGTTGCGCATAGCAGTAGAGAATTGATCCCAAGTAACACGTGCATTAGCTGGCAGAGATGCACGGTACTGGGTCCACCACAAACCTGCGGGTCCTTCCAACATGTGAGCGGCATACTCCGCTTTAAGCTCTTCCGTCAGACGAAGCAGACGGAACTTCTGTGTGATAGAGTTGAGCCATTCATCAGCTTCGAGCGGCTCGGTGGCTTCCTTGAACACTGGAGGACGAGTGTCCAAGAAGTCACGGTAGGAGCTATACTGGTTGGGCTCCGGGCCTTGGCGCTGCTGATGCTGTTGCGCGGTGTTGTTGGCGATGTTGCGGAGGGTGGCCTCCATGTGCCTCTGCATTTCTTCCATGTTCCTCTGGCTACCTAGGAACTGTCCAAAGAACGCTTCAGGCGTCATTGGCGGCGGCGGGGGAGGTGGCAAGTTCTCCTCCGGTCCTGCTCCCTGTCCACGCTGGCTGCGGGTGTGTGCCGGCATCTGCATATCCCATTAATAAGCAATCATTAGGTGATGTTACACCGATCATGAATAAATACTGTGCTGTACATAAATTCAGAAATTTAGCACACGTCCAAGTATAATTACTCATTTCCATACAACATCACAGAATAATTGCTTGGAATTAGACATGCAAACGACGGATTTCTATAAAAGAGGTGCCGGATCGAAGTCCGGACTTTGTCCAAAAGCCATTACATGCCATCATAAGTTAAACATAAAACCATCACATGTTTGGATCATTACATCACTTAGCGAGCAAGCTCAAGCTATACAAAAGAAAACGATCCCTAACAAACTAGCGCTCAGGGATCTCCAGCGGCGGATGCGGCGTCCTCGATGTCAATCATCGATCATAGGCTCATCTGCATGAGCCTCCTCTGGTGGGGCGTCGGGACCAAGAACCTCTCCGTCCTGGGGATCTGGGGCCTGAAGGACCGAGAAGCTACCCGAAAGCGACCAGAGGGGGGGGTGAATGGGAGCTTTAAAATTTCCTTGCGGAAACTAGATGCCACTGTCCCAAACTCAACCCCAAATGCAAACCCTAGAGTCGACAAGTGTCCACGACCCTAGATGTAGGGTGGATGCTTCCTAGAAGCACAGCGGGACACTAGACAATCCTAGAAAGCCAACCCAAAAGACGGAACTCGAATCCGTTGACGAACGAACGAACCGCGAACGAATCGGCGCGAAACAGCTACGACCGGACTCTGGCCAGCGTCCGGTCAGCAGAGACCGGACGCGTCCGGTCGTCCAAAATCGGCTCTGGAACCTTACTGTTCGCGACCGGACTCACGAGTACGGAGCGTCCGGTCGTGTACAGTGCGTCCGGTCGAAACCGACAAAGCCAGGAACAGTGCAAGCGTAGCGTCCGGTCGAAATGCAAACAGAGCGTCCGGTCACCCCGCGACTGCACTGAAACTCCGGCGATTCAACCCGATCTCCTCCGAATCAAGTGCTCTAGGCTTGGGATTCGATCTGAGGAGTCACAAGGAGGTTAGTGAGCTATCTCTAAGAGATCATGGCTCGAACCTAACTCCAAATCGGTGAATCGAAGGAATTCGGGGGAAAGAAGAAAAAGAGACCCGAAACTAAAACTTGATCGATCTCCTAGACCGTGAGGTTAGAGATGATTTCTTTCGGTGGAAAGAAGTGCCTCACGATCTAGAGCAACTCAGTTCAAACGGAATCGTGAAAGATGAACCGAGCACAAAGATCAAGCGACGGGAAAACTCAAGGCACAAAGCAATCCGCGAAGAACATGATGAACATGAAATTAAAACGCGAATTGACACCAAGAGATGGGATCCAAGGTGAGGATACGGCCTCACTTCCTCGAATCAACAGTACACAGAGTGGAGTCTCTCTGCGGATCTCAACTAGCTAAAGCAGGGGATGGGAGAGTGGAAGCCCTAGCAAATGAAAGCTCTAACTGCGATTGGAATTGAGATAGGGAGGAGGGTGTCTCCCCTAGACTACTTATACTAACCTAGCCTAAGTCTATTTCCTACTCTACCCCTCTCTACTCTAATTTACAGAGCGGACCAGCCTAACCCTAAGGCTATTCTAGTCCACCCGCTGGTGGTAGGTAGATCCGACGGCCACGCCCGCACGGTCTTCCGCGTCGCCTCCACGCAACCTTCAGATCGCCGCCACGTGCCGCCACCACTCTGCACCCCCGGTTTTGCGGCCCAAACCGGGAAACCAGCCTTTTCCATCAGCCCCCGGTTTTGAGGCCCAAACCGGGAAACCAGCCTCCAGCCCGAGTTTTGTGGCCAAACTCGGAAACCGTCCGCGCCCGAGTTTTGAGGCCCAAACTCGGAAACCGGCCCACGCCCAGGTTTTGAGGCTCAACCTGGAAACCGTCGCGCCCAGGTTTTGTGGCTCAACCTGGAAACCCAGCACCCAGGTTTTGAGGCCCAAACCTGGAAACCGTCCACCGTTGGTTTTTCCCGGGCTCTACCAACAAACCGGCGTCGTAGAGGGGATGCACCGCCTGTGCACCCCTTCCACCGACATGATCGCACTTCTCCGCCTGTCGCTGTCGCAGGCTGCCAGCCACCACAGCTGATCCTCCGGCCTCCAGTCCATCAGTCCAAGTCCACGTCCGCCCTTCACCGTCCGATACATCGGCATGGCACGTCCGCCGCACGGCACGCCCATCCTTCATCGCGCCCGGTCCGTCGGCACGGCACGTCGCAACTTGACCTTCACCCGCCATCGATCACTGTCTCCGTGCTCGACACCTGCACAACACAAGCCAAAGAACATGCGCATCATCTCCATTGACAATCACTCATCACACAGAGACTCGGCATACACCCATGTATCCGCAATCTCCCCCTTGATGAGTGCATTGTCAACTCCACAACAAATCATGAATAAGAAGAAGGAGGTAGGAAGGAGTGGGAAGAGAAAACCCAACCAGATGACCCAGAAGCCTTAACAAAAGCCGAAGAAGGTCAAGTGGATGAAGCAAAAACTTGGTCCCCAAAGACATGGGCAACGGCTTGACGCAACCAAGTAAAGCAAAGCTAGCCCTCAAGAAGAGGTAGAACAGGCTCAACACCGCTAGCAGATAGCAATTGAAGATCGGAGGACAACAGAAGCAAAATGCTAGTCCCTCAAGATAGAGGCACAGAGGCTCAACACAACTAGCAAGAAAATCACTCCGAACCAATTGAAAATCAACCCAAACCAAATGGGAAAGCACACCAGACGATACCAATTGAAAGCCAAATGAGAAAGCTTATGAAAGCTCATGAGAAGCTAGGAACGTTTGCTAGTCCCTCAAGACAGAGGCAACGGCTCAACACAACTAGCAAACTCCCCCTCGACAAATGCAAGCAACTAGGACAAATGATTCTCCCCTTAGTTGATCAACACAGGAGCATATGATTTGCATAAATTTCTCCCCCTAGTTGAAAATGCACTTATCAAGGTCAAAAGGTATCGGAAAATCAACTCCCTTCACATAAACTCCCCCTGAACACAAGATCTCCTTCCAAAATGCATATGAAGTCAAAATGCAAGTTAGGAGCTTCAAGTATATAGTCAAAAGAGTGCAAAGATGCTCTAATCAGTATAGCTCCGACATCTCAATTAAGCACTCAAATAGCAAAGGCTCAAACTGATCACTTATTCGAAATATGAAGCATAGGAGCATGTGAGCAGTTTTAAGCCAAAAAGGATAGTCACCATCAAAATAGCACTAGACATGTATAGAAGGAATCCAAACAAGTGCTAAACATATATACAAAGTGAACTACCCCTAGCAAAGTTCAATCATCATGCATAGGAATGAAGCATATACTTGTGATTTCAAATTCATATCGGAGTTGCAGCGGTAAAAGAGTTCACAAGTTCATTTTTAGCATGTGATTGCGAGAGGTTGAAAGCTTGTCATCGCCTAACTTTTCAACCGTGCGAAGCCTATGCCGAAGCAATCAGAAGCTTAAAGCAACGGTTTCGGTCATACACTACATGGCTCAAGTTTAACTCAAGGTGCAATGAGAAACAGTCTCAATACCATGAGGTGTTGACAAGCAATCCCATCTCGATCTTTTCAATTCAACAATACTTGGTTCAGATTTTAAGCAAGTTATGAACAACCAAGCAAGTGAATGACTCAGAACTAGAGACATAGCAACCTAGCATATATGAAAAGCAGGAATGGACTCAACACACCCTACACATGCTAGTTGCATATCTCAATGGTGAACATTTTCAGATTTATATACATTAGGCATAATTCACCATTCCAAAAATAGCTCGCTCATAACATGTAACAGTGATCAGAAGGAGCATAAGCTACAAGCATCATCATAAGTATCGGAGCAATACTAACAAGAGCATAATTACATTCTAGTGAATATAGACATGAAGCTCAGAATGTAAATGCGTATGCCCGACACAAAACTGAAAGAAAGAAGATACCAATTGGAAGGACTCAAGAAACTCAAAAGAAAAGAGCCTCAAAATAAAAGAGTCAGTCTGTACATCTCAAAATGCTTCCCCCATCTAAAAGGGGAAACACACACCAAGCTCACCCCTCAACCTATTAAAGGTTGATTCGTCTAAAGGCTTGGTGAAAATATCAGCCAATTGGTGATGAGTATCGACATGGCGAAGGTCGATATCACCCTTCTCCTGGTGGTCTCGCAAGAAATGAAAGCGCACATCAATGTGTTTGGTTTTCGAGTGAAGCACGGGGTTCTTAGCAACGCTAATGGCACTCGTGCTGTCACAAAGCAAAGGAACTCGAGTAAAGCTCAAACCAAAATCACGCAAAGTGGCCATCATCCAGAGTAACTGGGAACAGCAGCTAGCCGCAGCAACATATTCAGCCTCCGTGGTAGACTGAGCGACACTAGACTGCTTGCGAGAAGACCACGATACAAGAGAAGACCCAATAAACTGGCAAGTCCCAGAAGTGGACTTGCGCTCAATGCGACAACCAGCAAAATCAGCATCAGAAAAGCCACAAAGCGAGAGGGTGGAAGAAGCAGAATACCAAATCCCGAACTCAGGCGTGAAACGAAGGTACCTGAAGATGCGCTTCACCGCCTGACGGTGAGAAGTGCGTGGCGAAGCCTGAAAGCGCGCGCACAAGCACACGGCGAACTGAATGTCCGGCCGTGTCGCCGTCAGGTAGAGCAGCGATCCAATCATGCTGCGGTACTCCTTCTGGTCCACTGCTTCTCCATCCGTGTCGGCATCCAGGGCAGTCGTCGTCGACATGGGCGTCGGAAGAGGCTTGGCCTCACCCATGTCGAACCGCTTCAGCAAGTCCCTCGTGTACTTGCCCTGGTGCACAAACGTCCCCTCTCGGGATTGCTTAATTTGCAACCCGAGAAAGAAGGTCAGCTCGCCCATCATGCTCATCTCGAACTCCCTGCTCATAGTATCTGCAAACTTGGCAACCAAAGCGTGAGAAGAACCACCGAAAATGATATCATCCACGTAAATTTGGACCAAGAGAGTATCTTTGCCTTGCTTGAGGAGAAAGAGCGTTTTATCAACACATCCCATTTTAAAACCCTTAGCTAGCAAAAAGGTTTTTAATCTCTCATACCAGGCTCTAGGGGCTTGTTTCAAACCATACAAAGCTTTGTGGAGTTTAAAGACATGGTTTGGAAACTTGGGATTTTCAAAACCGGGGGGTTGCTGGACATAGACCTCCTCCTCAATGTAGCCGTTTAAGAAGGCACTCTTGACATCCATTTGAAAAAGTTTGAAACCCATGGATGCAGCATAAGCCAAGAGTATCCTAATAGCCTCCAAACGAGCTACAGGAGCGAAGGTCTCCTCATAATCTATCCCCTCCTTCTGACTATAACCCTTCGCTACAAGCCGGGCCTTGTTTCTCACAATGTGGCCCTCCTCTCCTTGCTTGTTTTTAAATACCCATTTTGTCCCAATAGGTTTACAGTCAGGAGGTGGTGGCACTAGAACCCAAACCCGATTTCGCTCAAAGTTCTCTAGCTCCTCATGCATGGCATTGACCCAATCCGGATCCGTCAATGCGTGTCCAACATCTCGGGGTTCAAAAGACGCAACAAAAGCAGAATGAGCAAAGTGCGAGATGTGCTGTGACCTGGAGCGAGTAACTCGCTCGTCGATGTCGCCGATCATCTGTTCAGGGGGGTGCTGGCGCTGGATATGTCGTGGCGCCTCCCGGGAAGAAGTGACCTCCCCCTCAACAGCAGCTGGTTCCACCCCGGGTACAAAAGGTACCGCGCGAGGTGGAGGATCCCACGGCCCCCAGGAAGAAGAAGTGTCGGGGCCGTGAGTCGTCGTCGAGGCCGCCCTTTGCGGCACGGCAGGTGGAGGGGGTGCTGGATCATCTATACCTTCAGCACCCTCGTCCTCATCATCAAAAAGAGGCTCTCCAACCTCATGATCACCTGCACGCTCAAAACGAGAAGAGGGACAAACAAGAGTCTCGTCGAAGGTGACATCTGATGTCTCCATGACTCGGTTAGTGTCAAGGTTAAGTACACGATAAGCTCGAGTGTGAGTGCCATAACCCAAAAACACACCGTCAGAAGAACGAGACTCAAACTTGTCCAGGTTGCCTTTCTTCAATATAAAACAGTGGCAACCAAAGACTCTAAAATAACTCACCTTGGGCTGGCGACCAAAACGCAACTCATAAGAGGTCTTCTTCAAAAACGCTCTCAGAAAAATGCGATTCGAAATGTAGCATGCAGTGTTCATAGCTTCGGCCCAAAAACGCCTAGGAGTCCTATGCTCATCAAGCATCGTCCTGGCCATCTCAACAAGGGTCCGATTCTTCCTCTCTACAACACCATTTTGAGGTGGTGTATAGGGGGAAGAAAACTGATGCTCCAAACCAAGGCGGTTACAAAACTTCTCAAAATCCGAATTTTTAAACTCGGAACCATTATCACTCCGAATAGCTCGCATCGAGTTCAAAGGGAACTCGTTCTGAAGACGCAAAATCAGATTGCGAGCAAATGAGAAAGTCTCGGTCTTCTCAGCTAAAAAGAAGACCCACGAATATCTCGAAAAGTCGTCAACAACAACCAAAACATACCACTTGCCACCAACCGAGCTCACCCGAGCCGGACCAACAAGGTCCATGTGTAAAAGCTCTCCAGGGTGCGAGGTCATGACCTTAGTCACCGGATGGTGGGGAGCAGCAACCATCTTCCCATGTCTGCAAGAATGGCAAACTAGATCCTTCTCCATCGAAAGCTTGGGCAATCCTCGGATTAGGCCAAGTGAGCTAAGTCTTGCAAGCAAGTCGAAGCTTAAATGACCGAGCCTCCTATGCCACTTCCAAAGATCGGAGGAAGAAGGACTAGCCAAAAGACAGCGAGAAGATCCAAACGACTTTGAGAAATTCGCGCGAAAGACATTCCCAAAGGGTGAAATCAGACATACAAGATCACCCTGAGGATCTAAGATCCGGCTAAGGTTCGGTTTGAAACGAATCTCATAGCCTTCACGAAAAAGTTGCGAAACAGAAAGCAAGTTGAAATGCAGGTTAGAAACAAGAGCAACCTCGCGCAACACAAAGTGCTCATTAACCCGCACTGCACCAACGGACAATACCTTGCCCTTACCTTTGTCGCCGAAGGTTATGTACTCTTTTCCGGCGACCGGACTATGGCTGGAGAACCATTTGGCATTTCCGGTCATGTGCCTCGAGCAACCGGAATCCACAAGCCAAATGTCCTCCAACCGCTCCTCCTACATCAATAAAAAGACATAGGGTGAACATACGGTCCAACACTGGGGTTAGTAAGATAAGAAGGAAACCAGTGTTGGGCCGGCTGCTCAAAAGAACGGTCAGTGTAAAAACCATCCTGTCTAGGGGGATAGCGATCACCACGCACAGGAAAACGTGGTCCGCTGGGGAAGAAGCGCTCACCGCGAAACTCTACCTGCGGTGGGAGAAAGCGCTCAACAAAGCCTCCGCCACGGGGTCCGTTACCTGCAAAAGCAGGACCCCGTCGGGCACGCTCTCTACGAGGTTTACGCCTAGGAGCCTGGGGCTCAACTGCTCTAGCGTCTCTCCTCGGAGCTCTCTCCTGCCTAGGCCTAACAAACTGAGGTGCTGGACCTCTAGGCCTAGTCTCCCTCCTAGGGGCTCTCTCCTGCTGCCTAGGCTGGGTATGCTTCCCTCCAGACCTAGCAGCTCTCCCCTGAGGCTTCGGAGCATGTCCACCACGAGCTGGGTGAAACATGTCCGGGTTCTGCATCTCCCTAGCTCGGCGCGCCTCTCTCCTGCGCCTAAAGCAGAACTCACTCAGGTGACCATCCCGCCCACAAAAGTCACACTGAAACCTCACCGCGCGCAAAGGGGGTTGTTGGTTTGCAGGGATGTGGGTATGGTTCACCTTGCCCTTGCCCTTCTGTGGCAACTCCTCTCGGATGGGTGGCATTGTGTCAAGCTTGTTCTTTAGGTGATTGGGCTTGGGTTGCCATTGTGGATTCTTGGGTGGAGCCTTGGGGGGTTCAACTACAACTCCATCCTTGGTGACAGGCTTGGCAGGCTCTTTGGGTGGAAGCTTGGTTAGTTTGGGAGTAGTGGTGGAGTTGGGCTTCTCACAGGGGTTCAGACCACTAGACTCTCCAATCTTACCAAAAGCTGAAAGATCAATACTCTGGCCAAGACCTACACCAGGAGCCCCAGCAGCTCGCTTGAATTGGGAGATCATCATCCCGAGCTGAGGCTCACCACAAGACACCCATGACAAGACGGTCCGAAGGTATGTGTTTTCCTCCTCGGTACGCACCTTGTCATGCCTCACATTGGCCATCTCCTGCTCCAGGCCCTCACACAAAGCACACCTCTTGACACAAGTGCTATCCGAGCCGGCCTTCTCAAAAGACTCAAGCTTGGCATTCTTCTCTGCCAACTCGGATTGCAAGACAGGACAAGTCTTGCACGCACCCAACAGCTGCGGTCTAGCTCGGAGCTCATCCACCTCATCTACCAGCGCAGCATACTTACTCCTCAGAGTGAGAAGATCCGTCATGTGCGCGGCGCAACTCTCGCACTCCAATTCCTCCGACACAACCACGGTGGACCGAGCGAACTCAAGCTCCTTCACCGTGTCCTCCCACTTCTGCCTAAACTCCTTGCGCTCTCTAGCGGCACGCCTAAGCAACTTGTCTTGACTAAGGAGGGCAGCAGTCAACTTCTCAACCTCGGAGGAAAGCTCGTCGTAGGTGAGAGATACCTGGGAGGTGTCGTCGTCGTCGTCGTTCCGAGGGGTACGCTCCGGCTCGCCGTCGACCTCATCTCCGAGCGCCATGGTACACAGGCCTTCGTCGCCGGCGAAGAAGCACAAGCCGTTGAACGTGTCCTCCAGCTTCTTCTTCTCGGACTCGTCATCACTCGATCGAGCGGAGTCGTCATCCGAGCCGTCGACGTCGCTGAGCGTGGCGAAGAACGCTCGCTGCTCAGCCTGCTGCTTCTCCAAGTACTTCTTCTTGATGTACTCTTTGTTGAAGCCGCCCCGCTTCTTGTGCCTTGGGGGAACGTGCTTCTCCTTGTACTTGGAGTCACGCCTGTGGCCGTGATCGCCCTTCCCAAGATGCTTGTTCTTCTTCTTGGGGCAGTCGGCGATGAAGTGGTCGGGGTCGCCGCACTCGTAGCATCCGGTGCGTCCTCCTCCGCGACGACGGTTCATGCGGTTGTTGTGGAACCGCGAGAACCGGTTGGCAAGCAAAGCCAACTCGTCGTCTCCCAAAGACTCCAGCTGGTCCTCTGTCACAGAAAAGAGAGAAGAAAGCGCAAAGCCAGCTGAGGGGTTAGAGGAAGAGCCGGAAACCAAAGCCATGGACGGGCGAGAAGGATTTTCAAAAGAAGCCCTCGCCATAGCATCAATCTCACTGGACTTGAGCTTACTGAAGAGCTCGTCGCAGGTGAGGGTCTCATAGTTCGGCGATTCGATGATTGCCTGAACCTTGGAGTCCCACACCGAACGGTCAAGAGTGTGCAAAAGCTTCAAAGCACGCTCATGATCGTCAAATGGCAACTGCTCTCTGTTAGCCCTCATCCTGTTGACAATCACCTGAAAGCGAGCGAATAAACTTTCTATGCTCTCGCCAGGTTGATGTCTAAAGTTCTCATACTCTCGCTTGAACGACTCGTAGAGTCGGGTTTTGACTTGAGAGGTGCCCTCATGAAAACGCATGAGAGTGTCCCAGATCTCCCGAGCCGTAGCGAGGTGAGAAACACGATCAAACTCACCCATGCTCAAACAAGAGAAAAGAGCATTACGGGCTCGGCTATTGGCATCGTGCTCATCGACCTGCTGTTGAGTCACACGAGCAGCCAAGACCACGTAATCAGGGGAGTTGCAAATATCCCAGATTGAAGCGCCCAAGCTCTGCAAATAGGCCGACATACGTATCTTCCAATACGCATAGTTCGTCCCATCGAAAAACGGCGGTTTGCCCACGCCGCGATCCATGTCGCCTTCGGTGGATCTGGAACCGGCTAAGGTGGAAGATCCTTAACCCGCTCTGATACCAATTGAAGGACCGAGAAGCTACCCGAAAGCGACCAGAGGGGGGGGGGGTGAATGGGAGCTTTAAAATTTCCTTGCGGAAACTAGATGCCACTGTCCCAAACTCAACCCCAAATGCAAACCCTAGAGTCGACAAGTGTCCACGACCCTAGATGTAGGGTGGATGCTTCCTAGAAGCACAGCGGGACACTAGACAATCCTAGAAAGCCAACCCAAAAGACGGAACTCGAATCCGTTGACGAACGAACGAACCGCGAACGAATCGGCGCGAAACAGCTACGACCGGACTCTGGCCAGCGTCCGGTCAGCAGAGACCGGACGCGTCCGGTCGTCCAAAATCGGCTCTGGAACCTTACTGTTCGCGACCGGACTCACGAGTACGGAGCGTCCGGTCGTGTACAGTGCGTCCGGTCGAAACCGACAAAGCCAGGAACAGTGCAAGCGTAGCGTCCGGTCGAAATGCAAACAGAGCGTCCGGTCACCCCGCGACTGCACTGAAACTCCGGCGATTCAACCCGATCTCCTCCGAATCAAGTGCTCTAGGCTTGGGATTCGATCTGAGGAGTCACAAGGAGGTTAGTGAGCTATCTCTAAGAGATCATGGCTCGAACCTAACTCCAAATCGGTGAATCGAAGGAATTCGGGGGAAAGAAGAAAAAGAGACCCGAAACTAAAACTTGATCGATCTCCTAGACCGTGAGGTTAGAGATGATTTCTTTCGGTGGAAAGAAGTGCCTCACGATCTAGAGCAACTCAGTTCAAACGGAATCGTGAAAGATGAACCGAGCACAAAGATCAAGCGACGGGAAAACTCAAGGCACAAAGCAATCCGCGAAGAACATGATGAACATGAAATTAAAACGCGAATTGACACCAAGAGATGGGATCCAAGGTGAGGATACGGCCTCACTTCCTCGAATCAACAGTACACAGAGTGGAGTCTCTCTGCGGATCTCAACTAGCTAAAGCAGGGGATGGGAGAGTGGAAGCCCTAGCAAATGAAAGCTCTAACTGCGATTGGAATTGAGATAGGGAGGAGGGTGTCTCCCCTAGACTACTTATACTAACCTAGCCTAAGTCTATTTCCTACTCTACCCCTCTCTACTCTAATTTACAGAGCGGACCAGCCTAACCCTAAGGCTATTCTAGTCCACCCGCTGGTGGTAGGTAGATCCGACGGCCACGCCCGCACGGTCTTCCGCGTCGCCTCCACGCAACCTTCAGATCGCCGCCACGTGCCGCCACCACTCTGCACCCCCGGTTTTGCGGCCCAAACCGGGAAACCAGCCTTTTCCATCAGCCCCCGGTTTTGAGGCCCAAACCGGGAAACCAGCCTCCAGCCCGAGTTTTGTGGCCAAACTCGGAAACCGTCCGCGCCCGAGTTTTGAGGCCCAAACTCGGAAACCGGCCCACGCCCAGGTTTTGAGGCTCAACCTGGAAACCGTCGCGCCCAGGTTTTGTGGCTCAACCTGGAAACCCAGCACCCAGGTTTTGAGGCCCAAACCTGGAAACCGTCCACCGTTGGTTTTTCCCGGGCTCTACCAACAAACCGGCGTCGTAGAGGGGATGCACCGCCTGTGCACCCCTTCCACCGACATGATCGCACTTCTCCGCCTGTCGCTGTCGCAGGCTGCCAGCCACCACAGCTGATCCTCCGGCCTCCAGTCCATCAGTCCAAGTCCACGTCCGCCCTTCACCGTCCGATACATCGGCATGGCACGTCCGCCGCACGGCACGCCCATCCTTCATCGCGCCCGGTCCGTCGGCACGGCACGTCGCAACTTGACCTTCACCCGCCATCGATCACTGTCTCCGTGCTCGACACCTGCACAACACAAGCCAAAGAACATGCGCATCATCTCCATTGACAATCACTCATCACACAGAGACTCGGCATACACCCATGTATCCGCAGGGCCTCTGCTGCGGGAGCTGCTGGGGCTGCTGCCTCCTGTGCTGCATGATGGAACTCATGGACGGCCTCATGGAGCTGCTCGATGTAGACCTGCTGTGCGTTGATCTGCTGAACCAGAAGATGGGCTCCCTCCCTGAGGTGGTCAAGTGCGGCACGGGCCTCATCTCTCTGCAGAGATGCGGTCAGGTACATCTGCTCGGCGACTGTCCTGGCGGTAGACTGAGCTGCGGCAGTAGTGCGGGCGTCGTCGCGCTCTAGAGTGAGCTGCTGAATCCTCTCCTGCAGACGAGTCACCTCGGCGTCAAAGTCCTGCTGAAGTCTATCCTTGTTCTGATAGGTGGCGGTGAGAGTGAAGGACACGCTCTCGAGAGTGCGCTCCAAGCTCTCACATACACCCAACAGAGCTCCAGTGGCGCTCATCGCAGGTGTCTCGCAGTAGAAACGCTCCTCAGGGCTCCCTGTCAAGGCCGACTCTGGAGTCTGCTTCCAGCGCAATGGGAAAAGTGATCCACGGGGAAACACTCCTGCCATCGCACTGGCTAAGTCGGCGGGGAAGCGGGCGATGATATCCTTCAGCACACGATATGCTGCCCTGTTAGCTCCATCCTTGGCACACGTGCCTCTGGTGATCTCTGTCCATCCTGTCCAGTGGGGCTTAGGAGGCAGAGCCTTGACCTTGATCTCCACCATGACCAAGGAATCCTGCCCGTAAATCTCCTTCTGCCAGGAGTACTTGGGCTCCTGTCCTTCCTCGTAGCCAACGGCCTGCAAAATCCTCCAAAGGATAGTCGGCAACCCGAAGTAGGACAAGAACGTCCTCCGGGTCAGCTTGGTGGCCAAGCGGTGACGCGGAACTCCTCTGCCTCCGGTGGCCTTGCGAGCAGTCAACCTGGTTCGGGCCATCTGTAGAAGCAAAAAGGGTTTCGAACTCTCGTGAGACAGAGATTAAGTTGGCAAATTTTATAGAAAAGAGACAACTTTTAATTAAGGGGAGGTAATGTAAATGCAAGAATTTAAACATGATGCATGATCGTACTTACGTTCTCACTCACTATTAATGACTCGTAAGTCCTAACGTTCTAGTCGGTGGCAAGAACGATCTCTCATTCGTTATCTACACGTTCTACTCGTTCGCGTAGTTAGTGTACCTGCAGAAGATTCATTTCAGCCCAACAAAATTCCCAATGATAAAATAACTGAGTATTGGCCAATATGCGCAAGATACATAGAAGCCAATACGAAACACCATGCACCAATAGAAATCACCCTTAAAATCATTGATACCCTCATATGTGTCTGCGTGGAGCTCGCACATACTTGGTATAAGAACTCTCACCTAGACCGACGGTTGGACGGTCATGCTCTCATATCTCACAAAATCATTTTATGCATGTTTTCGCAATCGACGCATTCTCTTTTCCCGAGAATGGACCAGCAAATAAAGATCCAGCATGAAGCAAAACCCTGAACCCTGTTAGCAGTTAAGCCACCTGAATCCTAGTATAGGGCTTAAGGACGAGACTGGGCACACTTAGTAATTAAAAATAGTTTTGAAAATAGTTTTGAAATACCCATTTTAGTTTGAAAATAGCTCTTTACGAAGGTAATCACTTGAACCATGCTCCGATACCAGCTGTGGCGGAACCGTCCTGATTATAAGAGCTCAAGTATTATCTTAGTCAAATCTGTCTGACTTCGACCCACACTTGAACCCATATAATCCCGGTAGTCCGGAAATCTCGAAGGATTTCTTACACCAGAACACAGGATCGCATCGTTCAAGGTTACATTCGTAAAGATACATCACGGCGAAACGAAATCGAATTTAAAACATCAGAGTGCGGAATTTAAAACAGAGTTATTACAATATTGAGTTTAAATAGTGCGGAAGCTTGAATAAGTTTAAAACGCGACCACAACAAACGTGGTCCAAATAAAACATTGTTTGATAAACCAACTCAACACAAGTCATTCCTCTTTTAAGATAGTGTGCCACCAGTAGTCTCAGTCCGGCAAAAGAAGGAGGAAAGCTTCTGGACGACCCTGCCCTGGGCCTACTCCTCATCACCTTCCACTGGGTAGAGGCAGTGCTTACAATAGCCAAAGTAGACCTGGCCATCTGCAACAAACGGGATAAACCCTGAGTACGGGAATGTACTCAGCTAGACTTACCCGTCTAACTGAAAATAAAAGACTCCAAGGGTATGCAAGGCTTTTGAGGTGGAGCGGGGATCTTTTAGTTGCGAAAGGCTCAAATTCAGATAAGGGATAATTAATGATTATGATGAGCTGTTACTTTTAAGCCTATTCCTTAGTTCTAGGTTATTACCTGTACTAGAGCACTCACTTGAATCTAACAACAATAATATAACCATATCCAATTGCCTTATCCACATTTTAGTTGAACCTTTAACATCACATGGAGTTGTATCGTGGTGAAGCTCGCCATAGTTTCCCACTAACCGGGGGAGACGGCGACTCGAATCGAATTCCAAACCAGCTGGTGAAAGACCTTTAATACCAGCCCACACTTTCCCCGTCGGGTCCATGCATTGGGCAACCGCTCGACGCTTGTTCGTGGTGGTAATCGTCGCGGCTCAAGCACGGACCGCCCAATCAGAGTCTGGCGATGGCCTCACGCGGCAGATCGCAACTTCCGTACTAGAGGGCACGACACGGGTTGAGACCGGCCCGAACAGCTTCTAACCGGCTTTGGGGTCGATGATTACGGCACCGACATATCCCTAAGTAAAAGGGCGCGTTCAAAAATGAACGAGGGCCAACATCGATACAAACCTACACGATCCAACGGACGGACTGCCCCAAGTTTCCAAACTTGTGCCTTGCCTTCCAGTTGACCGTATTTCATTACTACTCAGGTTCTTTTCCACGATAGCAAATATAGCCAACCGTGATCCGGTAAATACCCATCCGGGTATTACGGAAACATCCTTAACTACCACTTTTATTAAGCAGGCTAAGCAAGTCTACATTGTAACAGTAAGCAACAGGATAACAAGGTGGGTAATATTCAATAATCAAGGAACGATAATGCAGCAAGTAGGATTCAATCAACTCCTAACCTAATGCATCATAATATAAGAGGACTCAAGTAATTTAATTATAAAACTAGGAGACTTAGAATGCTCCGGGGCTTGCCTTGAGTGAAGACTGAGGCCTCGTGGGAGGGGCACTCAGGCAGGTTAGTGTCGTGGACGGGGTCGACTTCCTCTGGCTGCTGCAGCTCCTGGATCTCCGGCTCGGCGTTTAGCTCCTGCTCTTGGTGAAGCTCCGGCGGGGTCGATCCTATTGCGTGCGATGAATTTATAATTCAATAAATGCGGTGCAAGATGAAGTGGCATGAAAAGAATAACTCTTGCAAACCAACAAAGCCAACTTGTTGAACCACTTTAACATTGGGGTAATATCTCATTTATTTCATAAAACAAAATCTGAGTATTCAACTCTTTCTTATTTAAATACATCAAAGGGAACTCAGATTTGAACTGCAAGTGTATTTTTCTAGACTCAGAAAAATCCACAAAAATTCCAGAAAGTCAACAACACCTTCTGGACTCTACTGAACAAGTTTCAGGCCAAAATAACTTGCAGAACTGCAGATACAAAAATGACAAGCAAATTGCCCAAAAAGGGTGCTTTGAACTACAACCCTACTGTAAAAGGGTGCACAACTCTATTTCATATTTTTCCCAGATTCTACTTCAAATTTCATATTTATCCAGAAAGTTCCATGACCAGAACCATCATAAATTTTCTTACATGAATTTCTAAAGATCAATACAGAAAAGCACAGTTGTAAAGCAACTACAACTTTTTCCATAAAACAGATCAAGTTCATATTTTTCTTAGATTCTACAAGGCATACAGAGACTGTACAAATTTTCCCATATTTTATTTCAGCATATACAACATCTTAACACTTATTCTAAGAAATCAGCAAAAGAAACTTTTAACTATAACAGTAACTTTTTCTACAAAAACAATGCATCATATATTTTTCACAGGTGCCAAACAGTATAATAAACTTACACAAAATTTTCCAGGAATTATTTCAACCAGAAAACACTTATAATAATTTATCTAAACAAAAGCATATAAACTGAAATAAACGAAAACAGAAAAATAAACTGTTATCAAAAATACATTCATATTTTCCCATGACAGATCTATTCATAAGAAAGCTAATAAAACTGGAAGCACTTCATTTGGATTTATAAAACAGGCTACACAAAAATAACAAGCATCTCTGGAAATTAATCCGAAAAGAAAAACATTTAATTTCTCCCGGCTGGCTTGCGAGAACTCGGTCTATGGACCGGTAAGGGGCTGACGCGCGGGACCCGTGGGTCAGCAGAACCCATTCGGGCTCGGGCGCACGGCGGAAAGCGAACCGGCCGAGACTTGGCTCGACGAAACCGCGGCCGAGGGCTCGGCTCGGGCGAATCGGAAGTCTGTCCGAGGTCTGGCTCGAGGGCTCGGGCGAGACGGAAGTCTGTCCGAGGCCTGGCTCGAGGGCTCGGGCGAGACGGAAGTCTGTCCGAGGCCTGGCTCGAGGGCTCGGGCGAGACGGAAGTCTGTCCGAGGCCTGGCTCGAGGGCTCGGGCGAGACGGAAGTCTGTCCGAGGCCTGGCTCGAGGGCTCGGGCGAGACGGAAGTCTGTCCGAGGCCTGGCTCGATGAAGGTTCGGGTGGATGCGGAAGGACAAAACAGAGGCTGACGCGCGGGACCCGTGGGTCAACGGGACCCACCCGTCAGAGAGAGGAAAACAGGGGAGAGGTTTGACCGGCGGCTGCTCGCCGGCGGTGAGGTTTCCGGCGGCGAGGCTAGGCTAGATAGATTCGTCTCGACGAGGCGCATCCGGTGGCGGTGAAGGTTTGGCCAGAGCATGGCCGGAGCATGCCGGCGACGAGCTATGGCGGCGGTGATGGCGGCAACGTGCGGCTACGCCGTTTCTGGCGGCGGCCAGAGAAATAGGGGGAGGCAAAAGCTCGAGTGAACCCTAAGGAGCATAGACGTGGGGTTGGTTTGGCTCGGATGGCTCCGGAGAAGCTTGGCCACGTGCATGGCCACGGCGGCGCTCATGGCGTTCGGCCGGGGAGACAGGGTGATACAGGGAGCGGTAGCGTTGAGGTGGATCGGTGTTCTCACCTTGCCTCGACTCGGTGAAGCTCGACGGTGAAGGAGGGAGACAGTGGAGCTCAGGTCGGGGAGGAACGACGTCGCGGGCTCCGCGGTGGCGACGACGGGCCGAAAAAGGCGCTTCGTCCTCCGGCGGCGATGGGGCTTGGTCGGGGATGACGACGGGCGCACGGCGTGTGCACGGCGTAGGCGAAGCTTGGTGCAGAAGGAATCGGACGGTGGTGCTCGGTGGGAGTGGGAACGGAGAGGGGAGGTTGCGGTGGTGTGCGGCGGCGAGGGCGAGCAGTGCTTCTCGGCTTGCGTTCGCGGGAGAGGAGAGTGAGTGAGCGAGAGTGAGAGCGGGCGAGTGAAATGGCAGTGGGGAGAGGGGAGTGCGGTGCGCTCGGGGTTTTGATCAGCTTGACCGGCCGGTGGTCGTGGCGGGGCCGGTGACTGGACGTGCGGCAGCAGCGGCGCGGCGAGCGAGGGCGGCACGGCAGGCGAGGCAGAGCGGGAGTGGCCGGCGAAGATCGTCGCGTGATCGAGTGGAGAAGGATCGGCGAGGGAGTGGGCGAGAGGGATTTGGCTCAGAGGCGGGGCGCCACGCGGCAGGCCGGCCGGCGTACGGCGCGGCGAGGCTGTCGCGCGCGGCGCGCACGGCGCGGCGCGGGCGCTGGCGCTGGTGCGCTGGGCCGGCGCGCGGGAGCTGGGCCGAAAGGCCGGATGGGCCGAAAGGTTGGCGCCGGGAAAGAAAAACATTTTCCTTTTTCTTTTTCCAGAAATTTCCAAAGTTTGACTTCTCAAAAACAGTTTGAAAAACTCCAAACCAGGCTTTGACCCAAATATAAAAGTTGCTCAAAATATTTTTCTCTACAACTTTCATATAGAACACTTTTTCTGAAAACCATTTTTTTTTAAACCCTCCTCAAGAATAAAGCCAAAATCAAAGCATCAAGTCAAATGGAAATCCAATTTCAAATAAACAACAAAAGATCAAAGGCATACTTATACCCATGAAATGATGCAATGCATTGCTTATGCTTTCTTAGTGGCTAATTGCAGTGCCTAATGCAGTGCTTGACACTAGGGTGTCACAGGAGTTGCCTTCATCATCATCGGACAAGTTGTTGAATAGCCTTGGTGAAGGAGATGACTTTTGGAATGCAATGGTTGCCATCTTCTCATCTTCTTCACTTGAGGTTTGTGCGGTTGAATCCCATTCATGTCCGATGTGAGCTTCTCCCATGTATCTCTTGTTGTGCTTCTTGTAAGTGGTTTTGTCATCTTTCTTGCCCTTGTTGTCTTTCTTCTCATTTGGGCAATGAGCAATGAAGTGCTCGGTGCTACCACAATTGTAGCAAGTTCTCTTTTTCTTGTTAGGAAACTTCCTCTTTACAAATTTGTAACCTTCTTTCTTGAGCCCCTTGCGATATCTTCTCATGAATAGAGCTATATCATCAATTTTCTCAAACTCTTCACCATCACTCTCACTCTTGCAAGAGGATGATGTGCTGTCCTCAACCTCTATTTTCTTCTTTTGTTGCTTGGGCTTGCTCGCCTTGAGTGCCACTTCCTTGATCTTCATCCCATCTAGCCTTGCTTGCAACTCTCCAAGCTTCCTTCTTTCATTAGCTTCCTCTCTTTGCATATCAAATGTGATAATCCTCCCAAGCACATCACTAGGTGTGAACTTCTCAAATTTCTTCTTGTCTCTAATCAATGTTACTACGGTCTCATTTCTTGGTGAATAAGCTTCCAACATAATCTTCACAACCTTGTGATCATTGATTTCATTTCCACCTAGCCCTCTAATCTTGCCAACAATGACCATCAACCTATCAAACATCTCTTGAGGACCTTCACCATCACAAATCACAAACCGGTTGAGCTTGGCCATCAACAAATCAATCTTGGATTGCCTTACTTTATCAACCCCTTCATGAGCAATATGCAATGTGTCCCAAATCTCCTTTGCAACCTCAACTCCCATGACCTTGTTGTACTCATCACCATCCAAGGCACTAAGTAGCACACTAGTGGCTTGGGCATTGAGATGAATGTTGCGGAATTCATCTTGAGTGGGGTTCTTTGGATCAACCGGTGCTTCAAGTCCATTGTGAACAATCTCCCAAATACCTGGATGGAGACCAATAAGATAGATCTTCATAATGTGCTTCCACTTGGCAAAGTTGGTCCCGTCGAAACGAGGCAACTTGCCCGCGGGTACATTAATGAGAGGCCTAGAATCATGGTTAGACATAGAAGAATAAGTGTAGGATACGGCTCCGTATGTCTTCTTGGTCTCCTCCTTCTTCTTCTTGTCACCCTTGAGATGATAGGAGATGTCATCATCACCATCTTCGGTGCTACTTGAGTCTTCACTCAAGTGCACACTCTTCTTAGCTTTGAGCTCTTCCTTCTTCTTCTTTTCTTCTCTTCTCTTGGCTCTTTCTTCTCTTCTAATCTTTCTTTCTTCTCTTCTTTGAGCCTTGTCTTCCTTTGCTTTGAGAGCTGCTGCATCTTCTTTTGCTTTGGCTCTAGCTTCTCTTCTCAACCTTCTTTCTTCCTTTCGTCTTGCGAGCTCTCCGGCCGACACAACCAATTGTGGAAGTGTCCTTCCGCTAGCTGTGGAGATACTCTCGCTGCTGCTAGTGGTGTGCACATCCGGATCTTCAAAGGGTTTGGGTTGCACAACACTAGCATCACCCGCTCCGTCAGTGGCCATACTCTCGCACGGTTAAGTGCTGCTGAGAGACCAGGCTCCGATACCACTTGTAAGGACCTGTGTGGCCTAGAGGGGGGGTGAATAGGCCTGTCAAAAATCACAGCTTAAAAACAAATTAGATAGGCCCGGCACTACCGCCCTGTGCCCGGCACTGCCGCTCCCCGGCACTGCCGGCCTCAGCGCGGTACTGCCGCGCAGATGAAGATCAGAAGCTGCAATTCGAAATCTAACTACAATCTGCAGATTCTATATGAATAGGAATGTAACAATAGGCTATATGAACCAGCAGAAACAACTACTCCAAGCCAAATATGAAAGATAGAGTAGATCGAGCCAAACCCTAGAATATATCACAGGCTCATGAACATAGAGAATGAAACTAAGCAAGCACGCGAGACAAGTGATTTATCCCGTGGTTCAGCTCGCCACCAAGGCTTGCCTACCTCCACGTTGTTGAGGTTGACCACTTAGGTCATGAGCTTTGCAACTCAACCTCGTTCTCAAGTCAAGGAACCAAATCCTTGAGGTGAGGGGTAATCTTACTAGCTGCACAAGTGATTACAAACCTCCCTAGGCCGCCACACAAGTTGGCAAGGCTCTAGGGCGACGCCTAGCCGGCTAGGGTTCCAAGAACCCAAGAGTAATAGAAGCAAATCCACCGGCTATGGCTCAAATCAAGTGCTCTAGGCAGTAGATCTCAGCTAGGGCTCCTCTTTGGTGAAGGTTTGAGCCTCTCAACCACTTGGAATCAATGGGAATGAAGATTTTGGTGGTTGGGAGCTTGGAGGGCCTTCAATGGAGAAGAGAGAGCTTGTCTGGAGGTAGGTGGAGTGAATGGTCGTGGATGACCGTTGGGGGGCAGAGGGGGTGATGTAAATACCCCCTGCCATCCAACGGGCAGTTTAAGTCGCGGCAGTGCCGGCCTCAGCCCGGCAGTGCCGCGGCCCGGCACTGCCGCGCCTAGAGCGGCACTGCCGCGCCTACCAAGCAGACAGGTATAAATCTGAGTTAAGTGCAGCTGTCTTTGGTTGGAAATGTGGATGGTTTGGGTTGGTTTGAGCACATATCATTCAGCCATATCAATGAATTTGCATTCCCCCTTTATAGTACGGCATTCCTAAACTCAAGTAATCAAAATAAAATATCTTTGAAGCGCTTTGAGTTCGGAACCGACGAAATGTAGTGTGAGGGGTCCACCAACGCATATACACCATCCTTTCTTAACATAACCTGCTTATCAACTTTATAAATCTCATTAGTCCTCTAATCGTGTGGTCATTATCACCAAAACCCACAATTAGGGCTTGATTGCACTTACACACTCGTTTATGCTCAGTTGTGACATTTTATGCTTCACTCGTTATTTTCTACATGTCACATGTTTATGCTCATTTACTTTGCTTCCGCACTTATACTCCGATAAATGAGCTTGTTCATAAGTACTTGTGTCAATTCTTATTATGTTGAGTACTTATGTGGACTTGGTTCGTATAAGCATGCCTAACCCCTTTTGATCTTATTGTCACATGCTTATATGAACCAAGCGATTGAAAACCTCACCTCTCTTTCAAACATACTTGAGGTTGTCATCAATCACCAAAAGGGGGAGATTGTGAGCATCTAGGCCCCCAGTGGGTTTCGGTGATTGGATGACAACGGTAAATTACTATGACTAACGTGTGTTTTGCAGAAACAGTTGAGTTAGGTCATGGTAATGATGATCGTGAGGGCACTATGGTATTCATGACCCCTTATTGATGGAATTCGTTCGGTTTTCATAGGATGGACGACGAAGACTGTGATAGGCTAGTCCTAAGTGTCATTTGGTGTTGAAGGACACTTAGAGTAGCATAGGTCTTTGTTTTATCTTTGGCCGTACTATTAAGAGGGGTTTGAATGGGTAGCTTGACCTAGGTGAGACTTTTGAGTTAGGTGTGGTGCACACTTGTTAACCAAAGCCCTAGGTAGCTTAGAAAGGTCCCTAAGATCATAAGGATGAAAGTTCGTGAAGGGAGTGTCGCAAACCGAAGTCGTTTAGGACTTCAAAATGTGACCGGACGCTCCAACTCCATGGACCGGACGCGTCCGGTCAGTGGGTTGGCTGAGGAGTGGTCTTGGCTGTGACCGGACGCTCCTCAGTAATCGACCGGACGCACCAGGGGGGTGAGTCCGGTCGCATGCAGAGAGGTTCCAGAGAGCAAAAATGATGACATGACGCGTCCGGTCAGTGGTGACCGGACGCATGAGAGCATCCGATCAACGCTTCGTACAGTTGTCAGACTGTGCGTCACGTAGCCGTTGGGCACTGACCGGACGCGTCCGGTCACCCCGACAGTGCGTCCGGTCAGTGTGTAAACTGGCTGGATTTATCCCTTCGTGCATGTTTTGAGTTGGGGGTATAAATATGCCTCCCCCTCATTCATGCTGCCTCTCTTGCTCATTTGAAAGGTTGACAAACACATTGTGATTCCAAGTGAGTGCAAGAGGCCTAGTGAGGTTGAGAGATTTGATAATTGAGTGATCAAACACCTCATTAGTGAATAGAGAGTAGCAAGTGTGCATCCACCCATCTCATTAGCCTTGCGTTGGTCAAGTGAGAGTTCTTGCTTGTTACTCTTGGTGATCGGCATCACCTAGACGGCTTGGTGGCGATCGGAGAGCTTGGTGATCATCCGGAGGCATTGTGGATGACCCAAGCCAAGTTGTGACCGGTAGCGAGCGATTCACCGGGCCGGAGTGGCAAAGAATCAGCTCGTAGTGAGCACTTGATCCTTGCACGGATCAAGGGGGAGCGATACCCTTGCGCGGGTGCTCCAACGAGGACTAGGGGGGTGTGCCGACACCTCGATACCTCGACAAAAAGATCGTCGTGTCATCTCTACTCTCTTTACTACGCATTTACCTTTGAGCAATTCAATTCCGCATTTACTTGTTGTTCTTTCATGAGTTGAATTGCCATGCTAGAGTAGAATTGATTTAGCGATAGTCTTTTGTGCGATTGATTCTTGTCATACACACTTCTAGGCACTAGGGGGTTAATTGGGGCTTGATAGGTTTTATTATTGAAAGAAGTTTTAGAAAAGCCCAATTCACCCCCCTCTTGGGCATCTTGATCCTTTCAACCCCTTAGACGTCCGTTGGAACAAAATCAGCACGAAACGGGACTTTCGGACGCACGACCGGTACTACCGGTACTAACGTCCGGTACTACCTGTCGACGACCGGTACTACGGGTCGACGACCGGTACTACCGACTCCAGCCTGAGCTCCGCGCTAAAACGGCCATAACTCTTCGCTCCGAACTCCGATTTTGATGATCTTGGACATTTTGGAAAGTTTATTCAGAGGGCTACACAGCCCACATGAGTAAATGATCCAAAACACAAAGGATCAATACAGATTTCCAATCCAAGAACCATCACTTCTCTTTTTCAACCAAAGATTTCTCCAAAAACTTCTCCGAGTTGATCCAATTCAACTCCAACACCTTCTCCTTTGTAAATGTGCCAACACCACCAAGTGTACACCATCATGTGCATGTGTGTTAGCATTTTCACAATTATTTTTTAAAGGATTTTCACTTGCTCTCACCACGCCACTCTATCCTAGCAACATCGCAATGTTAGATCGCTCAAGTGGCACTAGATGACCGATATGCAAACAAGTTTGCTCCTCTTGATAGTACGGCCATCTATCCTAAACCCGGTCATCAACTTGTGTACTCACCTATGACCGGTGAAATGAAATACCCTACACATATACCTTTGCCTTGCGCATTCCATTCCATCTCCTCCATTGTTGATGCAACACATGCACCAACTTAGATCAAATGATATGATCCACTTCATATCATCACATGGCATCCATGGTCCATCGATCTTGACCTCACTTGCTCTTCACCATTGCTTTGGTCCTTCAGCGCCAAGTCTTTGCTCAAGCCTCCCGACACTCGGTACCAACGGCTTCAAAGCCTCCAACTTGTCCTTCACCTTCGCAACCGGTCCATCAAGCCAAGTCTTGCCTTGATCTTCACCATCTTAGGCACATGACAACATGTCATGTCACATATGTAATAAGCTCTTTCATCTCATGTGTGAGCCTTTGCAACATCCTCCAAGCCATTTCACCTCTATGGCATATATTGCTCACACATGATCACATGTAGACTAATCACCTGTGTATCTCATATAAACACCATTAGTCCACCTAAAGTTGTCACTCAATTACCAAAACCAAACTAGGACTTTTCATCAGCGTCCGTTGCTTCTATAACAGCTGTTAGAAGCTAGGGTTTGCCATCAAATGCGCCGGCCAGCGTCCGATGCTGCCGCCTGCAGCGTACGATGCCGCTAACTTAGCACCTTTCGCTTTCTAACTTCTACCCTTGCTCCCATGTGCCAACACCAAAGTGTTTCACCACTTGTGCACATGTGTTAGCATTTTGCAAAGCATTTTTCCAAGGGATTTGTTAGTCACTCACTAGGTCTATAGCATCAAAATGTTAGAGAGCTCCTAGTGACACTTAAACACCGCATAAGCCGTGAATTGTCTCCTCTTCATAGTACAACTATCTATCCTAAACGTGATCACACTCGCTAAGTGTCTTGATCACCAAAACAAAAGCCCTATAGGTTATACCTTTGTCTTCGGGCCTCTTTACTCCATCTCTTCTCTTCTTCACATTATTCACCAATGATAGAGCACTTGATCACTTCAATTGCAAATGACCATCACCATCCTCCATGGTTGTCACCTTGCTAGCTGCACCACTTGGCTTGGTCATAATCCTTTCTCATTAGCTACACACATGCTTAGCAATAGGATTAGACAAAATAGGTTTCATCAATTAACCAAAACCAAACTAGGGCTTTCACCATGGTGGAAAAAAGTCACCATGCCAATGAGAATCTGGTGAAGAACATAGTAATTGTTAAGATGCACATCAGATAGTGACTGAAAACAAAAAAAAACTCATTTACACACCCTTGTTATGCTTGTGGTTTTTTTGCTCGGGCGGCAAATGGGAATTCCTACAATCCAACTACAATGGTGCTTGTTACCTAGCTATTACTTCCTTGCTGAGCACTAGGTTGCTAGCTGCTTCTGATAGTTGAGGAAACGATAGAACCACAAGACTTTATTACTAACAAGTATTGTAGTGCATGCACCTGAAAATATTTTCTAACCAGATCCGGTTATGCATGCATGTGGCAAAATATTTTGATGTAAAGATTGTTGTATACTTTTATTTGGGGCTCATAGACAATTTTGCATATGTCTAGAATTTCCATTATCAACCAGCAAACTAATGATTTTACTTTTATTTTTTATTTGGCTACAATTTTAGGGAATGGCTAGAGGGCAAAAGACATCAACAAGGTGGCGTGACACCAAACCCGTAAACTATTGTTATATGTGACATACAAAGGCTACTTCTAAAATCAATCAATAAAAAAGAAATTATGAATGTTTGAGTCATATACAACTACCAATGCAAAAAGGGCATTCTTAGGCAATAATATTATTCTGATGAGGCAATAATATTATTTTGATTAGGCAATATATTATTCTGAAATTGGCAAAACAATGTATTTCATTGAGCAGTTTAATTCAACATCTAATTCAATGTATTGCCTAATCAAAACAGTGTATTTTGATTAGACAATATATGATTCTGGATTAGGCAAAATAGTGTATTTCATTGATCAATTTTATCGATCATCTAATTTTTGATGTATCATGTACAAGTAGCAGCATTCCTATGGATCGAAAAGCAAGTGTTTTTGCAGCAATGTATGGCCTATTTTATGTAGTCTTGCATTGCAATACATATATTCTCTAATTATCACCTTGTTTTGTTGTTACATTGCAGGTCATCAATGTATCCAGTAGAGGAATGCAATAAATGGTGTGTAGCAATTAGCAACAGTAAAGCAGGCTATCAAGTAGTATGTAGAATTGCCTCTTCTAGGAGCCCATGCTATATGTGCAGATAAACTATTAAAATGTTGCATTTAAAAATATTAATTAGTAGCAAATCTTATGTGCAGTCATTGTGGAAGTACATATACCAAATAATTTGGTATATTATTATTTTTTTGTATGTAGTTCTCCTTCATTTACCTTTTTTTGTGCAGTTCTAATATTATATGTAGTTTGATGTCTAATGCATTGCCGAGAAAATAGATTATTTTTTGTGCAGTCCATGCTGTTAATTTGTTTTAAATTTACATGCAAAAAAATCATTTTACCAAAGAGGGTAAATTAGGAGGCCTTTTTGTCCAAAAAGCGTGAGTCTCCCACTTTTGGTGGCAAAACTATGGGAGCCTTGGAAAATCCTCTTCTCCCTGGCTCTCCGCGCCTCAAAACGGCAAACAATAACATTTTTACCATAAAAGGAAAGTAGTGGGATCAAGTTTTCTAAAATGGAATGTACAGACGGATGGTGAGGCCATATTCAGTTCACGATTTTTTCCCAAAAATGTTGCGCAGTACCCGTCATATCGAATCTTTAAACGCATGCATAAAGCATTTAATGTAGGTAAGAAAATAACTAATTGTACTTTTAGTATGTTCATGTCGAGACGAATCTTTTGAGGACAAAGTTTGTCAAATAACAACGAAAGTGCCATAGTGTCAGTATACAATATTTTTCCCTAACTGAACAAGACCTGAATATCCTGTGCGCCGATGCTATAGTAAAATTCATGATATATTCTCGTGGACTGTTGGGAACGTCCTCTATATTCAAAATATGCACGACTACTCTCTTATTGAGAATTTTGTTTCAAAAAAACTCTTATCGAGGATGAAGAAAAGGAAGCAAAAGTGCTTAATATTAGGCCGGACAGTGGCTATAAGTAGAAAAACGGCCCGCCAGTAAGGCCCAAATGGAAAGCCCATTCTGCTTTCTTCCTCCTTTTTCCCCCTTGCTCATCGTTCCCTCCGCTTCCCTCGAAACAGAGACGGCCCGCCGCCGCCTGCCGAGTTCCGACGGCTCAGGGGTCCCAATTCCGCGAGGCTTTCCCCCGATCCCGCCGCCACTGCGTGGCCTCCTGAGTCCTGACCCCTCCGCGCCGCGCGGACTCCCGACGCTGGGCGCCACCAGACTCCGGGCACCGCCTCCTCAGCGACCAGCGCCACCGGCCACTGGACGTTCTGCAGCTCGGCTCTGGCGGCTGCCAAACGCACTGCATCCTGCAGCCAAGAGTCTGCCGCCGCCGCCCAGCGATCAGGAGCTGAGCTACTGCTTGGTGGTGGTCTGGTGGGAGGCTCAAGGCTGTGCCGAGGGCCCGAGGCGGCGAGGCCCTAGTGCTCTCGCGGCCTCGCCTCGCGGAGTCTGTCCCGGGCGCCCGGTCCTCCCTCAATCTGTCTGTTTTGTTCCATTCTGGTATTTTTCTAAGACTCTAGTCTAATCCGTTATTAGTAGACATAGTCACGGTACACAGTAGATTGTAGGCTTAATATAGAATTTAGACTATGACTACCGATTATTCTATTCAATTTATAATTGTCTAAATGTCAGTAGATTCTCGTGTTGATGTCACACAACTGAATGAAACCTCTGCACCCCAGCTCCAGAACCTGAAGCAACTAAACTTCCACCTCCATCTCTAGGTCCAGAACAAGAAACAGCTGGAACTAGAGTTAGTGTTGGACAAGAAGGATTAGGAAGAACCAGAAGTTGTGTGCCTACCATAGAGTTGAGCCAGCCTCCTCCGCCTGCCAATCTCACTAGAAAATAGGTATTTATTTCATGTGTACGGTGCAATGTTCTTAACAATTTTAGTTCAGTCATCAAATTCATTAGAAGTGACATTAATGGGTACCTGCTGGGTAGGGGCATAATGGGTAGTTTTCACTGTTATACATGTGAAATTGTGAATATGTGATGTGACTATGTGAGTGCTAGAGTGCTAGTACAGATTACAAAGACAGACTAGAAACAATCAAACAAATAGCCAATGGTCATAGTGGTAAGTGCTATACTGCTAGTTAATGTGACTATGTGAGTGTTTTAAATGTTGTTGATCCAGGTAATTGCACCTTAACTTGTCCAAAGATGCAAAAGCAAATTATTCAATATCGTGCTTTACAAATTAGAAAGAAATTTTTTATTGAACAACTTTGTGGTGAGCCCTGTCTATTTCTACCTGACATACGGAGAATCACATAAAGAAAATTATTGAACAACTTTGAACTATTTGTATTGTAATGTATGCAAGTTTCAAACTTAACTGAGGGATTTTAAGAAATTAGATATCTTTTATATATAATATCATTGTTTAGTTCTTTTATATCTGTATACTGAATTATTGATTAAATTATACCAAATTGTAGTTGCGCTATTAAAAATAGGTATACCGAATTGCATAATGGAGGATCTGCTCGGCACCTAGATACACAACTAGTACTGTGGCCCTTTGTGCTCCACCATAGGCTCATCACTCATGGAGTGTTCTTTTATATTTGTATACCGAATTATTGATGAAGTTATACTGAATTGTAGTTGCGCTATTAAAAATAGGTATACCGAATTGCATAGTGAAGTATCTGCTCGGCACCTAGATACACAACTGGTGCCGCGGCCTTCTGTGCTCTACTGTAGTGTGCCGCTAGTTCCCTGGTCTCCATCAGGAAGCCACCATAGGCTCGTAGAGTGAGTTCCATCAGTGTTCAACGGCCCCTCCTGTCCTTCCCCTGCGATTCTCCAGCAATTGGTCCCTTTGAGGCTGTGACAACCTTTGCTTGAACATTGAACAACTATTGCCCGTTAAGTTAAGCTGACACAAGAATTTTGCAGAGTGTTGTGACTGTTGTCACCGTGGTCTTCTTAGGTTAGTCGTAGCTGAAATCACTTTATTTATACTTGTATATACCGAATTGTTGATTAAATTATGCTCAATTTTATAGTGGAGTATCTGCTGGGCAGTAGACACCTAGATACACAACTCGTACCATGGGCTTCTCTGTTCTACCGTAACCTGTGGCCGGTCTCCTGGTGCCCATCAGGAAGTCGCCATAGGCTCTAAGTGTAAGTTCTATCAGCATTCAGCACCCCCTCCTGCCCTTCCCTTGCGATTCTCTAGCAATTGGTCCCTGGTCAATCTTTGCTCAAACACTGAACTGCGTTAAGCCAACACAGGATTTTGCAGAGTGTTGTCACCGTGGCATTCTTAGTTTACTGGTTGCCGAAATTGCTTTATTTATTTGTAATTCCACTGTGTGCTGCTGGCTGTTGCCAATTTCTTGTTTGTATCTCCAATCAACTGAACTATAGTTTTCTTATGCAGTTTCAGGCTTGGCCATGCCTGTAAATATAGATATTGCTCCTTTCAAGCTGGACATCAATGAGCTGATAGCTGATTATGCCAAGGTAATTTTGTCAAATTCTCTCCGTGTTTTGTGCACATATTAACTTTAGATGAATAATAACATCCGTGTGTTCCTGATTGGTAGGAGAACTATACGTCACTCGCTGAATTCAAACAAGTGTGGATGGCCAAGAAGTTTTCTTATATCTATGAAGGCAGACCTAAGACAAGTTCGGGTTTATTCATGCAGTCCCTCTTTCTGCATTGTATTGGTAGGTGTTAGCTTCCTGGAAGTGCATATTTCTGAACTGAAGCTGCATTTACCAATAATTCCTTTTGTAGTCACAGATAAACTATTTTCCACTTCATTGTGTGTCCAGGTCATTTGACTTCTCAAAGTTCACTACCCCAAAGATTGGCTGGGCTTTACTGCCTTTACTGTCTGTATGAGTGCCAGCCATACAAGCCACAGTTCAAGATTTATTTGTCTCTTGGTAAGGCCCATATATTCAAGCCAATAATCTGGTGCATGTTGAAACTATTCTTTAATGCATAAATATTTTCTTCTGATGGAAAAAGCGGAGTGCAGGCAACTGAAAGATTTCGTTGTTACGGCTAAGCAAACTGGACTGCATCTTGTGCCTGCACTTGTCAAAAGGATGCTGAATAAAGGCATGTTTTTGTTTGGCTACATGAATTTGATTGATGACAATGGGGACAAGCAGGTCGAGGAATTGACTGCATTGCAGAACAAACGAGTAAAATTTGCCTGCGACAAGTACGTGTGACTTTTGCCACTGTGATCTTTAGCAATAGTATTTTTGCTTTGAGTAAATTGCACCAGTAGACATCTAAACAAGATTAGTGACATAGCATCACTGTTTTCTTTAATATGACGTTCATGTGAGTTTTAGTACGTAAGTGATCACACCTAACAAATAAGATTAGTGACACAATTTTTCACTTTAAGTTCCTTCACCTTGCTACACGGTCTTGCATGTTGTTCCAAAGTGCTGGTTATTACTCTGCAAACAAGGCTATAATTTGGTCAATGCAAAAAGCAAGGCTAAATTTATTGCTTGCTGACCTCTTCCTTGTAACTTTTATGTTTGCAGGTTATTTGCGAATACCCAAGCAGAAAGTTATATGCACATGGACTTGGTAAGTTCAGTGCTTCTATTTTATAGTTCTGTTCGGCATGGCGGTGACATGATTCCGTGGTTTGCGCACGCATGCAAGATCATGATCCTTCTAGTTTTATGTTTCAATACAAGCTCAGTAAAATAGACCTGTGCTTCCTCTTATTTTCCATAAGATCTTATGAAAGAATTATTGTCGGGGGTCCACAAAAGGGGTACCCTCAATCAACGCAAAACAAATAAGTGAAACCTAGAGCACCAATTAATAAGAGACCTAACTAGTCTAACCCCCTAGAAAGCCAACCCCTCGAGACCTACGACGCCGGCCCACCGCCAGGAAGCCCGGGCCCGCCGAGGCCTTACCGACCGCCTCATGGTAGCCTACCTCTCGAGCACCAGCACATAGGCCTCGAGCCCTCTACAGCCGTACACCGTTCCTCGAGACCCCACGTGGGGACCTCGAGCCTCTCTAACACGGTAACCTATCCCTCGAGACACATACCTCCCTCGAGCAGCACCAGACATCGGATACCAGCCCCATACTGCGCATTTAATGCGTCCACCTACTCCAGTCACGTCCTCTGGCACACGACGTGTGCCACAGTGAACCGGAGCCGGAGTCAAACCTCGTTTTCACCACAAGCATGGACAAAAAGGCACAAGTACAGCACTGTTAGGCCATACCCTGCACTGTAGCACACTCGAGCCACATCTCGAGACCTGGACTCACGCTGTACGGCCGAGTTTTCCGGGACTTGCCCATACCTGCGGGGGCTCGAGCCCCCCGTAGGCGCCGCCTCGAGGCCGGCCCTGCGCCCCTCGAGCCCTGACTGCTTTCATGCTATTGGAAGACAGGTACCCCAAGACCCGGAGGGACTCTGCCACGTCCTGTACGTGCCGGAATGGGGGCTGCACGGCCTCCACGTCGCCACGCCTCCACGTCCGCACCCGGGATGGAAGCCACGCTTCAAGGACGCCTCAACAGCAACCCCCACGTCAGCTCCAGTGACCTCGACAAGACAGAATTCCAACCATTCACCGTATTGGGCGTTGTACATGTCACTCCTATGTAACCCAGGCCTCCACTTGCTCTATAAAAGAGGACACCAGGGCCCTTCAGGCACACGTGTGACGCAGACGGGTCCACACGACACACACGAGTCCAGACTCTCGTCCACGCTCGTTGAGCTTGTATTGCCCCTGTACAAGCACTTAGGTGCAAGTAATACAAGAACCTCCTCCCCCCGCTGGACGTAGGGTCTTCTTTGCCCGAACCAGGATAAACCCTTGTGTCATCTTGCATCACCATCCAGAAAGAGAGCACGCGATCATATTACTAGTTGGTGTCATACCCCCGAGGTCGAAACACCGACAGTTGGCGCGCCAGGTAGGGGACTTCGCGTGTCGGAGTCGATTTCTCGTTTGTTTTCTGGATGGCTTCTTCCACTCCTTCGTTCTCTGCTGGTGCTGTCATCTGGTTCGGGAGCCTCGAGTTCCTGGCCATCGGCAGCGGCAACGAGCTGACCCTGCTCTCCACGGAGAGCCCGAGCGGAGGGCGTGTCACGCCACCCCGCGCGGGGGGCGTGGCGCGTCGCCCGCACCACCACGCGTCGCCACCTCGCGAGCGGCGCCGTCGTCACCATCGTCGCCAGGCACAGGCGGTGCCCGCGGCGTACACCCACTTCCCCGCGGCCGGCGCAGAGTCCCCGAGGAGAGACCTGCCTGGCGCGCGGCCGGAGACTTCTAGGGCGCGCGCGCACTCTCCCAGCGAGTTCGCGTTCGTCATGCGCACGGACCGGGAGCCTGGCTAGAGGCCCCCGAGCCGTGCTCCGTCGACACCACCTGGCTTCCTCCCGCACGGGGTGTACCGCGCTCGACGCCAGCGGCCCCCGTTCGGCCTCAACAACTCCGCAGCTGTCTACGCCCACCACCTCGACGAGCGCCGTCAGGACCGGGCGGCGGCAGAGCGGGAGGAACGTCCGGGCGTGCTCCTACGAGCCATCGCCGACCTGGAGATCGTCTACCCCGCGCACGTCGACCGCGGCTTCTCACGAGTCGTCAAGCCACCCCGGCGAGCCACCATCGGAGAGTGGTACCGCGAGCTGCAGTCCCAGCACGAGCCAGAGCGGCGCGACATCAACAGCTCCGACTCCGACGAGTACGACTACCATGACCCTGATATCTGAGATCCCACCAGGGAGTGCTTCCAGCTCGAGGGGGTCGTGAGCGATGCCGAGGACGACGGCGACGACGACGAAGCCAGGCCGGTGCTCAACCTCGAAGAGCCCAACGACGTGGCTGCGGCGGGCGGACCACATGTTCAGGGGAGGAACGAACCCCCGGCACCGGATGCATCACCTCAGCACAACAACGACCGGGCGGCGCAGCTCGCGCAGCTGCGGGAGGCGATCACCAAGGCTGAGGAGGACCGACAACGCCTGCTGCAGCTCGAGCAAACTCTTGTGCAGGAGCAAGCCCAGCCTCGAGGCGCCGGCGCTCGTGGCCGCGCTCGAGGGGTCCACCGGCAGATCCTCGAGGATGGGGCACCAGCACGCCCCGAGGTGCGCTTCCCGCGAGCCGGGCAGAACGTGGTGGCGGCCGCGATGCTGCTCCACGATCTACCCGCCGTCTCCAACCCTGACGCTAGGCGCATACTCGGGGAAATGAAGAACCTCCTCGAGACAGCCGCTCTGCAGCAGGCCGAGAGCTCAGCCTCGCGCCGACGCGGAATGACCTCGGGAAAGCCAGCAAACACGCCCCGCGACGAGCGTGAGACATTCGTCCACCAGCCGGACGCCCCTCGAGCCAGGCCAGTCCGGGAGCGGATCGTCGACAACCGGCCACCTCGAGACCCCAATGACGCCCGCAACAATATCAACCGCCGGCGCAAGGACAAAGGGGCCGAGGAGCGTGGCTATAGTGCCCATCGAGGGGGGCGCTACGACAGTGACGAGGACCGGCAAACCCTCGAGCCCCCGGGCCCCAGGGTCTTCAGCCGGGCCATCCGCAGCTCAACCCTCCCCGACCGCTTTCGACCACCGACCAACATCGTGAAGTATGACGGGGAGGTCGAGCCCAAGCTATGGCTCTCCGACTTCCGCCTGGGCTGCCAACTGGGCGGGGCGAAGAGCGACGACCGCGTGATCATACGCCAGCTCCCACTCTACCTCTCGGACACCGCCCGTCGGTGGCTCGAGGGGCTCCCGCCGAATCAGATCCACGACTGGGCCGACTTAGTCAGGGTCTTCGATGGGAATTTCAAGTGGACTTGCGTGCGCCCAGGCAACCCCTGGGATCTACGACGTTGCAGGCAGACGGCGGACGAGCCTCTCCGTGACTTCGCTCGGCGATTCTCGAAGCAGCGCCTCGAGCTCCCCCACGTGCCTGATGAGGATGTCATCTCAGCGTTCCTCGCGGGCACGACATGCCAAGAGCTAGTCCACGAGCTAGGGCGCTACCGTCCCAGGACGGTCGAGGATCTGATGGATCGTGTCACCAGCTTTGCCTCAGGCGACGAGGCAGTGGGGGCCTTCTTTGGCCGCTCCACGGACAAAGGCGCGGTGGCCACGCCGGAGGGCTCGAGCAAGGGCAACAACGTCAAGAACCGCAACAACAACAAAAAGAAGAAGAACAAAGGCAAAGGTCAGAAGGCGAAGCGCGACGCCGATGACGACGACGATGAAGAAGTGCTCGTGGGCGCCCTCGAGCATAAGAAGACTCGAGGCCCCCCTGACGGGGCTGTCTTCGACAAAATGCTCGAGGACCCCTGCCCTTATCACAAGGGTCCCACGAACCACAAGTTGAAGCTCAAGATGCCGGGGCCGAAAGGGGTCATCACCGTCGACACCTCCTACGAACACGCGTACCACTGCGACGTGGAGTGCGTCGAGCGTGGGGAGGCCACCGAGACCCCTGAAGCAAAGCGTCACGCCGGCACCTTCGAGCCGGCAGAGCACACCAAGCAGATACCTGTCGACCCGACCTCGACCGACGGCAAGACGCTGGCCATCAGTGCCAGCCTCGAGACTAAATAGGAAGCAGTGCTCGTCGACTTTCTCCGCGCGAACATCGACATGTTTGCGTGGAGCCCCTCGGACATGCCAGGCATACCGAGGGGAGTCGCCGAGCACGCCTTGGAGATCCAGGCCGGGTCCAGACCGGTGAAGCAACGCCTGCGCCGCTTCGACGAGGAGAAGCGTAGGATCATCGGCGAGGAGGTGCACAAGCTTTTGGCGGCTGGATTCATCAAGGAGGTATTTCACTCGGAGTGGCTAGCTAACCCTGTACTAGTTAGGAAAAAGAATGGAAAAATGCGGATGTGTGTAGACTACACTGGTCTGAACAAAGCATGTCCAAAAGTTCCATTTCCTTTACCTAGAATTGATCAGATTGTCGATTCCACTGCGGGGTGTGAAGTACTTTCATTTCTCGATGCGTATTCCGGCTACCACCAGATTAAGATGAAAGAATCCGACGAGCTCGCTACCTCTTTTATTACGCCTTTTGGTATGTATTGCTATGCTACAATGCTCTTCGGCCTTCGAAATGCCGGGGCAACGTATCAGCGTTGTATGCAGCATATCTTTGGCGAACACATAGGCAAAACCGTCGAGGCCTACGTCGATGACATCGTGGTTAAGACCAAGAAAGTCGGGGACCTCATCAGCGATCTCGAAACCACGTTCGAGTGCCTCCGGGCCAAGAATGTGAAACTCAACCCCGAGAAATGTGTCTTTGGTGTGCCTCGAGGCATGCTACTTGGCTACATTGTCTCACAACGGGGGATCGAGGCCAACCCCGAAAAGATCTCAGCAGTCACGAGGATGGGCCCAATTCGAGACCTCAAGGGCGTACGGAAAGTGACAGGCTGTCTAGCCGCTCTCAGCAGGTTCATCTCGAGGCTAGGGGAAAAGGCGCTACCCCTCTACCGCCTGCTGAAGAAAACGGAACGCTTTGCGTGGACCATCGAAGCCGAGGAGGCCCTAACCAAGTTGAAGGGGTTGCTGACTTCCGCGCCAATTCTCGTGCCACCACGACCAGCCCAGGGTGACGATCCTCCGAGCCTCTCCTCCTCTACGTGGCCGCAACCACCCAGGTGGTCAGCGTGGTCGTAGTCGTCGAGAGACACGAGGAGGGTCACGCGCTACCGGTCCAACGGCCGGTGTACTTCATCAGTGAGGTGCTCTCCGAGGCCAAGGTCCGGTACCCGCACATCCAGAAGCTGCTCTACGACATCATCATCACGAGGCGCAAGCTCCAACATTATTTCCTCGCTCATCCCGTGACGGTGGTATCGTCGTTCCCCCTCGGAGAGATCATCAACAACCGGGAGGCCACGAGGCGCATCGCCAAGTGGTCTGCCGAGCTGATGGGGGAGGCCATCACCTATGCTCCACGAAAAGCCATCAAGTCGCAAGCGTTGGCGGACTTCGTTGCTGAGTGGACCGACACCCAGCTCCCGCTGGCACAAATCCAAGCCGAGCTCTAGACTATGTACTTCGACGGGTCCCTCATGAAGACAGGGGCAGGCGCAGGCCTGCTCTTCATCTCACCCCTCGGAGTCCACATGCGCTACCTGCTGCGCTTGCACTTCCCCGCCTCCAACAACGTCACTGAGTACGAGGCCCTCGTCAACGGGCTGCGCATCGCCCTCGAGCTTGGGGTCCGACGCCTCGACGTTCGAGGGGACTCGCAGCTCGTCATCAACCAGGTCATGAAGGCCTCGAGCTGCATCGATCCCAAGATGGAAGCATACTGCGGAGAAGTGCGCAAGCTAGAAGACAAGTTCTACGGCCTCGAGCTCAACCACATCGCTCGAAAATACAACGAGGCCGCAGACGAGCTGGCTAAGTTAGCATCCACGCGCGGCACCGTCCCACCAGATGTCTTCTCGAGGGACATTTTCGAGCCATCCGTCAAAATCGGCCCGGGGGCTGGCCCCTCGACGCCACCCCCGAGCCGGACACGAGGGCTCGACCTTCAACGCCACCCCTCAAGAACGACCCCTCGACATCCGCTGAGGCAATGCAGATCGACGCACCCGCCTCTTCTTCATCACGACCCCTTGACTGGCGGACGCCCTTCCTCGACTACCTGATGCAAGGCGTGCTACCAGAAGACAAGACGGAGGCCCGACGCATCGCTCGAAGGGCCAAGACCTACGTCATCTACGGCGACGAACGAGAGCTTTACCATCGAAGCCCATCGGGAATCCTTCAGCGCTGCATCCCCCTCGAGGAAGGACGCAGGCTCCTCGACGACATGCACTCGGGGGCTTGCGGCCATCACGCAGCGCCAAGGACCTTGGTGGGGAACGCCTTCCGCCAAGGCTTCTACTGGCCAACCGCCATTGGAGACGTCAAGCGCCTGGTTCGAGCCTGCCAAGGGTGTCAGTTCTACGCCAAGCAAACGCACCAGCCCGCGCACGCCCTGCAGATGATCCCCATCACTTGGCCGTTCGCAGTCTTGGGGCTCGACCTCGTGGGTCCCCTCAAGATGACAAATGGAAAGTACACGCATGTGCTCGTGGCCGTCGACAAGTTCACCAAGTGGATCGAGGCTAAGCCTATAGGCAACCCCACCTCCGAGAAGGCCGTCGAGTTCATCTCCGACATCATGTACCGGTTTGGGGTGCCTAACGTCATCATCACCGACAATGGCACACAATTCACGGGCAAAAAATTCATCGACTTCTGCGACGACAACAACATCCGCGTGAACTGGGCCTTGGTCGCATACCCTCAATGCAACGGGCAGGTCGAGCGCGCCAACGACATGATACTCCACGGGCTGAAGCCGAGGCTGTTCAAGACCCTCAAGAATTTTGGAAAGAGGTGGGCTGCAGAGCTCCCCTCGGTGCTGTGGGGCCTCAGGACTACGCCAAGTCGAGCCACCGGGTTCACTCCGTTCTTCCTAACCTACGGCGCCGAGGCCGTCTTGCCTACAGACCTCGAGTACAGCTCCCCTCGACTTCGAGCCTACAACGAGCAAACCAACGACGAGAGACTCGCCAACGCCAAGGACCAGCTCGAGGAGGCTCGAGACGTGGCGCTCATCAACTCCGCGCGCTACCAGCAAACACTTCGACGCTACCACGACAAGCACGTGCGCAGAAGGGACCTGGCGGTGGGGGACCTCGTGCTTCGACGGCTGCAAGATAATCGAGGGCGCCACAAGCTCACCCCTCCATGGGAGGGCCCATACACCGTAGCTGAGGTGCTCAAGCCAGGAACGTACATGCTCTACGACGGTCAAGGCAGGATCCTGGCGAATGCGTGGAACATATCTCAGCTACGTCGTTTCTACCCTTAAGGGCCTCGAGGCCTCGTACATTTTGTTGCTTTGTACAAACACGTCAAATATGAAGGAACAAACTCGTGCACTGTCTTTCATTTTACTTAGTAACTTAAGGTAGCCTCGACCCTGCCTTGCTCAGGGTCGAGCCTCCCTCGAGGGCTGACAGGGGGGACCCCCCAGACTCCGGAAAAAACGCGCTTTTCTTTTTAAAAATTCGACCCTTATTTCGATTCGTATCTCAAGCGTACTAGCAACGTCTAAATCCGTAGATACCTCGAGCCTCCAAGAGGCGGGGGGCGTCGACGTAGACGACCACCCACGCCCCCGGGCTACGGTACCCTACCTACGCCTCCCCTCGAGGAACTCGTGACGCGTATCGAAAGAACATAGACCAAGCCGGTAGAAACTCGAGCTAGCGACAAAGAGAAATGATCGAATAAATTTGAAAAGAATACAACTTCTTTAAACAAATAAGTCATACGCATATGTTGGCCTCGACAGGCCATAAGTCATGACATAAATTTTTACAAGGGCCTCGATGCCCAAATTTGGCACGCAGGCCTCATTCCTCATCAGTCTGGAACTCCTCCTCAAGATCTTTTGCTGCGGGCTCAGCCTCGACGTCCGGGCCAGGAGGAGGGGAGCCATCTACACCACTGTCTGCATCGGGAGGCAACACGTCCTCCTCGAAGAGCTTTGCGAGCGCCGCCCCCGGCCTCTCCACCTTCTCCAGGATCTTGTCGACGCGGCGGTCGTTCCACTCTTCGTCCTTCCCCTCGATCTCGACGAAGCCCTTGGCGACGACGTTGACCGGGTAGCGGAAGCCGGAGCGGACGGCCGCGAGCGCCCGCTTTACGCCGTGGTGGAGAGCGCTCTTGACACTGTCCCGCGCGGCCATGTCGAAGAAGCACAGGGCATCGACCAGGGCGTCGCCTCGAGCCACCGCGCCCTCTGCCGTGGCCACCGGGTCGGCACCCCACATGGAGCAGAGCCTGTCAAGGGTGCCGCGCGCCCGCTCCGCCACCATGGTCTCACCCTGGAGTTGCTCCACGAGAGTCTGATTCGTCTCGCGGAGCTCCTCGGCGGTCTTCTCCAGATCTGTGCAACAAACAGAAAAGAGTAAGTCCGCGGCGTGGCAAGAATCTCGAAATCAAAGCAAGACAAAGCCCGAAGATTACGACAGTACCTTGGCAGTGCACGCCCAAAGCGTCAAAGTCGCTGGTAAGGACCCTGACGCGCTGCTCGAGTGTATGCTTTTGGGACAACACGTCCAGCTCGTCCAGGAGCTCCTCCACCGTCGGTGTCTTCTCCACCGACGCCTCCCCCTCTTTCTCCTTCTCCGCGGGCGCGCGAGGCTCCGTCGGTAAGGAATCCTGTCCAGCGGGCCGACTCGCGTCGTCTGGGGTCTCGAGGGCCGCCGTCCCCTCAGCCCCAGACACCGACGGAGCCGCGCTTGTCTTGGGTGCTCCTCCCGAGATGGTCGTCGTGACGGGGGGAGGAGTGGCCCTCTCTGTAGGCGCCACCGGAGGAGGAGGAGGAGGAGGAGGTGGTGCTGCGATGGACGCAGTGGCGGCGGGCTTGGCGCCAGAAGCCGCGGTCCCTGCTGAGAAAGAGAACAGCGTCGTCAGAATCAGGAAAAAGCCTCGACCCCCGTGGTCGACGGCGTCGGCCTCACCAAGATCCGCGGTGGCCATCTGACTTCCCCGAGCCATGGCTGCTCGAGCTTTCACCAGCCAAGCGGCCATTTCAGCGGAAGAAGGCGCCATACCTCAAGGTGCTTGGTCCTCAGCAGAGCTCGAGGTCTTGGCCCGCTTAGACACCGCGGGGTCCGCCTCCTGCCGAGAGCGCTTTTCCCTGAAAAACCAGAAACGACACACATCACCAAAGGTAAAAAGGTAAAGCTTCACCACCAAAGGAATTGAGAAACGTTACTTACCCAAAGCGACGGCGGGACTTCTTCCCCGAGTCGCCGGACCCGCTCGGGGGCTTCGAGCCCGCCCCATGGCTCGAGCCATGCCCCCGAGCCGTCTCCGTGCGGCTCGGATGGGGGAGAAGGCTCCCGGTGCTTCCCGTGGCTCGACCTCGACGGGGAGCTCTCCTTCTGTCTCTTGTCCCGGGGGGACGACCGCGTCTCCTTCGAGCGGTCCTCTTGGTGTCTTTCCTTGCGCGGGCTCCGGGACCTGCTCCGGCGCTCGTGCCGGCGGTCGCGCCCCCCCTCCCCCCCCCCCCGCGTCTGCCTCCTTCTCCCGGCGACGGTGCGGCGATGGGCTCCGGGATCGCTCGCGACTACCGTCACGAGACGACCGGGGGCTCCCCCCTCGACGGTCATGGTGGCGGGGGTTCGACGCCCCCTCATGTTGCCCGCTCTTCTGCGGGCTCGATGTCGCCTTCGACGACTTGTGGCGGTCGGGCCCGGAGTCCCTCTCGGCGTGTTGACCGCCTCTCGAGGTTCGGCCCTTCTCGAGACCCCCCGCTTGGGTCGACGCGGTCGTGGCTTCCTTCTGCGCCGCGGCGATGGCGCCCCGAGTTCGAGGCCTCTTCGCGTCATGGGGCACGTCCGGCACGGAGCTCGACGTGCCCTGAGCCTCCGACGGGGCGAGGCCTGGCGTGGCCTTCCGCTGCTGCGTCCCGCGCGATCCCTTCGCCGGGGGAATCTCCAGGATATTCTCCTGCACAGAAGAGCAGTCAGCTCTGACGTCGACGACCCCCGCGTGCCTCAGACGCGCATCCATCCCTTCATCATCGCTCTCCTCCTCATCGTCATCCTCCTCCTCCGAGCTCGTGTAGTCGAGCTCGGGGGACTCCTCTCCAGGCTGCCGGTTACGACGAGCCTTCGCTAGCCTCTGATCCCGGTCCACCCGACGCAAGTTCTTCTCTTTCTCTTTCTTCTTCTTTGCATCCTTACTCTCCTTATCTTTCTGAGCAGAGAGGCGCCTCACCTGTCTTTCCGCGGCGTCCTCCTTCACCGGGGGCCTCGACGCGTGAAATGTGAACGTCCCCTGCAAAAAGAAACTTAATGAGAAAAACCACAAGAGGAGTAAACAAGGTTTGAAGAAAGAGAAAGGAGGGGAGGCTCGAAGCAGCCTAGCTTGACGAGGACTTACCGGGTCGAGACACCCCGCGTCGGGTGCCATGGCGATCAGGTTGGTCTCCTCAGGGCGGAACGGCCCGTGGATCGTGACCGACACCCGGGAGACACCCTTGTTTCGAGGCAGTCTCTCCTCGGCCATCCTCGACCTGTTCAGCGCCTCGAGCGGGGCATTTGGCCCCATCTCGTACATGAGAAGGGGGCGGTCCGCCAGAGGAAGGACCCTCCGCTGATGGAACGCCCAAATGACCACCTGGACGGTCAGTCCCTTCTCCTCCACCAGCGACCACATCGTGTTCATCAGCGGCATCAGGTGGCGCTGCCTGTCCGCCACAACGCCCCAACTCCACTTCTCAGGGCGCTTGGTGATGATCCTGCCGGTATACTGCGGAAGGAGCCCGTCCTCGTTCCGCAGGTAGAACCAGTGGTCGTCCCACCCCGCCTGGTTGGAGGAAAGCTTGTAGCGGAGGTAGTGACGGGGGACGTTGGCCGACGAGGGACTGGTCCTCGCGGCGATGGTGAGGGAGCCCGCGCGCGCGAGCCTCCTCCCGCTCGGCTTCACGGCCTTATGAAAGAGCTCGCCCCGGAAGAGGTGGACGAACATCTCCCAATGGGGCTCGATCTTCAGGTATCCCTCGCACACCGCGGCGTAGATGGCGGCATGCGAGACTGAGTTGGGGGAGAAGTGCTGCAACTCCACCTCGAAGTGGTGAGCCAGCCCCCGCATAAAGCGGCTCGGCGGAACGCCAAGCCCCATGCGGTGGTAGCGCGTGAAGCTCACCACATACCCCTCCGGCGGGTGCGGCACCTGGTGGTCCGCCGACGGGAGAATCCACCACGCGGGCCCCTCCTGCGGGTTGGGGCGGAGAAGCCCCTGGTTCACCAGCGACTCCAGCTCGCGCTGCGACGTCTTCGTCGGGCACCAGTCTTCGGGCGGCAGCACCTGGGTCTGGGCGGCCATGTCGGCGACGGCGCGGATCTGAGCGGCGGACGGGCGGCCGGGAAGGTTACCAATCGCTAACTTAGGGAGAAAGCGTGTGGGGGCTGCGGCGGCTGTGAAGGCAAAGGCAAAGTAAAGAGTCCCTCACCCCTCACTCGATGTTTATAAAAGAAAACCCCAACGGGCGGGGTCTCCCACGGCAGAGGAAAGGTAACCGCACACATTTAATGCGCCCACCTAACCACGTCTCGAGCCGGTTGACAGGTACACGCGGCAACACCCCATTCGCTCCACCACCAGGACCCACCACGACCGCCGCTCCGACTTCGCGTCCGTCGCCCTGGCGCCACGATCTCCGCTCCCTGACGGTTTCCGCCTAAAAAGGCGTGCCTAACGGGCAGAAAGATTCCAAACGACGAAGGCTTCTTCAAGAAGGTAAAAACGGGCCCCGGGCCTTCCAAGTCTCGAGGCAGCGAAGGCTGGCCCTCGAAGAGGATTCGACAGCCGGCCTCGAGCACCCGAGTCAGGGACACCAAGGGGCGCCACTCGCAGCATCGCTCGAGGGCCAAGCCCTCGAGGCCCCTCACGTGTATCCAAGGCAGGGCGCACGACATGCAGTGAGATCCCCTCGGAGGGAGGCATCGAGCCACCGGGTCCTATCGAATGGACCCGGCATTCCTGCAGACCGAGCACCCATGCTTTATGAGATCGCCTCCGGGTTTCAGTCGACCCTATCGAACGGGGCACGAGGTCTCACTTGGATTCCCCCGTTACCAGCTCACCGGGAACCTCGATACTCGCCCGCTCGTGGTCGTACGAGGCATCCCCCCTCGCATCCGATCGAAAGGACTCGCGGGATGACAAGCCAGGGCAACTGGCGCGCCGGACAGCTCGAAGAGCCGGCCGGTCGGTTCAGCCTGGCACCCCTCGACGAAAGAGGGTCGAAGAACTCGGGGGCTCGACACTCCCGAACCTAAAAAGCGTAACTAACACTCACACTCGTGAAAAAGCCCATGAGGGAGTCCTAACCACTCCCCCGTGGCCTCGGGGGCTACACCCGTGGGTGTCGCTCGCGCGACACCCACGGAATCCAAACAACCAAACCCTCGAGAACCAGTTAGCTAACCCTCGTAGATCCCGGTAGGGAGCCCCTGCTCGAGTGCTAGCACTCGAATAAGGGCTCGGGGGCTACTGTCGGGGGTCCACAAAAGGGGTACCCCCAATCAACGCAAAACAAATAAGTGAAACCTAGAGCACCAATTAATAAGAGATCTAACTAGTCTAACCCCCTAGAAAGCCAACCCCTCGAGACCTACGACGCCGGCCCACCGCCAGGAAGCCCGGGCCCGCCGAGGCCTTACCGACCGCCTCATGGTAGCCTACCTCTCGAGCACCAGCACATAGGCCTCGAGCCCTCTACAGCCGTACACCGTTCCTCGAGACCCCACGTGGGGACCTCGAGCCTCTCTAACACGGTAACCTATCCCTCGAGACACATACCTCCCTCGAGCAGCACCAGACATCGGATACCAGCCCCATACTGCGCATTTAATGCGTCCACCTACTCCAGTCACGTCCTCTGGCACACGACGTGTGCCACAGTGAACCGGAGCCAGAGTCAAACCTCGTTTTCACCACAAGCATGGACAAAAAGGCACAAGTACAGCACTGTTAGGCCATACCCTGCACTGTAGCACACTCGAGCCACATCTCGAGACCTGGACTCACGCTGTACGGCCGGGTTTTCCGGGACTTGCCCATACCTGCGGGGGCTCGAGCCCCCCGTAGGCGCCGCCTCGAGGCCGCCCCTGCGCCCCTCGAGCCCTGACTGTTTTCATGCTATTGGAAGACAGGTACCCCAAGACCCGGAGGGACTCTGCCACGTCCTGTACGTGCCGGAATGGGGGCTGCGCGGCCTCCACGTCGCCACGCCTCCACGTCCGCACCCGGGATGGAAGCCACGCTTCAAGGACGCCTCAACAGCAACCCCCACGTCAGCTCCAGTGACCTCGACAAGACAGAATTCCAACCATTCACCGTATTGGGCGTTGTACATGTCACTCCTATGTAACCCAGGCCTCCACTTGCTCTATAAAAGAGGACACCAGGGCCCTTCAGGCACACGTGTGACGCAGACGGGTCCACACGACACACACACGAGTCCAGACTCTCGTCCACGCTCGTTGAGCTTGTATTGCCCTTGTACAAGCACTTAGGTGCAAGTAATACAAGAACCTCCTCCCCCCGCTGGACGTAGGGTCTTCTTTGCCCGAACCAGGATAAACCCTTGTGTCATCTTGCATCACCATCCAGAAAGAGAGCACGCGATCATATTACTAGTTGGTGTCATACCCCCGGGTCGAAACACCGACAATTATCATGCTTTGTTGGTTTGGAAATATATCATCACAAAAAAGGCATCCCGCCAATCCTTTTATTTGTAATACAAACATAATGCAGGTACACTTTTGTTACTGATTTATTCATCTTCCTCTAGGGTGCTGAGTTTGAGCTTGATAGCATCAAGAAATTGTCAAAGGAGTATGCAGAAGCAAAGGAATTAGCCCTTGCTGGTGCCTGTCATTTGTCACTGTTGGATATGTGCATTTTGTTCTTTATGTAAAACTTTGGACAAACACTGTTCCTAACCCAAATGCTATTTGTTTGCCCCTATCACCTGGACAGAGGCAAGCCAAATTGTGGAAGTTGAAGATGCTAAGCACCTCCTTCAGAGTGACAAGCTGTTGGGTGACAAGATAGATGAAGTCGTCAAAGAATGGGATGCCCAGAAGGAGGGGTTCTACGAGAGAACAGGATTATCCCGTGGCGATCAGCTCATGGTGATTGACAATGATGAATCAGGAGTACAATACCACGAGGACGGATCCCATGGCAATCAGCTCATGGTGATTGACAATGATGAATCACGAGTACAAAATGACGCGGACAACGACTTTGATGAGTTAGAACAGCTGCTAGAGTGAAGGACGTCTATAAGTCTGTAAACTCATACCGTCGTATAACAGTTTAATTCAGCATACTGACGATGTTGCTCGTCTTTACTAGGTTCTCATTTTTAGTCGTTGACCTTCTGAAGCAAAATCTTGTACATGATGGTTTCAGACTTCCAGTTTTGGGTGAACCTTGTGTCCCGTTACATGATTTTGGGACAGCGGCCAAATATTTCGAAAGAAACTCTCATTCATCCCTCCTATGGTTGTTGTTACCGGTCCTTCATCTCACTACTCTAATTGTGTACACACAGTGTGAGAGCACCTAATTAAAGATGATGATAAATGTACAACAAGTGTGGGTCCTGGATCACAATCTATCAAGCATAAGAACTAGCTGTAATAGACAAGCACCCGGAGATTGGAGAGAATGGACCTTTGCTTGGAGTAGTTAGTCATTTGCACCTATGCCATGATCATCGTCTGCCTTGGAGAGCTCTATCGTGTCGTGCCACTGCCTGATCTGGTGCTAGGGGCACCATTAGGATGACACTTGTGATGCTCATGAGAAGCACCTCCACCTACCTATGGTCTCGTGAGCCATCATCGTCGGGAATGGGTTAGGGGTCATAACATCGAGGGGGGGGGGGGGGGGGGGGGGGGGGGGGGGGGGGGGGCTAGATGATGATGGCCATGGTTTGATTGAGATGGGTGCCATTGGTGGATACATGAGGGGAGGCATGAGGAAGATTCTCTTAACAATGAGGGAATTAAGGATATAGGGCTTAGGGGAGAGGTGAAAGCCCTATGTTTGGTTTTGAATAATTGAGACAACCAAGTGGGCTAATTTCTACTCTAGTATTATCAATGAGCTAGGTTGGTCCACATCCAAGGATTGAGAAAGAAAGGCACACATGGTGATGGTGGTGGCCAAATGGTGATCAAGTGCTCAAATCTTGGAAAAGGATAAAGAGAAAAACAAAATTCAAGGGACATATATAACACGGGCCATGTCCTCAAGATCGACCTCCGCAACAGTTTCTTCCTGGATGACCTAATTGGTCCTCCAACGACACTCCGATTATACTCATGGGATGCGTGGGAAGATAAGCTCTTCTTTACTTGCTCTACATCATCTGGAGTATCTTGGCCTCAGCGGGAATCTTGTGGGGGGACAAGCAGTACCGATACCGGGATCCTTGGGCTCACTGCCGAACTTGGTTTATCTCAACCTCTCCTTCATATGCAGCTATCGTGGATTCAAACTTCACATCGCTTGAGATAGTAGATGTATCAGACAATAGAGTCAACACTTTGAATCCCAGGCCCCAGCTACTGGTTCTGGCATGCTAGTACCATCAGGCATCTTGACCTAATGAATAATATGATTGTTGGGCCACTTCCAGCTGCTATGGGCAACATGACTTCCCTTGAAGTACTTAATCTCAGAGGCAATCATCTCAGTGATGTAAAGGCGAAGCCACTGGGAAATCTATGCAATTTGAGCTAGGGAGCTAAGGCTGCCTCCTTGTTCATGGAGTAAGTTAGAGTTGCTAGATCTATCTACAACCAATATCAGTGGGGAAATTCAGAACTGGATAAATCAATAGACTAATCTGAGCATTCTTGGACTCTCCTCGAACATGCTTGTGGGGTCAATAATACTGCTAGAAATTGGTATACTCAGTAAACTCAGGACACTGGATCTAGATGGCAACCAGCTCGACGGGTCCATATCAGAGGAACATTTAGCCAGTCTAGTAAATCTGGAGGAACTAGACTTATCATACAATTCCGTCCACATGGTGATCAACTTGAGCTGGATTCCTCCTTTTAAGTTGAGGATGGCTTATTTCCCACATTGCCAAATGGGGCCTTCGTTTCCTTTATGGCTTTAAAGGGCAAAGGGGTCTTCTTTATCTTGACATTTCTGACACAGGCATAGTTGATTATCTCCCAGATTGGTTTTATTTGGTCTGTGTTTTCAAATACTACATACCTAAACATCTCGTGCAACCAAATTATTGGAAAGTTACCAAGGTCACTGGAGTTTGTCTTCAGCTTCAATATTTGATCTCAACTCCAACAACCTGACAGGTGTTCTACCACAATTGCCAAGGTATCTGCAAGAACTTGACATTTCCAGGAACTCACTGTCAGGGCCATTACCAAGGAAATTTGGGGCTCCGTACCTTATGGATTTATTGCTTTCTGAAAACAAAATCACTGGGATTATTCCGTCATACATTTGTCAGCTACAGTTTTTATGTGTTTTGGATCTGGCAAAAAACCACCTAGTTGGACAACTTCCCCTATGTTTTGATGGATCAAAAGAAATCCAGAACACATCCATGTTAGCTCTGATCTTGTATGATAATAGCCTGTCAGGAACGTTTCCTTTGTTTGTGTGCAAAGGTTCCCTGAGCTGATTCTACTCGATCTTGCCCATAACAACCACACTGGGGAACTGCCAACATGGATAGCAAAAAAGTTGCCACAATTGTCTTTTCTCCGGTTGCGGAATAATGGTCTAGAATGCATTTGCAGGCCATTAGTGCCACACTCCAGCATTATCACAGAACAATGGTCTAGAAGGCATTTGCAGGCCATGCCACACTCGAGCATCTCTATAACCTCACTCATGGTCGGACGATCTTGCGCGGCCGTAGGCCAAACTAATTTCAAGCAATCAAAATCAGTATCTCAATGTAGGATCGGATACTTTGGATTCGAGTAATTTAGGTACGGGTAGTAGGTAGCGATATTTTGCCCAGTCTTACTCAACTCTTACCTCAACCAGATTAAAAGCAAACTCAACCAACAAAAGCAACCTCTTGTCTCTATGAAGCACAGGAATCCTAAAGGGGCCATAACTGACTCTACCAAGCACAGGAATCCAAAAGGGGCCATAACTGACTCTACCAAATATTTTGCATACCTTCATCCTACTGGACTCTGGTTCTCAGGCCCTCGGTAAAGACCTAAAAATCCTCGGCAAAATTTTTGTCGAGGACAGCCCTCGGCAAAGAGCTCTCGGAAAATTTCAAGTCAGCGAAGAGGGTCTTTACCGAGGACCCTTTATTGGGCAATGGCCCTCGGCAAAGAAAAAAATGAAAGAAAAATCCAAAAATAATAGCCCTCGACAAAGAAAAAAATGAAAGAAAAATCCAAAAATGATAGATAAAAAAATTCAAAAATAGCAAAGAAAAAAATGAAAGAAAAATCCGAAAATAATAGATAAAAAATCCAAAAATAATAGATAAAAAAATTAATTGGAGGAGGGACCCACTAGGCCTTAGCCATTGCCTTCTTTCTAGAATTTTAGCACACTTTGTGTCAATAGGGATTCGAACTCAAGACATCTCTCGCACAATTTTTGTCTTAGTCACTACACTACACCATCGTATGTGTCTATAAACAGTTTTAATTCCCCACATATTATTTTAAATCGAGTGTAAATTATTTTTTTTGAGGCCCTAAACGAATTCAAATAAAAATGTTGTTGACTACAAAGTTTCATAACTTTTTGAGATCTACACTTTTCGTTTAGAAAGTTTTTCCATCAGAGGTTGTTTACAAAATTTGAATTTCAAATTTGAGAAACTTAAACATAGGTTTAGCATGGCAAGATGAACTCAAATAAAAAAGTTGTCAATTACAAAGTTTCATAAATTTTTGAGATCTACAAACTTTATTTTGGGTGTTTTCCCATCCGAGATTATTTAAAAAATTCATTTTTTGAATTTTTGAAATTCAAACATAGGTTTAGCATGACAAGATGAACTCAAATAAAAAACTTGTCAAATACAAAGTCATAATTTTTCGAGATCTACAAACTTTATTTTGGGTGTTTTTCCATCCGAGGTCATTTAAAAATTCATATTTTGAATTTTTGCAATTCAAACATAGTTTTAGCATGCAAGACGAACTCAAATGAAAAAATTGCCAGCTACAAAGTTTTATATTTTTTTGAGATCTACAAACTTTATTTTGGGTATTTTTCCATCCGAGGTCATTTAAAAAATTCGTATTTTGAATTTTTGAAATTCAAACATAGGTTTACCATGGCAAGTTGAACTCAAATGAAAAAGTTGTCAGCTACAAAGTTTCATAACTTTTTGAGATCTACAAACTTTATTTTGGATGTTTTTCTATCCGAGATTATTTAAAAAAATTCATATTTTGAATTTTTGCAATTCAAACGTAGTTTTAGCATGGCAAGATGAACTCAAATGAAAAAGTTTTCAGCTACAATATTTCATAACTTCTTAAGATCTATAAACTTTATTTTGAATGTTTGGTCATTTGTTCATCCGACATGATGGTTCTAATATTGTTCACAAATCTTATATCTCTCTCTAATAGTTTCATAAAACTTGTTAGAGACATATAGATTTTGTGAACAACATTACTATTTGATTTGCCAAATAAAAAATGGCCAATATAAACTATATACATCTTAAAAAGTTATACAACTTTGTAGTAGAAAACTTTTTATCAAAATGTATTTGAAAAAATTCTTTTTGGCCCTCGGCAAAGACCTCTTTGTCGAGAGCCAAGAAATCTTTGTCAGGGTAACCCATGGCAAAGAGGGTGTTTCCGGTAGTGATCAAACACCAGTGCCCACCTCTTTGATTCCTTCTCTGCGCCACCTTCCATTGTCGCCTTTAGATCATTTGATCCTTAACCATAACCAGCTTGTTCTGAACATTATCTTGTTTCTAGTTTTCCACCAACGCCCATAAAAGTTCTGACAAACAGAACAAGAAAGTCACGGCGATTAGACCTTAATCCTGTTCCAAGTAAGTGCCCCGAATTCACAGACTGAGTTGCAAGTGGTCTAAGTGTCCGAACATAACATGCAATGGGGGATACAGAAGCATGATCAAAGGGGGGCTAGTTTGTTCCTCTTCCCCTACGTGAAATTTTCACTGATGCACCAGCTACAGCCCCCACCCCCCTCCCCAATCCCCTTTGGTTCCGCCCAAAAATGTATGTGTCCTATTAGTAATATCGCTTCTGTTTATATTACATTTTTGTGGATCTAGTTGGTACGTAGGAGGATGACAATTTACTGACTTTGTATACCATTGATTAAAGTCAACCGTGCTTCTGATGCTATGATTCAACATTCATTTCAAGCTTTACATCAGAATCAAATATTTCAAGCGTAACTATTGGCATGGATGCATATTCATCATTCAGCCATTCACCAACGATGCTCCTATACCGTTTTGCTAGTTCACACACAGTGCATTTCCTGGTAAATAAATTTGTAGTATCAGCAGTCCTCCGTTATAATATCAAGCAAATACATTTGCAGTATGAGCAGTCCAGAAACGCTGATCTTGCTTTCAGAAAAATACTACATCCCAGCAAAATTATACAATCTCCATCTTAAGTTATACAAGTTTCCTCATAAGCATTTACAGGAACCAGAATACCGAGTACTATAAAACTTATTGGACCACCATGAAAATGCTTAACAGGTCACGTACAGAACGGCCTATTTCAGTTTTCACAAGCTAATGCTCTGCTCACCTTATCTACTACCCGAGCACAAAGATCTGTAAATATTTCAATCATCTTCCTCCTCGATTGCATTCAGCTCTGAGGAGAAATGGTAAGAACCTGCATCGACCATATGATCATCGCAGAAGAATGGCCTAGAAGGCATTTGCAGGCCATCAGTGCCGCAGTCAAGCATCTCTATAACCTCACTCATCGTCGGACGATCTTGCGGCTTCATCTGAATGCACCGTAGCCCAACAATGCACAGTTTCCTCTCCAGCTCGTGCATGTCCGCCACAACAGATATCTCGCCAACTTCTTGTTCAGCTAGACGGTCATAAACCCAGGCTGGGTAGTATGCTCGACTTGAGCTGGCTGCATTTTGGTCTGCGTTCCTTCGCCCTCCTGCCATCTCCAGCAGTAGCATACCAAAGCTATAAACATCAGATTTGCTTGATATGGCACCAAAACTGCGAGATACCATTTCAGGAGCTATGTACCCAATAGTTCCCCGCATGGCACTTGCTGGCACAAAGCTCTGGTCTCTTGGGTACAGCTTGGCGAGGCCAAAATCGGCAACTTTTGGAACGAAATTGCTATCGAGGAGGATGTTATGTGGCTTGATGTCAAAGTGAAGGATCTGCATATCACAACCCAGATGGAGGTAGTTGATCCCTCTTGCAATGCCCGAAGCAATCTCATTGAGCTTATCCCAAGAGAAACTTCTCTCTGCTGAGAATATGTACTTGTCTAGTGAACCATTGGGCATGTACTCATAGATCAGTGCCCTCCTCATTTCCTCTGCACAGAAGCCCACAAGACGAACCACGTTGACATGGTGGATCCTACCGATGGTGGAGACCTCGCTGATGAACTCCTCCCCATTGCAGTTGGAGTTGCCCAACATCTTGACGGCTACATGAACATTGCCTGGAAGTAGCACACCCTTGTAAACAGAGCCGTATCCGCCCTGACCCAGCATGTCTCTGAAATGGCTAGTGACCGCAGTGATGTCAGTGTAGGCAAACCTAGTGGGACCAATCATTTGTTGCATCTGGAGGAACTTCTCGACTGCATCGATTGTTATCCTTGTTTTCCAGTATTTGTGGGCAAGGAATGTGAATACTACCAGTGCAGGGAGTACAAACCTGCATAGTACTAACCAAAAAAGTTGCAAACATATAAAGTTAGACAACATAAGCAGGTCATTGATTTTTTTTTTTTCTCATGGTGATTAGAAAGAAGTAGGAACACACCCACGTACCAAAATGTAACTTGGCCGCACTTATACCAGATACTATGGCTATCACAACCCTCTGGAACATATGATTTTCGGTATTGTAATACTCTACGCATTGTGCGAAATGTGATTCACTCCAGAAGAAAGCACGAGTCCATTTCAGGATGCTTGTGCCAAATAATTGTCTGTGGAAGTAGCTGCAAGACACCATTGTAAAGAAAGGACTTGACGAAGGAAGTATACAGTTTTGGATAATTATATGATATAAACAAATTCCAAAGGAAAGGATGACAAGATAATTGTTTTCATACTCGATGTGGGAGACAGACTCACCTGGTGGAATTATTTCGGCATGTTTCGAATATCCAAGAAGCATTATTCCGTCCTGAATAATAATCCTCAGGAAATCGAACAGAAAATCCCTTCCTTACGTATTCTATGATATCTGTATAACTGGCATTCTCTAAATCTGGGTATACGATAGTACGCCAGTTACCAAAGGGGGTCATGGCCAAGTATCCACAGGAAGGTTTAAGATAGCTGACCATACAATCGCCATAAGGCATGGGCATGACATAAACAAAGGAGTTGTTCGCACTCAGGCAATTGACTGGCTTGTACCAACTACTATTTGTTATTGATTGTGAACAATTAATGAAGCATGCCCAGTAATCAGCATCAGTGGCTAAATCATAATGTTCAGGGAAACCATTTCTCCAGTAAGAACCCATAAAACCATAGTTAGGAAACTGATCCCAGCGAGGAAGAGGGCAACTGCTGTTCATGTCCAAGTTGGCGTCCACTACCCAGAAGGAATGATCGGTATAGTTGATGCTGGTGACAAAATATGTCCCCGTGTTGATGCGAATGGTAGATTTGTTGTGGTTACAGGCCAGCTCGTATGCTTGTACACCGCACTCAGCTGGGTCACCTGGCCTACGGAAAGGGGACCGAATGTTGTGAAGATCACCACAGGAGAAAGGAGGACACTGACCTTGGCCCCCAGCATCTGCAGCATGAACTGCAGTCACAGAAATAAAGACAAGCAAAGCTTGCCAGGATGCAGAAGGATGAAGAGATCCACATGAGTTGGCCATGAGGGATTTCTAGATACAGTAACCTTACTAGCTACTAGGAGTATTGATGATAGGCTAACTACGGAGAAGCCAAGAAGGTACTGCAGTACTACTTAGTTACCAGAGGGTAGCCATGAGAGATTTCTAGATGAAGGAATGCTAATCTAGGGTGTTGGTTATGGAGAAGACGAGAAGGACGCTTAGTTATTTGAGAACATGACTGGGATGCCTTTTTGACTTGGACCAAAGACTCTCCAAGTCAAATAACATGCATCACCGCACTTTTGGACTTATTGACTTTGCATTTACTTGAGCACAGCAGGAAGTTTCATGGAAACTTGGAATTTCTCCTCAGACATACACAGACTTATTGGTATGGAAGCTTGAGTGGATTTTTTCTTATCATAGCTCTGCTGCTGTGTCCGCCATGTCTGTGCAGCAAACATGGTCCAGAGATCAGGTATCATTTCATATCGAGAACGATAATAATGTGGATAGCCAGACGATGATGACAACTTTCTGATAAAGAAAAGATTTTAATGTGAAAAGGCCTGGTTCGCCCACCAGCTGTTGTGATCTGCAGTCACGAAAATAAAGTCTAGAAAAAGCTTTAGTTAGTTATTTAAGCACAGTAGGCCCGGCATGATTTGAGATGCCTTAACTTTCTTTCTCCAAGTCTTCAACAAAGACAGGACTGAGCAGCGTTGACTCTAAGTCAACTTGGGCAAACGGAAGTTTCATGGAAACTTAGAGCATCATCTTATTTGCTTCCACCTGCTCAACCTCTTCTTCCTTCCCTCAGTTACTACAGTTATGAGTCTGAGATAGACGTCCTCCACTCCACATCGACATAACACTGCTCCACAACTTCCTCCGATCCTCTTCCGCCTGCTCTTGTTTCATAGCTCTGCTGAAAAAAGAAACAAAAAAGAAAAGAAAAGAGAGATGACTGAATTTCTTGCCATAGCCCTGCTGTTGTGTCTTCTCATAGATGGAGGGTACAGGACCATGGCTTGGGATGATGCCGACTTCTTCAGCAACTGCCCACCATCTCGGTGCAGCAAACATGGTCCGGAGATCAGGTACCCTTTCCGGCTCGAATCCAGCAATACCTCCTCATTATGCGGAGCACTATGCACGAAGCTAGCATGCTACGGCGACGACACCATTCTGGTTCACCCAACAGCCGTTATATCATCATACAAAGTGACCGCCATAGATTATAGGCGTGGCACCCTCACGCTCGCCCCGCGTGTGGACGACTCGTCTCCCTCCTGCAAGCAGAAGCTCATGTCCGTGTCCCTACCTCGCAGCGTTATCAATTATGATGGCCCGAGCCCGTGCCCACTGTGGATATGGGCTATTGAATATGCAATGATAGTAAGCTGCTTACGAGAGTTCACGCCAAGTAATCTTGCTGCTGATTACATCTTCGGCCCAATCTCGTGCCTTAGCAGCTCATCCCGCTTCTCCTATTTGGTGGATGGTTCTGCATCCATGTCTGTGCTTCCATTAGATTGCAAGGTTGTGCCTGATACCTACTTTCTGATGAGCACTCCCACTGACGGTTCAACGTTCAAGGAGCAAGCAGAAACAATACTCGATTTCTCAGGGACGACGACAATCAATTGGTATGATTATACATTTGGTGATCATGATCACATCACAAGCAACTGCACAATGTGTGAACAAGGTGGGCGACGCTGTGGGTTCAGCCCAAACAGGAACCAAACCTTCTGCATCAATCACGGTATTATCTCTAACCGGGCAAATGCATACAGCCGCATGTTTCTATCATATATTACAAGTCCTTACATTATTCATTTCTATCTACAGTCTACTCAGATACTACTATGTGATTCTTTGAAATTTCATTGATAATTGTCAGCTTATTTTGCAAAGTAGTACTGCAGCCCATTTTGTTGGGAAGCTTTTTACCCGAGCAAACTAAGGCCAACCAATCTAATCATAATCACAAAAGAGATAAACTATAAACATCCACTTGATTAGCAGTACGTAGTCAGACCCAGTTTTCTAAGCATTTGAACAGCCCAGACCTACAGCACATATAGAAAGTTGGGCGCTACTACCAAAAATACCCAGAAAATGATGCTTCAGCTAATTAATGAAAAAGGTAGACAAACTAGGACCTAAATTGGTACAGCCGAAGGTAAAATAAGTACAGAACACTGTTTTTTTTTTTTTTGAAAGAAACCGTGGAGAATCACTCCCCGGGGATATATTAAAAAGAGCTCAGATTACAAATTACAAGTTAGCTAGGAGCTAACTGGGAGGAGGGGGAACAAAACAGATTTACAACCTGCTGCCACAGCAGCCCAGAGAGCCCAAGAAAAGAAATTTACAAAGCTTCTATCCAATTCATAACTAAAATCCTGCGCTGACTTGGTAGCCGAAGGAGATGAAGTTTAACTTCTTCCTTAAAAGAACGCTTCCAATTTGCCAAAGAAGCAGCTTTATGATTGAAAATGACATCATTCCTCTCTTTCCAAATAGTCCAAGCTGCAATCAAAACAAGATCCATGAAGTAAGGGCCCTGGAAATTACTTCTTTGATGTTGGAGCATTTGGAAAATGTTGCTTTGAGGTTCCCACTGTATCCCAATCATAAACCATCTAGTCACACTGGAGGAGCATTGAAAAAACAGATGGCTGGATGTTTCCTCAACATCATCAGTACAGAGAACACATGAGTACCCCTCTTCCAAGTGCATGTTACGTCGACGAAGGATCTCTCTTGTGTTTAGCCTATCTGACAGAAGGAGCCAAGCAAAGAACTTGATCTTTGGCATACATTTCGTTTTCCAAATCCACTGGAAGGGAGCTGCCGGGGAGAGGGAAGCAAAATGATGATTATAGAATTTACTGGAGGAATAGAGGCCGGCGCTCCACTGATAAATCCAGAGGTCTTGCTGATCATCTTCTGTTCGTAAAGAATTAATGTCGTCCCGAAACAGTAGATATTCATTGAAAGCACTCCTTGACATTGGCAATCTAAAGAGATCAAGCAGCTCATGTTGTGCCAATGCTAGCTTCAAGGAAATTGGCTTTTGCCTGTCTGCCACATAGCTATATAAAACCGGGAACTTCACACAAAAGGGAACCTGCAGCAATGCATCTTCCCATAGGCTTACTGAATCACCTGCACCAGGTAAGCACCTAGCAACCCCTCTGAACTTAGAGACTAGTCCCAGAAGATCTTTCCACCAAAAAGATCCTCGAGGAGAAGCAAGATGAGGAACCTTTTGCAGGTAGTAGGTGGACCAGATAAGTTGAACCCAAGGGACATCAGCCTTATTGTAGAACTTATGTAAGTGCTTTAAAAGCAATGCTTCATTCTGCAGGAATAGATTCTTAACACCAAGTCCTCCTTTGGCCTTAGGGATTGTAACCAATTCCCATGCTGCCAAGTTGTACCCTTTAGCATTTACCTCAGCCCCTCTCCAAAGACATCTCTTCCTGAATCTGTCAATAGTCGTAATCACTGGCTTGGGGCCCCGCGCTGTCACATCGGAGAAGAGGACGCCGGGAAGCCAAATCCTTCACAGTAAGACCAAAAGAGTCAAATTCAACAGAACAAGAGTTGTCAGTGCTAAAACGATGAATAGAAAGAAGGTTGTGAACCATAGAAGGAGCAACAAGAACGTCAGGAAGACGAAAGGAGCCATGAGTGCCGGCAGCACCCACAGATGTGACAGGAAGGCACGAACCATTTGCGACCATGATGGACGAAGGGTGAGAGGAAGGAGGGTGAACTGAGGATAGTATACCGGGGTCAGGAGTGGTGTGGTAGGTGGCACCCGAGTCGGCGATCCAGTCCGAGCTGACTGGTGGAGTCAGACTCATGGTGCTGAAGGAACGAGCCAGGGCTGTCGGGTCCCAACCGACAAGCCCGGGCGTGACCCCGGGAGGAGTCCACGGCGACGACAGCGGAGGGACGGCGGCCCCCGGAGTCCACTGAGCACCCGGGACCCCCCCCCCAGCGAGCATGGCCGCTGGAGGGCGAGACTCGCCGCCAACAGCCGGAAAGGGCCACATGGAGATGCGCCATGACCATGGGTGGTTGTAGGATGGCCAGGGTGCACCCCGTGGAGGTGCCGGTGTGCTCCCACGGCCGGTCCCCGCACCCCCGGCCGCCCCCGCGACGACAGCGTCCGCCACGCCCCCCCCCCCCCCCCCCCCGGGAGGAAGAGGACCAAGTAGAGACGACGCGAGCGGAGCGGTGGGACGCGGCGGAGGAGTGGTGGCCAGAGCAGTCGAAGACGATGAGGACCCCGGCGTGGAGAGCGACCCAGGCTGGATGCCCTGAGTAAGCTCCTCCATAAAGAGGTCCTCGCGAACCTGAAGGAAGGTGGGGAACGGCCGCTGCCGAGTGATCCAGGTCCGAAGGTGGCCGTAGCGCTCGCTGAGGCCGCGGAGGACGTTGAGGACCAGGAACCGGTCCTCCATGGCGTAGCCACCTGAGGTCACCGAGTGCATCGGCCATGCCCTTCATCCGGCGACAGTACTCACCGACAGAGAGGTCGCCCTAGACGAAAGTGTGGAAGCTCGCATCGAGGCGCAGGGCCCGGGCTTCGGCGTTGCCCAGGAACTGACCCGCGAGCGCCAGCCAGGCACGACGAGCGGTGGCGGGAGTGCCCTCAGGTGGAGCGCGGACGAGGTCGTGCATGTCCAGGGAGATGGTCCCAAGAATCCACGAGAGGACGATGTTGTCGAGGCGAAGCCACGCAGAGGTCTGAGTCGCGGCCGCAGTGGTGGTAAGGACGTGGTCGTCGAGGGCGTAGCGGCGGAGGGTGAGGAGGACCAGGTCCCACCAGCGGGCGTAGGAGGGCGACTCAGAGTCGAGGACAACAGGGACCAGACTCCGGATGTTCTGGACAGCCCCGACCTAGTATTGGAGCTGAGCGACGAGGGGATCGGCCGGATCAGACACTGGTGCGAGAGTCGTGCGGGGAGCTTGCGAGCCAGAGCCAAAGAAGGTGGCGCCGGTGTCGGTAGCGCCGGTGCCGGGAAGCCTCGGAAGCTGCGGGTAGACGAGGAGCTGCTCCGCCTCGGCGAGCTGGCGAGCAAGAGCGTCGGCCGCATCACGCTCCCGTTCCCAGATGACGGCAGCAGCATGGACGCGCGCTTGACCCTCTGCAGCAGCGGCCCGGGCAGCTGCGAGGGCAGCGGCAACAGTGTTGTCTGGTTGGGGAAGAAGCAGTGGGGGAGGAGGCGCAGGGAAGTAGCCGCCAGCGCCGGCGCTCAAGGCGAGGGCACCCCAGCCTGGGCCCACAGCGCCGTGGAGGCCGGAGGAGTGTAGGTGGCCGCCTGGGACGTGTTGGTGGCCGTCTGGGGCGCCACCAGAGCCACCCGCGCCTCCGGGAAGGGAGCTGGTGCCTTCCCCTGGCTGGACGACGGCAGCAGGGAGGAGGATGGCGCCGGTGTTGGAGGGATCGGGCTGGTGGAGTCCATCGGAAGCAGAGGGAAGGCCATCGGGAGCAGGGGCTGTCGAGCCAGCGGGAGCAGAGGCGTTCAAGCCGCCCTGGCTGTCCGCCCCGAGGGGGCTGCGCGCGCCGGGCGCACCCAGGCCGCCTTGGCCGCCGGCACCGAGGGGGACGAGCCCGCCGGCCCCGCCGGGTCCGCCCTGGCCGCCCGCGCCAAGGGACCCGAGGCCGCTGGCTCCGGCTCCGCCTGGGGCACCCAGGCCGCCCAGGTCGGCCGTCCCGAGGGGGCCGAGCTCGCCGGGCGCACCCTGACCGCCCGCGCCGAGGGGGCCGAGGCCGCCGGCGCCGCCCTGGCCACCCGCACCTGCGGCGGCGAGCAGAGCACCGGCGCCGGGCGGGGCAGCAGCGAGCTGTGCCCACGATGGGTAGGGTAAGGGAGGGAAAGAGGAAAAAAAACACTAGCTTTGATACCATGCTGAAGATTGTGATTTCCTTAATGGGGGCTAACCCTAGAAGGGTAGAAATATAGTCATGGTTACATGGGCCTCATGGGCCTAACACATTATACTCCAACATACAATCCAACATACAATGCTGAAAGTGATTACAAAGAGAGTACAAAGTGGTATGCTTGCAAGATAAGAACCACCTATTAGAGCAGAAAGAGAACACTGCATAAAGCGAATGAGTAAACAATCGATCACTAATGTGGAATTGGTTGTTAGTAGAAAACCAGGTAGTTTTGAGGGGTTGGGACTGAGAGACTGCAGCGTACAGTTGACTGGGGCAAAATGACACACTAGTAGGGAGTAGGGATTATAGCCTGGTTAATCACCAAAGATGGAACCACAAACTTGCCTCAGATATTTGCAGTTTCTATTAACGTACCTTGCTTGTGATCAAACAAGTTTAAAAATATGTAAGGAGCATTACTCTTTTATATTATATGCATGCAAATACAGTATATACATTCTTTAAAAAAGTAACTTTATTATACACGATGGGGGCAGGATCACATCATGCAGCTAATTTTACTAAAAGATTGAATCTTACCTTTTCTTTCTTAGCAAATCTCCATTTCATACTAAACCATCAAGATAGACTTATTTTTCTTCTTTGGTGTTTGCAGGTTCACACGTCAAAGTAATTGCAGGTACTGCTGTTAATCAAACATTCCTTGTATCCAAAATGAAAAACGATAAATATAACATAAATTCTTATCATTCTCGACTATGGCCCTTAACATTATCTCATACCCATTAACAACACCAAGTGGTGCCTTCTAATCCAGACAGTATATTGATTTCCTGTTCTCTGCCTGCCAGCTACATCATCGGTGGCCACCATAGTGGTTCTTTTCTTGATGGTGGCCACTGGACTCTATCTTTCACTTAAGACAAGATATAATGAGGAGATACACTTGAAGGTCGAAATGTTTCTCAAGACATATGGCACCTCAAAACCCTCAAGATATAGTTTCTCTGAAGTTAAGAAGATAACAAGGCGATTTAAGGAAAAAGTAGGCCAGGGTGGATTTGGGAGTGTATACAAAGGCGAGTTACCAAATGGAGTGCCTGTGGCAGTCAAAATGCTAGAGAACTCTACAGGAGAGGGAGAAGAATTCATCAATGAAGTTGCAACCATAGGACTAATCCACCATGCAAATATTGTGCGTCTCCTGGGTTTTTGCTCTGAAGGAACAAGGCGTGCCCTTATTTATGAATACATGCCTAATGAGTCACTGGAAAAATACATATTCTCACATCATTCTAGTATTTCCCAGGAACTACTAGTGCCAAAGAAAATGATAGATATTGCTCTCGGTATTGCCCGAGGAATGGAATACCTACATCAGGGATGCAATAAACGCATCCTCCACTTTGACATCAAGCCTCACAACATCTTGCTAGACTTCAACTTCAATCCAAAGATCTCAGACTTTGGCCTAGCAAAACTGTGTGCAAGAGATCAAAGCATCGTTACCTTGACAGCAGCAAGAGGCACTATGGGATATATTGCACCAGAGTTATACTCTCGGAATTTTGGTGGGGTATCCTACAAGTCGGATGTTTACAGTTTTGGCATGCTGTTGTTAGAAATGGTAAGTGGAAGGAGGAACTCAGACCCAAGCATTGATAGCCAAAATGAAGTTTACCTCCCAGAGTGGATCTTTGAGAGAGTAATAACTGGGCAGGACTTGGTACCTTCTAGGGAAATGACTGGAGCAGAGAAAGAAAAGGTGAGACAGCTAGCCATGGTGGCCTTATGGTGCATTCAGTGGAACCCAAAAAATCGACCCTCAATGACAAAAGTGGTGAACATGTTAACAGGGAGGTTGGAGAATCTGGAGATCCCTCCAAAGCCTTTTGTCTGACCTGAATTCTGAAAGTCATCTAGTGTCATAAAAAATGGAAAATACATCGTCATTATGTACTGAGTATTTGAGACATAAATTTAGCTCCTCCTGTTTTGCAGAGTAGTCCATAGTGCCAGCATGTAAACATATTTGGATCTTTCCACCGTATCTGTATATGATGCACTAATAGTATCTTGTCAGTTTGTCTCTATGTAGTGCTACTTATCTGCAATGCATCGGATTTAAAGTGGACTTGGCTTGTGCGTAATAGTATAAAGAGTCATTTTGCTTCGATTCCAAATGATCTTGCCATGATTTAGTTCCATCCTATTCTGCCCCTTTCTGTAGTACGTGTTCTTTTTACAACTCAACCAGGCAAAAATTCAGAATTAAAAGGTGGGCAACATGTCATTTCTATTCCCAGGCATTGCAGATCTACAATGCGAATGGTTGTGTAATGGGTGGGCAGGAGTCTGAGCACAAGTGACACTTGAGATTTTACAAAGCAATAACAAGAAAAAGCTAATAGTAACCTTAGTCATTGCCATGGAGGCATGGAGGATCGTGGATCTCGAATGCACTGAGCTGGCCACGAGCGGCCCTCGTAGGAGCAGAGAGGCCACAGGCCAGAAAGCGAGCCAGGCCATCTCGCTGTAGAATGGCATGGAAGGCGACAACGGCGGAAGATAATGCATGACACTTCCTAGTGAAAGCTCGCTGAATTTGATCGCTGGTTGAGTGCACGAGATCGCCGCCGCTCGATGGCGGCCGCTGCCGGAGCACCACTGGCAGCGGCAATGCGTGGAAAGAAGATGGGCGCATTTGGGTTCCCCATTCGTCCGTTTCTGCCGAATTGGATTGGGCTTGGGCTAGAAATGAGCTAGCCCAGCAAAAAGGAAAGATCCAGTCCATGTAGAGCCTATCAAAGATTGCTAGTGTGTCAGAAGCCCAGAGCCAAGCAGCGGACTGATCATACATCGGTTGGTTGCTGTCCATCCAAGCTCAAGTTATCGATTTAACTTGGGTGCTCTTATTTTTCTGAATTTATTTTAGAAATTAACAATGCTATGTTTTCAGTAGTAGGTGACGTCTCCACCAACAACGAGGCACTTATAGTGACTTTATGAATCGGACTTTATGAATCTCTGTTGGCTCAGTCTTTCACAAATAAAGTTTACCTAGGGTGAGAGTGTGCGTGTTGTAAGCGTCTATGTAAGCCTGGGCAAAATACCCGATAACCATTACCCGTACCTGAATTACCCGAATTACTCGAACTCGAGGTACCCGATCCCAAATTTGGATAGCAAATTGGATTACCTGAAATTAGTTTGGGTAATTCGGGTAATATGTCTCGGTACCCAAACTACCTGAACTACCCAAAGATTTGTTTGTGTCTTTGTATTTATCATGTGTTGTTAGTGAAATACTAGAACTTATCACTTTATTAGAATATAATTCTCTCTGTTTAAACAAGTGATTGTAATATATTATTCATATTCACTTCTAATAGTTGTCAAAATTCTATACAATTTGTTATTGAAATTATGTCTAAATTGCTACTTACATTTTGTATAATGTGTTGTTTTCTGTAAATTCGAGTAGATCGGGTATACCCGAACCTGAACTCGAATTATCGGGTGCCCAAAATTACGGGTAATGTTTTTTCGGGGCTTATATCGGGTACCAGTTTTCATTACCCGAATTTTAAATTACCCGACCCGAAAATATCAGATGCCCCGACTTAGTTTATGTCGTACTGTAGAGTTAAAAAAAAGGCCCTAGCCAAGCGAAGGATTCCCTGAGTCCCGACTGATTAGAAAATCTGACAACAGGTTGCATTTGCCTACTAAAGAATTGAGTTGGTTTGCTAGGTTTGTGGCCATACATAAATTTTAATATACATAAAAAACAACAATAGTGATTGCTTATAATTAATTAACTACTCTCTCTGTTCTAAATTATAAGTCATTCCAAGAATCTTGAAGAGTCAAAGTTAAAACTTTGACCAAAATTATATAACAAGATAATAACATCTATGATACCAACTAAGTATCATTAGATTCTTAATTAGTTATATTTTCATAATATATATATATATTTGATGTCATAAATCTTTGTACTTCTCTCTATAACTTTGGTCAAAGTTGAAAAACTTTGACTCTCTAAGATTGTTAGAATGACTTATAATTTGGAACGGAAGGAGTAAGTTTTATTGTTGGTAAGACTGAAATTGTGTTATCATCATTATGTCAATGTGATTGATTGTAACAATCAGGCGCATTTGATCTTGTGGTACAGTGCTGCCACCTGCCAGCTACTAGTAAAACAAAGACTTTTGTCCTGGTAGCCATGGCAAAAAAAAAATTCATTAGGCAGAAGACTTTTGTCCACTTTCTATGATTCTATCGAAAGCTTATAATATTGTAACAGAGGTTGCGCTGGGTTACCAGCTCTCACAATAAGGCACCCCAGTTGTGTGGACTCGGCTCGTACCTCAACCAGATTAAAAGCAAACTCCTTAAACCACAACCAACAAAAAACAATCTCTAGTCCTCTAGGAAGCACACCGAATCAAACATGCACCGCCATGGAAACTAAGTAGAGTAACTAGCATCTCAAGGGACCACACCTAACTCTCCCAAATGTTTTGCACAACTTTATCCAACACCGTTAGCATCCTTTAACCGTTAGCTGCAATGGTTGGCTCATAATAAGCTGGCTCTAAACATTCTTTTTATGTTTTATTAGAGGAAAGAGAAACTAATTCTTGATCAAGAGTTAGGCTCATACACACATTTTAAGGTCATGTGAGAGTTTTATTACTAAAAGCTAGTATTATTAGAGAGAATGATTTAGAGCTAATAGCTGACTTATACCGTTGCGGGTGCCCTAATTCCATCTTCTTGAGCACCGCCTTTCACTGTCGGCTTTTGTGTAATTAGGTCCTTAACCACCTTCCACTTGTTCGTGCTTAAACGTCATCTTGTTTCTAGTTTTCAACTACGACCATAAGCCATAAACTCCTGCCTAAGAAACAAGAAAGTCACGGTGATTAGTCACCTTGACCTTGTTCCAAGCAAGTGCCCCGGCTTGACAGATTGAGTTGCAGCCTCGCAGGTGGTTTAGGTTTCACAACATAACATGGTTAAAGTATAATATGAAAATGATGTAATGTAACTCTGGCTAAAAATTTAAAATTGAATCATGTGTCCTATTAGTAACGTCCGATTCTGTTTATATTGCATTTCTGTAGATCTAGTTGGTACGTAGAGGATGACAATTTACTGGCTTCGTATACCCTTGATTAAAGTCAACCGCGCTGCTGCTGCTACGATTCAACATTCATTTCAAACTTCATCGCCAGAATCAAACACCGTTAGCACGGCCATTTCTCCAGTCTCCACCTTTTGTCTAATGGCGTAACTATGGATGCAGCCGGCATATTCATCGTTCAGCCATTCACCAACAATGCTCCTAATACCGGTTTGCTAGTTACTGTGCATTTGTGGTAAATACATTTGCAGTATCAACAGTCCAGAAACGCTTGTATTGCTTTTAGAGAAATATTACATCTCAGCAACATTATAACGGTTGCCAATCTCCATCTTAAGTTATACTACATGTTTTCTCATAAACATTTCCAGGAATGAGAAAACCGTGTACTATAAAACGCTTGTATTGGACTATCATGAAAATGCTTAACAGGACACATACATAATGGCCTTTTTCAGGTTTCATAAGCTATTGCTTTGCTCACCTTATCTATTACCGAGCACAGAGATATGCAAATATTTCAATCATCTTCCTCGATTGCATTGAGCTCTGAGGAGAAATCGTAAGAATCTGTATCAACCATATGATCATCACAGAAGAATGGCCTAGAAGGCATTTGGAGGCCATCAGTGCCACACTCAAGCATCTCTATGACCTCACTCATGGTCGGGCGATCTTGCGGCCTCATCTGAATGCAACGTAGCCCAACAATGCACAGCTTCCTCTCCAACTCATGCATGTCCGCTGCAACAGATGTCTCACCAACTTCTTGTGCGGCTAGACGGTCATAAACCCAAGCAGGGTAGTATGCTCGACTTGAGTTGGCTGCATTTTGGTCTGCATTCCTTCTTCCTCCAGCCATCTCCAGCAGTAGCATACCAAAGCTATAAACATCAGATTTGCTTGATATGGCACCAAAGCCACGAGATACCATTTCAGGAGCTATGTACCCAATAGTTCCCCGCATGGCGCTCACTGGCACAAAGCTCTCGTCTCTCGGGTACAACTTGGCGAGGCCAAAATCAGCAACTTTTGGGACAAAATTGTTATCAAGAAGGATGTTGTGTGGCTTAATGTCAAAGTGAAGGATCTGCATATCGCAACCCAGATGCAGGTAGTTGATTCCCCTTGCAATGCCCAAAGCAATCTCATTGAGCTTATCCCAAGAGAAACTTCTCTCAGCCGAAAATATGTATTTGTCAAGAGAACCATTGGACATGTATTCATACACCAGTGCCCTCCTCATTTCCTCTGCACAGAATCCCACAAGACGAACCACGTTGATGTGGTGGATCCTACCGATAGTGGAGACCTCACTGATAAACTCGTCCCCGTTGCAGTTGGAGTTGCCCAACATCTTGATGGCTACATGCACATTGCCTGGGAGTAGCACACCCTTGTATACAGAGCCGTATCCTCCTTGACCCAGCTTGTCTCTAAAATGGCTAGTGATTGCAGCGATGTCCGTGTAGGCAAACCTAACTGGACCAATCATTTGTTGCATCTGGAGGAACTTCTCGACTGCATCGATCGTTATCCTTGTTTTCCAGTACTTGTGAGCAAGGAATATGAGAACTACCAGTGCAGGGATTAGGAGCCTGCATAATACTACCAATCAAGTTGCAAATATATAAAGTGAGACAACATAATAAGTAGGTTGATGAAAATTGTAGTCCGTGATGATTAGAAAGAAGTATCCACATACCAAAATGTAATTTGGCCATGCTTATAACTGATACTATGGCTATCACAATCCTCTCCTTGTCAAACACATTTGGGGTATGGTAATAGTCTACACATTGTGTGAAATGTGATTCAGTCCAGAAGAAAGCACGAGTCCATTTTAAGATGCTTGTGCCAGATAATTGCTCATGGAAGTAGCTGCATAACATCAATGTAAAGAAAGGAATCAGAGAAGGAAAAGGAAGCGTACAGTTTTGGATAATTATTTGATAAACCAAATCCCAATGAAAATGGGACTACATGACAATCAGTTTCATATTTGATGCAGAGCAGACTCACCTGGTTGAATTTTTCCGACACATTTTAAAAATCCAAGAAGCATTGTGGGGACCATCTACAAAATAATCTCTAGGAAAGCTAACAGAAAATCCCTTCTTTACCAATTTTATGATATCTGTATCACTGGCATTCATAAGCTCTGGGTATGCGTTATCCTGGCTACCAATGGGGATCATGGCCAAATACCCACAAGAAGGATCAAGAAACTTTACATCGCAAGTCTGAAATGAGACATAAACAAACGAATTGTTTGCAGTCAGGCAAGTAACAGGCTTGTACCATCTAATATGTGTTACTGCTTGCGAACAATTTACGAAGCATGCCCAAAGATAGGTTGCAGTGACCAAATTGTGGTAACGAGAATCACTTCCATAGTTATATCCCACATACTCCCCATGTGGATAAGGAAGCTGATCCCAACGAGGAAGAGGGCAATTACTGTGCACATCCAAGCTGGCATCTACAACCCAGAAGGACTGATCAGTATAGTTGATGCTGGTCACAAAGTATGTCCCCATGTTGATGCGAATGGTAGCCTTGCTGCGGCTACAGGCCAGCTCGTATGCTTGTACACCGCACTCATGTGGGTCACCTGGCCTACGGAAAGGGGACCGAATGTTGTGAAGATCACCACAGGAGAAAGGAGGACACAGACCTTGGCCCCCAGCAGGATCTGCACCAAGAGCTGCAGCCACAGAAATAGAGATAAGTAAAGCTTGCCAAGTAGCAGAAGGATGAAATGCACATGAGTTCGCCATGAGAGATTTCTAGATGCAGGAACGCTTGCTAGGGCGTTGATTGTGGACAAGCCAAGAAGGATGTGTAGTTATTGGAGAACAGCAGGCTTGACAAGACTAAGGTGTGTTGTTGACTTGGACCTAATATCTCCAAGTCAAATAACATCACCGTATTTTTTTGACCTGTGGTCTTCTTTTCCACAAGAAAAAAGTGGACTCTATTGACTTTGCGTCAACCTGAGGACAGCAGGAAGTTTCATGGAAACTAGGAATTTCTCCCTAGCCATACAGTTGTAGTTAGTATCATTACTACACAAACTTATTTCAAAAACTTGCACCACCTCCTCATCGTCTTCCTCTTTCTCTCAGTTACTATCTATACAGAAACATGAGCGGAGTTCTTGTCATAGCCCTGCTGCTGTGTCTTCTCATAGATGGAGTGTACAAGGCCACGGCTTGGGATGATGCCGACTTCTTCAGCTACTGTCCCCCATCTCGGTGCAGAGAACATGGTCCAGAGATCAGGTATCCGTTCCGCCTTGAATCGAGCAACACCTCACCATTATGCGGAGTACCATGCATGAAGCTAGCATGCTCTGGCAACGACACCATTCTGGTTCGTCGACCAGCTGTTATCCCGTACAAAGTGACCGCTATAGATTACAGGCATGCTACCCTGACGGTCGCCCCACGTGTGGACGACTCCGCTCCCTCCTGCAGGCAGAAGCTAATGTCAGTAGCTCTACCGCGCAGCATTGTGGAATGCATGGACTCGGGCTTCTGCTCACGGCTATGCAATCTTCCATTTGCAACAATAGTGAGCTGCTTAAGAGAGTTCACACCAAGGAACCGTGCTGCTAACTACATCTTCGGCCCAATCTCGTGCCTTAGCACCGCGTCCCACTTCTTCTATTTGGTCGATGGTTCTGCAGACCTGTCTGTGCTTCCATTAGATTGCAAGGTTGTGCCTGATAGTTTCTTTCTGATGAGCACTGTCACTAATGGTTTAACACTCAAGGAGCAGGCACAGACAATACTCAATTTCCCTGAGACAACAATCGATTGGTGGTACTACGGAAGTGGTGATTACAATCCAAGCGGTGATATCAAATACAACTGCACAAAGTGTGAACAGGGTGGGGGACGCTGTGGGTTCAGCACACACAGGAACCAAACCTTCTGCATTAATGATGGTATTATCTCTAACTGCGCAAACCATGCAGCCACATGGTCTAATCATACATTGTAAATCCTTACAGTATTCAATTACATCTACTCAGATGCTACTATGCAATTTTTTGAAGTTTCATAGATAATTGTCAGCTTATCTTGCAAAGTAGCAATGCAGATCGAGATCATTTGGGTAGAAAGCCTCATCAATAAAATTGAGACCAACCAATCTGATCAAAATCCCATGAGAGAGAGAGAGGGTATGTTATGCAGTTGACCTAGCATTAGCCAGACCCAATTTTTGCAAGCATTCAGCTTAACCCTTCGGTAGATGACTACATATAGAAAGGTGACACTACTACCAGAAACACCAATAAAATAGTGCTTCAAATAATTAAGGGAAAATAGAGAGAATTTAGAAGTTAAGTTGGTAAAGGCGAATGCAAAATAAGTATAGAACACTATGGCTAAGAATCTTTGTGATGATTATGATAATGGACATTTCAAATACATATAACAAGATAGAGGATAGCAGTGATTGGCACGACTACCTTTAAATAATTGGCAATCAAAGCTTTGCATGCAATAATTTACTGCACTACTGTTAAGCATTTTCATAAAAATCACAACATACATAACTGTGATGAAATAAAAGGAAAGCCACTCGCCCATTGGAACATATTTAGTTCCATAAGCCAACAAAGAAACTCCAAGAAATTAATGTTGCAAGGGATGCTATTGAATATGGGCTAAGAGAAATTATGTTTTTTTTCCTTCCATTTTGTTCTTTAACATATGGACTCCTTCACTTTTGACATGACCAAATAAATGAAATTTATTTAGTCTGGAACTCAGAAGACATATTACTTGACAGCTTAGCTAGAATTATTTGGGTCTATTAGTTTTGTATTACCTACATGACATTGACATTGCTAAGGTTGCCTCATCAGCTAGCGGGACACCTTCCTAGTACAAATGCTGGAGCAGTCGCAGTAGAGCCTGCAACCAAATAGCTGCAGATATCAATGATGCATGCTCCTGAGAAAGGGAAATAAATTTGAATTGAGTAATTTGCCTGAAGAAAGCAAATAGGCAAAATGACTTAAGAAGTGAAAACAGGCAATGAGTTGATGTATAATACTTTTTCCAATCAGAAATATAAGTTCCTCTAGGTTTGTTCTCAGTAAAAAAAATGAATTTTGACTAGCAATATCTATAAAAACATGTTATTTTATATGAAAACAGTTATATAATAGGAGAGTATCTGAATCTATATAAAACATTACATATTGGCAGCCGAAGTTTGACTTGAACAAACCTAGATGGACTTATATTTAGGATTTGCGGAAGTATGCATGCGACTGAAGGTGAATACAAAAGGCATAGAAAGTGCTATGTCTGCATGATAAAAAACACCTGTAAAGTGAGTGATGAAAGGGGGTCAAAGCAGGAGAAGAACAAACTCGTGAATGGCCTGCATAAATCGAATGAATAAAAAACCAATGTGGCAGGTTGTTCCGATGGGTTGGGACTTGAAACGGCAGTGGACATTTGGCTGGGGCAAAATGATGCACAGTAGTAGGGTATATGAACAGGTTAATCACCAATTCACTAGTAGAGATAGAACTACTAACTTGTCCCTGATATTTGCATTTTCTCTAAAGAAACCTTGCATGTGATCAAATATGATAATATTAAAGGAGCATCACTCTATTACATTTATATTCATGAAACTACAGTATAGCGATAGTCATTCCTAAAATATAGAACTTTTATTATATATATGATGGGGGATGGGGTCACATCATGCAGATACATGTACTTGGATCTTACCTTTTCTCTCTCAATAATTCACCTATTCATACTAAACCATCATAGGATTCTTATTTCTTCTTTGGTACTTGCAGGTTCACGCGTCAAAGTAATTGCAGGTACTGCTGCTAATCAAACGTTCCTCATATCAAAAAATAAAGGGCTAAATATTACACACAAAATCTTACTTTTGCTCTAGTGTGACTCTTGACGTTACTACACCAAGTGGTGTCTTTATATCCAGACACAGTATAATGACTTCCTGTTCTCTGCTTGACAGCTACATCAGCAGCAGCTGCATTAATGGTTCTTCTGTTGATTGTGGCCGCTGCACTCTATCTTTCACTTAAGAAAAAATATAATGAAGAGATACACTTGAAGGTCGAAATGTTTCTCAAGACTTACGGCACCTCGAAACCTACAAGGTACACTTTCAAAGAAGTTAAAAAGATAACAAGGCGATTTAAGGAAAAAGTAGGCCAGGGTGGATTTGGAAGTGTATACAGAGGTGAGCTACCAAATGGAGTGCCAGTGGCAGCTAAAATGCTAGAGAACTCTGCTGGGGAGGGAGAAGAATTCATCAATGAAGTTGCAACCATAGGATTAATCCACCATGCAAATATTGTGCGTCTCCTGGGTTTCTGCTCTGAAGGAACACGGCGTGGCCTTATTTATGAATACATGCCTAATGAATCACTGGAAAAATATATATTCTCACGTGATTCTAGTATTTCCCAGGAACTACTAGTGCCAAAGAAAATGATAGATATTGCTTTAGGTATTGCCCGAGGAATGGAATACCTACATCAAGGATGCAATAAACGCATCCTCCACTTTGACATCAAACCTCACAACATCTTGCTAGACTACAACTTTAATCCAAAGATCTCAGACTTTGGCCTAGCAAAACTGTGTGCAAGAGATCAAACCATCGTTACCTTGACAGCAGCAAGAGGCACCATGGGATATATTGCACCAGAGCTATACTCTCGGAATTTTGGTGGGGTATCCTATAAGTCAGATGTTTACAGTTTTGGCATGCTGGTGTTAGAAATGATAAGTGGAAGGAGGAACTCAGACCCAACTGTTGACGGCCAAAATGAGGTCTACCTCCCAGAATGGATCTTTGAGAGAGTAATCATTGGAAAGGACTTGATACTTGCTAGGGAAACAACAGGAGAAGAGAATGAAAAGGTGAGACAGCTGGCCATCGTGGCACTATGGTGCATTCAATGGAACCCAAGAAACCGACCGTCGATGACAAAGGTTGTAAACATGCTAACAGGAAGATTGGAGAATCTACAGATGCCCCCAAAGCCTTTTGTGTCATCTGAAAGTCGAGGGGCCATAAAACATTGAGCTACTACGGTACCATTACTTAATGAAGAGTTGAGAGAAAAGTCTAGTTACTCAGGTGCTTCACAGCAATGCATAGTACTAGCATAATACGGTTTTCAATCTTCACACTGTATCAGGAGTTCAGGACCTGGCTTATGAATGAGTCTACAGTTATTTGCAGCACATCGGATTGGACTTGAGTTGTAATTTAATAGTTCAAAGACAAAACGTCTTTTCCTTTCATTATTCTATTCTTGCACTGATATGTCCAGCCTTTTTATTCTGTAATGAAGTCTTCCTGTTCCCCAGTGCATAATCAGTGACTCGTTGAGTCAGTAATTCAGCACTAGATGGAGACTCCACAGGACAGTCCTCTATAAGGTGGCTAATTGTGTCACTTTTATTCCATCCCAACTACTGTATGATATATTGATATATTATTTGCAAAATGTGAATGGATGGACACGGGTTTGACCATAATTTATACTCCGAGACTCCGAGATTCTGCGAAGCAAAAAGTTAGCGGAAACCAGGCAAGGCGACAAGGATTATTACCTCGAAGGAAAAAGGAGGATCTCAAATGAATCGAGCGAGGAGCAGAGACGCCGGCGAGCAAGCAACGGCGTCCAGCGGTTTAGCCGTTGAGGTGTAGCATGGTGGGGAGTGGGGTAAATAGCGGCGCTAGGGTATAGGGAAATACGTGAGGCTTCCTAACCGGCAGTGGAATTTTGAATCAAGCTCAACGAATTTGGGCGGCGCCTGCACGAGATCGCCGTCACGGCGGGTGGCGGCCGCCTCGGCTGCGAGCGCAACACCACCTGACTACCTGAGGTGGCAGCGGGACCCTGCAAATGCGGTGACGAAGAAAGGGCCCGTTCCGTTTTCGCAATTGTCCACTTGTCCGTTGCACAAAGCTGGGTTGGGCCTTTGCGCAGTACGACGGCCTCCATTTGCGAAACGAGTCGGCCCACCAACAACGAAGCGTCTCTCCTGCACGTGTAGAGAGCCCAACAAAGCTCGCGAGTGGACCCTTTGTGTTGGAAAAAAAAAGCCGTCCCTTCTCCAGACATATTTTGTTTAGTCAAAAGTCCACTTTTACTCCCTAACTGGGTAAAATAAAACATCTCCCTTAACTTTTAGTAAAACATAACATCTTACCTTCTTAGCCTAGGTATAAATAGTTTTGGATGATGCACAAAAAATATAAAATGGAAAATTTAATTTAATTGGGCTCCACATGAGTAGATATACGCAGTGGACATATAATATAGTATGTTTTAGTACAAAAATTTTGTTATAGCTTTAGGTCTATGCTTTCTGTAAATAAAATTAATTATACATGATTCAACAAGTATGAAATTTTTACTATGGTTCAATCATATAATGATTAGCCCACCATAAAAATTTCACCACAATTAGACTATAGAATCTGCAGTGATGAATTATTCCAATTAATTTCATACAATAATATGTTTTTCTGTAATTAGTTGGAATAATTCATAATTGCATTTTCTATAGTCTAGTTGTGATAAATTTTTTATGGTAGGCTACTTATTGTATGTTTGAATTATAGTAAAAATTTCATACCCATTGAATCATATATACTTAGTTATAAATTTATTTTAATTACTGAAAACATAGATCTAAAACTATAGCAAAAACTTAGTACTAAAATATAACATATTATATGTTTACTGTGTAGATCTACTCATGCCGAGAACAAAATTAGACTTTTTATTTCATGATTTTTCAAATAAAATAATACAAAATCATGGCTACTGTAGAAAAACCAATGTTACTATAGCAAACCACCATCCAAAATTACTTATAACCAGACCAGGGAGATAAGATGCACTGTTTCAAATAGTTGACAAAGGTGTTTAAAAGTTGGGGAGGAAAAGTGGACCTTTTGCTATTGTTTACCTTCACATCCATGCATGCACTGATCTAAACTATATGAGATATTTACGGCCTTAAAAAAATGTTGTCGAACCTACCTCTATGATCAAACGAATATTTCTTCCCTATTTAGCCTTTTGTTCAATTCAGACAAAGTTTTGTTTGTCTGTTTTATAGTTAGAGTAATATTGCACAAATATATAAGGTCACACATAATAGTATATAAAATTACACATAAATATCTCTAAAAATATTTGTTAAACAAAGTAGTATATATTCTCTCCTACAATCACAAGATAAACCCAAAAATAGTAGCCTATCCACGTCATCCCTCCAACAGTTCTCTGAAAAAAAAACACAAGAAATGAAGAGCCGTGCATGTCTTCTTTATGAATTTATTTACCCAGCCACCGAGCAAAGACAAACGCAAAAAAAAGGAAAACCAAGAGTCGCGGCCGCTCCCGCTGGTACGCCTCGCCAAAACTTACCCTCTCCCTCCCGATGCGGCGATGGCTGGCGCAGGCGGCCGCGGCAGCGGCAACAACCGCTCTCCTCCTCCTCCCCTCTCTTGTAACACCCTAAATTTTGCCTTTCTTTAAATAGGGTTAAATTGTTTTATTTATTATTTTTGTGCACATTTAAAACATAGAGAAAATAATTATTGTTTTAGAAATAAAAACAATCCTAGAGTTAGAAACATGTTTGTGCATTCATGCTGATGCATCTGAGTTTTTGAGCTGAGTGGTTTTGACCAAGATTCAAAACTGATTTGAAATCATTTGAAAAGTGTTTTTGAAAATTTGTTTTAAGAAAAAGAAAAGGACTTTTCCTTCCCTCTCCCCTCTCCTTCTGTTTTTCGGCCCGAGAGGCCCAGCCAACTGGCCTGACCGGCCTGTTCGGCTGCCTCCCCTTCTCCTTGCGCACGGCCCGCGCAAGCACCCGGCCCATGCTGGCGTCGCGGCCCAGCAAGGCCGAGTGGGTGCTCCTCCCCTTCCCTCTGTTTCACTGACAGGTGGCCCCGACTTGTCAGTGTCATCTCCCACCTCCCGCTCGTCCCTAACAGGGACTCTGCTCCGACCCCGTAACTCCGGCGCCACCCGAATCCGTCCTAGCCTCGGCTTCTGGGCTATAAAAGTAGAGTTCCTGTGTGACCCGCTCCCATCTAAACCCTAAAACGCTAGCCGCCATCCTGCCCAGAGCTCGCGCCACCGCCCGAAACCCTAGAGCGCCGCCGCCGCGTCGATTCCTCCTTCCCGCTCCTTCTCCACCCTATAGACTCGGCCTTCAAGCTTCTCTGTAAGGTAAGGAAAACCCTGGTGTCGTTCCCGTGCCCTCTCTCTCGCTGTGCCGCTGGAACGAGCTTGCCGGAGCAACCTCAGTTATGTCGGCCGCCAGATTACGTCTCCCGCCGTCTCTGTTCGTCCTCCGCCGCAACGAATACCCCAGACGAGTTTGCCATCCACGTCACTACCTCCCTATGTCTTCGTTTCGATTGTTGGAGGTCTAAATCGCCATTCCGGCGAGATTCCGGCGAGGTCCATCCCCTGTTGCTCATGGCCGCCACCGTGGCCTGCTACTGCGCCGCCACCAACTCTCTCTCTCCCTCCTCGTCTAATCTCATCCATCCATCTTTGATCCAACGGCCACCGATCGTGCATACCCCTTCGTCTGGTTCTTTTGCAAAGAGGCCATTACAATTTTCTAGCCCTAACCCGCCGTCCAACTACCCCTATTCACTGTGTCTTTGAAAACTTTCTTTCAGACCCTTGTACTTTCTCCTAAACGAGGCGCAGTCCACCAGATTTCTTATTTTCGTTTTATTTATTTAAATCTGCGAAAATCAAGTTTTGTTTTATTTACAAAACTGCCACTGATTCCAAATGCTTATAACTTCTTTGTTTTAACTCCAAATCGATCCGTTCAACTTGCGTTCGATTCGTTTCGAAAAGATCTTTCTAACCATATAACTTTCAATACTGTTTTCTATAATTAAAATTTGAGTTAAATCTAATCTAGTAATTAGAGTTTTGAAACTTGTTTAATTCATAACTTCTCCGTTATAGCTCCGTTTTGAGTGATCTTCGCGTCTGCGTGTTCTTAGTAAAGCGTAGATCAGTTTTTAAAACCTTTTTATTTCTTTTTATTATGATTGGTGTACTGTTCTAATTAATCTATGTTTGCTATGCATGTATGTGTGGATGCCTGTGTGGTGTTGTCTGATCCGAGTAGATTGCCAGTTGTTCGTTGGTGCTCGAAGCATCTCTTGAAGTTCGGGATCAACGTCAGTGCTCGAGTTAAGGCAAGTATAACAAGAGGCTCCTTGTTTCCTATTCACTAAATGCAATCTCAATCATATGCATGTGTCCAATGAATCGCCTGAATTTACTTCCTTGATAATTGTATACCCTGATCCCTTGTTACCTATGGTTATTGCATGTGGCTAGTAATGCTTAGTTCGCTCAACTATAAACAAGGATGTGAAATATTGAGTAATGATATATGCGATTGATGTTTAAAAGATGCCTTTTTAGCAACATGGATCTAGGGGCTAGAGCATTGGGTTGTGGTGCTCTAGTTTCCTATAGGACTTGTCATTAAGCGGCAACCCAGGATTTACAGTGCATACCTTGAGAACTACATGGCTCTGGTCTGGCCAAGTATCATGAATTGTTCTAGTTTGCGAGCAGCTTACCGAAAGGGCAAGAGGGGTGTTCCTGGTGGACTCCAGCGCAACTGAATCCTTAGCGGTTGCTACTTATTAGAACTAACTTGCGAAAGGCTACGTTGTGAACCCTGCCGTACACCTCGGAAGTGTAAAATGCGCTGGCATATGGGTATCACTGCTCAATGGGTAAAGATGTGCAACCTCTGCAGAGTGTTAAAAACTGATATATCAGCCGTGCTCCCGGTTATGAGCGACCTGGATCCTTTTTGATTTAGATGGTTCTTGGTTGGTTTGGGTTATAATGGAATCTGATGATATCTTTAATCATTTCACATGTTGGGAGCCTATGCATAATCTAGCAACTGAGGTTTAATAATAAAATATGACCAACTAAAAGTGCTTACCGCAGTTCAACCGTGTCAAGCCTTTGAGCCTGCATCCTCTCTAAGTTATGCTTGCTAAGCGGTAGTAGCTTACGCTTGTTTTACTTTCCATGTCTTTGGCAAAATTCCGGATGGGTACCAGAAGGAGGTTTTCATGAGAAGTTTCCAAGAGATGTTAGGCTTGTGACCAACCAGTTGACGTTTCCTGTGGAGTTGAAGGCTTCGCCAGAAGAGTAGATCTATAGTGTGTTTGGTGATGTAAGACCATGTCCTTTGTAATATATGTTTTTACGCTATGTAATAAAGGCATTGCCTTTGATATTACCCTTCATTTGTAGCTATATGTGTGAATTGTCTTCCTGGGCACACATATGGTATGTATCTGGTTTTGTTCTTAAAACCGGGTGTTACAAAGTGGTATCAAAGCTATGTCGACTGTAGGACGCAAGCCTAGTTAGAGAATGGTCGTTTTAAGGTTTACAACTTGCTATGAAATCCTTGTTTCATAAAACCTTGCTATATTTCTCCTACCCTTGTGGTTTATCTCCTCCTTGTGGTTATTTTAAAAAAATCTTGTTCTTACCCTCACACCTTGACTTGGTATTTCTTTTGATCTATCCCTTATCCCATTCTTGCGTAATATCAAGTTGGAGTCTTAGAGTTGAACCCATGGTATAACAAGAACGTTAGTTTCGTGAGTAAAGTTATGAGTCCTAATGCTTGATTTGTGATCCTTTCATGTGTGAATGATTGTCTTGATGCTTATGCATGATTTGGATCTTTGTAATGATTGTTGTGACTTGTGGTGTATCCCCACATTTCACTTAGATATAAGGTTTAGGCATAGGATCTAGTGCTTAGATAGTTGGGTGGGTTTTTTCTCTTCTCTGTGTGTCCTGTTTTTCCGAGCAGTCTGAGATCATCAAGCTATATCTTCAAGTAAGAACGTCCAAAAATCATGAAAATTTTATGGATGAAAGTAGACTTCTGTATCTTTTGTTTGCCGCTGGAATCACCTCCATATCTGTTATGGTTTGAGAGTTGTGACCCGCACAAGTGGAAGTTTCTACGCTGCCGGGAAGTCTGAACAGTTTCGGTTGTGGTCAGTTTTCGACTGAGTTAACTTCAGAATCTGGGAAAGTGCTCTGAACAGAAGTTGTAGAGAATTTCATAAGCTTTCCAACCATATAAGATCCATCTTCATATGATTTATAGATCTCGAGATATGACTGTTTTTCTAAGCTGCTGTTGTTAGTTCTCGTTCAGAAAATTTCAGATTGACTGTTAAGTTACATAAATGATTTTCGGTTCATGGTTCTCAACCAATGCATGTGTTATATGCTGCAACCAGATGGTTTCTACTAGAAGAAGTGCTGCACGTGATGCAATAAGGGATGCCACCAATGCTAACTTACCATCACCAAATCCTTCAACCATAGAGCAAGCTTTGACGATACAGACTCAACTATTGCAAGCTATGGTTCATAATATGGTGAATAACCAACATCAAGCACCACCTATTGATAAGCGTGGTGAATTTATGATGGGACATCCTCCAACCTTCTCTCATGCAAGTGATCCACTGGAAGCAGATGATTGGCTTAGAGCGGTAGAGCGACAACTTGACATAGCCCAATGTGATGATCATGAGAAAGTGCTTTATGCTTCAGGACAACTTCAAGGAGCAGCCTTAGACTGGTGGGAGTCATTCGAGTATGCACACCCCAATGATGCTCCTGCTATCACTTGGCAAGAATTTAAGGAGAATTTCAGATCTTATCATGTACCCGAAGGACTGGTAGAACTTAAGCAAGACGAGTTTCTCAGTCTGAAGCAAGGATCTATGTCAGTATGTGAATATCGAGACAGGTTCACTCAGTTGTCACGTTATGCTCCGAAGGAAGTGGATAGTGATACTAAGAAGCAGAAGCGGTTCTTAAAGGGATTGAATGATGGACTTCAATTGCAGTTGATGACCGTTGTTTATGCTGACTTCCAAACTTTGTTGGATAGAGCAATTTTGATTGAGAATAAGCGTCGAGAGATGGAAGAAAAGAAGAGAAGAAGACAAAGTCAAATTGCACGTAACAACACACGCCCTCGCTACACTCCTCCACAAGAATACCAGCCGAGTTATCTAGAACCAGCTAGTCAGTGGAATCTCTGTCTTTCTCAACCATGTCAGCAAGAGCAGCAGTGTGTGAATCAGAATTCATCTCAAGAGCAACTCCATGACACCCTGACGAAGGATAATGTTCTTGATACCCCCATCACAGACAAGAACTGCTACCGTTGTGGTGAACCGGGTCACATTGCGAGCCAATGTCCAAAGAGATCAAAACTGCAACAGTTTCACAATGGGAAGCAGAAACAACATAATTATGTTCAAGGCATAGTCAATCATGTGACAATAGAATCTGCGCAAGAGGCTCCAAATGTTGTGATGAGTACGTGTCTGGTCAACTCCATCCCTGCATCAGTTTTGTTTGATTATGGAGCTTCGCATTCATTCATTGCACACCGATTTGCAAAGGAGCACAATATACTAATGTGTCCTATGAAGAAACACATGGTAGTTAATTCACCTGGTAGAGATACGCAAGCTACTCTGCAGTGCCCAAGAGTAAGAGTGGAAATAAGGGGGGTAGAATATTTGGCAAGACTTATTGTGTTGAAGTCTTTAAGAATAGATATAATCCTTGGAAAGGATTGGCTAGTACCGCAAAAGGCTACCATTCAAAGTGAGACAAGTACAGTGCTCTTGATATCCAAAACAGGTGAAGAAGTTGTATGCAAGGCAACTCCATCAATGACACAGGTTTGCATGGTTAATCAGTTGGAAGGTGCAATCATAGACAAGACTAAAGTGGTTAATGAGTTCTCAGATGTTTTCCCAGATGATCTGCCTGGTATGCCTCCAGAGCGAGATATTGAATTCATTATTGAGCTTTTGCCTGGAACTGCACCTATAGCTAAGAGGCCATATCGAATGGGAGCAAACGAGTTAGAAGAACTGAAGAAGCAAATAAGAGAGTTACAGGAAAAAGGCTTCATTCGTCCTAGCTCTTCACCTTGGGGAGCACCAGTGATCTTTGTTGATAAGAAAGATGGTGGCCAGAGGATGTGTGTTGATTATCGATCACTTAATGAGGTTACTATCAAGAACAAGTACCCGTTGCCCAGAATTGATGACTTGTTTGATCAGTTGAGAGGTGCTTGTGTGTTCTCAAAGATTGATCTTCGCTCTGGTTATCACCAGTTGAGGATTCGTTCATCTGACATTCCAAAGACTGCATTTACTACTCGGTATGGATTATATGAGTATACGGTTATGTCTTTCGGTTTGACCAATGCCCCCGCATACTTCATGTACATGATGAACAAGGTATTTATGGAGTATCTTGATAAGTTTGTTGTGGTCTTCATCGATGATATCTTGGTCTTCTCCAAAACTGAGGCAGAACATGAAGAACATTTGAGATTGGTTCTACAGAAGTTGAGAGAACATCAATTGTATGCTAAGCTAAGCAAGTGTGAGTTCTGGCTGAAAGAAGTCTCTTTTCTTGGTCATGTTATCTCAAATGGTGGAGTAGCAGTGGATCCTACTAAAGTTAGTGATGTGTTGAGTTGGAATCCTCCTCAGGATGTGAGTGAAGTTCGAAGTTTCTTAGGTATGGCGGGATATTATCGAAGGTTCATAGAAGGTTTTTCGAAGATTGCCAAGCCTATGACCGCTCTACTTGAGAAGAATGCTAAGTTCATATGGACTGATCAATGCCAAGCTAGTTTTGAAGAGTTGAAAAAGAGATTGACTACAGCTCCAGTATTGATTCTACCAGATCTGAACAAGAGTTTCTCTATCTACTGCGATGCATCTCGAATTGGTCTTGGTTGTGTTCTTATGCAAGAAGGTCGAGTAGTGGCCTATGCGTCAAGGCAACTAAGAAAGCATGAACTGAACTATCCCACGCATGATTTGGAGTTAGCAGCTGTAGTTCATGCATTGAAGATTTGGAGACATTACCTTATTGGGCATAAGTGTGACATTTATACAGATCATAAGAGTTTGAAATACATCTTTACTCAGTCTGATCTGAACTTAAGACAACGTCGTTGGTTGGAGTTAATTAAGGATTATGATTTGGAAGTGCACTATCATCCCGGTAAGGCAAATGTGGTAGCTGATGCCCTTAGTCGAAGGAGCTATGTTAATGAAGCTCTAGTGACACAGTTACCCAAGGAGTTATGTGAAGAGTTTAAACACCTTAACCTGGGAATAGTCGCTAACACTATGGAATTGGTAGTACAACCAACACTTGAACAAGAGATTCGCAAAGGTCAGTTAGAAGATGAAAAGATCAAGGAGATAACTAAGCTTATCACGATTGGCAAAGCATCTGGTTTCCGAATGGATGAGCAAGGAACAGTGTGGTTTGGGAAAAGAATATGTGTGCCAGATATAAAGTCTATTCGACAGATGATTCTGAGAGAAGCTCATGATTCAGCATACTCTATACATCCAGGTAGTACTAAGATGTATCTGGATCTCAAAGAGAAGTACTGGTGGTACGGTTTGAAAAGAGATGTGGCAGAGTATGTGGCAATATGTGACACATGCCAGCGAGTCAAAGCAGAACATCAAAGACCAGCAGGTTTACTTCAACCTATGAAGATACCCGAGTGGAAATGGGAAGAAGTTGGCATGGATTTTATTGTTGGTTTACCACGAACTCAGAGTGGTTATGACTCGATCTGGGTAATAGTGGATCGGTTGACTAAGGTTGCTCACTTCATACCGGTCAAGACTACATACGCCGGTGCAAAGTTGGCAGAATTGTACATGCAACGGATAGTGTGTCTGCATGGAGTTCCTAAGAAGATCGTGTCTGACAGAGGAACAGAGTTCACATCACATTTTTGGAAGAAACTGCATGAATCTATGGATACTAAGCTGAACTTTAGCTCTGCTTATCATCCACAGACGGATGGACAGACAGAGAGGACAAATCAGATCTTAGAAGATATGTTGAGAGCTTGTGCTTTGCAGTATGGCACCAGTTGGGATAAGAGTTTGCATTATGCGGAATTCTCTTACAACAATAGCTATCAGAAGAGTCTCAAGATGGCACCGTTTGAGGCACTATATGGTAGAAAGTGTAGAACTCCGTTGTTCTGGAATCAGACGGGTGAGAGTCAAGTGTTTGGACCAAAGATCCTCAGAGATGCTGAAAAGCAAGTGCAGATTATCAGAGAAAATTTAAAAGTGGCACAGTCAAGGCAAAAGAGTTATGCTGACACTCGAAGAAGAGAGTTGGTATTTGCACCCGGAGATTATGTCTATCTCAAAGTGTCACCGATGAAAGGTATCAAGCGGTTTAATGTAAAAGGCAAGTTAGCCCCTCGCTACATTGGTCCGTTCAAGATTCTCGAACGAAAAGGAGAAGTGGCTTATCAGTTGGAATTGCCAGAGAGCTTGTCTGGTGTACATGATGTTTTCCATGTGTCTCAGTTGAAGAAGTGTCTACGTGTGCCAGAGGAACAAATACCTTTGGAAGAGCTCAATGTGAAAGAAGATCTTACCTATAAAGAGTATCCCATCAAGATTTTGGAAACAGCAGAAAGAGTTACTAGAAGTAAAGTGATCAAGATGTGCAAAGTTCAATGGAATAGATGTTCAGAGGATGAAGCTACATGGGAAAGAGAAGAAGATCTGAAAGCAGAGTATCCGCAACTCTTTGAGGCATCATCTTCCGAATCTCGAGGACGAGATTCATCCTAAGGGGGGTAGGAATAGTTGACAAAGGTGTTTAAAAGTTGGGGAGGAAAAGTGGACCTTTTGCTATTGTTTACCTTCACATCCATGCATGCACTGATCTAAACTATATGAGATATTTACGGCCTTAAAAAAATGTTGTCGAACCTACCTCTATGATCAAACGAATATTTCTTCCCTATTTAGCCTTTTGTTCAATTCAGACAAAGTTTTGTTTGTCTGTTTTATAGTTAGAGTAATATTGCACAAATATATAAGGTCACACATAATAGTATATAAAATTACACATAAATATCTCTAAAAATATTTGTTAAACAAAGTAGTATATATTCTCTCCTACAATCACAAGATAAACCCAAAAATAGTAGCCTATCCACGTCATCCCTCCAACAGTTCTCTGAAAAAAAAACACAAGAAATGAAGAGCCGTGCATGTCTTCTTTATGAATTTATTTACCCAGCCACCGAGCAAAGACAAACGCAAAAAAAAGGAAAACCAAGAGTCGCGGCCGCTCCCGCTGGTACGCCTCGCCAAAACTTACCCTCTCCCTCCCGATGCGGCGATGGCTGGCGCAGGCGGCCGCGGCAGCGGCAACAACCGCTCTCCTCCTCCTCCCCTCTCTCGCTTTCGTTGCGGCGTACTGTCTGGCCGGGCCAGCACAGCCACAGCTCCAGCCCTTCCATGGGTTGGGTACGCATCGGCGCGGATCCATCCCTGGCTCTAGCTCCACAGGCGCGCCGGTACATCCACCGCCTCCGTCCTTGCCCGCGCCTCTGCCGCCCTGCCTCTCTCTCTCTTCCGGGCGGCGGCGCACCACGCGGTTTGCCCGAGGCGACGGCAGCGCACCGAATGGCCACCAGCGCGGCCTCGTCGTGGGCGCCGCCGCCCCCTTCCCCCGCTACTGTGGTGCGGCATGCCCGGAAGGCCGCACGCCGCCGCACCTGTTCGTGCCCGCCGTCCTCCCCCGCTCGCCCGTGTGGCCTCCTGTACGTCATCCGCACGGTTTGCTCTCTCTCTCTCCTTCGCCAGCGACGTGTACACACCAGGTTTGGAAACCCTTTCTCTTCAATTCATGTTGAGCGAAATCGAGCAACCGAACCCTGATTTAAGATATTTGGCTATTCATATTATGATTTAACCTAATTATTAGTCATACCTTTTACCTGGATTTTTTTATTATTTGTATTCGGATCTGATCTACTTATTATTACCGTACGTGTCGGTCATTTGCTAATATGAAGAATTTATGTCTCATTTTAGCCATGGTACTTATTAGCGTGCGTGTCTCTATCAACACCCACCAGGTTTGCAAACCCTTTCTCTTCAATTCATGTTGAGCGAAATCGAGCAGCCGAACCCTGATTTAAGATATTTGGCTATCCGTATTATGATTTAACGTAATTATTAGCCATACCTTTTACCTGCAGTTTTTGATTATTTGTATTCGGATCTGATCTACTTATTACCGTACATGTCGTTCATTTGCTAATATGAAGAATTTGTGTCTCATTTTAGCCACGATACTTATTAGCGTGTGTGTCTCTATCAACACCCTTGCATTGCTAACATGAAGAATTTGTGAGCCATTTTAGCCACGATTACCTATTACTATATTTTGATTACGGGACTGGGTGAGGCCAGCGACATCAAGAGCATAAAAAGCAGATGTATGCATGCCCAAATATTTTGATTACCTGCTAATATTTTGATTACATGTTAATATTTTGAATACTGGTTCTGATTTATGATTACAAAATATGGCATGCCAAAATATTAGAAAAAAAACAGATGTCTGCATGCCGTTGTACAATTGACATGAACATCTATATATTGCAATATTGCAGCTGACATCTGGCACGAGCTCTTACTTCCACAATGTTGTTTCCTTTGAATCAGTTTGGTTTGTGTTGGGTAGTTTAGTCATTGTCTTCACTGAAATCCAAAAAAGTTTACTTTGCAATTTAATAACCTAGGGTCCTATCCTAATCTTTTTAGTTAGTTGTTTCCTGCGACTGCTAGCTTGGCAGCTAGCATTCCTAGATTGCAAATTTATTTTCATTGCTCACTAATTCCAAAATTCCTTGCCAGTTTGCCAATGTTGGTGACCAAAACAGATATTTGTAACCACACGTGCATGGCAGGTGGCACAACCAAAAACAGGTGATGTGGATTACAATCAGCTTGAATTTGTTTCTTACTTAGGTACTTACACTGCTGGCTTGGCAGCTTAGCATTTTCGGATCGCAATTGTGTTTTCAGTGCTCACTATTCAGAAATTTTCTTGCTGCTTTGCCAATGTACACCTCTTCATGTCCTTCATAATCCGCAAAAATGAAATCCCCCTGAAAAATAATATTACATTGTACAGATTGTCAGATTATCAAAATGGTCCTAATTTCCTAATATAAATTAACTTTGTCTCAAGTTTTCAGCAGTTTTAGGGCAACTATCATTTCCTGAGTGGAATTATAGTACTTTCCTCAAGTTTACGTGGCACCCAAAAAAGTACTACTCATATTCTGAGCCAATGAATCCCTCAGTAATATGCTTGTGGGCCAACTGTTTATCTTTAGTGTATCTGCCATCCCTTTTATTCCAAGCGGTCTTGCACATGCATGAAAATTCTTTTTTAGGGAAAGCATAATATTCATCTTATACATCATTGACTATGGTTGTTGTGATTTCAATCTAATGAGATTATTAGAGTGGTCCTAACTTCCTAATATAAATTAACTCTCTCTCAAGTTTTTAGCAGTTTTAGGGCAACTATAGTTTCCTGACTGGAATTATAGTACTTTCCCCAAGTTTACATGACACTAGACAAAAATTGTGCTTATATTCTGAGCCAACGAATCCCTGAGTAATATGCTTGTGGGCCAACAGTTTATCTTTAGTGCATCTGCCATCCCTTTTATTCCAAGCGGCCTTCCACGCGCATGGAAATTCTTTTTTCTAGGGAAAGCATATTACTCATATTATACATCATCGAGGTGCTGGTTGTGATTTCAGTGATTTTTTTGTAATGATTTACGCAGTTGCTTCTCCGGCAACAGTACGATAGGCGTGTCTGCTGGACCTTGCCGACAAGATCGCCATGACCTTGGCACTGGGAGGGAGCTCACCCGTACCTGATGCTATTGAAAGAAGAAAGGTTGGGATAATGCTTCTACTTTTTCATGCTTTGTGCTAAGTGTCGATTTATGAGCAATTTGCATTGTGAGAAAATATACTCTAACAACATTTGGCCAGTCTGTTGGGACAATTTGGACTCATCTGCATTGGTTGGTTGTTGGAAGGAATTTTAATAAAAGGAGGTTGCCTGCATAGATTGCGATTAGTTGACTTGGGTGATGTCATGCTATAACTATCTTGGTAGACAACATACATCAACTTGAGCTTATGCATCCTAATATTAATCCTATATGACACTAACCTATCTTCGAAGGTGTCTCTTCCACCGAGTATTCTTAAAAATAACTTTTCTTTCTTTTTGGCATTCCTCTTAATGTCATCGTGATTAGATTACATACATTCATGTAGTTAATTGTCCCTTATCCTTACATGCTCATTGCGAGACTGCTTTTAATTGATAAAAACCATGGTTATGGCACCTGGTTAAACACCAGCAAATGCATGTAGGAGTTCTATGTAGTTTAGCACTATGGCACTACACTTGATATCAGTTTGAAGAGGGAACATGTGCAAATTTTGGTGACCAAACATGCAACTATGTCTTGAAAAATAGATTTTCCCCTTAGTTTTGGACTTATGCAACATGTATATTTTGCTTAGACTAAAGATGTTTATATAGTAATGAACACATGATGGGAATTTATTGCTGATCTTTACAATGGTTCTTACCAATATTTTGTAAGGCAATCTTGGTGCAGCCTCACAGCTAGCTTGGTCCCATATTAACCAGCAGAGATGCTATGCTTAGAGATTTACTAAGGCGCTACATGTTTTAAAAATATTTTATGTATTTGATTCTATCATCGATCTTTACTTCTACCCGGCAAGTAATTCACTGTAACATTACTTAAAAATGCTCTCTTATATGTGCACTGTATAATCGTAACAGACCAGTTTTCCTTTTCCTTCTTGTATAAATTTAATCCACCTATATATGCTTCCTTTTAGGACTTCAGCAGCTATCCATAACAGAAACTTGACAGAGAAAATACAATTGTATACAGGCAGTTAATTCTCAGACTGCTCAATCTGATACCACACCGCTCTTCTCTACAATTAGTTCTCAAACTGCTCAATCCGGTAAGCACACCACTCTTCTCTATGAAAGTACATCTACTTGATATTGTTTCATGATTCTAGAATAGGGCTGCTTACATTCTTCCATGATTTTAGAAAAGTGATCACCTTAGCAATTTAGGTTTGGCCTGTGTCTTACTGCTTGTGTTTTACATAAAAAAATATTTTTTTTGGTAGGCCTGATCTGGCTGGGAAGCATTAGATGCAATATAAAATAGATGTTTGACTCTATAGATTCATGGTGAGGGTCCTTGCTATAGGTTCATGTGATTTGCAGTGGTTGTATAGTTCTTTACAGAATTTAGTCACTTGATATTCATGTTCAGGGTTGGTGCTACATGTATTGGTCTCTGATCATTTTTGGTGTCTGTATATTTTCTCTTCAAATCTGAACTGAATATATATATGTGTTGCACTATAGCTCACTGTGTGGGTCCTTGACATTGCATTTATCAAATTATTTGTTCATTTTGCATGGTCAGTGTTCGTTGTGTTAGAAAGCCTGACAATGCTACATAATGCACACAATGAACAGCTAAATGCACTTTATATGCTTCATTTCTGCTCCGCCAATTGAAGTCTGCAAATTTATTGTTTTTAGCTTCCTGAAATATGTATTGTCTTGCTTATATACTTGATGCATCGATTCCTGAACCAGTAGAGGCACGACACCAAAGTACCACACGCGCACACACGCGCACACACGCAAAAAAAACATGTGTATATAAAGCATCCGCCAACACATGTAATATGTCTATGCATCATCCCTGACTCTTTGCAACCTTGATCTGACATGGGTAATATGCATGGCTTCATACCTTAATACTCATACTATAATATGCACGTCTTTATAGTTTTGTGTTGTCAGACTAAAGCCTAATAATTCTTTGTGTTTATCTCCTCTATTTGCCAATAATCTTACAACAGGGGCAAGGAGGTATAGGCATTCTGATGCTGCAGAGAATGGTAGCTAAGTAGACATTCGGTGTTTAGGTATGACACTAAAATATCTGCTCTCTATTCAGAATGTTAGTGCACCTTTTTATTCAGTTATACCATCTAGCAAATCTGCACTTAAATTATGAAGAAGTGGTAAGTTTTATTTTCTTTTTATTGTCACCTGATTTCTGTTGTACATAGGTTAGATGCGCTCCATGTGTTTCTATTGCCCAGCAATAGCATCTTCACTGCCAACAGGTGCACAGGTGCACGAGGGCATGGACAAGCTCGGCAAAAACCACCATCACCCAAGCCTTAGGGCCTATTTGGTAGAGCTCCACCAACGAAAAAAATGAATCTGGATCTCGGATTCACCTAGATCCATCGTGGAGCAGCTCCACTGCGGATCTGAAATTTACCGAAGTGTTTGGTACAGCTTCACTTTCATCTCTATCTCACTGACAAATTGGACCCACACGGCAGGAGACAAATTGCAAAAAAAAACAGAAGCCCTTCTTCCCCACAAGAGCTCGCGTGCACGGAGTGGCCTCGGCCAGCCCCGACCATGGGCAGGCGCGCGGGCCAGCCGGCCGCCGCGGCCACTGCGAGCCCCAGCCGCGGGCCCGCCGGCCGTCGCCGCTGCGAGCCACAGGCGGGCGCGCGGTCCAGCCGACCGCCGCCGCCGCAGCGAGCCCCGGCCGCGGGCCGAGACACGGGCCAGCCGACAGCCGCCGTCGCCGCGAGCCCCGACCGTGGGCAGGCGCGTGGGTCAGCCGGCCGCCGCGGCCGCGGGCCCGTCGGTCGCCACCGCTGCGAGCCACAGGCGGGCACGCGGGCCAGCCTGCCGCCGCCGTGAGCCGCGGGCGGGCGCGCAGGCCAGCTGCGAGCGCGGGCGGGCGCGCGGTCCAGCCGACAGCCGCCGCCGCTGCGAGCCCCGGCCGCGGGCCAAGGCGCGGGCCGGCCGGCCGCCGCCGTGAAGAAGAGGTTGGGGTTAGGGGTGCGAGGCCGATGGCCGCCGTGAAGAAGAGGGAGGCGGAGGCCACGATGGGAAGAAGCAAATAGAACAAAACGAACCGTTATTTTCTATGTAATGAGTGACAGGTGGGTAATTTTCTTCAACTCCACTAAATTTGGATTTGATGGAGCACCTCTTGAGGTGCTCCACCAATTTAGTGAATTCGAGGGCAGATCAGATCCACGGTGGATCTGGTGGAGCTGAAAGCGTTTGACAAAAAAATTTGGATCTGAATCTAGTTTTAGCGAATCTGGAGTTGGTGAATCTCTACCAAACAGGCCCTTAGCCTGTAAACAGTGTTCCTCTAAACTTCTTATATCATGTTGCTCTGTGTATGGAACATCTAGGTACAGTGTAGAAAAAATACCGCAATGTCTACGATATATGATCATGTATCGCTCTGTTGTTCCAATATTAACCACCATATATAATACATGTATTTGTTTTTAATCTGTAAATTTTTACAACACTTACGGTCTCTATCCACCCGCAGGGCGCGCTCATTCTACTAGTATAACAATAGGACTTGTCTAGCTGAAACCCGTGTGTTTTAAGGGCCAGCAACACACTGGTGTTTTGTTTCTAAAGAACACGTGAAAACGAGGGCACAAAAATCTGTGTGTTTTTTTGGCACGCGGCACACAAATCTGGGCAGACTAGGAAACACCACGGAATAGAAAAATCCATGTGTTTTTTCTTAAAATAGCACATAAATATTGTACATGAACAAAAACGTGTGATTTATAAGGTAGCAACACACAAATTTTGTCTCGGTACGAATTGTAATCTGTTTTAATTGCAATGTCAATTACAATCTGACCCACCAGACAAGACAAAAAAAAGCCCATTTAATAAACTGCCAGGCCCATGGGCCCAAACCTAAACAATAAAAGCACCAACTTGGGAATGAAGCAAACGTACACACAGATCAGATCTGTTCGTGAGGGAGCCCTCCGCTCTCCTCACGCAAAGAAAGGGGAAAACATGCGGAGAAGGGGACTAACCAGATCCAAAGAGGACTCACCAGATCCAAAGAGGACTCACGCAAAGCAAGGTTAGTACACCACACATCCAAGGATTCACTGTGATGTATCCCTTCAGTATTACCTCCACTTCCATCCTTTCATCGTGTTCAACAACCTGTACAAGCAATTATTCATCATTACTTTGAAATTCAAAGGAGACACTACAAGAATACTGATGAACTAGATTATTTCTCACAACCTAATAGATACTTCTTGTTATGTCATATTTTCAGAGTACAATTAATAACATGGATGCACAGTCAGTATACAATTTTGACATGACAACAGAGGAAGGGATCAAGAAATGGCAGGAAGCTCTGCTGCTCATGTACCAGAATAATAATCAGTATGCAACAAATCAAAACAACAGCAACATCAGTTCAGCTTCAGAAATACTCACCGCAACTCAAGGCAAGAGACCAGTAAGGACAAGGAAAACAAGTGTGCAAGAAAAGTCAGGTTGCCCGTGTGTTTTAGTGGTCAAGGAAGAAGGACCTAAATGGAAGATCAAAACTCTTGATTTGGACCATAATCATGAACTAAGACCTGGAGACAGAGATAACCTGTTCTCTGGACATAAGTATATGACAGACATGGAGAAAGGGCTAATCAGAACTCTCAACAATATTCCAACCAGGAAGATGGTCAGTATCCTTTCATACCTCAGAGGTGGTCTAACAGCCCTACCCATGAAAAAGAAGGACATAAGCAATTGCAGGACAAAGATCACAGAGAAATTAAGGGATCAGATATGACCAAGGTATTGGAATATTTCAAAAAGAGACAAACTGAGGAACCTTCTTTCTTTTACAAGTTTGACCTTGATGAGGAAAAAAGAGTTAGGAACTTATTCTGGACAGATGCATGTTCCATGAGGTACTATGCAGAATTTGGTGAATGTGTAAGCTTTGACACCACCTACATGACCAATAGGTACAACTTACCTTTTGCACCTTTTGTCGGCATAACAGGTCACGCACAGAGCTGCCTATTTGATTGTGCTTTCCTGCATGACGAAACAATAGAGACTTTTCAATGAGTGTTTCAAACGTTCCTGGAAGCAATGGGAGGGAAACACTGAAAGGTCCTTGTTTGGTTTTGGTAATTGAGTGACAACTTAGGTGGACTAATATGTGTTTGAAGTGAATTACACAGGTGATTAGTCCACAGGTGATCATGTGTGAGCAACATATGCCATAGAGGAGAAATGGCTTGGAATATGTCGCAAGGCTCACACATGTGAAGAAGGAGCTTAATGCACATGAAACATGACATGTGGTCATGTGGCTAAGATGGAGAAGATCAAGGCAAGACTTGGCTTGATGGACCGATTGCGAAGGTGAAGGGCAAGTTGAGGCTTTGAAGCCGTTAGTACCGAGTGTCGGGAGGCTTAAGCAAGACTTGGCGCCGAAGGACCGAAGCGATGGTGAAGAGCAAGTGATGTCAAGATCGATGGACCATGGAGGCCATGTGATGATATGAAGTGGATCATATCATTTGATGAAAAGGTTGGTGCATGTGTTGCATCAACACCGAAGGAGATGGAATGGAATGCGCAAGGCAAAGGTATATTTGTAGGGCATTTCATTTCACCGGTCATAGGTGTGTAGATAAGTTTATGACCGGGTTTAGGATAGATGGCCGTACTATTAAGAGGAGCAAACTTGTTTGCATATCGGTCATCTAGTGCCACTTGAGCGATCTAACTTTGCGATGTTGCTATGATCGAGTGGCGTGGTGAGAGTAAGTGAAAAATCCTTTGAAAAATGATTGTGAAAATGCTAACACACATGCACATCATGGTGTACACTTGGTGGTGTTGGCACTTTTGCAAAGGAGAAGGTGTTGGAGTTGATTTGGATCAACTCGGAGAAGTTTCGGAGAAAGCTTTGGTTGAAAAAGAGAAGCGATGGATCTTGGATTGGAATTCTGTTCTAATCCTTTGAGATTTGGATCTTGTATTCATGAGGGATGTGTAGCCCTCTGAATAAGCTTTCCAAAATGTCCAAGATCATCAAAATCGGAGTTTGGAGTGAGGAGTTATGGCCGTTCTAGCGCGGGGAGTGCAGGCTGGTGTAGTCGGTAGTACCGACCCTGGTGGTCGGTGGTACCGACCCAGGAGGGCTGTTTGCAGCCTCTCTGGATGTGGCTCGGTTTGGCCTAGCGGTGCTACCGCCATTACCTCGGTAGTACCGGGCTCGGTAGTACCGACCAGTGGGTCGGTAGTACCGAGGTTTGAAGGAAGTTTTGGAGGCTCTCTGTGTGAGTTGAAAATGACTTGGCGGTGGTACCGCCATAACCTCGGTACCACCGACCTCGGAGGTACCGACCCTCGGGCGGTAGTTTCCGAGGGACCGAGTCCCTTTGTGAGATGCTCTCTGTTCGAGCCAAAAATGGCCTGGCGGTAGTACCGCCATGACCTCGGTACTACCGCCCGCGGTGGTATCGACCAGGAGTCGGTTGTTCGTTTTGGTCAACGCGCCGTGTGTAACGGCTAGTTCTAACACTGTCGGTACTACCGCCCAAGGGGGGTCGGTACTACCGACCGAGGCGCAGGAAAGGGGAAACGGCTAGTTGGCCGCTCCCCTCTATAAATAGGAGTGGAGGCCGGCTGTGGGCCGGCGGCTGAGCACTCCAAAGCCTTGGTGGCTTGAGTGGATGTGCTTGGGAGCCCTCTAACTCGCTTGTGCTTGCTAGTGCGCGAATCTATTGCGAGTGAGCGATTCTAGTGCGTTGCTTTGAGAGATAGCATCGAGTGGCACTAGGTGTTCGAGTTGCAAGCCGGTGGTGCTTATTACTCTTGGAGGTTGCCACCTCCTAGACGGCTTGGTGATCGAGTCTCCGTCGTGAAGCCCGCGTGAAGATTGTGCGTGGCTCCGGAGAAGGATTGTGAGGGGCATTGTGCTCGCCCCGCGGGGATCGCGAAGAGCAACTCTAGTGGATTGCGCGTGTCATTGAGTTACCCTCACTTGTGGGTAAGTTCTTGCGGCGCTCGAGTGTCGAGCTAGGTGTGGTGCCTATTAGCCGCCGAACTACCAAAGTGTGTGGTCGACACAACGGGGACTAGCTTGGTGGCAACCAAGTGAACCTCGGGAGAAAAATCACCGTGTCAACTTCGTGTTCATCTTCTCGGTGGTTTGCAAACTCCTTTCACTAGCTTGTATTTATTTGTTCATATACTTGTGCTAGTATAGTTGCTCTTGTAATTAGTTAGCTTGTGTAGCTTGCTAGTTACCTTCCTTGCTTGTGTAGAATAGAAGTTGATCCCATGAGTGACTAGTTGACTTGTAGTCTTGCTAGTCACATTGCTTAGTTTGTGTAGCTAAGTTGAGCTCTCTAATTTAGCTAGTGTAGCTTTGTTATTGAGCATTGCTAGTGAGCTTAGGCTTTGTGCTTTTGCTTAGTGGCATGTGTAGGAGCTCCCCGGTTGATTGAGTACTAGTTGCTTAGGTTTGTGTAACCTTGCAAGCTAGGATTGTTTAGGTGAGCTCTAGCTAGCCCGACACCTTATTTGCATTGTTTAGGATCTTTTATAAGGTGTCATAGAGTATAAGTAGAGGGGTGTAGTCTTGGCTAGACCGATAGTTTTAATTCCGCATTTGTTTCGGTTAGCCGGTACGATTATTTTTAGAAAGGACTATTCACCCCCCCCTCTAGTCCGCCATCTCGACCCTTCAATTGGTATCAGAGCAAGGTCTCTCATTTGTGGTCTTCACCGACCCGAGAGGATGGCGTCTAGTGGGCTAGATGATGTGTGTGATACACATATTTTTGATGGCACACACTTTGCACAATGGAAACACCATATGCTTGATCATTTTCGTGCAAAGGGGCCAAAGTTTTGGTGGATTATCACTAGTGGTCTCACTCATATCTTGGACCATAAAAATCTCACCAAAGCTCAAAAGGATCTCTTTGAACTTGATGCAAATGCTTATTGTTATCTAATGGATGCATTGAGTTTTGAGTTGTTTTACAAGATCAACTCCAAAGGGACCGCCCATGAGATGTGGGAATCCATCAAGACCACCTTCGGTGATCCCTCCACGTTTGATGATGGCAAGTTCATAAAGGAGGATGAACCGGTGGCACAAGAGGATGTTGAGCAAGACCACAACTCCGTGGTTGTGGAAGATTGCTCCACCTCATGTTCAAGTGATGCAATCAATGAAGATACTTCAAGCACACTTGACAAGATGGAAGATGATGCCTCAAGTGATGCAAGTGATGATTCAATCTCAAGCACACTTGATGGTAATGATGGTACATGCTCCAATGATGATGCTACTACAAGCTCTCCAACATCATCATATTGCTTCATGTCACAAGGTGACACTAAGGTATCAAATTGCAATGTGATTGATCATGATTTCTATGATGAGCTTGTTAGTAGACTTGCTAGCATGACCATTGCTTTAGAAAATGAGATATCTAAAAATGCAAAATTGACAAAAGAAAACTCATTTCTAAAGAATGCATGTGAACAACAAAAGGACCTACTTTATGTTACTACTTGTTCACATGATGAGCTTAAATTGACTCATGAGGAACTATGTGTTGCTCATGATAGCTTTGTTCAAGACCATGCTTTTCTCACTAAGAAGCTTTCTAATGTAGAAACTAAAACTAGTGAGAGCTCATTATTTGGGTCAAATGATCAATCACATATTTGTGCTAACCCTTGTGATGTAGAGAAGAAGCATGTATCCACCTCTTGTGATGATTTATTAGACATGCCATGTTCTTCACATATAGATGCTTGTTCTACTTCTATGTCTTGTGAGACTAACATTTTGAAGGAGAACAATGAGCTCAAAAGTGAAGTGAAGAACTTGAGCAACAAGTTAGAGAGGTGGTGTAGATCAAAAGTCACCCATGAGCACATGATGAAGAATCAAAGAAGCTATGGTGACAAGAGTGGCATTGGCTTCAACAAGAGCAATGTCAAAGGAAAGAGATCGGGCAAGAGAAGATATGAAAGAGAAATGAAGAAGCAAGAACAAGAAAAGCTATCTCATTTCATGTGCTATCAATGCCATGAGATGGGACATCTTGCAAAAGCTTGCCCCAACAAGAAGAAGCCCCAAGTTCAAATCAAGAACAACCGTCATGATGGTGACTTGATGAAGAAGAAGAAAACAAGAAGGGGCGGAAGAACAAGGCATCCAACTCACATTCAAGATGCCAAGATGATGATGAGCAAGAATGAAGAAAAGAAGAAAGATTTGGCTCACATCAAGTGCTGCAAGTGTGGTGATATGGGACACTTTGCCTCAAAGTGTCCTAACAAGCTTGAGAAGAAGGCTCAAGCAACTCATGAGAGGCAAGGCAATGAGAAGCAACATTTGAGCAAGGAAGAAAAGGCTCAATCCAAGAGAGTTTGCTACTCATGCCGGGAAAGGGGACACATGGCTCATTCATGTCCCCTAGGTAAAACTTCTAAGCCTATTTCAATTGATGATAATATTGTGCTTAGAAAGGATGACAATGGTACCTCATTGGTTTCTATTGCAAAACATCCCACTACTCATACTAAGGCATTGCCTAAGTATGTTGCACCTAACTTGAGAGGACCCAAACTAGTTTGGGTACCATCAAAAAGTGGATGAATGTGTGTAGGTACCATGGCATTGGAGACTTGATTCAATTGATTTCATATTGTTCATTATATGGTTGAGTCAAGTAATGAAGCTTAGTGCTATCCAAACCCAATGCCAAGTCAAGTCAAGTGAAGTCCAAATGTGCTACAACATACAAGTGTCACATTCTAGTTGTGGTGATCTTATTGGAATTATTTGAAGGCTTGCAATCAAATTGAGTAGAAGCTTGCTATTGGATGATCATGATTTACAAAGGTATATTTCTAGTTGATCATATTCATTTGGATGCATATGAGTTAATTGAATTGGATATATATGCATATGTTGCTTGCTATAAGATGATTGAATGGATAAAATGCTTAGTGATCAAAATTGAGTTAGTTTGAATGGATATGTTCATGAGACTTCTTTTAGTAAGTGATTTGAATGGATATATGTCTTGTGAGAGTATTCAAACATGTTAGCTCAAGTTTGATTCCAATTGGTAGAGTATAGCTCAATTGCTCAAAGTTGTTCAATATTGCAAAATCTGAGTGAGCTGAGAAGATAGTCATGTTTGGATGATCAAATCTTTTTGGATTGGCTTGAAATTTGGTACACATGCTCTACACTTATGATATTAGTTGCTGTGCAAAATTCATGATTATTGGATAAGATGTACTTTAATTTTGGAGTAGATCTTGTCAACTATAGTGCAGCAGTTTTCAGCATGTAGTACTATGGAAAGAATTGAAATCTGGTAGCAATCTAGAAAGCCAATGAAGCTCAAATTTTTATGGCTGCTAGAACACTTAGAGAGGCACATCTCCACCAAATTTCATAGTTATTGGACTTATATTTTGGGAGATATGCATGTTTCTTTGAGAAGGACAGAATCTGCCAGAAAAGTGACAATTATTGGATTAATCTAGAGTCACTTTGATTGAAAAGCCCTCAAGTTGGAATCATGCTTATAAGTGTTTGAGGGACCTATGTTTGGTTTTGAGATGAGCTATAAGCATGACAAAGATGAGTACAAGTTCATTTGATTGTGGAGTGTATTTGGCACACAATTGGTACTCAAATTGAAGATCAAGACCAAGATCAAGATAAAGATGAAGCTCAAGTCCTAGTGTTAGTTGAAGATTTTTTGAGAAGAAAGAAAAGAACTCAAAGAAGGATTCAAAATCTCATTTCAAGAAGAGTTCAAATAGATCAATCAATCAAAGTCAATTCAAGTGAGTATCAAGGATGATTCTTTGGAGAGAGGTCACTTCTCCCTTTTGTAGGGGCTTGCCGCCTTTTGTAGGTAAACCAAGCGAGGCTTGGAAGGCTAACATGGAAGTGGTAATCTAAAGTATCATTGGAGATGCTTAAGTTGGAGCAATCAAGAGATTGATCAAGAAAGAAAGCAAGCAACACCCAAGATAGAGAAGCAAATCATGAGTGACATTCATGAATGCAAGCAAAGATCAAATAAAGAAGCAAGCCAACCACAACATTGAGCTAGTGCACTTGATCATATGGGTGAAGATTTGTTCTTTCAATTGGTATCTATTGGTCTTCACCATGGACTTCACATTGCTATTTGGAGCTTAATTGGAATCAAATGACTATCCTCTACTCCAAGATAGCAAAGGTATCATTGTAATGTGCATGATCATTTCATCCCTTACTAGTATGCGGTTAGTGCATATAGTACATGCTCAATAGGATCATGCATAACACTTGAAAAGTTTAAAATTCATAGCCTACCACTATTGCTTGATTGATTACATGATCTAGTGGTTAGTATATGAGTTTGTTCATGAGCTAGTGAACCCAAGTACTTGATCTAGAAGATGAACATTCAAGTGTCTAATTCAACATGAGTAAGATAACCATTGAAAGATGTGTGAAGAAGCTTACTCTAGAGCAAACCGAGTTAGATATCTTGTGCAATATTGCCTAGTTCAAGTCACAAATGAGAAGCTCATGAAGATGACAAGAGTTCAAGAAGAAGATAATAATGCAAATGGATATCAAGTTAAATTTTCACTCATGTGGTATCCTACAAGACTTCAAGTGATCCTCAACTTTAAGTGATCAAATCAAACAAAGACCCTCACCAACAAGAGCTAAAGTTTATCATTTGGATGACCCATGCTATGACATAGGGGAGGTGCCCCACCTATTGGTATCAAGGTCAAAGATCCTACACATGGTGTCACTCCAACACATATGGTGGTGTCCATAAAAAATGCAAAGACTCAAGTGTCAACCATCTACCCTAGTGCAACCCTTTGTATCAAGTAAAGCATGTCTTTTATGGTTATTGATGACAAAGGGGGAGAAAGTGCCAAAGATATGATATGATAGGGGGAGATGTGGTGAAGATATGTCAAGGACAAAGAAGGAGAAAAGAAGATGGACATGGATCAAGAGGGAGCAAGATTGGAGGATCAAAATTCTTGGACAATGAGAGCACACAAGTAGGGGGAGCAAGCTCATGAACTTGGTTGTTGCATTTGATATGTGCATAATCATGTGCTTGCTTGCATTGCATAAATTTTAAAATTTTTATATGCATGCTTGTGTGGTGTATGCTAGTTATAGGATTTAATTGATGATTTAATAACTAGCATGCATAGGTTGATAGCTAGACTTGTGCTTTTCATGCAAAACTAGACCCTTGCTATTAATGTTGATCTCACGGGGTTTCTAGTTTTTATGATGTCTAGCTACTCTTCGATGCTAAGGATGAATCAAAATGTGTTATGCACGCTTCAAAGGTAAAATTTCATCATGTATACCTTAGCATCACTTAGTAGTGCTAACACTCCCACAAATTTCATATTTATGCATGTGTGCAAGCTTGAATCCAAACCATTTGAGCACACATGTAGGGGGAGTTATCACTACAAAGTCGGATTGTATGGTGCTTATCCAAATTCTCTCATATGGTCTTAATGTTGGATAAGTAACATAGAATCCAAAGAGCATAATTTCCATATCTTTGTAGAGTTGTCATCAATTACCAAAAAGGGGGAGATTGAAAGGTCCTTGTTTGGTTCTGGTAATTGAGTGACAACTTAGGTGGACTAATATGTGTTTGAAGTGAATTACACAGGTGATTAGTCCACAGGTGATCATGTGTGAGCAACATATGCCATAGAGGAGAAATGGCTTGGAATATGTCGCAAGGCTCACACATGTGAAGAAGGAGCTTAATGCACATGAAACATGACATGTGGTCATGTGGCTAAGATGGAGAAGATCAAGGCAAGACTTGGCTTGATGGACCGATTGCGAAGGTGAAGGGCAAGTTGAGGCTTTGAAGCCGTTAGTACCGAGTGTCGGGAGGCTTAAGCAAGACTTGGCGCCGAAGGACCGAAGCGATGGTGAAGAGCAAGTGATGTCAAGATCGATGGACCATGGAGGCCATGTGATGATATGAAGTGGATCATATCATTTGATGAAAAGGTTGGTGCATGTGTTGCATCAACACCGAAGGAGATGGAATGGAATGCGCAAGGCAAAGGTATATTTGTAGGGCATTTCATTTCACCGGTCATAGGTGTGTAGAGAAGTTTATGACCGGGTTTAGGATAGATGGCCGTACTATTAAGAGGAGCAAACTTGTTTGCATATCGGTCATCTAGTGCCACTTGAGCGATCTAACTTTGCGATGTTGCTATGATCGAGTGGCGTGGTGAGAGTAAGTGAAAAATCCTTTGAAAAATGATTGTGAAAATGCTAACACACATGCACATCATGGTGTACACTTGGTGGTGTTGGCACTTTTGCAAAGGAGAAGGTGTTGGAGTTGATTTGGATCAACTCGGAGAAGTTTCGGAGAAAGCTTTGGTTGAAAAAGAGAAGCGATGGATCTTGGATTGGAATTCTGTTCTAATCCTTTGATATTTGGATCTTGTATTCATGAGGGATGTGTAGCCCTCTGAATAAGCTTTCCAAAATGTCCAAGATCATCAAAATCGGAGTTTGGAGTGAGGAGTTATGGCCGTTCTAGCGCGGGGAGTGCAGGCTGGTGTAGTCGGTAGTACCGACCCTGGTGGTCGGTGGTACCGACCCAGGAGGGCTGTTTGCAGCCTCTCTGGATGTGGCTCGGTTTGGCCTAGCGGTGCTACCGCCATTACCTCGGTAGTACCGGGCTCGGTAGTACCGACCAGTGGGTCGGTAGTACCGAGGTTTGAAGGAAGTTTTGGAGGCTCTCTGTGTGAGTTGAAAATGACTTGGCGGTGGTACCGCCATAACCTCGGTACCACCGACCTCGGAGGTACCGACCCTCGGGCGGTAGTTTCCGAGGGACCGAGTCCCTTTGTGAGATGCTCTCTATTCGAGCCAAAAATGGCCTGGCGGTAGTACCGCCATGACCTCGGTACTACCGCCCGCGGTGGTACCGACCAGGAGTCGGTTGTTCGTTTTGGTCAACGCGCCGTGTGTAACGGCTAGTTCTAACACTGTCGGTACTACCGCCCAAGGGGGGTCGGTACTACCGACCGAGGCGCAGGAAAGGGGAAACGACTAGTTGGCCGCTCCCCTCTATAAATAGGAGTGGAGGCCGGCTGTGGGCCGGCGGCTGAGCACTCCAAAGCCTTGGTGGCTTGAGTGGATGTGCTTGAGAGCCCTCTAACTCGCTTGTGCTTGCTAGTGCGCGAATCTATTGCGAGTGAGCGATTCTAGTGCGTTGCTTTGAGAGATAGCATCGAGTGGCACTAGGTGTTCGAGTTGCAAGCCGGTGGTGCTTATTACTCTTGGAGGTTGCCACCTCCTAGACGGCTTGGTGATCGAGTCTCCGTCGTGAAGCCCGCGTGAAGATTGTGCGTGGCTCCGGAGAAGGATTGTGAGGGGCATTGTGCTCGCCCCGCGGGGATCGCGAAGAGCAACTCTAGTGAATTGCGCGTGTCATTGAGTTACCCTCACTTGTGGGTAAGTTCTTGCGGCGCTCGAGTGTCGAGCTAGGTGTGGTGCCTATTAGCCGCCGAACTACCAAAGTGTGTGGTCGACACAACGGGGACTAGCTTGGTGGCAACCAAGTGAACCTCGGGAGAAAAATCACCGTGTCAACTTCGTGTTCATCTTCTCGGTGGTTTGCAAACTCCTTTCACTAGCTTGTATTTATTTGTTCATATACTTGTGCTAGTATAGTTGCTCTTGTAATTAGTTAGCTTGTGTAGCTTGCTAGTTACCTTCCTTGCTTGTGTAGCATAGAAGTTGATCCCATGAGTGACTAGTTGACTTGTAGTCTTGCTAGTCACATTGCTTAGTTTGTGTAGCTAAGTTGAGCTCTCTAATTTAGCTAGTGTAGCTTTGTTATTGAGCATTGCTAGTGAGCTTAGGCTTTGTGCTTTTGCTTAGTGGCATGTGTAGGAGCTCCCCGGTTGATTGAGTACTAGTTGCTTAGGTTTGTGTAACCTTGCAAGCTAGGATTGTTTAGGTGAGCTCTAGCTAGCCCGACACCTTATTTGCATTGTTTAGGATCTTTTATAAGGTGTCATAGAGTATAAGTAGAGGGGTGTAGTCTTGGCTAGACCGATAGTTTTAATTCCGCATTTGTTTCGGTTAGCCGGTACGATTATTTTTAGAAAGGACTATTCACCCCCCCCTCTAGTCCGCCATCTCGACCCTTCAAACACCCAGTCACAATAATTACAGACCAAGATATGACAATGAAAGCGGCAATTCAGCAAGTGTTTCAGAACACAAGGCATAAGAACTGATTGTTTCATATCAAAACAAAATGCTACAACAAAAATGGAAAGGTCTTTGCAGCAAACAAAGGACTCTATGAAGACTTTGAAGACATTGTTAACAACTGTATCACAGAGGAGGAGTTTCAAACATTGTGGTTGAAGATGATTGAGGACTACATGCTACAAAACAACAAGTACCTTACAAAGATGTGGGAAATGAGAGAGAGGTTCATACCCGTGTACTACAAGAGCGACTTCTTCCCATTCATTCAAACAACATCCAGGAGTGAGTCACTTAATTCAAGAATGAAAGACAATGTTGGGCCAACATACAACATAATGAGCTTCCTGAAAGAATATGATAGGGTCATTGAAACAATAAACAGAGCAGAAAAGCTAGAAGACACCTACAGCAACCAGAAAAGGCCCAAGGAATTCATTTTTGGCTACACAATAGAGTAGCAAGCAGCTGAGCTATAGAACAGAAACATATTCAAAAAGTTTCAGATCCAGCTAAAGGCAACAACAAGACTAAGCTACAAGGAGATTGAAGAAGGGACAACATTTGAGGTATGGCCAAAGAGCAACCAAGTTCATAACATCCATAGGATCAGAAGGTATACAGTACACACACAAATGTCAGAGGACAACGAGGAATTTACCAGTATATGTGCAAAGTTCAGCAAGGATGGCATTCTTTGCTCTCATATACTGAAAATTATTATTGAGAAGGAAATTAACAAGATCCCAGAACAATATATCATAGACAGGTGGAGGAAAAAAAATACAAAGGTCCACGCAAGAAGCGAGCAAGAAGAAACACTAGCAACTAGTGCATTGCTGAGGTACAATGTGCTATCAAGAAAGTCAGCAACACTGAATTCAAAAGGATCACAAAACGAGACAACAATGGAGTACCTAATGGCAAAATTCAACAAGCTGGAAAAGAAGGTAGATATCATATTAGCAAATGTACAAACAAGTCAAGGGGACAACCAAGAACAAGTTAATGAGGACGGACAGAGTACGGCAGCACCACCACAAGAAAATGAAGATGGTCAGAGCATGACGCAAGCACCAGCATATGAAAGTACTGAACTAACAGAAACAGAAATAGAAGAACCACAAAGAATAAAGCAAAAGAGAAGACCAGCTAAACCTAAGAGATTCAAAACTGTGATAGAAACTATAAAGAAAAAAGCGGCAGAGATAAAGAAGAAGAAGATAGCAGCTGAACTGAAGAAGGCTGCTGCTGCAGAAAGGAAAATGGCAGCTCAACAGAAGAAAGCAGCAGCTGCTCAAAAGAAAAAAACAAAAAAATCAAATGACAATGACAGTTCTACAGGTATCACAAAACAAACAAAACACATAATACAAATACTCTAACATGGACTCTCCTTATATAACACGAATTTCATTTTTGTAGGGTCACCAGTGAAGACACAAAGGAAGAGGAGAAAAGAAACAACAAATCAAGATGAGCCAATTGTGCACTAGTGAAGCCAAAAAAAGAAAAAGAAGGAAGAAAACAACAAAAGCAGATGTCACAGCTCGGAAAACCAAATAATTGCTGAAAAATATTTATCTTTTTTTTATGTAATCAGCAGGAAATTCAAATCATCACATTAAATGATGAAAGGACAAAATATTGCAAATCATGAAGACTGCAATTGCACTCGAAAATATAAGCAATTTCTATGCTCAGTGTTTGCAATTCTGATCTTATTTATATATGTTGCCTCAGTGATAATTGCCTCTTCGCTATGGATTCAATTTGTACCTTAAGAAGCCTATATGAACGAAATTGCTATTTGTTGCTCATGTGTCTAAAATAACAATCATGTGATGAACAATAAAGTACATGAAAATGACATAACAAAATAGTACTCACTATTGTACAATATCAGGTTCATATAAGGGTGCAAATTGGTGACCCTTAGGGGCAGCGCCGAACCTCTTTAGTTCAAATATTTGTACTACTTCTTCAAATGAGATTTCATTTAGTACAAATATTTGAACTAAAAAGGGTCGGAGGTGCCCCTAAAGGTTACCCGTTTGCACCCTTGGGTTCATATAGCACGTTGGATGCACGTTCCCTATATGAACCGGTTCCATTACATCACTAGATCAACACAGTCACAGTTTAATTTCAAAGGATTTCTTCAACAGGCAACGCAAACATCACATGCTACACAAAAATCCACTTTTTTTAAAAAAAAACATAAAAAACACAATTGCAAAACAAATGAACTAAAATTGCAGTAAACAGAACTTGTAATTTACAATGTATTAGACTGCAATAACCTCTGTATCTTCAAATGACTTTAAAATATAGCAACCTCTACAACAAATGTTTTATATGAAGCAAGTAAAACAAACTAGCTATCTGAACCTAACAACCCTCCTCCTTTACCAGTGCTTGAAACCTGCTATGATAGAGCACCAATGGCACCCCACCATAGACGGAGTTAATAACATAAAAAAAACAAATAATGATAAATTACAGTCATAGTTACTAGATAAGTAGTTCAAACACAATACACACAGAGTTCATTACGAATTACGTACAAACACAGTAACAAAAACATAGTTCAAGCACACATAACACAAATAGTCCATTAACGATAACAAAATTAAACGTCAACAACTTAAAACACGATGTCCTTCTTCACAGTCCCACTGGCGGCCAAACCCTTCGAGTTTGAATAGGCTGGTAGCGATCATCATCTTCAGACCGAATCTCAATACTTGAAACACGGCTGAAAGACATAATCTGGTCCTCAACTTCAAAAGAGCGTCCACTCAACAAGACAACATCATCATCATCCAAGGCTAAAAAATAAACAGCACCATTCATAGAGTCCACAACATACTTGTACCTGCTCACAAAAGATGGGCCACGAGCATGACGAATCACCCGAGCCACCATCTTCACCTTTGCACTATGTTCAAACTCTTTCACAGCAAGAAGCCTAGTTTGTGGGTCAGCTTCTATACCAAGGTGCTCAGTAACAAACAATGAAACCAGTTCATTGTGAAGAAGGTATGAGACAGGAGCAGCTGCATTTAAAGGATCAACTGGAGCTAAAACCTACATAAAGGAATACAAACAATCTGTTATAATTACATACATAAGATAACACATATACTCCATTGCACAAATACAAACTGTAAACAAACATCAATATAACATAGAACCAATAGTAAAGAAACAAGGAGTGACAGCATAGTTCAGCAAGGATGGCATTTTTTGCTCTCATATACTCAAAATTATCATTGAGAAAGAAATTAACAAGATCCCAGAACAATATATCATATACAACAATGGAGTACATAATGACAAAATTCAATAAGCTGGAAATCAAGGTAGAAATATCATATTAGCAAATGAACAAACAAGTCAACTATCACAAAACAAGATATAGTAACAAATACAAACCTGCTCTGCAACATCAATTTCATAGTACTCCCTTTTTGAATTTTTTTGAAGTGTAACATTCTCGATTTGAGACATCACAACATCTCCACATCCAACTGCAACATGGTAACCACGATACATAGCAGAATGTCCATCATCAAAGGCCAAGGCAAACATAGAGCGTGACTCATCATCATAACAAAACTTCATATTCTTGACATAGTATGCTCCATGAATCTGCTTCCAAGCACGAGCACAAATCATCTGCTCATCATCATGACTCTTATCACAACCAGAACACGCAACACCAATCAAACGAAGTTGAGCACCAGGCTCAAGATCCAGAGTCTCCAACACATGATATGGCACATACTTCATGTAGGAGGAAAAACAACTCTCTTAACAAGATCTTCCATCTGTAGAACAATATGTAGGTTAAGTTAAAGTTAATTATAAACAAGTCACTACAAATCACACAATATAAACCATACAGAAGCTAATATATGTGAACAGATAATAAAATAAACAAGTCACAATTTTAGTACAGTGATAATTATTACATATATCTTATATTAAAATTACAGATTTAGTTCATTGCAGTTTATATAAATATAACCTACAATTTTAATTCAATCTACATAAAATCTATATATAGGTGCATAACAAAGACTATGTATTTAATAATAATAAAAACAACCTATAAATTGGGAATACACCAAGACACTATATATAAAATTGATGAACAGATTCCAATTTATTATTGTCACCACCAATATATAAATAAGAGCAATGAATCAATTTATAATCACAAACAAGTTATAAGCATAACTCATACTGCTATCACAACATTACAAACATAACCAAAATACACTATATCTACTTGAATCTAAAGAGGGTTTTTTTAGAAATATATATATGCTTACACAATAACAACCCAACAAAGTTTTGGAGTGCGAAACAAAATCCACCCAAAAAAACCCTAACAACTAGTGCCAACAAAAAACGCACGGGAAGAAACAATTACTATTATATGATACAAAAAAGAAGAAACCCTAACAAATTATTAAAAAAAACCCTAAAAGATCATACATTTCTGCATTGCAACCACGAGAATGTTTTAAAAAGAGAAAGAACTGGAAAGAAAGAACCACTTACAATGAAGAAAGAAGAGAGGAACAACAAGAAGAAAAAATTGGACTGCAAGAAAAAACACAGAACTGGAAGAACCACTTACTATTATATGATACAAAAAAGAACAAACCCTAATAAAAGATAAAAAAAGACAAAAAAAACCAAAACACGGGAAAGGTTTGTACTGGAAACCAAAGTAGACAAAAAAACCCAAAAAAGGAGGCAGCACAAAAAGATCATACATTTATGCAGTACAAGCACAAAATGTAAAAAAAAAGTTCAAAGCAACGAAAATATCAAAGAGATACAGAAAGGGATTAGAACGAAGGGAAGAGAAAGAACCACTTACAAAGAAGAAAGATAAGAGCAAGAACAAGAAGATAAAATTTGACTGCCAGAAAAAACAAAGAACAGGAAGAACCACTTACTATAATGATAGAAAATAGAAGAAACCCTAACAAATGATAAAAAACGAAGAAACCCTAACAAATGCAACCAAAATCCCAACCTAAACACGGGAAAGGTTAGAACTGCAAACCAAAGTAGACAAAAAACCAAAACAAAAGAAGGCACAACAAAAAGATCATACATTTCTGCATTACAAAAGAAAAACGCGAATGTAAAAAAACCAACAGAGTTCGAAGCAACAGAAATACAGAAAAGGATGGGAAGGGAAGAGCAAGAACCACTTACAGTGCACGAAGAGAAGAGGAAAAAGAAGAAGAAAACTACAGACGACCGGCCTCCCGTGCACACGAAAAAAAGTGAAGAGACGACAGGCAGTTACTAGTACTCGGTGAAAGAAGAAGGGAATGGGAAGGGATGCAGTTGGAGGTTACTTATACAGGACGGAAGACTCTAGGAAACAACCACGTCGGCCCACGGGAAAAGAAACTGCTCACAACCAAAACACTCATCCATGAGCCAACAAAGGCCCAAAACAAGGCCCACAATACAAATGGGCCTAAAATTAGCATGGGCCTAAATATGACCTCAAAAAAAGGAAAATCGACTGCTATTTAAATAAAATCCAGAGAACAAAGAGGGAAATAAGTGCAAAAACTCCATAACAAGAAAAATAAACCTGAATAAGAAGCAACGTCTCTGACGTGTTGCTGGCCACATGATCAACCTTCTCCATTTTTTTGCTGGAGCACCCCAGCATGTAAGACTACTTAGCGACCACCATAGCACAACGTCCAAGAATTACAAACAAATATGAGATGTGCCAAACACAGACAACAAATGATAGATTATAATTTTTCTTAGAAAATGATAAATTACAATAATTTGCACCTCAATGAAACAAACACAAAGAGCTATACACTATTCTTGCACCTGTACAACACATAAACAAACAAATACGAGATGTGCCCAACACAGAAAACAAATGATAGAATATAATTTTTTTTAGGGAATGACAAATTACAATAATTTGCACCTCAACTAAACAATCACAAAGAGTTATACACTATTCCTGCACCTGTACAACACAAAAACAAACAAAATAGGAGATGTGCCCAACACAGAGAACAAATGATAGATTACAATTTTTTTTAGGGAAGGACAAATGACAATAATTTGCACCTGAACTATACAATCACAAAGAGCTAAACACTATTTCTGCACATAAACAAATAAGAGATATGGTCAACACAGAGAACAAATGATAGATTACAATTTTCTTTTATGGAAAAACAAATTATAATAGTTTCAACCAGAGTCAAACAATCACAAGACCTAAACTTTTTTTTGGAACCTGTAAAACAGAAATAAAAAATTTGTACAACTAATACAGGCTTCTTCTATCTCATCTTATAAAACAGGTCCAATAAATCATTTAAGCATTCACTTAACAAGTAAACAATCATGAAATGAAGCAGACAGTCATATAATTTCGACACAAGTACTAATCGATTTTAGAGAAATATAATTCATCAACATGACTGGATATTGCACATGTTTAACACCATAATTACAGATATATAAGTCTACAATTTAATATTTACAAATATGCAATCAAGAAATGGATACTAACAACAACTTTCCTTTATAGTGTATACAAAAGACAGCTTTCAACGACAACACGGTGAACTGCTGGTCTAACCTATAGCTGAAAATAAAATTATGGTTTAATGTAAACAACTATATTTTAGCATATATATACATCAACAATAGCTTTCTAGCATTAATGTGGATACAGGGGAATTTTAAAATAGGCAAGAACATGGGATAAACAAATTTCAGTTAATCTAGAGAGTCCTTTGACGTTACAGTTAGCAAAAAGGCAAGTATGCTGGCACAATCGTCGCATCACAAAGACAACTCAAAACAATGGACTCACCATGGATGCTATCAACTAATTTGAATAAGTTCCAAAGCACAAATGCTTAACTGCGGAAAACACTAGCCACTACCACCAGTGTTCTTAAGTCTTGATGAAAACTTGTAAACAAAAATAAAAATGAACTGTCCCACACATGACAAAATATTTCAAGCAAGAAGGATCTTAGTTTTTTCTATAGGAGAGACAAAACAAAGGTGCGTGTTTGCACATTCACAATAAACAAAAAATAATTAAGATGTGCCCAACAAAAAATTATTCAAGGCTCCAATCTCATATCCTATTCAAGAATAAATCAAACTACACAAATAACAGCACCAGAAAGAACTGTAACAAACTAAAAAAAAACAGAAATTAACAAGAAAATATGGCAAGTTTTTTAACGTTAGGTTGCCAAGCCTAACACAACCCTCCTCCTTTCCCAGGGCTTGGGACCTGCTATGATATGGCAACTAAGGCACCATACCATAGGCGGAGTTATAAACTTTGAACACATAAATTATAACAACATTAGAAATAACTGAAACCACAGTAGTCAAAATAAAAGACAAAAAAATAAATGATCATGTTCCAACACTATGAAACCACATCATCGTTATAAAAGTAGACATTAACTGAAACCAAGCTCATCCACACAAGAGACCACACAAATCATGCTTCATGAATTCTAGACCACACAAACCATGCTTGATTACCAAACTTAAAGACAAGAAACTGTACTGAAGACACCACACAAATCCCGCTTGATCAATTCCAGTTGCCACAAACCTGGAACAAATGAGCAACAAACTTTTCAATTTTCTTTAAAATTCGTCATGGCGTGGGAAAATATACATATTATCTTTTCATCTAATAATACCTCCTTTATTTTCTGTTGACCATCATATGCACAATTGTGTTCATTGAAAACCATTTCATTGATAATCTTTATGCGTAGCTGCCCAATATCATCTTCACTATACTTCTCCGTCATATCAAGATTCACCTCGAAATACTCAGTTTTTCATAGCATACACACCACTATCATTAATAATGCTGCAAAAATCATAAAATAATAACTATACCAACAAGGAATATATGAAATATATTTACATGTATATATATATATATCAAAGCAATACAGTCAACATACTTCTCAGACTGTTGAGGTACAGTTGCAAAGAAGACATGGTACCCTCGAAAGCCATAGTCAATATTGATAACTTCTTTCCATATATGTATCAAAGACATGGTACCCTCGAAAGCCATAGTCAATATTGATAACTTCTTTCCATATATGTATCAAATTCTCTATCTTAATAACAGTTCACAAAACAGATATTAATAATGAACAAAAAACTCAAACACAACTGAAATGTACAAACACAATTATAAGAAAAATCTTTTAAACAAAAAAAATGTTATCAAGGCAAGAGCAAGAGAGGACGAGACTTGCAACGCCATTCAGCGAGCTGAGGCGCAGCGAAGGCAGCTCGAGAAGGAAATTCAGGAACTGCAAAGGGTCGGGGCAGACCCAAACTCGATAGCCCAAGAAAATATATTCATACCAAGGCGAGAGCAACCGCCAGCTTTCAACAACGCCATCGACGAAACCTCTCCACTTTTGAGGGAGTTGCAAGCCCATCCGTGGCCACTCAACTACAAGCCGCGCATTCCGACTTTCGACGGTAAAGCGAACCCACGCAAGTTCTTGGCAAGCTACGAGACAGCTGTCTTTTCGGCAGAAGGGGACAATCAAGCCCTGGCGAAATTCCTCATCCTAGCAGTCGAAGACGTGGCTCACGATTGGTACACGACCCTCAAGCCGCTATCAATTTAGTCATGGGCCCAGTTGAAGGCCAAATTGCTCGCCACTTTCCAAGGGTTCCGGCCAGACATCAAGACCACACGAGACCTCATGAACTGCATACAGCAAGACGATGAGCCTCTATCCGAATACCTCAAACGCTTCATTCAGCTGAAAGCTCAAGCTCCAAACGTGCCGAAAGCCGCAGTAATTGCCAACACCGCCACCAGCGCTTCCGGCTCAAACCCAACCCCAGGGGCAGCAAGCACAGCCCGGTTACCAGCAGGGGCAGGAAATGGAAAACGAGAACAACGCAATCAACAACATCCTCCCGTCAAGAGGCCACATTTTCGCCATCACGGGCGGATCCAACTTGGAGCACGAAAGCAAAAGGGAGAGAAAGGACTATCACCGAAGAGTCCAGACGGTATCACCAAGGCTTCCACTAAACAGGCCAGCTTGGTCACTAGGGCCGATATGCTTCGATGAATCAGATTTCAAAGTTCGCGATTACCCGCATTGTGACGCTTTCGTCACCACGGCCAATGTGGCCGGTTTCACCTTGCATAACATTCTGATTGACACCAGAAGCTCAGCAGACATCTTCTTCGTCAAAGCTTTCGAAGCGATGGGATTCGACAGGCGCAATTTGGACCCCGCCGGTAATTCGTTGTATGGGTTCGGAGGAAGAAAGATTGACGCTATCGACAAGAAGCAAATCCCTGTATCTTTAGCCGAAGGGGAAAGAGTCCGCACCGAAACGCTGACATTCGACATAGTAAACATGGACTATCCGTACACAGCCATTTTCGGCAGAGGTTTCACCAATAAGTTTAATGTCATCATCAAGCAAAGCTACTTGTGTATGAAAATGCCATCCCCGTTCGGCGTCATTACCGTGCACGGAGACCAGCAAGCTTCAAGAAGAATAGAAGGCAGGCCAACTCCCGGCTACAGCCTCATAAACGAAGTGGCAAAGAAAGACGAAAGGCAGCCGACCGCCGAAGAGCACGCCATTGCCAACTCGCCGAAGTATAAGGTCGGGGCGGCTGAAGGAACGGTAAGGATTCCGCTCGCGGCCTCCAAGCCCGAAAGAACTGTGCACATTGGGTCAAGCATGCCGGAAGAAGAAAGGAACGCTCTGGCATCTTTCCTCGCGAACAACGATGACATTTTCGCTTGGTCAGCAAATGACTTGCAAGGCGTTAGCAGAGATCTCGCCCAGCACAGTTTGAACGTCGCAAGCGGCGCTAAGCCCAGAAAGCAAAAACTAAGAAAGATGTCAAACGAAAGGGCAGATGCGGCAAAAGCCGAAGTGCAGAGATTACTCGATGCGGGAGTAATCCGATCAGTCCAGTACCCCGAATGGCTGGCGAACGTCGTCTTGGTGAAGAAGAAGAATGGAAAGTGGCGAATGTGCGTCGATTTCACCGACCTCAACAAATGCTGCCCGAAGGATCCGTATCCTTTGCCTCGCATTGACAAGCTCGTCGATATTGCAGCCGGTTGTGAAATAATGAGTTTGCTAGATTGTTTTTCAGGTTATCACCAGATATGGCTCCATCCCGACGATGAGGAGAAAACCAGTTTCATCACCCCAAGGGGCACATATTGCTATCGGTGGATGCCGGAAGGGCTGCGGAACGCAGGCCCAACTTCCTCGCGGATGACCGACAAGGTTTTCGAAAGCCAGAAGCAAAAGAAAAACTTCTTGGCTTATGTTGATTATATAGTGGTCAAGAGTGACAGGCAAGAAGACCACCAAGCAGACTTACTCGAGACTTTCGGCAACCTCCGAAAAAGCGGCTTGAAGCTCAACCTTGACAAGTGTATTTTCGGCATCAAGAAAGGCAAGCTCCTTGGTTGTCTAGTGTCGGCGAGGGGAATTGAAGCCAATCCCGACAAAATAGCGGCGATCATCAACATGCAACCGCCCTCGAGCCGAAAGCAAGTACAAAAGTTGACAGGAATGCTGGCTTCTTTGAACAGATTTATCGCAAGGTCCACCAAAAAAGGGCTACCATTCTTCAGAACCCTGCGTAGCTCCGATCCTTTCGATTGGGGGGAAGAGCAGCGGCAGGCTTTCCAGCAGCTAAAGGAGTACCTGACAAAGCTAACCACGTTATCTAAACCGTCACCGGAAGCGACGCTCTTGTTGTATCTCGCATCATCTCGCACCACCATAAGCGCAGTACTGGTGGAAGAGAAGGAACACGAAAACAAGATGACGCAGTTCCCGATCTACTTCATCTCCGAAGCCCTTTCGGGAGCAAAACTAAACTACTCAGAGCTGGAGAAGATAGCATATACGGTGGTAATGGCTTCTAGGAAGCTAAAGCATTACTTTCAGTCTCACCATATCATAGTCCTATCGGCTCAGCCGTTGGAAGCCCTGTTCCGCAACAACGAAGCTATCGGCCGAATTGGCAAGTGGGCGGCGGAGTTAAACGAATACGTGATCGATTTCCAACACCGGTCCGCAATCAAGTCGCAAGCATTAGCGGACTTCATAGCAGACTGGACTCCCGCCGTTTTCGACACAACTCTCGAATTCGAGGAGCCCGTGTGGACAGTAAATTGTGACGGCGCATGAGGAATTGCTGGAGCCAGAATCTCGGCGATCCTAACACCACCAAGGGGACCGAAGGTCAGATTTGCCGCTAGGATGCAATTCCTCACAACCAACAACACCGCCGAATATGAAGCCGTGCTGTTGGGATTACGAAAGCTCCGAGCAATCAGAGCGAAAAGGTGCATAGTCAAGTCAGATTCCCAAGTCGTCGTTGGTCACGCCAAAAAGGATTTCACAGCAAGAGAACCAGAGTTAGCCAAGTATCTGGCAGCAATCAGAAGAATGGAGAAGCATTTCGCTGGTTTCACCTTGCATCACATTCCAAGAGCCGAAAACACAGAGGCAGACGAACTGGCCAAAGCCGCGGCACAAAATCTGCCATTACCACCAGACGTGTTAGACCAAGTCCTTTCGACCAAAGCTGTGAAAGAAGAGGAAGATCATCCAAGTTCGGTGCATGCTATCGTCAGTGATGACTGGAGGTCGCAGATATTCGCTTACCTAGCTGGAACATAAGAGCCGGAGTCTAGGAAGGATGCCGAAAGGATGGTTAGCAGAGCGAAAGGTTACTCAATCATCGGGGACCAGCTGTTCAAAAATGGGATAACAACCCCCTTCTGAAATGCATAAGCAAACGTGAGGGCATTCAGCTACTCGAAGAAATGCACGCCGGAATGTGCGGAGCGCACAAAGGGCCTCACGAAATAGCGCACAGAGCAATGAGGCAAGGATTCTACTGGCCTTCCGCCGCATCAGACGCCAGAGAGCTGGTCAAATGTTGCAAGGGTTGCCAGATGTTCGCCAAAAACCAAAAAGCCCCAGCCAATGAAACTACGCCGATAGTACCGACCCGGCCTTTGCAGAGATGGGGCATTGACATAGTTGGCCCGCTACCAGCAGCTCTGGGCAATCTGTGTTTCGCAGCAGTTGCTCTCGAGTATTTCACCAAGTGGGTGGAAGCGAATGCCCTCGCTAGCATAACTTCCACCTCATTAACCAAGTTCGTCTAGCAGAGGATAATCTGCCGTTTCGGTGTTCCGTCCTTCATCACTTGCGACAATGGGAAGCAGTTCGATTGCGCCGAATTCAGGAGTTTCTGTGATGAACTCAGCATAAAGCTTAATTTCGCCTCAGTAAACTACCCACAAGCAAACGGGGCTGTCGAGAGAGCGAATGGCCTAATCTTCTCAGCAATATCAAAAACCTTGCATGACTCACCGAAAGGCAAGTGGGCCAACACCTTAACAACGGCTGTATGGGGACACAACATTTCACGATCCAGAGCTACCGGCTTCACCCCGTTCAGATTGCTTTACGGCGAGGAAGCAGTCACCCCGGAAGAGGTAAAATTGGGCTCCTTCCGAACCGAAATGGCTCAAACAACTCAAGAGCAAAGACACCTCAAACTCGACACCATCGAAGAAGTAAGACTGCAAGCTGCAGATAATCTTGAAAAGTACCATGCCAAAATGAAGCACCACAGGGACAAGACAATAGTCCGAAAGGATATCAAGCCCGGAGACATGGTCACCATTCGGCAGCCCGACAAGCAAGGTAAGCTGCAATCGCAATGGCAAGGTCCCTTCATCGTGGCAAGCATGGCAGCACCCGGTGTATTCCGGTTGTTGGACGACAAGGGCGAAGAATCAGCCCACACATGGAATGCGAGCAATCTGCGCCGCTTTTACCCGTAATTTATCTTTTCGAACATTGATGTAAATTTCTTTTTCTTCTTTCACCATTTTTGTAATCAAAGGTCGGCTGCACTCTTTTTCCTCGCCGGGGAAGCCCTTCATCGGGGTGCGAGGTTTTTTAATGAGGCAGCCGAATGTAACCGCTACATTGCGAAAGTAACTGTAATTCCCCTAAAATATCGTGCGGCTCGTTAAAGGATGAAGTCAACCAAGCATAAGGTTGAGACATTCGTCATTAAAATGTGATGAGAGAGAATGTCGGGGAGGTGGGCAAAAGAGATCCCTCACATCCACCGACAATCTCGAAAGCCTGCGGGCCATTTAAAAACTGACCCTCCGACAAAACGAGAGGGCGGGACAAAAGCCTGCGGGCTACGCAAAAGCCGACCCTTCGACAAAACGAGAGGGCGAAACGAAAGCCCGCGGGCTATGCAAAAACCGACCCTCCGACAAAACGAGAGGGCAGGACGAAATCCTGCGGGCTATGCAAAAACCGACCCTCCGACAAAACGAGAGGGCAGAACGAAAGCCTGCGGGCCATTTAAAAACCGACCCTCCGACAAAAATGAGAGGGCGGGACAAAAGCCTGCGGGCTACGCAAAAGCCGACCCTCCGACAAAACGAGAGGGCGGAACAAAAGCCCGCGGGCTATGCAAAAACTGACCCTCCGACAAAACGAGAGGGCGGGACGAAAGCCTGCGGGCTATGCAAAAATCGACCCTCCGACAAAACGAGAGGGCGGAACGAAAGCCTGCGGGCCATTTAAAAACGGACCCTCCGACAAAAACGAGAGGGCGGGACAAAAGCCTGCGGGCTATGCAAAAGCCGACCCTCCGACAAAACGAGAGGGCGGAACGAAAGCCCGCGGGCTATGCAAAAACCGACCCTCTGACAAAACGAGGGCGGGACGAAAGCCTGCGGGCTATGCAAAAACTGACCCTCCGACAAAACGAGAGGGTGGAACGAAGCCTGCGGGCTACACAAAAACCGATCCTCCAACAAAACGAGAGGGCGGAATGAAAGCCTGCGGGCTATATAAAAACTAACCGTCCCTCCAACAAGACGGGAGGACGGTAACGAAAGCCTGCGGGCTATATAAAAACTAACCGTCCCTCCAACAAGACGGGAGGACGGTAACGAAAGCCTGCGGGCTATATAAAAACTAACCGTCCCTCCAACAAGACGGGAGGACGGTAACGAAAGCCAAGCTGAGCAACCCTCACGGAGTCCACGACGTCAGGAAAGACAGATTGCAGCCACCAGTAGATGCAAAACTTGAACGCCATCTTAACTTCCCACCTACAAATCACTGCAAGTACAGCCAAGACAATAAATACAGCGCCCTCGCCGCACAGACAGGTCAATATAAATAGACACCAAAATGCAAGCCTTTCCAACCATCCAAAGCCACAAAATCTATTCAAATGTAAACCCCGAAAAGCCCACCCAAGATGCATAGTGCGAATAGGAAGCATCAGGAACCAAGGTTTCGCTTTGATGATTGTGTCATCGAAAACACATTCAGATAGCACCACCAATCCAGTAACTTTAGGCGAAAGCACCAACAAGCAGCAAGTCCATCTCAAACCGCACCCAGAAGATGAGCAAAAGAAAGCATGCTGCTAGATAACAACGAGAGCAATATCGCGGGCACGACCAGTTGCAACCTTTCCGATTCAAATTGTAAAGTCATTTCATCAACCAGTTTTCAAGTGCAGCAAACCGACAACAAAGGTTCTCGCGACCTATCGGCCGAGGGGCTCGCAACGAAAGCACCCTCGCGCGAATGCTACCGCCCCTTGTCTAAGTGTGTTGGGGCGGGCGCATCTCTACTACCGGCCGAGGGGCTCGCAATGAAAGCACCCTCGCGCGAATAACACCGCCCCTCGTCTAAGTGTGTGGGGGGCGGGCGCGTCCTAGCTACCGGCCGAGGGGCTCGCAACGAAAGCACCCTCGCGCGAATAACACCACCCCTCGTCTAAGTGTGTGGGGGGCGGGCGCGTCTTAGCTACCGGCCGAGGGGCTCGCACCGAAAGCACACTAGCGCGAATAACACCGCCCCTCGTCTAAATGTGTGTGGGGGGGGCGCGTCATAGCTACCGGCCGAGGGGCTCGCAACGAAAGCACCCTCGCGCGAATAACACTGCCCCTCGTCTAAATGTGTGGGGGGCGGGCGCGTCTTAGCTACCGGCCGAGGGGCTCGCACCGAAAGCACCCTAGCGCGAATAACACCGCCCCTCGTCTAAATGTGTGGGGGGCGGGCGCGTCATAGCTACCGGCCGAGGGGCTCGCAATGAAAGCACCCTCGCGCGAATAACACCGCCCCTCGTCTAAGTGTGTGGGGGGCAGGCGCGTCCTAGCTACCGGCCGAGGGGCTAGCAACGAAAGCACCCTCGCGCGAATAACACCGTCCCTCGTCTAAGTGTGTGGGGGGCGGGCGCGTCTCAAGCAATAGCCGAGGGGCTTGCGGCAAAAAGTGCTCTTGCGCGAGAAACAACCATCCCTCCCCTCAGTGTGTGAAGGCCGATGCGTCACCACTACCACCCTTCGCCTAAGTAGGCAATGTAAACATAATCTGGCCTAAGATTGATGGAATCACCTCGAAAGCCAATTCACTTAAACGTACTAACTTCGAATAGGCAAAACTGTGCGCGGTAATCGAGAAATGTCACTCGCGATACAAAGAAAAAGAAACAACAAAAACCCATGACAAAACCTTCCATCTTTATTGCCGTGAAAGTTACAATTTCCCAAAAAAGGAAAGCCCGCACCAAAGTGACAACCTAAGATCCACTAGCCCCGCCGAGCGACATGCTAAATCGACGAGAGTCGGGAGAAAACAAAAAGTCCTCTGGCTCGTCTTTCACGGTCGTCTCCTCGGAAGCAGCCAAGTTCGCGCGGGAGTCGTTTCGCCGTTTCCGCCGCACTTCCAGCTCCCGGCGATCTAAGTGCTCATAAAATTCCTGAAGTTTTTCTTCGGTCCGGCGAAGTTTGCTGGCGCGTTTTCTCAAATAAGACGAAAGTGTTGCCGTTGGAAACTTCGCACGAAAACTCTGCCACAAATCACCGCCAACATACAAATTGCTGAATTTAATCATTAAAGGGCAGACGTCGAGAACCTTCGCAGTTCCCGCATCCGAAACCTGATTCACAACATTACTAAAAGTTCAATAAGCACATTACAAGTCCCTGGCGTTCGTTTCGCTCTAGAAAATTACACAAAAACTTCCAGATTTCAACAAAACTCAGGCTACCCCATCGTGAGCTTCCTCGCCAGCGCGCGATGCTCCAACAGTCGAGCTTTCGGGATGTTCAGCAGGAGTCGACCCGGTGGCCTTTTCCGCGTCCCGATCGGCTTCACGCTTCCGGCGCTCCGCAATGTAAGCGGCGAATGCCTGCTTGATCTGCGCCCGCTCTTCTGAAGTCTATGACAGCAAAAAGGGGGCATCAGAAAAGCGCAAGAGAAACAAAAGTGCGAAAGTGCCACGAAGTACGAAAGTGTGCCGAACCTTGCCACGACTCACTGCTGACTGGATCAGCGCCATGTCGTTGCCCCCCGCTAGCCAGAATTCTTCAAAGAATTTCGCCCCTAGCGCTTTCGCTTCACTCGGGGTCCGCCAGTACGAATCAACGTCCTTCACATTCAAGTCAAGCATGTGAGTGCAGCCAGCGTCAACAAGGCTGTGTCCTATGGCTTTTATCCCCGCCGCGGCGGCATAGTCGCGCGAAAGCGAAACGTATCCTTCCAGCGAGTCTATTTCAGATCCAAGCCAAGCAAACGAGGCATCAGCCGTGCTATCGCCCAGACCGCCGGAGTGCACGCCAAGATATTGCAAGGCGCGGCGATAGCGGGCAGCCAGATCGGAAGCGGTAGCGAGGGTTTGCTTGTTCTTTTCGTCCGCAATAGATTTCAGCCCAGCAAGCTCTTTCTTCAGTTGCTCATTTTCGCGCTGAAGGGCGCGGCGAGCCTCCTTCTCCTCTTCAGCCTTTTTCTTCAGGCTTTCGTTTGCCTCCTCCAAGGTTTTCAACTGGCGCTCCGCTTCGCGCCGCTGAGTATCGGCTTCCCGGCCAACGAGATCTTGCCGGCGACCCCGGCTCCGCGCGATCAGCATTGCCTGCAACTGAAAAATGGGATAGGCAGCAGATGCAGTTAATCAGAGGCAAAAAATAAACTAGGAACGCAGGCGAAAGTCGCAGAAACGCTCACGCTGGCCAGGTGGAACGACAACGCTTCTCCCAGCGCTTGATCTTCAACTGAAAGAAGGTCGTGCTCAACTTCCGGGGCGACGAAAGCCTTATCGGTGAACTCAATAAATTTCGCCGTTTCGTCAGACGTGGCTGGTAAAATGCCCACCCGACGACTGTCGAAATGAAAAGCAAGCTGGGACTCGGAAGCTGCACCCAAAGAACGAGCGATCCTGTAAGATTCCTCCCGCGCTTCATCCATTTCGCTCGAAGAGCTCGCACCAGTGTAAAACTGTGGGTTTTCGTAGTCCCCGGGCCGAGATCCAAGCACCAACCGGCCGTGACCCAACAATTGGCTATCGACCATGGCTTGGGTCAAGCAGACGGACTCACGATAGAACCTGCTCTTACCTTTACCGGCGGAAGCTTCCATCGCTACTTTCGTCGGGGCGCGAACGGGCGCGGCCACCGACGTGGCGCGGGCGCGCTTTGTTTCGCGCTCGTCATCGGGCCGGCTGGGCTTTCGAACCCCAGTCTTTGCGACTGCAGGCATATCCGACACATCCTCGTCAAAGAAAGTGGCCGCCGTAGCTTTCCGGGATCCCATGAACGCAGATGCCAACGAAACCTGAAAGTGCAGGAAAAACTTGGTTAAGGAACCCATGCATAATGACAGGCAAGGCGAGATACTCAGTTAAACTTAGCAGCGAATGCGGTTTTCTCTACCTCAACGTTTCCCGGAGGAACGAACTTGCGAACTTGTCCTGAGGGCCTACTGCCACTTTCGCCCGGTGGTTTCGAGGTCGACCGCCCTAAGCGAATGTCCTCGGGCTCCTTAGGCTTGCGTTTAGCCCCAACCTTGGCGCGACCGCTTACAGATTTTCTGCCCTTCGCGTCAACACCGCCGACGTCGTTGTCCGCGGGCAAAGGGCGCTCCCCGTAAGAAACTCCCATCGCGTCGAAAGCTCTGTTCAGGCGTTTCCGACCCCCAATAGAATTAAGCTTGAACTGGCTTTCTTTCGTCAGATAAGGGCCGCAAATCTTGTTTGCCTCACGTTCGATGTGACGCACATAAGAGGCGTCATCAACGAAGTCAGCGGGTCGTTCAATTGTAAGCGTCGACTCGTAGTATCCATTTCGAACAATGAAACCTTCGAATTCCGTGTCAGAGCAGAGAGGATTTTGTCCTATGCTCATCCATTCCTCAACGAGATCCCGACTAATCTGGTAGCGGGTGGTAAGAGCAAGAGCATCCACACAGCTGATACCCTCGTCGTCCATCAGAGCGGCGGGTGGTGCATGAACCCCGGTACTCTCTTCTAGCTTTGACGAGAGAGAGGAGGCCTTGCCAAGGTGTTTTCGCTTGGCTTCCCGAACGGCCTCATTCGAGCAGACACGAATGTAAAACCAAAAATCCGACCATTGCACCCACTTGTTCTTATATGTAGGCGAAATAGAAACATTGCCCCTGGCCTTGCGAGGAACAAAGTTAACAGACCCAATCTCGCTCGGCAGTTTCTTCTTAAGAAAAAAATCAGTCACTTGGCTGCGGCGGCGATGTATATCATAGAACTTGACGAAAACATCGGCTCGTGGTCTGTGCCCCATCATCTTCAAAGCCATGGCGAAAACGCTTAACCGCGAAAACGCATTAGGTGTAAGTTGGTGAATCTGAATTTCGAAAGTGTCAAGAACCTCGGCGATAAACCCCTCCAACGGAAAGTCTAGTCCAGCGACGAAGTAATCGCGAAACACTATGGCCTCGTATGGACGGGGCATTGGAATCGCCTCGTCCCCAGGGGCGCGGCAAAGCGAAAGCACGTGCTCTGTGAAGACTCCCTTGTCAGCGTAACTCAGTAAAACCGAAGGGGTTACGCGCGAGCAGCCAACATAGAAGGAACAATCGTCCGGAATTGAAATCGACGACGATTCTCCTGCATCCGAACTTTCGCTCTCAACATGGGGTTCCATCTGCACTTCAGCAGTCCCGGACCCGATAGACACCGTCTGACTGGGTTCGCGCGCCGCCGAGATGGTATCACTCAAAGAGGCGCTCGAGCTTTCGCTAGAAGAACCGGAAGTAGACGAAGATGAACTCGTGGACGCCATCTATCATGGCGGCAAAAAGTGAGAAAATAATGAACAAGAAAGCAAAAAGCGCAAACCTAAAAAGCATAAACTGCTAAGGCAAGCGAAAACGTAACTTCAGCTCATCGAGGGGAGTCAACTTACCGAGTAAGCGAAAGATCGGTGCAGGGCGAAACCAAAGGCTCGATAGCTCGGGGGAGTCAAAAGCTCCAAAACACCGCGAAGGCAACATGAAAGCCGACAAGAATGCGGAGGCAACCAGCGCGTAACTTGTCATCCATGGGCTAGCCCCTTCTTATATACAAGCACGCGAGCAGACACGAGCCCCGAGGAGTCACAGAAAAGGCAACCGTCGCGTCTCAAAACTCGAAATGTCGCCTCTAAGTGTGAACAGGCGGGCGCGCATCACGAGGAACAACAAGCCGTTAAGCCTCAAAACTCGAGCCGACCCTCGGGCCCGCAAAACAGTACGCGCAAACAACAATAAGGAAAATTAAACGGGACACAAAAGCTAAAAAGCTTCAAGGACGAGCGAAATCTGCCTCCAGCTTTCCCCATCCTTTCGCGTGCGGGCGCGGGCGCCTTGCGGTTGAAGCACGGTCGAACTTCGCCGGCTTATAAGATTCGACTGTGAGGGGCTATTGTTGGGGCGATACCCACAGCGCCGGCAACCCTGACCCGCTAGCCGGATTGGGAATGAAGCTTTCGCGCGAAAGGGTCGACTGGGCGAAGCTTCGCTTTCGCGCGAATGCGCGCATGAGCGTTCGATGTTCTGGGAAATGATTGTTTTCGAGCGGAAGCAGCCCTTCCGAGCGGGTAGGAAGCTTGAACCGTTGCATTCGCGCGGATGGTCCGTAGGCGGCCCAAGCCCTAGCTCGTGACGGTCCTCTCGCGCGAAGACGTGCTATCGAGCAGGCGAGTCCGCCGGCCGCGCTTTCGCGCGAAGCAAGCCGCGGACGATTTCCAATGGATTTCGCGCGAAAGGAGCTTGTGCCGCCCGTATCCTCGTTTGTTTTTCGCAGGTTTTCGCGGATCGCCGGAGGTCTTCGTCGCGAGGAGTGGGCCCACCGTCTGTGAAGGGGGGGCCAGGAAGCTCCGAGCCCGCCGGGGGACGGAATGACGACAACGCCCCTCGAGCGGGAGGACGCGACAAAGGCCGTAGGGTAGTTGGATAGGGCTCTATTGTAATTGCATCAGGAGTAGTTGGAAGGGCATTCATGTATTTTCAAACAAATTTGGATGACATAAAAGGCTCCCGTACTCTCGAGAGGAGAGGGAGAACACTGTTCACTTAACCTAATTTCCTCTTTTCCTACGTTTACTTCCGCTTTTGCTCCGTGCTTTCGTTCGTGCGACAACTAGCTGTTTCGGGGTCTCGGTCCCGAAACAACACACATCAACTCTTAGAGAATGAAACAGAACCCCTCAGCTGTTGCTACCAAAACAGGGGAGCCGCGCGCAGCAACATACTCCCTTACCTCCCATGAAGACGAAGCAGATCCAACAATATTTCGAAAATACAAGAACAAAACCGAATCGAAAACAAACCTGGCAGATGAATTTGCGACGGAGAAAGCACAGCAACCTTGCGCCCCCAATTCCTAGATCCAAAAAACGAACAAACATCATATTCAACTCACAATCCATGGAGACGAGTGTAGAAGTAGAGAGTGCGAAGAAGCCGATGCGGTGCGAAGCAATCCTCCCATGAACAATGAGTTCGCCGGAGCTCTTCGCCGAACCACCAGATCTGGATCCCAAAATCGCCGACGAAATCGCCTCGAACAAGGTGGGGAGAGAGAGCGTCGACTCGAGTGAGAAATGAACCACCAGGCGCGATTCCCCATTCAAAACAGTGCACTTCAATGGGACCCACATGTCAGTAACACATACAAAAGAGAACAGATCGACTGCCCGTCGTCAATCCAACGGGGGACAAAACCGTGTGCCAAAACAGAAGAAAACGCACGGGCACAAGATAGCAATTCCGTAACAATAATGATGAAAATATCAGCAACATTATCAACAATTCACTCATGCGCAGTTAAGTATTACGATATTACAATGAACCATTGCATAGTCAAGCAAACGAATCAAGAAATTCACCGGAGGCTCAAGTATACTCACCGGAGGCCGAGGAATTGAGACTAAATCACGTACTATAACAGAGGAATTGAGACTAAATCACGTACTATAGCAGTGATTTTTTTCTCAAATATGCAAAAAGGTTTGTGCATCATTTTATAATTAAGATAGAATAGGTTCTTCATCCTGATAAAAAAAAAGTAGGTTCTTCATCGTACAAATAACACGCTTCCGACGAGGTCTACAGGATTACAGTTGGAGGCTTGACCATCCTAATATACTCCGTATAAGTTAAATTTTTAATATTACAAAAAAAGTGGTAGACAACCAATATAAGGCACGGCGACACAATACATAGTAGGCTGGCACCTTGGATGCTACCTGCGTGATCCAATTCCAACGTCCAGAAAGAGCGCTTCAGTGCTTTAACAATTTTTTTTTTGAAACAATTTCAGTGCTTTAACATTAAAAGCGTTCGGCGCTCTATTTTTTTTTTTAAAAAATCCTTTTTTATTTAGATTAAGGAATATGAAAGCATTCTGGCCATCTAACTTTTAGGGCCCGTTTGGATGTTGTGACACCCCAATTTTAAGAACAAAATTGGAGCACAATATATGTATGCCAGGATCAATTTTCATACATATATCCACATCATAGTAAATATCAAAACAATGCTTTGTTAATAATAACGAACTTTATTACATAAATGACCCTCGGGTCTGAAAGAAAAGTACAGACTCTCATGAAACTGACTCTAAAGTAAACTCTGATGAAAATGCGGAAAGCTGGACTCCATCTCCACAGGAAGGTCGACCGGGGGTAGCGCCATCCTAGTACAGGTCGTCAGGGTCGTAGCCTCCGTCTTCTGGATACTCCGGCTCCTCGTACGCGTAGTCTCCAGTGTCTGGGTGGGGTAGCAGGGGGGACAAATAGGAAGGGTGAGTACATCGAAATGTACTCCGCAAGTGTAGGAAATATATGCTTATGAGGCTTATAACAAAGGTAGGCTGACTTTGTTGACTCAAGCGCCTAAAGCGACACACCCTATTAATCCTATTAATCCTATGCACCTATTTACTAGGTTATAGCCACAGATACTGTAGAAAAGTAACAACACTCGGAGTCGCACCGAGCAAGCCACACTCGGAGTCACACCGAGCAACCAACACCTGAAGTCCATCAGGCAACCGCACCTGAAGTCCATCAGATGACCCGAACCCAAAACCAACCAGTAACCAACTAATCTCGAAGAAGTCCAAGCCCGCTCGTGACCGTGAGCACGGCTGATATATCAGTTTTACACTCTGCAGAGGTTGCACATCGTTACCCATGAGTCGTGCAGTTCCCGTCACGCTAAACACTGCCGAGGTGCATAGCGGGTTGCACTGCAAGGCCTCTACAAAGCCCCCTCCAAGTCCGTTCCACACGTACCTCTAAGGTTTCACCCCGTACAAAGGTCTATGACCCCCAGGGCCCCCTCGTGAGCCACTAAAACAAACCCCGTGTGGACCCTCAACTTAAAGGTTGCTAATTAATTAGCCAGGTCCAGCCCATCCAGATCTCATGGTTGCGCTGTTTTGCCGGGTTACTTGTCCAAGAACCGGGTCCTAGGGATCCAGGCAGGATAAATCTAGCACTCGCCCAGAACCAAAAACCAAAAGCAGCTGCCGAGTCCCACGGCACAAAACCACCAATACGGGTCCATCCTGCCGGATTTACCTAGTAACCATGTTACTATAAAATTACCATGTCCACATTCGTTTCATAGTTCATTAATCAAGATTATAAACATTTTAACTCCCATCCCAACCATGACTGCAGGGCTAAGCAAGACACCTACCCGAACATCCCAAAACAGGCGACAAGGATAATATATACAAATTCTAGTAAACCCTAACATGGGATTCAAATTAATGACAAGCATGCATCTACAAGATCTAACTACTCTAGTACCAAAAGTAAAATAAAGTAGGTGCAAGATGTTCAAGAACACTTGCCTTCGGACTGGGTCGAATCAACTGGGTCGCAAGGATGGTCTGGAGCGTCCTCGAACTCCGCACTCTCTGGCCCAAGCAACATACATGACACAATACATAGAAATAAATAACAGTACAACAAACAGTATGAAAACAGTAAACTAATAGATCTACTGCGTAGAGAACGAAATTATGAATCTAACGCAAGTTGAATGGGTCAAAACGGAGTTAAAACGTGAAAGTTATGGGTTTTTTAAGTCGGGTGGCAAAACTGTAAATCAGTTGAAATCATTTTTGCATTTAAATTAAATAAAATCTATAAAGAAAAGGCACTGGACTGAGTTCGTGTGGGTTTGTGAGAATGGTCCATGAAACAAGGCCATGCATGATGAATAAATAGATCGACGTATTTTCATTGTATTTCTGGATTTATTTTTCTATAGGAAAACGGCCATAAATCGGAATGACATCATGATGGCGTCATGCTGGTGTCATCAAGCTAACATGGGCAAAGCGCGGCCGGCTCCGCATGCTTCTACGTACTTGCATGTGGGAGGGTCGGGTCACGCCGGGTTGGTGCGATGCTGCCTGAGTGCGCGTGAGGTGCTCGGGGAGGGTCACCATAGGTGGCGCGCTAGAGCACGGTGATGCCATGGTCGTCGGCACGGCGAAGGTTTGCTGGCGCAAGGGGCTTGGCAAGGTTACCGAGGTGTCATGCCCGGCCTTGCGAACTCGAAGAAGGCTTTGCCGGCGGCGCGGCGCCATGGACGGGATCTGCTGTCCGCCGGACACTGGTGAGGTGGTGCACAGGGAGGTGAGGCCAGGGTGACACGTGCGGCGTGGCGATCTCGGTGAAGCCTTTGCCGGCGATGCAAAACGGCTGGGATGGTGCCAGGCTGATGGACAACGTGGCGGCGGCGCCATGGCCGCTTCTACGGTGCATGAGGAACTAGGGCTAGGAACGAGTAGCAATAAAAAAAAGATTCGGGGCGAGGTGGAGCTCACCGCGACCTCAAGGATGGTGTTCTCGACGTCGGCGACGGCTTGGTTGGAGCGAAACGACGGTGAAGGCGGGTGGTGCTCCGGCGTGCGCACGGTCGTGTCGCAGGGAGCACAAGCTTGCCACGGGAAGCGGTGCAGCGACTCGCCGCGCCTCCACGATGACGACGGAGAAGGAACGAAGGCGGTGGGAGCCGGCGGGAGTCACACCAGAGAGGAGCGGGCTCGGATGGAGTTTCGGTAATGATGGCAACGGCGGTTTGTGGTGGTGGCGGCTATGGGGAGTGTAGCTAGGGTTATGATGGTAGGGGAGCTTGCTATTTGTAGTCCCCAGGGAGAAGTATGGCGGCGCAAGTCGCGCCCCGCAGATCACCACGAGGGGAGATGGGATCGGGAAAAAGGGGTCCGGGGAACACGGGCGGAAGGTTGGAGGGAGCTCCGACCGGTGGGGTCGGGCTGCAGAGAGAGAGAGCGAGGGGAAGGTGCGTGTGCGGCGAGCGCTGGTGCGGGCTGGCTGTGTGGCGTGAGTGCGCGAGAGGGAGTGGGCCTCGGAGAGTGGGGGAGAAAACGGGGCGCGCGGTGGTTGCGGGCCGGCTAGCTGGGCCGCGCACAGGGGAGGGGAAAGAGAGTGAGTCGGGCCGAATTGAGTGAGAGGGGAAAGCTGAGGGTTTTTTTTTTGTCCATTTCCTTTTCTTTTCCTTTTTATTTTTCAAATCCTTTTCAAAATCTTTCTCAAAAGTCAAAATCAAAACTGTTTGAAAACAAAACAGTTCTCAAAGTTTTGAAAACATTTTTCCTAGGTTTAGCAAATAAATTTTTGGGTTTGATTTGGTAAAATTTTCATAACTCTTTTGTTTATTTTCTAAATGGAATAAATCCGGTTCGCCTTATACGGGTTTAATAAATTATTTACCACACAATAAAAATATGCAATGGCATGAATGCAACATGAAAATGATAAATAAATTTTATTTTTCTCCTCTATTAAACTAGCCAACCTATTTAGTTTCTAATTTCTTTAATTAAATTGGGGAAAAATTAAATCAGGGTGTTACAGATGTCCCTTCATTTTGAAAGAATCAGAATCTACTTAATAAATTAGGCTATTTTGGTTGAAATTTGATATTTCATCACATTCTAAAGTTCACGTACAAGTCTATCCTTAATTTATATGGTGAAAGAAGAAAATGGATTGTACAGATCACCTTACTATATTTCTACTTTACAACTTATTACACTTTCTTCAAGTCACCCTCTTACGATTGAAATACAACACATAAGTATCTCTCTCGTATGACCAACTATAACATACAAATATTATCTATATACAATTATATTAGCTTAGTTAATATGTGCTTAAATTATGATTCTTAAAATAAATTCAATTCCAAGCCTCCAAACGGCCTCTTAAATTTATTAGATTAATATTTCTAGTGATAGAGTTTCATATAAATATTTTAGAGGGGAGCAAAGCATCAGTGATCGATAGATAGATGGGCCTGCACGGATCCAGCCGAAAAAGCCCGTCATCGCCCAAACTCCTCGGGGCCCGGTGATCGAATGGCCATCCAGAGCTGACTTGGATATATGCACACACGCAGCAGCAGTACACGTAACCCTTTGATGGATATGGCCAGTTTACTTACTTGTACTACGATTAATAGTAATTGGATAAGACGGGATAAGGCTGTCGATCTACAGCTATATATATCTCGATCTCGATCGTAGTATAGTGACAACTCTTCGATCTTATAACAAACCTCCCTATAAATTCCTACTCCATCCTCCCCACTCCACAAGCTACGTAGTACTTCTACATTCTTCTCCTTCCGATCGGATCCGATCCTCTCGGCTGATTCGATCGATCATGGCGGGCGGCAGCTTCGTCACCGAGAAGGGCAATAAGCAGCAGTATCCGGGGAAGATGACGGTGTTCGTCTTCCTCGCCTGCCTCGTCGCCTCCTCCGGCGGCCTCATCTTCGGATACGACATTGGCATCTCAGGTACGTACGCACGTATAACTAATCATCGATCGATCTGTCCATCTCGATCCGATCCGATCGACGAACGAATGATGAATTCCATTTTATTTGCAGGCGGCGTGACGTCCATGGACCCGTTCCTGAAGCGCTTCTTCCCGTCGGTGTACGCCAAGGAGCAGGAGGTGGTGGAGACGAACCAGTACTGCAAGTTCGACAGCGTGCTGCTGACGCTCTTCACCTCCTCGCTCTACCTCGCCGCGCTCGTCGCCTCCCTCTTCGCCGGCTACATCACCAGCAGGTGCGGCCGCAGGGTGTCCATGCTCGGCGGCGGCGTCATCTTCCTCGTCGGCGCCGTCCTCAACGGACTCGCCCAGAACGTCGCCATGCTCATCATCGGCAGGATCTTCCTCGGCATCGGCGTCGGGTTCAGCAATCAGGTCAGGTGACTCTATTTTACAGTAATTTTAGTTGTAGATTAGAGAAATGCTATATTTATTGGAGTAATATACGTACGTGCATGCAGTCCGTGCCGCTGTACCTGTCTGAGATGGCGCCGGCCAAGATGCGCGGCATGCTCAACATCAGCTTCCAGCTCATGATCACCATCGGCATCCTCGTCGCCAACCTCATCAACTACTTCACGGCCAAGATCCCCGGCGGCTGGGGCTGGCGCATCGGCCTGGGCCTGGCCGCCGTGCCGGCCGTCATCATGGTCGGCGGCTCCATCTTCCTCCCGGACACGCCCAACTCGCTGGTGGCGCGGGGCAAGGTCGAGAGCGCGCGCGCCATGCTCCGGCGCGTCCGCGGCACCGACGACGTCTCGCTGGAGTTCGACGACCTCCTGGCGGCCAGCGAGGCCACCCGGGCCATCGAGAACCCGTGGCGGACGCTCCTGCGGCGCCGGTACCGGCCGCAGCTGGCCATGGCCTTCCTCATCCCGACGCTGCAGCAGCTCACGGGGATCAACGTCGTCATGTTCTACGCCCCCGTGCTCTTCAAGACCATCGGCTTCGGCGGCACCGCCTCGCTCATGTCCGCCGTCATCACGGGCCTCGTCAACATGTTCGCCACCTTCGTCTCCATCGCCACCGTCGACCGGCTCGGCCGCCGCAAGCTGCTCCTCCAGGGCGGCATCCAAATGATCCTAGCGCAGGTACAGTCAACATTCTTTTTTTGGCAATTGATAGATAAGATAACATTAACAACATGCATGCTGATCTGATCCATGGCTGCCTGCATGCATGCAGTTCGTGCTTGGGACGCTGATCGCCGTCAAGTTCGGGACGACGGGCGTGGCGGCGATCTCGCGGCCGTACGCGATCGGCGTCGTGCTGTGCATCTGCGTGTTCGTGTCGGCGTTCGCCTGGTCGTGGGGCCCGCTGGGGTGGCTGGTGCCCAGCGAGATCTTCCCGCTGGAGATCCGGTCGGCGGCGCAGAGCGCGGTGGTCGTCTTCAACATGATCTTCACCTTCGTCATCGCGCAGATCTTCCTCATGCTGCTCTGCCACCTCAAGTTCGGCCTCTTCTACTTCTTCGGCGCATGGGAGATCGCCATGACGCTCTTCGTCTACTTCTTCCTGCCGGAGACCAAGGGGATCCCCATCGAGGAGATGGACACGATCTGGGCCAACCACTGGTACTGGAAGCGCTTCGTCGACGTCCACGTCGACGTCGACGGCGGCCGGAAGGTCGAGCTCACGTCCACCGCCGTCGTATAACACGCACCAGCTAGCTTTATAGTATTAGTCAGTAGTTCAGGCTACTTTTTTTCTCTCTTGAGGGAAATTGCCATCCCTATTTTTTGATCTTATTAATTAATTAGTCCACGGAAATTGTGTCATCCTTAATTAGCGTGAAACTTGATATTGTCATATGTTGGAAACTGTTGACGTAAAAGAAATTGAGCATCCTTGTTGAGTACTTGAGTGGTGTCATATACTCCCTCTTATTCCAAACATATATAGTCGATTTAAACTTATCCTACCATGTAAAATATTTTTAGCTTTGATCACCTATTTTCTACTAATCGAAAAATCATCAATGGATGGAGCCTTCATGTTAATCTCCATGAAATTAATACCCTATAGAAAAATCATACAAATTCTAACGAAAATAAAAATGACCTGACCATCAATCTATGCTGTAATTATACATAGTTCGCAAGTCACAATCTATGCTGTAATTATACATAGTTCGCAAGTCGCAATCTCTTTCATATGTGTTTGCGGAACATATTTGCGGACTTGCGGTGTGATTCAAGAACGGCAAGATTGACTCATCCAAAGCCATGCAAACCGAACCCGAAGTCAAGTGATCAATAATAGCACGCCAAGATTGACTCATCCAAAACCATGCAAGTCATCAATAGCTAAGAGCACCTGATCTAAGAACAAATGGGAATTTAGATCTCTATAAACCAGCTCTCTAAACTATTTAGAACCTCAAAGTACATACGTTCCACGTCAGCACTAACTAAATTGAAAAAAAAAACTCTACTTTTTTAAGTCGGCCATGTCAGCAATTAGCGTGTTTGGTTTGGGTAGTGGATCCGTGCAGAACCATCTGAACCTGTGTCCGAGGCTAGACGTGACATTTGGTTTGTGGCATGGAGCCGAGGTGATTTTGTGCACTAGTATAACGCGTGACCGACCGGTTCCCTCGGAAACCATTGGATGACCATGTCCGAGCGAGTCGATCCTCTAATCCAAATGGTATCAAGTCACTATCCGATCCAACCGGGAGTCAATGCATGTCGGACGTCCTGATTCCGGATGGAATAACTCGCTGAACCAAACACGCTATAACTGAATTGGGCACGGTGATCCGCATCTACGTCCGGTTCGTTCGTGCGCCGCCAAATCCATATCTCGTGAGGGCCATCGTGCCAACATCCATGCCGATCTTGTCCGCGGCCTACCATTGAAATTTGGCTGCAGTGCAGCGGCTGCCAAGGCAAGGGCATCTACAGAGCAGGCGGTCACCAACGTCCAGGGTCTGTTCAGAATTAAGGCCCTCTTTGTTAGGGATCCTAGGTCTGTTATTGGGATAGTACGACGGTTAGGACTTGGAGTAATACTAGCAGAATTAAGGCCCTCTTTGTTAGAGATCTTAGAGCATCTCCAAGAGACTTGTTATCTTTGTTTTGTATGCTATATTTAGATTTTTAGAGTAAAAAGTGAAATCCAACAGTTATGTTATCTTGTTTTGTAAAATAAAGTTTGCTATTCCTAAAATCTCGCATGGTAAATATAGATTGCATGCGTCACTAGCTATCTAGTATTGCTATAATAGAAAGGCTGTTGGAGTTTTCTATTTTTATAGAGCTTTTTTATTTTAGAGACTAGCTATATTATAGGTTTAGCCATCCATTTTTACCAACTCTCTTGGAGTTGCTCTTAGGTGCTCCTGCTTCTACACTAGCTCACCGCTGAACACTAGCCAAAAACAAATTAGCTCCACCAGCTCTATGAGAGAGAGAGATGAAAAGAGCTCCTATCAACAGTACGCATACAAATACTACCCGTGTCAGAAAAGCTTGAGCCAATGAAAGCTCTAACGAAGGAGCTTTAAATTTGGCCTCTGTTTACAAAGGAATCTAAAAGAAGATATGGATGTGTAGATGCAGGATGTATATTAGGATTATTATACGGTGGTGAATTGAATATTTGGGATAGGAAAAAATGGAGCATCGTCCTAGTTGGTTTCCTTTGACGACGGCATGTGTTTGTTGATGTCGATGGTGGCCACATCACCCTTATGCCTGCTGAAGCACAGTAAAGAGGCGAAGCAAGAGACAAGATAGGTGGGGAGCAAAGAGAACAAATAGAGAGAAGAATGAGTGGTGGGCCAAGAAAAGATATCATTCGGTCACGAAGAGATGAAATGGGAGGGAGAGAAAAGACCATAAGGGGCTTACCAAGCTGGTTTAATCTAAAGGCCAGATAGGTCTATGGAAAAAACCCTTTTTTTCTTTTTATTTAGCTTATTTGGTTTTCCAAACGGTTTAACTCCAAATGGAACTAAGCGAAACCAAACCATCTCACACATACATGTATATATATGAAACACAAATTAATTAGAAAAACCTTCTTTTGATAGGGATGAGAGAGAGGGCTTGGGGTTTTGGAATCGAAACATTTGAGGCTTTGAATTGAATTCGATTAAGAGCTGAAATTTAATCCCTATTTTCTATTGTAAAAAGGGAAAGTGATATTAGTTTTAGAAACTATATATGGTGTCGGATTACCGAAAACATTTTAAATTTGTATTTCAAAAATTTGTAGTTAGAACATTGAAATAGAAAAAGAGAAAAAGATTTGACTTAAGGTCTGGTTATTTATTACATGCAACACACAATCAGACACAGTTAATGAACAATTGGTATGTTAATTTTATTTTTGCATTAATAAACAATTGATATATTAATTTTGTTTTTTGTTTCTGTTGTTGCCGCTGCCTCCGCCCATGCTTGTGCCTTACCTTGCTAGGCAAGAAGTTGAAACAATCATGGTGCTTTGGATCTCTTTCTAGTAGCCTTGTAGTCCATGAAAGCAAGGTTTTTCTTTGCTTGCATGGGCAAGCCAATTTGACTCTCCTACGTCGGCAAGGCGACATGAGGTGAAACAAGCTCCGTGGTGAGAAAACCAAACATGCTCGTGTATGGCTAAAGGAAGTAGATGCATTATTGATATGGTTGTTTGTGCTTTTCCTTAATACCATATACCTAATAAGATTGAACAAAGATAATCATATCTTTCTTGAATGAAGCAAACATAGTATCAACTTGACATTTTTTGGATATGACGATAGTTCATTCATATGTGTCTTTACCTCAGTGTGGAGAGTTTTTTAGGAATGGAGATAGTGATAAGGTTATGACAACACCTCGCTGGCCATGCTCGTAGCGGGAGAGGTACAACCATTGGATCCTCCTTTGCATTGAACTCTTCAAATCTTTAACAATTATTCTTAAAGTTTTATCAACATTGGACTTGATAGTTTTGTCATTGCAATCTTTTAAGAGATTAGTTTTTTCATGTAACCATGATTTATCCCCCCCCCCTCTACATAGAGTTTTGAAATAGTGTGTTGGCTTAAGAATCAAACATAACATACCAACTAATAGAACATGTGGATCGCAAAACAACATCTTAGCTAGAGGAGCGTTACTGGCAAAATTTGGATTTTTTTTTGTTTTCACCACCGGACATGGAGCGAAGACCTAAGACTATGAGGAACCAAACTGATGCACATAGTAATCCAGATGCAAGCAGCGCGGGCTCGCCCTCAAGTCTGCTTTGTCCGCCCCGCAAGAAAGACCTTTTGGACAATGCAGACAATCTGCTTAGATACTGCAGTTTGGAGCAGATTGACCTAAGCCCGTTAGGCTATGAATGGTGCTCGCAAAATCCTGCTAAATCCGCAACTCTACAAGGCTCACAAAAACCCACGTTGGTCACTGCCGCTTATGTTCTAAAAATCGTGCCTGCATTGGCGGAGCACGAACGTCATTCTGCTCATTGTCTCCAACTTTGTGGACATTTGTGACCTACATGGCTTGGAAGCTGTCAGGTTTTCCTGGTGAATTGCATCATCGGCTTCGTCAAGCCCTGCTAGCTCCAGGTGGATATGGCCCTTAGGGCGGCCCCAATGCAGGCTAACAATTGTGTTAGCCTCAGGATAAAAGTGCTATGTCATGTAGATTAAAAAATTTGAGGCTTATACTTTCTCCAACGCAATGTACTGCTCGTCTGGTCTTTGTGTTTTGCATGCGCAGAAAAGTAGCTGTCATTTTTGTGGCATGGCGTGCAGAGATTGGAGGGAAGTTGATGTGATCTCATCACAATGTGTGCAACGTTCTTCTCCTCCCCTCTTCAGGCCTTCAGCGGTGGCCTCAACTTTTTTGTCGGATGGGACTATCGGCTCCTCTGCAGGCCACTTTGACACGCTGCGAGGCTGCAATCCAAACTGACGTGGAGACAGAGTGCATACGTGTTGGTTGAGGCCACACAACAGGGTGGAGCGTTGGGGACGACCTTAACTGGCTTCCTAAAATTTGTCAGCTGAAATCTACTTCGCGAGACGAATCTATTAAATCTAATTAGTCTATGATTTGACATTGTGGTGCTACAATAAACATATGCTTATGATAGATTAATTAGACTTAATACCTTTATCTCGTTAAGTACTGTACAATGATGCAATTAGTTTTATAATTAATTTATTTTTAATAGACTAAATTAGTCTTGCAATTTTCAAGGTGACATTTAAAAAAATACGAGGCAACTAAACACAACCATCAAACTTTTTGGGTGCTGCACTGTGTCACAACGTCCCACGTCCGTGCGGGCTCCTGCATGTGCAGGCCTGCATGCCTGCTGCAAAAACACATTGCAGCATGCACATGCTCAACATGTGCTATCTGCACCATCCAAAACTGCTTTGAGATTCATGTTGTACACAATACCCAATGTGAAATACTACTGTTTTGAATGGTACACATCTCAATGCAATGTATAGGCGGTCCAGATAACACCCGCCTAACATGTATACATAAAAAACTGCTTTCATGCCTGCTGCGGTCAGTGGCATTTGCAGTAACGTGCACCTGCCAAGGCCGTACATACACGTAGGCGGCGTAGCGGCTAGAGCAGCGACGTGCGGGCCGTCTGCAGAGCGGCCCGCTTGCATCCGGACATAGTAATAGCCCAATAGCCCATCATGTATATGTGGACTGTGGTGGCACCTTGGCAACCGCAACCCTATCTGTCACTCCCCGCGCATAATACTATCCGCGTCAGCCGGCGGACCAAGAACTATACTGAATTTCTTTCCGCGTAAACAATCAACCACTGAATTTCTTTCCGCGTAACAATCAATCAATGAGCCCTAATTCGTTCGCGCCACATGTGTAGCGTAAATAAAACCTACCAGAACCAGAAGATGCCAGTGCCAGTCTGCCACCGCACCAATATGCCTTGCTCCTCCCAAAATCAAATTAAAATCGAGTCCGGCCAGCACATCAACCAACCATACAGATACAGCCGGCGCACCATTTTAGATCAATTTGAAAACAGAGCCCCCTTCTTTTCTTTCTCCTAACCAGAATTCGTCCATCAATCAAAAGAAACAAAAATGTAGGACTCTTTAATTTCAGCAAAAAAAAAAAAATAAAAAAATCTCACGTCTTTGAATCAAAACAAAAAAAAAAAATCTCACGTCAACTGGCGATATTTCAACGCGGGTTCAGTTGACAAAACCGCGCGCTTGGATAGTACACTACCACCGCTTTCCGTTCCATCATCAGCCAATCGAATCGAGCACATACATACATATTCGCAACCACCGCAGCTTCCACCTCCATTCCATTTCTCCTCTGCTTCGTCCTCCCAACCCAGCCGTCGCCATCGCTGCTATTGCTAAGCTATTACTACTAATCGCCGTGTGCCCGCGGTCATCGTCTCCCCCTCCTCGCCCTCGCCTTGCCTCCCTGACAGCTAGCCATGGACCGGTCCAAGTCATACGCGGGCGGGCGCATGCAGATCGAGCCGTACTACGGCGGCGCGCGGCCGGACTTCCGGTCCTACTCCTACAGCGCCGGCGGGGGCGGAGGCGGAGGCGGGATGGGGACGTCGTCCTACTCCTCCTACTCGTACCAGTACGAGTACGGCGGCGGCCCTGGCCTTGGAACTGGAACCGTGGCGGGGGAGGAGATGAAGCGGAGCAAGTCGAAGCGGCGGTGGCTGGCGCTGGCGGACCCGGACATGGACCGCAAGCGCCGGGTGGCGGCGTACAAGGCGTACGGCGTGGAGGGCAAGGTGAAGGGCTCCTTCCGCAAGAGCTTCAAGTGGATCAAGGACCGCTACCTCAACCTCGTCTACGGGTGGTCCTGATCCGGCCTCAAATCATGTCCATGTCCATGGTCCATGGTTTTGGCTCTGCCTGCCTCTGCCTCCTCTCTCTCTCCTCTGTCCTTCTCTGCTCTCCATGCTTTGCAGCTTGCTTTGCTTCATATATCTCAATATCATCATGGATGGATTATTCATGGTGAGTACATACATACATCATCATCATATATACTAAGAGAGAAATTGTTTTCGTTTTCCTTCTACTTACTTGTTTGGCTTTGGTAGCTGTTGTTCTTGGTCATCTGATACCAGTCACCAATCGGTCAAGTGTTTTGATGAGATGTAATGAAACTCAAGGGATTGGTTGGTTGTTTCAAATCAACTTGGTAGTGGTACAAATGAATGGATGCATCGATCAAGGGCTGGGCCTACGTGCTTGCTGTTATTTCGATCTATCGTTTGATGATTCTTTCTTTCTCGGTTCTACATGAGCGCTGTGTTTTTTTTAGACGTGTACTGTATAAGCTTTTGCCTAGTTTTTTTTTTCGGGTCAATTATTGCGCGCTGATGCAATTTAGCTTGCGTGCGTGGATTCAGTCATATCTGACTAGAGTTGGCGTGCGTAGAAGAGAGATGGGAACCTTTTGTCTTTTCATTCGACGATCCATTGGTTGGCGATGACAAGGCCTGCCTCTCTGTTTTTGACGACTTCTTGCCACAAGTCTTCGACATTACTCTACATGTACCACAGTCCACAGCAGCAGTATAATACGATTAATGCCACGTATGCTGTGTACATCCTTGTCAACTAGCAGTAATATGTATGGTTTGCATCTTTCTTTACTTTGTGTTTCTATGTCCACAAACACAAAGCTGGTGATCACGTAATAGTCCAGCATATAGCCGACCAATATTATTGTTTTTTTTTGTGTGTCACCACAAAATTAATGGTTTGTGAATTCTCACCCTACCTTTCGTCCTTGTATATGGACTGACTATATATAAGGACGCTTTGCTACGCTAGTTTTAGTCTCTGCATGTGTTTTTCTTGTTGTTTTGGTTAAAAAAATAGGTTGGAAAAACTTGATAAATAATGACTCCTTTGGTCTATTCTCACTGCAGAGACCTTAGAGGAACTCTAGCCCAGCATGCAAATTGAGTCTCTATTTTTTTCATTTGCATGCTGGCCTATAAAAAATAAGGACCCAAATTTAGGTCCAACTCCAGCCCAAAACTCTATTCTTTCCAACTGCAATTTTTTTCCTCCTCATCCTCCTATTTTTTTCCTCCTCCTGCTCGCCAGTCCCCACGGCTGCACACGGGCAAGGCCCTCCGCTCCGCCTCGTCAAAGGCTCGCTCCAGCGAGGGAGCTGGCTGGTCGTCGTGGTGGTTCATGCGCATGCTGCTGCTCATGGCGGAGCACTTCAACGACTGGGACCTGCAGGCCGTCGTCAGGAGCTGCGGCAGCGTCGCGCACTCGGACCCTCGGCCGCCGCTGCCGGAGCCGGAGCCGGAGCCCGCCGCCGCGGCGCCGAGGGCGGAGGCAGACGCAACGACGCCGGAGCCGCCGCCGGTGGCTGTTGTCCGGGGACGCCGGCCTCACCGTCGGCCTCCTTCCGCTCCCCGCATCTCCGCTGTCTCCGGTCGGTTGGGCCCCCAGCCCTTGCATCCGCGAGCCCTCCGCCGCCGCCATCGCCACTACCTTCCTCGTTCCGGTCGCCAAGGCGTCCATGGAGTACGCGGTTGGCGGGGAGCTGTTCGAGCGGATCTGCGACGCCGACCGCTTCCACGAGGACAAGGCCCGCACAGCCGGTCTTCCAACAACTGGTTTGCGCAGCTGGTCTGCGACGTCAGCTTCTACCACGCCATGAACATCTGCCACCGGGACCTCAAGCTGGAGAACACGCTGCTGGATGGCAGCCCGGCGCCGCGCCTCAAGATCTGCGACTTCGTATACTCCAAGTCCTCCGTGATGCACTCCAGGCCCAAGTCAAAGGTCGACACGCCCGCCTACATCGCGCCGGAGGTCCTGTCGCGCTGCGAGTACGACGGCGACGCCCGCCTACATCGTACCTTCCTCCGGTGGAATCCGATGGCGACGCCGCCGTCGGGGGCAAGAAGAGCTTCTGGGGAGCGGTGAGCCTCATCGTCGGCACGGCGGTCGGGCCGGGCATGCTGGGCCTGCCGTCCGCCACCATCCGCTCCGCCCAGACGCCCTCTGTGGCCGCCATACTGCTGTCCTGGGTATACGTCGTGTCCTCCATCGTCCTCGTCGCCGAGCTCAGCTTCGCTGACATGGCGCGTGACAGCGTCGACGAGATCAGCTTCACGGGACTTGCGTCGAGCACCCTCGGGGCGGGCCTGGGCGCGGTTGTCAGGAGGGGGTTGGCGGTGGGAGGGCGTCGGGAGGGGGGGGGGGGGGAATAGGAGCCCGTGATTCCTCAAAACCAAATTCCAAATTTTAGGAGTTCCCCTAAAATAGGAATTTAAATAGGAGCCTCATTGGAGTGAGATTTTTTTCCTAAAGCCCCTAAAATTGAAATAGAGGCTTGTTTAGAGGCTCCGCTGGAATTGCTCTTAGACATAGTACACACACTACCGATCAACTCTCAAAACATAATTGCTACGACAGTTCCAGCGTGTGATTTAAGAGGTGTAAAGAAGAGAGAGTAAAGTATTAGAGATGCAATGCATTGGACAAAGATGCTCTTGCAGAGCCCTTAGTGCGTCCCCAACAACTAGCTATTTAGCTATTTAGATATGATGTGACAAATAAAAAGTAGGAGAGAGAGTGTTCACTAGCTACAAGTAAATAATTTATCTATTTCACGTGACTCAAGATTATATGAGAGGAGCATATGGACCTAGTAGTATAAAATAGTCTTTTTTTTCTTATCTCTCACCTCCACATCAGCTGACTACGTAGCTAATACCAGCTATTATCATTGCGGACGCCCTTGCAAGGGCGCCTTGGCAGCGTCTCCTCTCACTTATGATTGGTTGCCTCTGAATTTGTGATGGACGTGTGGTGCTTGCCTGCGGCAGCATTGCCCAATTAAAAGAAGAAAATAAGTAGAGAATGACTAACTAATCCCACTTGTCATTGACTAATGAAATATATTTGGGGCAGAGCATCTCCAATTATTTGGAAAAATTGATTTGGGAAAAGTTATCATTTAGCAACTTGCTAAAACTTTTGGCAAGTGAATTTTTTATGTATCTCCAATAGTTTGGTAAACTGGGCTTTAGTAAACATAGAAAAGTAGGCGCGAGAGAAGTGGCGGTGACGGCAAAAGAGAAAGAAACGCCGGATAGGAAGTGAAGCTGACTTGGTAAATATACCAAGTTGGTTGCCTCCGATTCTAACTTGGAAAAATTTAGCAAGTCATATATCAATCTGTTGGAGAAAGTTTTTTTTTTCTTGATGAAACAGAGATAGCAAGTCATTTTTTCAAACTACTGGAGATACTTAGGTGCTGTTGTTAGAGTGAAAAAAATAGACTAGCAAAAATAGGGGGAACACCCAAATTAAAGTAGATGTCCTGATTTGGGTGCCCCTACGGCCCTACTAGTTTACTCTAAGGGGGTGTTTGGTTCTAACCCACTAAACTTTAGTTCTTTTTAGTGGCTAAAATGTCAAACACTCCCACTAAAAGGGACTAAACATGCTTTTTTAGTCTCTTTTAATGGAGGTGTTTAACATTTTAGCCACTAAAAGGGACTAAAGTTTAGTGGGTTAGAACCAAATACCCGCTAAGTAGCCGTAACAAGGCTTCAATAACTCTTCTTTTCTTTTGAAACTAAGTTACAACATCTGCAGCTTTTTTTATAAAATAACTTCTTGTTTTGTTTTATAGTAAAATGGAAAAAAATCTCCTCAACAGTTTAGTAAAAGAGCTCTTTAATTAAAATAAAAAAATTGTTAGATCAAAAAAATAAAAAGTTGTTAGATTAAAAAAAATAAAAAGTTGTCAATATCATCTTTTCCGTAGCCAAGAGGTCTGCATCTGCCCTCCCTGTTTGGTTGGTCGTTGTTCCTAATGTAAAATCATCTAGAAAGCTAATATAGAAAACGTCTGGAGAGAAAAATAAATTAAAGTTTCTATTTTTTCTATTTTGTTAACTCAGTAAATTTATTGGTTTAGCAAGATAATTACAGGAAACACGAGTTGTTCATAAGCCTCAACTATAATAACTATGCCAGATTGAAAAAAAAAACAAACCTCGAAAGATTTTTCTATGGCCAAGTATATAAGATACTTGTGACGGAACGACCCTAATCCCATGGCCCACGTGTCCCTGTCAACCTCTGACAGCCGAACCCATGTTCCATGTGATTAAGACCTGTTCGCCACCGGGCTACATCAGTGCCCAATGTCCGCAGGATCATCTCACAATTCGGTTACAGCATTGCATACTTTTACAAATAACATCGGAATAAAGAGCGGAAGACTTAAATAACATTAGTTTTACAAAGCAGGGTTCCAAATAGAAATTAAGGTGCAGTTATTACAAACCAAGTTCTGATAATAGAAATAGACATAGGCAACATAGTGGAGAACAGCAAAGGTACTTATAATCACCCAGCCCGAGGGTGTACAACTATTCTTCGGCCTCATCGGCCTCTTCCTGGACGATGGTCACGCAGCAGAGTACAAGACACATCGGGGACTCAGTCATACCTGCAGCATGGGTAACAAACCCTGAGTACTGGGGTACTCAACAAGACTTACCCGACTAAAGAAAAGGGAGAAGACTCAGGAATGAGAGGCTTAGGGTAGTCAAGGTAAGACTTAAGCAAGATCAAGTATTTTGCAGAAAAGTATTTTGTAAACCTTATTTTATTTTGGAAAGATTCAGTATTCCCCAATTCTTCATCGTTCATGATTCATTTTACATTTCAAAACATTCCTAGTTGAGAACCACTCTCCGTTGACAGTCAGTGACCAAGTCTCCATAACCGAGGAGCAACGTTAATCCGGATAAATAATACTCAGCTGAGGATCCCTATCTACACTGCATATGTAGCACCCAAGCTTGCATATGCCAACTCGTCTTCCACGATTCCTCCAAGATTGGACCCGGTCCTACGCCACCCGGAAGTACAGTACACCACTCCTATCCAGGTACGACGACCACGTGGGTACATGCTACTTCCGCCATCTCTCCACTCCCGGTGCGCGGTTGTCGGTCCCAATAATGGATTCCTCGGAGCCAGAGCTTTTCGAAGTATGTGAATAGTTACAAGTCTTGACCAGCAGGCCCCCATACGGATGGTCCCTACATTTTTCCGCCAGCGACAAGCACCTCGGGACTCTAACCCAAGAGTACAGGTCCTGTCGGTTTTTCAACCCTGTCCCGGTCGGTGTCAACTGTTGAGTCCCGGACTACAACATGACGGCACCGTACGCGCGGACAACCTCTTCTCGACAATGACCACATGCTAGCTAGGCAAGCAGTCATCGAACGGGAAGTAAAGCCAAATTCCCATAAAGATTCTTTCAGTGATCACACTTTTGAAATTGGCATTTTTATTGCAAAGTCTAATTCAATAAGCATTGCTAAGCATTTTTTTAAATACTTTTGAAAAGCAGGTATCGAGTGTATCAGTGGTCAAGGTGGGTAATGCATCAGATAGGATATCACTCAACTCCTATAAACCTAATGCAGTAATTTAACTCAAAAGCATTTAAGGAAAACATTTTATAAATTCAAGGAAAAGGGTTAAATGCACCGGGGCTTGCCTTGAAGAGCAAAGAGGGCAGGCTCGAGGGCGGCAGGGCAGGTGTCGGAGCTTGGGGTAGCCTCAGGGGTAGGTTCGTCGGCGGCGGCCTCGACTTTGACTTCTCCTTCGGTGACTATACGAATGCAATGATGCATGCACATGAGTATGCTAGCATGAACAATGCAACACAGGGCAACAACATGAAGCCTAATCATTTTTTTTCTATTTTCTTAATTATTTAAAAAGGTCATTTAAAGTAGTTGCTCCAAAAATTACCAAGTTAATCACATAAGTTTGTTATGGTGTAGATAGATGGAAAAACAAATTTCATAATTTTTGGAGGTCATAAGGTGCTCAAATAAAATCAGACATTAATTAACAAAAGGCACTATTTTACAATTAAAATAAATGCTCAAAAAAAAATCAACTTGTTCCAAAAGACTTTAAAATTTCACCAGAGACTAAACATGGCATAGGAAGCTCACAAAAATTTATCTCATGATTTTTGGAGTTATAAATGATTTTCTAAAAATCCAAAACCATCCATTTATTAATTAAAAGAGGGATTTTACATTTTCAAATTCTTGTAGAAAAGTCAAGTTCCATATTTTTCTAAAATACTACACAGTGCATGGAGCATACCATAATTTTCTCCGGATTTAAGGAACAACAGATTAATTCACGCAAAAAAAAGAAAACAGAACACTATTCACACTTTTTCAAAAAGGAAAAAGAAAAGAGCACTGCGCTCCTTCCTCGCAGGGGCTCGGGCGAATCGCGGCGAGGCGGACAGCAGGGCTCGGGCGAGGCGGAAACAATCGGCCGTCCGAGGCCTGGCCGGGAGGCTCGGGCGAGATGGAAAACGATCGTTTCGTCCGAGGCCAGGCTCGGGCGAAGCTGAGGGTGCGTGAGTCCGCTCGAGGCCTGGCTCGAGCGAAGTGGTGAGGGTCTGTGAGCCCGCATCGAGGCTAGGCTCGGCGAAGACGGTGAGGGTGTGTCCGCTCGAGGCCTGGCTCGAGCGAGACGGGAAACGTGTGCTCGAGGCCTGGCTCGAGCTAATGGTGAACGCGTGTGCTCGAGGCCTGGCTCGAGCTTTGCGCCGTGAAAGCAGAGACCGAGGGGGGGCTTCGGGTGCTTACCACGGGTCGGAGGCAGGGCTCGGCGGGGCGGTGCTTCGGCGGAGCTCTCCCGGCGGCGAGCGGCGTGCCGGCGGCTCTGTCCACCAAAAGAGATCGCCGAGGAGCGGTTAGGAGCGCACCAAGATGAGGAAGAGAGAGCGGGGTCAGATGGGCGGGAGGAAAAACCCACGGCGACGAATTTCACTTCTTACCGAGGCGAGGTCGCTTGCCGGAGTTGGGGAAGAACTGCTTGCGCCGGCTAAAGGAGGGACGGAGGGGTGAAATTGAGAAGGGGAAAAGCTTCGCGAGGACACGGCGGAGCTTCTGAGCTAGGTGGTGGAGCGACGGAGGCTCTGGACTGGCCTGGCCACGGTGGCGGAGGGGATGAGGAGCTCTGCCGGCCGACTGTCCCTTTTATAGCCGTGCGCGGGGACGGATGAGCGTCGCGTGCAGGCGGATAAGCTTGGCCGAAGCGTGCGCAATCGATTGCACGCTGGCGGAAGGACGGGCGTGCGCGCAGGGGCCGGGTGTGCGTTCGCCGGCGACGGCCACGCGGCGGCGACGTGCTGGGAGCAGTGGGGACGGAAGAGAGGGTCAGCGCTCGCGTGCGGGTGCGGAATGAGCACGGGGTCAGCGGCGGCAGACTGGTGGCAGGCGAGGAGCGGCCAGGCGTGCGGCACGCGCAGCGCCGGCGGCTCGGCCACGGCCGGGGCCCCCCTAGCTCTAGGTTGAAGATGAACAGGGCTAGGTCTAGGGTTTGACTTTAGAACTGATTTCTGTATTTGCAAATTACTCCCAAAATTTGAACTGAGCAACAAAAACTCAAAACACCAAAGTTGTGCAGAAAAAGGAGATCTACAACTTTTTCAGAAAGAACATTTTCAAAATCCAAATAGTTTTTGAATCACATTTGAAATTTGAAAAGGGGACACTTTTGGGATTTTAATAAAATAAAAATTACTTTATATTTTATAAAGAAACTTAAAAATTTATAAATACCAAAGTTGTTCCTTTTGACAAGATCTACATCTTTGCTTTTTTGACCAAGTCCAAATTTTAAATAGTTTTTAAATTATTAAAAGAGCGGTAAAAGCCAGGGCTTGGAAATTGGGGTTTTCCAAAAGGGATTTGAAATCTGTTTTTGATTCTGGGTTTTTGAACAACACAACAAAGCTACTAAACTGAACAAGAATTTACACAAGCAAGTCACAGAGGTGAAATTACCATTTTGCCCTTAAGGGAAGATTTGGGCTTTTAGGGTTTTCGAAAAAGAAATTATTACACAGGTATTAAGCAAACTTAAATGCATGACAAGAATGATTAATGACTAATGATGATGATGACATGCCAGGTTAATTACATATTAAACACCAGAGGTGTTACAGCCTTCCCCCCTAAAAGAAATCTCGCCCCGAGATTCTGCGTCTTAAGAAGGGACAAAGGCAAAACCTTACATCTACAGAGTATCAAGAAAGTCGGGATAGTTCTTTGCTAAGAAGTCTTCAGATTCCCAAGTGGCTTCTTCTTCAGAGTGTTGGTTCCACTGGATCTTGTACCATCTCGTGGTAGTCCTCCGGGTAACACGGTCCTTGTGATCCAACACACGAACTGGATACTCAGAGTATGATAGATCAGGTTCTAACTCAACACCTTCTACTTCCACCACATGTTCGGGCACTCGGAGACACTTCTTGAGTTGGGAGACGTGAAACACATTATGAACTGCTGAAAGATGATCGGGCAACCTTAGCTTATAAGCTACCTTGCCACAACATTCCAGAATTTCAAAGGGACCAATATAGCGAGGTGCTAACTTCCCTTTAACTCCAAAACGAGTGACTCCTTTGGTGGGTGAGACTTTCAGGTACACATAATCTCTGATTTGAAACTTCAGAGGTCGACGTCTCTTGTCAGCATAGCTCTTCTGTCGGGATTGTGCAATTTTCATATTCTCTTGTATCTGCTTGACTTTTTCTTCCATATCTTTCACGAGGTCAACTCCAAAGAATTCTCTTTCTCCAGGTTCAGACCAACTGAGAGGTGTACGACAACGGCGACCGTACAGTGCTTCAAAGGGTGCCATCTTGATGCTTTCTTGGTAACTGTTATTATATGAGAATTCTGCCAAGGGCAAACAGTCATCCCAAGTATCTGCAAAGGTGAGCACGCAGGCTCTCAACATATCCTCTAACACTTGGTTGACTCGCTCAGTTTGTCCATCTGTTTGCGGATGATATGCCGTACTATGCAAGAGCTTGGTTCCAAGTGAGGTATGGAACGCTTTCCAAAACTTGGCGACAAACTGGGTACCACGATCAGAGATAATGGTCTTGGGTATGCCATGGAGTTTTACTATATTGTTCTTGTACAAAGCGGCGTAAGTGGGGGCGGTGTAACTGGTCTTGACTGGCAGAAAGTGAGCTTGCTTAGTGAGGCGATCCACGATCACCCAGATGGAATCAAAACCTCTTTGTGTCTTGGGTAGTCCATTGATAAAATCCATACTGATATCGTCCCATTTCCAAGCAGGTACAGATAAAGGTTGCAATTCTCCTCCGGGCCTCATGTGCACGGCTTTGACTTTCTGGCAGGTATCGCACTGAGCGACATACCGGGCGATCTCAATCTTCATCTTTGTCCACCAGAATTTCTGCTTCAAATCCTGGTACATTTTGTTGCTGCCGGGGTGGATGGAGAATCTAGTCAAGTGTGCTTCATGAAGGATTAACTTTCTTAACTCAGGCACTTTAGGAACTACTAACCGATTCTTAAACCATACTACTCCTGCATCATCAATCCTGAAACAATTAGCCTTTCCGGATTGGACCTTTTCGATGATGTGCTTGATTCCAGGGTTATCTTTCTGTGCAGCGATGATCTGCTCTCTGATAGGGGTTTCTATTCTGATATTATTTAGAGTTCCTTGTGGAATCATTTCAATATTCAACTTTTCCAGCTCATAACACAAAAAAGAATCATAGGGTTTCATCATCAGACAGTTGCAATATGACTTGCGACTGAGCGCATCGGCAACCACATTCGCCTTACCGGGATGGTAATGCACTTCAAGATCATAGTCCTTAATTAACTCAAGCCATCTTCTCTGCCTCATATTCAGTTCTTCTTGAGTGAAGATATACTTTAGGCTTTTGTGATCAGTGTACACATTACAGGTACTGCCCAACAGATAATGACGCCAGATCTTCAAGGCATGCACTACTGCTGCTAACTCGAGATCATGAGTTGGATAATTCTCTTCATGTCGCTTAAGCTGTCGGGAGGCATATGCGATCACTCGACCTTCTTGCATCAAAACACAGCCCAAACCAGTACCAAATGCATCGCAGAAGACATCAAAGGGCTTCTCGATGTTCGGCTGGGCTAGCACTGGTGATGTAGTTAACAGTTTCTTCAGAGTTTGAAAGGCTTGCTCACAGACTGGTGACCAGACAAACTTCACAGAATTCTTTACTAACTCAGTGATAGGCTTGGCGATTCTAGAGAAATCCGGGATGAATCGACGATAATATCCAGCCATTCCCATAAAGCTGCGGACTTGATGAACAGTGGTAGGTGGCTTCCAATCCAGAATGTCTGCCACTTTACCAGGGTCAACTGACACACCTTCAGCGGATAGGACATGACTAAGAAACTGTATCTGATCTAACCAGAACTCACATTTACTGAACTTGGCATAAAGCTGATGATCTCTGAGACGGGATAGAACGATACGAAGATGTTCGGCATGATCTTCAGGGGTTTTTGAGTAGACAAGGATGTCGTCAATGAACACGACCACGAATTTATCAAGCTCTGGCATGAACACAGAGTTCATGAGGTACATAAAATGAGCAGGGGCATTGGTCAAACCGAAAGACATGACCAAGTACTCATATAGGCCGTATCTGGTGGTGAAAGCTGTTTTAGGAATATCTTCAGGACGAATCTTTATTTGGTGGTAGCCAGATCTGAGATCGATCTTGGAGAATACTTTGGCTCCAGCTAACTGGTCAAAGAGAAGATCAATACGAGGCAAGGGATATTTATTTTTGATGGTGACCTCATTGAGTGGGCGATAATCAATGCACATTCTGAGAGTTTTGTCTTTCTTCTTTACAAAGATTGCAGGACAGCCCCAAGGAGACGAGCTTGGGCGAATGAAACCCTTGTCCAACAAATCTTGTAATTGGATTTTTAGCTCTGCCAACTCTCTGGGAGGCATTCGATAAGCTCTGCGGGATATGGGAGCAGTCCCGGGCTTTAGCTCTATGGCAAACTCGACCTCACGGTCAGGAGGCAGACCAGGTAAGTCCTCTGGAAAAACATCAGGGAATTCACAGACCACGGGGATGTCTCTGGTCTCCTGAACATAAGCGGTATTTATTTGAGTGGCTGCTGGTTTTTGAGGCATTGGAAGTTGGAGAAGGAGGTTGGAGGTACTGTTAGGAATGTCCACTCTCACAACTCTATTCAGGATGTCGATCATGGCCTTATACTGACACATCCAATTCATGCCTAAGATGACATCTATCTCCTGATCACGTAGCACTATCATGGTGGTAGGAAATACATGTTCCCCCAACATTACTGGTATACTGCGAACCACTTCCTTAGTACTTATACGCCCTCCAGGCGAAAATATGCAGAAATTTTCTTTCAATTCCCCGATTGATATCTCATGCTTAACGACAAAAGTACGACTGATGAAGGAATGTGATGCACCAGAATCAAACAACACAACTGCAGGATGATTGGCAACAGGAAACCTACCGATCATGACGGGCTCCCCTTCTGGTATATCGCTGACAGCGGTGTAGTAGACTTGCCCGTGCTTCTTGACAATCTTGCCCTTCTGAACATGCTGCTGCTGTGCACGGTGCTGCTGCTGCTGCTGAGATCCTCCAGGATTCTTCTGGGCATTCTGAGCATACCTCTTGGGCTTTGGGCACTCACGAGACCAGTGACCAAGCTGGCCGCAGTTGTAGCAGGGATGGTTGTAGGCTGTTTGTGGAGTGGTGATACGAACACCTGGGGCGTTCGGCTGTGTGGCACTCTGCTGGTTGGCATTATGGGTGGTGGCCGCGGTACGGACGACCACTTGCTGGTTGGGGTAAGGTAGGCGATTTTGGTGGTGACTGGGGTGGTATATGATCCTCTGGCGCTTGTGATTGCCAGAGAAACTGCTGGATCCTGCTTTCTTCTTCTTCTTTTCCTCTTGATACTGACGATTGCTTTCCTCAAAAGCAACAGCCCGGTCAACGGCATCATGATATGAGCCGGTCAGGTTATTGGACATACTTCTGCGGATCTTGGGGTGCAGTCCTCTAAGGAAACAATCCCTCTTCTTTTCATCTGTGTTGACATACTCTGAGGCATACTGGCTAAGATGGTTGAACTGGCTCACATACTGCATCACTGTGGAGTCCTTCTGCTGCAGTGCCAGAAATTGATCAAGCTTCATCTTCATTAATCCCGAAGGGATGTGACGTGCACGGAAAGCTGTGCGGAACTCTTCCCAGGTCATCTGATGACCCTCTGGCTGGGCAGCTAACAGGTTGGCATACCAAGCACTTGCTGGACCACGAAGCTGCTGGGAAGCGAACCGGGGCTTCTGGATGTCGGTACAGCGGAGAAGACTGAACTTTTGCTCCATAGTGCGGAGCCAATCATCAGCTTCCAGGGGTTCATCTGCCTTGGTGAAAACTGGTGGACGGGTCTCGGTGAAATCCACATATGTAGTCTCACGGTTGATGTCGTGACGACCACGGTGACCATTGTTCTGTTGCACTTGGTTTTGAGCCATCAGGTTAGCAGCGGCTGCCAAGGCTGCAATGGCATCTGCCAGGGTAGCAGGAACAGGTGGAGGGTTTGGAAGGTTGGCACCGTCAGAACCTCCAGCTCCAGTGCGAGTGTTCACAGGCATCTGTTAAGCAACTTGGAACTTTAGCATTTATAGATAGAGTTCTGAAAACAACAGACTGATAGCTTCTTCTGATACAAAGGCTGATAGATTGATAAAGATCTTTGACAGATACAACTGACCGATAAGGGGAAAAAAGGTACGAAAAGAAAGATACAGACTGACTTTAGCAAAAGACAGACTAACGCTCCCAAACCTAGTCTAAGGTTTTAGGTAAGCAGGTGGTACAGACACAAGGGAACTCCATCTCCTAAAGACGGGTCTAGTCCTCATCGATGATGATCATTTCGTCGTCGTCGTCTTCTTCTCCGAGGATGAGCTCAGGCTCTTCCTCCTCGTCCTCGTCTTCAGCGTGGACGTCCTCGACAGGTTCAATTTCTTCGTCCATGTCTGGCTCTTGATTCATATCGGGTTCTTCTACTACTCCGTCCTCAGGGTCTTCCATAACCGGGGGTACCAAGGGGTGGAGTTGATCATACAGCTGATGCACTTCCTCATGAAGCATATCATTGAACTCTTCAATCTGAGCTGTGTACTGCTGCAGTCCGTGGAGCTCGGCTCTGGTGACGTCCTCGCGGATCCAAGCATCATTGTGCTGCTCGATAGCGCGAACCGTGTTCCGATTGGCCTGCTCCAAGGAAGCTCGTGCCTCATAAAACTCCAAGCGTGAGTGGTAGAAGTCATGCTCCAAGTTCTTCAGCTCAGCCTTCAGATTCTTGATCTCCTCCTTCAGGTTCTTACGGGTACGACGGGGAAAACGACGACCATTGGAAGATTCGACAGTCTCTTCTCCAGCGCGTGGTGCCAGCTGGTGGCGCGGCACACCATTGGGTCCAGTCGACTTGCGAGCAGTCAGCTTGATACGGGCCATGTCTGGACAAGATTAGATGGATGAGGAGCAGAAGGCTAGCAAGAACAGGTAAAGGCATTCTACCCAAACGAACTTAGAGAGGAAGTTAACTTAAGTGATTATGACATGATGCATGAATCGTTTGTAACACCTCTGGTGTTTAGCATGTAATTAACTTGACATATCATCATTATCATCATTAAGCATCTTGATCATGAGTTCATGTGTTTGCATTTTGCTAAAGTGTATCATTTTATGTGAATTATCTCTATTGCAAAAACCCTATTTAGCCCACTTCTCTCTACTAGGGCAAAATGGTAATTTCACCTCTGTGCCTAGCTTTGTGTAATTCTTGTTCCTTTGGTGTCTTGAAGTTTTGCTGTGTTGGCCAAAGTTCAAAAATCAGATTTGATTTCAAAACTCTTTGCAAAACCCTGATTTCCAAATCCTGGATTTTATCCCTCTTGTTTGTTGTGATTCAAAATTATTCAAAATTTGGGATTGGTCCAAAAAGCAAAGTTGTAGATCTGTCAAAGAGAAACAACTTTGGTATTTACAAATTTTCAAGTTACAGTACAAAGTTTTGAGTTATTTCAAATTCAATCAAACTCCAGTTTTTGTCCCTTTTCAGTTTTCAAAATGAGTTCAAAAACTAATGAGTTTCAGGAAAAATGTATAATAGCAAAGTTGTAGGTTTTGATAAAAGGAACAACTTTCATGTTTACAGATTTTCAAGTTTCAGTTTGAAATCCAGAGTAATGTTGATTTGAATCAAGTTTGAAAAAGTGTCCCCTTTACTGTTTTCAAATATTGTTCAAAAACTATTTGGAATTTGAAAATGTTCATATTGACAAAGTTGTAGATCTCGTTTTTCTGAGCAACTTTGGTGTTTTGAGTTTTTGTCGCACAGTTCAAATTTTGGGAGAAATTTGCAAAATACAGAGATCAGCCAAAGTCAAACCCTACCCCTAGCACTGTTCCTCTTCTTCCTAGGGTCAGGGAGGGGCCCGGCCATGGCGCCTCGCCGGCAGCTCGCACGCCGCGCGCCTGGCTGCTCCCCACGCGCCTCCAACCTGCCGCCGCTGTCCCCTTGTCCCTCCGCGCCCGCACGCGAGCGCTGACCCGCGCTCCCGTCCCTACAGAGCTCCGCGCGCCGCCGCCGCGTGGCCATCACCGGCGAGCACACGCCCGAGCCCGGCTGCACGCCATCACCCCCGCCAGAGCGCAATCGAGTGCGCACGTGCTCGCCGTGCTCATCCACACCACCCCGAGGCCTCTACCGGCCCCTGGCCGTGCCTATAAGAAGGCCGCCGGAGCCCGACCTCACTCACTCAGCTCCGCCGCCGTCGCCACCTCACTCCAGAGCCTCCCGTGCTCAACCACCTAGCTCAAAAGCTCCGCCGTGTTCTTGTGCTGCTTCATCACCCTCCAATTTCACCTCTACCGCTCTCAATCGCCCGGCGTAACTCGCCGTTCCCATCTCCGGCGAGAACCCGGCGAGCTCGGGTTCGTGAAATTCGCCGTCTCCGGCCTTGATCATCTCCCTCCGACCACCGCATCACCTTCCTTACTCCCGTGCGACTCTAACCCCGCCCCTGTGGACTTGTTTGGTGCTCAGGGTCGTCGGAGTGTCGATCGCCGCCGCTCGTCGTCCGCCGGTCACCGTCGACCGCCTCCACCGTCCATCCCCGTCCCTCACCGAGCTGCCCTATCAACGCCGGTGAGCTCCCTGTTGCCTCCCGTGCCCTCAGCTCTGCCGCGGAGTGCCCAGGTTGGCCGGCGTAAGCACGCCGCCGCGCTCGGGTCGCCGCCGGCGAGCAGAGCACCGCCGTGCTCCGATTTCCTTTTTATTTTCTACATGTGAATAGTGTTCTGTTTTCTTTTTTTGTGTGATTTTCTGTAGGCCTCCAAAAATTCTGAAATTTTTGTGGTAGACTATTTATGCTCTGAAGTATTTTATAAAAATATGAAACCTGAGTTTTGTGCAAAAATTTGAAATGAAAAATTCCCCTTTTAATTGAAAAATGAAGGCTTTGGTATTTTTAGAGAGTGTTCTGTAGCTCCAAAAATCTTGAGATAAATTTTGCAAGCTAGTTGTGCCATGATGAGTCTCTGGTAAAATTTTGAAGTCATTTGGGCAAGTTGATTTTTGAGCTTTATTTTAATTAAGGAATAGTGCCTTTTGTTAATTAAATGCCTAGATTTAATTGAGCACCTTAATGACCTCCAAAAATTATGAAATTTGTTTTGCCATATACTTGTACCCTAATGAACTTGTGTGATTAATTGGGTAATTTTTGGAGCACCTTCATAAAATGACCTTTTTAAATATTTAAGAAAAATAGAAAAGGTGATTAGGGTTAGCGTTGAATGCCCTGTGATGTGACTTTGGGATTGCTTGATGTTCATAGACCCCTACCCTTTGGTCTATGATGTTTGTGATGCTATGTTTGGTGATGCTTAGGATAGTTATGATAAAGTCTAGTTTAATCAATTTTGCTTAAGGAAGAAATGGTTAACTTTTATGCTCAACCTAGATTTCGATTATGCCTTGCCTTAGAGTAATCTTGAATTAGTGGTATTGTCTTGCACCATAAGTCCATATCATCATTCTCATGAGCATTCATCATTACATCCGTATAGTTGACGAGGAAGGCCCTGAAGTCGAGGTAGCCACCGAAGGATCTGTCCCCGAGGCAACCCCGAGCTCCGACACTTATACCTACCCCGAGTCTACTCTTTTTGCCATCCAAGGCAAGCCCCGGTGCATTTAACCCTACCTTGCTTTTATAAATGTTTTCTTTAAATGTTTTGAGTTAAATTATTGCATTAGGTTGATAGGAGTTGAGTGAAATCCTATCTGATGCATTATCTACCTTGACCAATGATACACCCGATACCTGCTTTTCAAAAACTATTTGCAAAATGCTTAGCAAAAGCTATACACTAGATTTGCAATAAAAATGCCAATTTCAAAGGGTGATCACTTTAAGAATATTTATGGGAATTTCTGGTTACTCCCACTGTTGGCTAAGTATCTGATCCGTACTTAGTCAATGGGAAGGAGAGGTTGTCCTTGCGTACGGTGCCGTCATGTTGTAGTCCGGGACTCAACAGTTGACACCGACCGGGACAGGGTTGAAAAACTGACAGGACCTGTACTCTGGGTTGGTTAGAGTCCCGAGGTGCTTGTCGCTGGCTGGAAAATTTAGGGACCACCTGTATGGGGGCCTGATTGACTAAGACTTGCAACTATTCACATACTACGGAAAGCTTCGGCTCCGAGGAATCCTTTATTGGACCGACAACCGCGCACTGGGAGTGGAGAGATGACGGAAGTAGCATGTACCCACGTGGGTTAAAGTCCCGGATTGGAGTGGTGTACTGTACTTCCGGGTGGCGTAGGACCGGGCCCAATCTTGGAGGAATCGTGGTAGACGAGTTGGCATATGCAAGCTTGGGTGCTACATATGCAGTGTGGATAGGAACCCTCAGCTGAGTATTATTTATCCGGATTAACGCTGCTCCTCGGTTATGGAGACTTAGTCACTGACTGTCAACAGGGAGTGGTTCTCAACTAGGAATGTTTTGAAAAGTAAAATGAATCAAGATTATGATGGAACAAGGAATTTTGATGGCAAAAGGAATCTTTTCAAAATTAAAATAAAGTTTACCAAAAATGCTTTTCTGAAAATACTTGAACTTGCTTAAAGCCTTACCTTGACTACCCTAAGCCTGCATTCCTGAGTCTTCTCCCTTTTCTTTAGTCGGGTAAGTTTGTTGAGTACCTTTGTACTCAGGGTTCTTTTACCCATGTTGCAGGTATGGCAGATCCCTCAGTATGCCTTGGACCCTGGCTTGTGACTGTTGTTCAGGAAGAGGCCGATGAGGCCGATGAGTGATTATTCACCCTCGGGCTGGGTGATGTATCTTTATCTTTTAGTTGTTGTCATCTGCTACCCTGCCAACTCTATTTGAACTATGGTCTGTAATAACTTCACTTTAAGTTATAGTTGAACACTGGTTTGTAAAATATTGTTATTTAAGTCTTCCGCTATTTTACTCTCCGATGTTATTTGTTAAAATGTTCAAGAGATTGTAACTGAATTGTGAGATGATCCTGCGGACATCGGGCACTGATGTAGCCCAGTGGCGAACCCGGTCTTAATCTCTTGGCTGTACGGATCGACTGTCAGTGGTTGATAGTGATCAGTGGGCCATGGGATTAGGGTCGTTACGTCACAGAGTGGTATCGGAGCATCTCACTACGACGTTGCAATCTTTTTGCGAAAATTTCAAAAGATTTTTAAGTCCAAAACTAAACTTGACTATTTTGAGTCCAAATTGCTTCTCTCATCTCATCTTGTCTTTGGCAACTAGTAGCAAGACAACTTGTATAAGCCCTATGTACCTTACCTTAGTAGTTGCATTACCTTGTTCCGTAGGAACGATTCATGCATCATGTCATAATCACTTAAGATAATAACTTCCTCTCTAAGTCGGTTGGGTTAGTATGCCTTTACCTTTTTCTTGCTAGCCTTTCTCACCTATAACTCTTGTCCAGATTGGTCATCCTCAAGCGGACTGCTCGCAAGTCGACTGGACCGCATGGTGTGCCGCGTCACCAGCTGGCGCCACGCACCGGAGAAGAGACTGGAGAATCCTCCAACGGACGTCGCTTTCCCTCCGCAACCGCAAGCAGCTGAAGGAGGAGATCAAGAATCTCAAGGCTGAGATGGAAACATGGAGCATGACTTCTATCTTTCCCGCATGGAGTTTTATGAGGCACGAGCTTCCCTGGAGCAGGCCAATCGGAACACGGTTCGCGCTATCGAGCAGCGCAACGATGCTTGGACCCGCGAGGACGTCGCCAGAGCCCAGTTCCATGGACTACAGCAGTACACTGCCCAGATTGAGCAGTACAATGATATACTTCATGAGGAGGTACATCAGCTGTACAACCAACTTCACCCCGTGGCTCCACCTGTTGCTGAGGATCCAGAAGATGGAGTCGTGGAGGAACCTGAAGTAGAGCATGAGCCAGTCCAGAATGTAGAAGTGGAACCTGCTGAAGATGTTCACGTTGAAGATGAAGATGAGGAGGAAGAGCCTGAGCTCATCATCGAAGATGAATGGCGATGAAGAGATGATCATCATCGATGACGACTAGATTCGTTGTGTCTGTACCATCTGCTCACCTAAAAGCTTAGTCTAGGTTTGGGACGTTAGTTGGTCTTCTGTCTAGTCGAGTCTGTATCGTGTCTTGTACCTTTCCTTTGTCAGTCGGTGGTTATCTATCAAACCTCTGTATCAGTTATCTACCCTTGCATCAATGAATCTTATCAGTCAGTTTTGTTCAAAGTAATCTTTGGATGCTAAGTTCCCAAATTCTTAACAGATGCCTGTGAACACCCGCACTGGAGCCGGAAGTTCCGGAGGTGCCAACCTCCAAACCCTCCACCAGTTCCTGCTACCCTTGGCAGATGCCATTGCAGCCTTGGCCGCCGCTGCCCAACCTTATGGCTCAAAACCAAGGACAGCAGAATGTTGGTCACCGTGGTCGTCACAACCAAGAGACCACTATGTGGAGTTCACTGAAACCCGTCCACCGGTTTTCACCAGAGCCGATGAACCCCTCGAAGCTGATGATTGGCTCCGCACCATGGAGCAGAAGTTTGGTCTCATCCGATGCACTGAAATCCAGAAGCCCCGGTTTGCTTCTCAGCAGCTTCGTGGTCCAGCAAGTGCTTGGTATGCCAACCTCTTGGCTGCCCAACCTGAAGGTCACCAGTTGACCTGGGAGGAGTTCCGCACCGCTTTCCGTGCACACCACATCCCATCAGGTCTGATGAAGATGAAGCTTGATCAGTTCCTAGCCCTGCAGCAGAAGGAATCCACAGTGATGCAGTATGTGGGTCAGTTCAACCACCTGAGCCAGTATGCCTCCGACTATGTCAACACGGATGAGAAGAAGAGAGATTGTTTTCTCAGGGGTCTGCACCCTAAGATTCGCAGAGGTCTATCTAACAACCTCAACGGATCTTATCATGATGTCGTTGACCGTGCTGTCGCTTTCGAGGAAAGTAACCGTCAGTACCAAGAGGAGAGAAGAAGAAGAAGGCTGGGTCTAGCAGCTTCTCCAGCAACCATAAGCGCCCAAGAATCATCTATCACCCCACCACCACCAAACCGTGCCCCATACCCTCATCAGCAAGTGGTCGTTCGTACCGCGGCCACTACCTCATAATGCCAACCAGCAAAGTGCCACTCAGCCGAACGCCCCAGGTGTTCGTGTCACCGCCCCTCAAACAGCTTACAACCATCCATGTTACAACTGTGGCCAAGTTGGTCACTGGGCTCGCGAGTGCCCAAACCCAAGAAGAATGCCCAGTATGCACAGAAGGCCCCTGGAGGATCACAGCACAGCACCGTGCACCGAGCAGCACGTCCAGAAGGGCAGTTTGTCAGAAGCAAGGGCAAGTCTACTGCACGTCACCACACCGTCAGTAACATCCCAGAAGGAGCCCGTCATGCTCGGTAGGTTCCCTGTTGCCAATCATCCTGCAGTCGTCTTGTTCGATTCTGGTGCATCGCATTCCTTCATCAGTCGCACTTTTGTCATCAAGCATGAGTTACCCATGGGGAGTTAAAAGAAAGTTTCTGTATACTTTCGCCTGGAGGGCGGATAAATACTAAGGAAGTGGTCCGCAGTATACCAGTAATGTTGGGGGAACATGTCTTTCCTACCACCATGATAGTACTGCGCAATCAAGAGATAGATGTCATCTTAGGCATGAATTGGATGTGTCAGTATAAAGCCATGATAGACATCTTGAATAGAGTTGTGAGAGTGGATATTCCTAACAGCACCTCCAAACTCCTTCTCCAACTTCCTATGCCTCAAAAACCAGCAACCACCCAGTTGAATGCCGCCTGTGTTCCGGAAGTCAGGGATATTCCCGTGGTCTGTGAGTTCCCTGATGTCTTCCCAGAAGATCTACCCGGTCTGCCTCCCGACCGTGATGTTGAGTTTGCCATAGAGCTAAAGCCCGGGACTGCTCCTATATCCCGTAGAGCTTATCGAATGCCTCCCAGAGAGTTGGCAGAGCTGAAGATCCAATTGCAAGAGCTATTGGATAAGGGTCTCATTCGCCCAAGTTCATCTCCTTGGGGCTGTCCTGCTATCTTTTTGTGAAGAAGAAGGACAAAAGTCTTCGTCTGTGCGTTGACTATCGCCCGCTCAACGAGGTCACCATCAAAAATAAATATCCCTTGCCTCGCATTGACCTTCTTTTTGACCAGTTGTCTGGAGCCAGAGTGTTCTCCAAGATTGATCTCAGATCGGCTATCACCAAATAAAAATCCGTCCAGAAGACATTCCTAAAACAGCTTTCACCACCAGATACGGCCTATATGAGTACTTGGTCATGTCCTTTGGCTTGACCAATGCCCCTGCTCATTTCATGTATCTCATGAACTCTGTGTTCATGCCAGAGCTCGATAAATTTGTAGTCGTGTTCATTGACGACATCCTTGTCTATTCAAGAACTCCTGAAGATCACGCCAAGCATCTTCGAATCGTTCTCTCTCTGTCTCAGAGATCACCAGCTGTATGCCAAGTTCAGTAAATGTGAATTCTGGCTAGATCGAATTCAATTCCTTGGTCATGTCCTGTCCGCTGAAGGTGTGTCAGTTGACCCTGAAAAAGTGGCAGATATCTTGGATTGGAAGCCACCTACCACTGTCCGCGAAGTTCGCAGCTTCATGGGAATGGCTGGATACTATCGTCGTTTCATCATCCCAGATTTCTCCAGAGTCGCCAAGCCTATCACAGAGTTGTTGAAGAATTCCGTGGATTTCGTTTGGTCACCAGCCTGTGAGCAAGCCTTTCAAGCCCTGAAGAAACTGCTAACTACATCACCAGTCCTAGCTCAACCAGATATCGAGAACCCTTCGATGTATACTGTGATGCATCTGGTACTGGTTTGGGCTGTGTTTTGATGCAAGAAGGACGAGTAATCGCTTATGCCTCACGACAGCTTAAGCGACATGAGGAAAACTACCCAACCCATGATCTTGAGCTAGCAGCAGTCGTGCATGCCTTGAAGATTTGGCGTCACTATCTGTTGGGCAGTACCTGTATATGTATACGGATCACAAGAGCCTAAAGTATATCTTCACTCAAGAAGAATTGAATATGAGGCAGAGAAGATGGCTTGAGTTGATTAAAGATTATGATCTCGAAGTACATTACCATCCTGGTAAGGCAAATGTAGTTGCCGATGCCCTCAGTCGCAAGTCATACTGCAACTGTCTGACGACGAAGCCCTATGATCTTTCCTTGTGCCATGAACTTGAAAGGATGGGTATCGAAATGATTTCGCAAGGAAGCCTGAACAATGTCAGCATAGAAACATCCATCAAGGATCAAGTCATTGCTGCTCAGAAGGATAACCCTGGAATCAAGCACATCATCGAAAAGGTCCAGACCGGAAAGGCTGATTGTTTCAGGATCGATGATGTAGGAGTTGTTTGGTTCAAGAACCGTCTAGTAGTTCCCAAGGTGCCTGAATTGAGACAGTTAATCCTTGATGAAGCACACTTGACCAGATTCTCTATTCACCCCGCAGCAACAAGATGTACCAAGACTTAAAGCAGAGATTCTGGTGGACTAAAATGAAGATTGAGATTGCCCGGTATGTCGCTCAGTGTGATACCTGCCAAAGAGTCAAGGCAGTACACATGAAGCCTGGAGGAGAATTGCAACCTTTGTCAGTACCCGCTTGGAAATGGGACGACATTAGTATGGATTTTGTCAATGGACTACCCAAGACCCAGAAAGGTTTTGATTCCATTTGGGTAATCGTGGACCGACTCACTAAGCAAGCTCACTTTCTGCCAGTCAAGACCAGTTACACACCGTCCCCATGTATGCCACCTTGTACAAGAACCACATAGTGAAACTTCATGGCATACCCAAGAGCATTGTCTCTGACCGTGGTACCCAGTTTGTCGCTAAGTTTTGGAAAGCGTTCCATACCTCACTTGGAACCAAGCTCTTGCATAGTACGGCATATCATCCGCAAACTGATGGACAAACTGAGCGAGTCAACCAAGTGCTGGAGGACATGTTGAGAGCCTGTGTTCTTACCTTCGCAGATACTTGGGATGACTGTTTGCCTTTGGCAGAGTTCTCTTATAATAACAGTTACCAAGAGAGCATCAAAATGGCACCCTTTGAAGCACTGTACGGTCGTCGTTGTCGTACACCCCTCAGTTGGTCTGAGCCCGGAGAAAGAGAATTCTTTGGAGTTGACCTGGTCAAAGATATGGAAGAGAAAGTCAAGCAGATACAAGAGAATATGAAGATTGCCCAATCTCGACAGAAGAGCTACGCTGACAAGAGACGTCGACCTCTGAAGTTTCAAGTTGGAGATTATGTATATCTCAAGGTCTCACCAACCAAAGGAGTCACTCGTTTTGGAGTCAAAGGAAAGTTAGCACCCCGCTACATTGGTCCGTTTGAGATTTTGGAATGTTGTGGCAAGGTAGCTTACAAGCTGAAGTTGCCCGATCATCTCTCCGCTGTCCACAATGTTTTCCATGTCTCCCAACTCAAGAAGTGTCTCAGAGTACCAGAACATGTCGTGGAAGTTGAAGGTGTCGAGCTAGAGCCTGATCTATCCTACTCAGAATATCCAGTTCGCGTGTTGGACCACAAGGATCGCGTTACCCGAAGAACCACCACAAGATGGTACAAATCCAGTGGAACCAGCACTCTGAAGAAGAAGCTACTTGGGAATCTGAAGACTTCTTAGCAAAGAACTACCCCGACTTTCTCGAATCCCTGTCTATGTAAGTTTTGCCTTTATCCCTTCTTTGTCCTTTCCTTAAGACGTGAATCTCGGGGCGAGATTTCTTTAAGGGGGGGAGGCTGTAACACCTCTGGTGTTTAGCATGTAATTAACTTGACATATCATCATTATCATCATTAAGCATCTTGATCATGAGTTCATGTGTATGCATTTTGCTAAGTGTATCATTTTATGTGAATTACCTCTATTGCAAAAACCCTATTTAGCCCACTTCTCTCTACTAGGGCAAAATGGTAATTTCACCTCTGTGCCTAGCTTTGTGTAATTCTTGTTCCTTTGGTGTCTTGAAGTTTTGTTGTGTGTGGCCAAAGTTCAAAAATCAGATTTGATTTCAAATCTCTTTGCAAAACCCTGATTTCCAAATCCTGGATTTTATCCCTCTTGTTGTGATTCAAAAATTATTCAAAATTTGGGATTGGTCCAAAAAGCAAAGTTGTAGATCTGTCAAAGAGAAACAACTTTGGTATTTACAAATTTTCAAGTTGCAGTACAAAGTTTTGAGTTATTTCAAATTCAATCAAACTCCAGTTTTTGTCCCCTTTTCAGTTTTCAAAATGAGTTCAAAAACTAATGAGTTTCAGGAAAAGTGTATAATAGCAAAGTTGTAGGTTTTGATAAAAGGAACAACTTTCATGTTTACAGATTTTCAAGTTTCAGTTTGAAATCCAGAGTAATTTTGATTTGAATCAAGTTTGAAAAAGTGTCCCCTTTACTGTTTTCAAATATTGTTCAAAAACTATTTGGAATTTGAAAATGTTCATATTGACAAAGTTGTAGATCTCATTTTTCTGAGCAACTTTGGTGTTTTGAGTTTTTGTCGCACAGTTCAAATTTTGGGAGAAATTTGCAAAATACAGAGATCAGCCAAAGTCAAACCCTACCCCTAGCACTGTTCCTCTTCTTCCTAGGGTCAGGGGGGCCCGGCCATGGCGCCTCGCCGGCAGCTCGCACGCCGCGCGCCTGGCTGCTCCCACGCCCTCCAACCTGACCTGCCGCCGCTGTCCCCTTGTCCCCTCCGCGCCCGCACGCGAGCGCTGACCCGCGCTCCCGTCCCCTACAGAGCCTCCGCGCGCGCCGCCGCGTGGCCATCACCGGCGAGCACACGCCCGAGCCCCGCTGCACGCCATCACCCCCGCCAGAGCGCAATCGAGTGCGCACGTGCTCGCCGTGCTCATCCACACCACCCCGAGGCCTCTACCGGCCCCTGCCGTGCCTATAAGAAGGCCGCCGGAGCCGACCTCACTCACTCACTCACGCTCCGCCGCCGTGCCACCACCACTCACTCCAGAGCCTCCCGTGCTCAACCACCTAGCTCAAAGCTCCGCCGTGTTCTTGTGCTGCTTCATCACCCTCCAATTTCACCTCTACTGCCTCGTCAATCGCCCGGCGTAACTCGCCGTTCCCTCTCCGCGAGAACCCGGCGAGCTCGGGTTCGTGAAATTCGCCGTCTCCGGCCTTGATCATCTCCCTCCGACCCCCGCATCACCTTCCTTACTCGTGCGACTCTAACCCCGCCCTGTGGACTTGTTTGGTGCTCAGGGTCGTCGGAGTGTCGATCGCCGCCGCTCGTCGTCCGCCAGTCACCGTCGACCGCCTCCACCGTCCATCCCCGTCCCTCCCTCACCGAGCTGCCCTATCAACGCCGGTGAGCTCCCTGTTGCCTCCCGTGCCCTCAGCTCTGCCGCGGAGTGCCCAGGTTGGCCGGCGTAAGCACCCGCCGCGTCGCGGGTCGCCGCCGGCGAGCAGAGCACCGCCGTGCTCCGATTTTCCTTTTTATTTTCTACATGTGAATAGTGTTCTGTTTCTTTTTTTTGTGTGATTTTCTGTAGGCCTCCAAAATTCTGAAATTTTTGTGGTAGACTCTTTATGCTCTGAAGTATTTTATAAAAATATGAAACTTGAGTTTTGTGCAAAAATTTGAAAATGAAAAATTCCCCTTTTAATTGAAAAATGAAGGCTTTGGTATTTTTAGAGAGTGTTCTGTAGCTCCAAAAATCTTGAGATAAATTTTGCAAGCTAGTTGTGTCATGATGAGTCTCTGGTAAAATTTTGAAGTCATTTGGAGCAAGTTGATTTTTGAGCTTTATTTTAATTAAGGAATAGTGCCTTTTGTTAATTAAATGTCTAGATTTAATTGAGCACCTTAATGACCTCCAAAAATTATGAAATTTGTTTTGCCATATACTTGTACCCTAATGAACTTGTGTGATTAATTGGGTAATTTTTGGAGCACCTTCATAAAATGACCTTTTTAAATATTTAAGAAAAATAGAAAAGGTGATTAGGGTTAGCGTTGAATGCCCTGTGATGTGACTTTTGGGATTGCTTGATGTTCATAGACCCCTACCCTTTGGTCTATGATGTTTGTGATGCTATGTTTGGTTGATGCTTAGGATAGTTATGATAAAGTCTAGTTTAATCAATTTTGCTTAAGGAAGAAATGGTTAACTTTTATGCTCAACCTAGATTTCGATTATGCCTTGCCTTAGAGTAATCTTGATTAGTGGTATTGTCTTGCACCTAAGTCCATATCATCATTCTCATGAGCATTCATCATTGCATCCGTATAGTTGACGAAGAAGGCCCTGAAGTCGAGGTAGCCACCGAAGGATCTGTCCCCGAGGCAACCCGAGCTCCGACACTTATACCTACCCCGCTGTCTCTCTTTTTGCCATCCAAGGCAAGCCCCGGTGCATTTAACCCTACCTTGCTTTTATAAATGTTTTCTTTAAATGTTTTGAGTTAAATTATTGCATTAGGTTGATAGGAGTTGAGTGAAATCCTATCTGATGCATTATCTACCTTGACCAATGATACACCCGATACCTGCTTTTCAAAAACTATTTGCAAAATGCTTAGCAATGCTATATGATAGATTTGCAATAAAAATGCCAATTTCAAAGGGTGATCACTTTAAGAATATTTATGGGAATTTCTGGTTTACTCCCACTATTGGCTAAGTATCTGATCCGTACTTAGTCAATGGGAAGGAGAGGTTGTCCTTGCGTACGGTGCCGTCATGTTGTAGTCCGGGACTCAACAGTTGACACCGACCGGGACAGGGTTGAAAAACTGACAGGACCTGTACTCTTGGGTTAGAGTCCCGAGGTGCTTGTCGCTGGCTGGAAAATTTAGGGACCACCTGTATGGGGGCCTGATTGACTAAGACTTGCAACTATTCACATACTACGGAAAGCTTCGGCTCCGAGGAATCCTTTATTGGACCGACAACCGCGCACTGGGAGTGGAGAGATGGCGGAAGTAGCATGTACCCACGTGGGTTAGGTCCCGGATTGGAGTGGTGTACTGTACTTCCGGGTGGCGTAGGACCGGGCCCAATCTTGGAGGAATCGTGGTAGACGAGTTGGCATATGCAAGCTTGGGTGCTACATATGCAGTGTGGATAGGGACCCTCAGCTGAGTATTATTTATCCGGATTAACGCTGCTCCTCGGTTATGGAGACTTAGTCACTGACTGTCAACAGGGAGTGGTTCTCAACTAGGTCTGTTTTGAAAGTAAAATGAATCAAGGATTATGATGGAACAAGGAATACCGAATCTTTCAAAATTAAAATAAAGTTTACCAAAAATGCTTTTCTGCAAAATACTTGAACTTGCTTAAGCCTTACCTTGACTACCCTAAGCCTGCATTCCTGAGTCTTCTCCCTTTTCTTTAGTCGGGTAAGTCTTGTTGAGTACCTTTGTACTCAGGGTTCTTTTACCCATGTTGCAGGTATGGCAGATCCTCAGTATGCCTTGGACCCTGCTGTGTGACTGTTGTTCAGGAAGAGGCCGATGAGGCCGATGAGTGATTATTCACCCTCGGGCTGGGTGATGTATCTTTATCTTTTAGTTGTTGTCATCTGCTACCCTGCCACTCTCTATTTGAACTATGGTCTGTAATAACTTCACTTTAAGTTTATGTTGAACACTGGTTTGTAAAACTATTGTTATTTAAGTCTTCCGCTATTTACTCCGATGTTATTTGTCAAAATGTTCAAGAGATTGTAACTGAATTGTGAGATGATCCTGCGGACATCGGGCACTGATGTAGCCCAGTGGCGAACCCGGTCTTAATCTCTTGGCTGTACGGATCGACTGTCAGTGGTTGATAGTGATCAGTGGGCCATGGGATTAGGGTCGTTACGTCACATCGTTCCTACTGAAAAAGGCAATTCAATAATTAAATAGGTACTAAGGCTTAAAACCATGTTGTCTCGCTAGCTAGTGTTGCCATATGAGAGACAAGATGAGAGAAGCAATTTGGACTCAAAATAGTCAGTTTAGTTGTTTGGACTCAACGGTCTTTTGAAGTTTTCGCAAAAACAACACTGCAACGTTAAAGTGAGATGCTCGATACACTCTTGACGGAACGACCCCTAATCCCATGGCCCCGTGTCCCTCATCAACCTCTGACAGCCGAACCCAGTTTCCATGTGATTAAGACCTGTTCGCCACCGGGCTACATTCAGTGCCCAATGTCCGCAGGATCATCTCACAATTCGGTTACAGCATTGCATACTTTTACAAATAACATCGAAATAAAGAGCGGAAGACTTAATAATATTAGTTTTACAAAGCAGGGTTCCAAATAGAAATAAGGTGCAGTTATTACAACCAAGTTCTGATAATAGAAATAGACATAGGCAACATAGTGGAGAACGCAAAGGACTTATAATCACCCAGCCCGAGGGTGTACAACTATTCTTCTTCGGCCTCATCGCCTCTTCCTGGACGATGGTCACGCAGCAGGGTGCAAGACACAATCGGGGACTATTCAGTCATACCTGCAGCATGGGTACAAACCCTGAGTACTGGGGTACTCAACAAGACTTACCCGACTAAAGAAAAGGGAGAAGACTCAGGAATGGGAGGCTTAGGTAGTCAAGGTAAGGCTTAAGCAAGATCAATCATATTTTGCAGAAAAGTATTTTTGTAAACCTTATTTTATTTTGGAAAGATTCAGTATTCCCCAATTCTTCATCGTTCATGATTCATTTTACATTTCAAACATTCCTAGTTGAGAACCACTCTCCGTTGACAGTCAGTGACCAAGTCTCCATAACCGAGGAGCAACGTTAATCCGGATAAATAATACTCAGCTGAGGATCCCTATCCACACTGCATATGTAGCACCCCAGCTTGCATATGCCAACTCGTCTTCCACGATTCCTCCAAGATTGGACCCGGTCCTACGCCACCCGGAAGTACAGTACACCACTCCTATCCAGGTACGACGACCACGTGGGTACATGCTACTTCCCCGCCATCTCTCCACTCCCAGTGCGCGGTTGTCGGTCCCAATAATGGATTCCTCGGAGCCAGAGCTTTCCGAAGTATGTGAATAGTTACAAGTCTTGACCAGCAGGCCCCCATACGGATGGTCCCTACATTTTTCCGCCAGCGACAAGCACCTCGGGACTCTAACCCAAGAGTACAGTCCTGTCGGTTTTTCAACCCTGTCCCGGTCGGTGTCAACTGTTGAGTCCCGGACTACAACATGACGGCACCGTACGCGCGGACAACCTCTTCTCGACAATGACCACATGCTAGCTAGGCAAGCAGTCATCGAACGGGAAGTAAAGCCAAATTCCCATAAAGATTCTTTCAGTGATCACACTTTTGAAATTGGCATTTTTATTGCAAAGTCTAATTCAATAAGCATTGCTAAGCATTTTTTTTAAATACTTTTGAAAAGCAGTATCGAGTGTATCAGTGGTCAAGGTGGGTAATGCATCAGATAGGATATCACTCAACTCCTATAAACCTAATGCAGTAATTTAACTCAAAAGCATTTAAGGAAAACATTTTATAAATTCAAGGAAAAGGGTTAAATGCACCGGGGCTTGCCTGAAGAGCAAAGAGGGCAGGCTCGAGGGCGGCAGGGCAGGTGTCGGAGCTTGGGGTAGCCTCAGGGGTAGGTTCGTCGGCGGCGGCCTCGACTTTGACTTCTCCTTCGGTGACTATATGAATGCAATGATGCATGCACATGAGTATGCTAGCATGAACAATGCAACACAGGGCAACAACATGAAGCCTAATCATTTTTTTTCTATTTTCTTTTTCTTAATTATTTAAAAGGTCATTTAAAGTAGTTGCTCCAAAAATTACCAAGTTAATCACATAAGTTTGTTATGGTGTAGATAGATGGAAAAACAAATTTCATAATTTTTGGAGGTCATAAGGTGCTCAATAAAATCAGACATTAATTAACAAAAGGCACTATTTTACAATTAAATAAATGCTCAAAAAAAATCAACTTGTTCCAAAAGACTTTAAAATTTCACCAGAGACTAAACATGGCATAGGAAGCTCACAAAAATTTATCTCATGATTTTTGGAGTTATAAATGATTTTCTAAAATCCAAAACCATCCATTTATTAATTAAAAGAGGGATTTTACATTTTCAAATTCTTGTAGAAAAGTCAACTTCCATATTTTTCTAAAATACTACACAGTGCATGGAGCATACCATATTTTTCTCTCCGGATTTAAGGAACAACCATTAATTCACGCAAAAAAAGAAAACAGAACACTATTCACACTTTTTCAAAAAGGAAAAGAAAAGTGCACTGTGCTCCTTCCTCGCGGGGCTCGGGCGAATCGCGGCGAGGCGGACAGCAGGGCTCGGGCGAGGCGGAAACAATCGGCCGTCCGAGGCCTGGCCGGGAGGCTCGGGCGAGATGGAAAACGATCGTTTCGTCCGAGGCCAGGCTCGGGCGAAGCTGAGGGTGCGTGAGTCCGCTCGAGGCCTGGCTCGAGCGAAGTGGTGAGGGTCTGTGAGCCCGCATCGAGGCTAGGCTCGGCGAAGACGGTGAGGGTGTGTCCGCTCGAGGCCTGGCTCGAGCGAGACGGGAAACGTGTGCTCGAGGCCTGGCTCGAGCTAACGGTGAACGCGTGTGCTCGAGGCCTTGCTCGAGCTTTGCGCCGTGAAAGCAGAGACCGAGGGGGGGCTTCGGGTGCTTACCACGGGTCGGAGGCAGGGCTCGGCGGGGCGGTGCTTCGGCGGAGCTCTCCCGGCGGCGAGCGGCGTGCCGGCGGCTCTGTCCACCAAAAGAGATCGCCGAGGAGCGGTTAGGAGCGCACCAAGATGAGAAGAGAGAGCGGGGTCAGATGGGCGGGGGAAAAACCCACGGCGACGAATTTCACTTCTTACCGAGGCGAGGTCGCTCGCCGGAGTTGGGGAGAACTGCCTGCGCCGGCTAAAGAGGGACGGAGGGGTGAAATTGAGAAGGGAAAAGCTTCGCGAGGACACGGCGGAGCTTCTCTAGAGCTAGATGGGTGGAGCGACGGAGGCTCTGGACTGGCCTGGCCACTGTGGCCGGAGGGGATGAAGGATCTCTGCAGGCCGGCTTTCCCTTTTATAGCCGTGCGCGGGGACGGATGAGCGTCGCGTGCAGCGGATAAGAGCCTCGATGCACGAAGCTGCGGCCGGTAGGCGGATAAGCTTGGCCGAAGCGTGCGCAATCGATTGCACGCTGGCGGAAGGACGGGCGTGCGCGCAGCGGGCCGGGTGTTGCGTTCGCCGGCGACGGCCACGCGGCGGCGACGTGCTGGAGCAGTGGGGACGGAAGAGAGGGTCAGCGCTCGGGGCGGGTGCGGAATGAGCACGGGGGTCAGCGGCTGCAGACTGGTGGCAGGCGAGGAGCGGCCAGGCGTGCGGCACGCGCAGCGCCGGCGGCTCGGCCACGGCCGGGGCCCCTAGCTCTAGGTTGAAGATGAACAGGGCTAGGTCTAGGGTTTGACTTTAGAACTGATTTCTGTATTTGCAAATTACTCCCAAAATTTGAACTGAGGCAACAAAAACTCAAAACACCAAAGTTGTGCAGAAAAAGGAGATCTACAACTTTGTCAAAAAGAACATTTTCAAAATCCAAATAGTTTTTGAATCACATTTGAAATTTGAAAAGGGGACACTTTTGGGATTTTAATAAATAAAAATTACTTTATATTTTATAAAGAAACTTAAAAATTTGTAAATACCAAAGTTGTTCCTTTTGACAAGATCTACAACTTTCCTTTTTGGACCAAGTCCAAATTTGAAATAGTTTTTAAATTATTAAAAGAGCGGTTAAAAGCCAGGGCTTGAAATTGGGGTTTTCCAAAAGGGATTTGAAATCTGTTTTTGATTCTGGGTTTTTGAACAACAAACAAAGCTACTAAACTGAACAAGAATTTACACAAGCAAGTCACAGAGGTGAAATTACCATTTTGCCCTTAGGGGAAGATTTGGGCTTTTAGGGTTTTCGAAAAAGAAATTATTACACAGGTATTAAGCAAACTTAAATGCATGACAAGAATAATTAATGACTAATGATGATGATGACATGTCAGGTTAATTACGTATTAAACACCAGAGGTGTTACAATACTCCCTCAACTAGTATGTTCTATCAAGAAACAGAATACAAGAGCTTGTGTAGAACAAATATTCTGGGCAAAAAATCTGCCAGTAAAATCATCAGCGCCTTGTATATGTACAGGAGTAGTAATAATTAAATGACGGTGCAGCTTTGCTTCCGATGCAGAAGGTCTGGTGGTGAATGACCGAAGCAGCGTTACATTTGTTGAGAATTATTATTAATGCTCAATTAAAGATTAATTAAATGGGTGTTTCTTCATCCCTCTCTTTCGTACTTGTAATGTAAAGAGATGTCTCTTCACCTCTCTCTCCCTTTCACACTTGTAACCGTTCTCATGAGCCTTGTATATATGTATATACTGTTTATTGAGAATAGACACGTATCATTTCCATCTTTCGCTTGTCTCTCTCGTTTTTCATTTCTAACACATTATCAACACCCTTGTTCTTGTCTGAGAAGAAGGCCGGAGAAGCCTCGAGTCGATGTTCTTGACGCCAATGAAGTCCGACGATTGGAGACCGATGAATGGCACTAAGGGGGTGTTTAGTTGGTAGGAATTTTGGTGTAAAGTTCCTGTACCACTTTTATTGTTATTTGACAAACTTTGTCTAAACATGGACCAACTAGATTCAAAAGATTCATCTCGACATTTACAGACAAACTGTGCAATTAGTTATACTTTTTACCTACATTTAATACTCCATGCATGCATTTAAAATTCGATGTGATGGAGAATCTTGTAAAAATTTGGAATCTAAACATGCCCTGAGGCCCGTAAGCCCAAACAAGAACCCACCCAAAAGAAAATTGATGGTTTCTGTCCAGATTGCAACAAAGCACTGTAAGATGCAATTTAATTTTCATCAATTTATGATATTCCTACCTCGATAGGAAGTTGCAATCAATTTGTTTTGGCACAATTCGTCTCCATACCGCCAACTGGTGCCCTGCCTGCGCGCCAGGCTTGCGATAGCGGTTGCGTTTCTGCACCTTGCCGTTCACATCGCTGTTGTGCCAAATTGGCTGCGGCTCGAGCGAAGTTTTCTCTGGAGATCGCCATGGCTGCAGGGGCCACGGCGGTGCCCGCATGCCAAGTTAGCAGCGACTGCACGTGCCTGGCCGATAGCAGGCCCATGCGGCCACCAACCGCCAGGTGTCCAAACCTGCGCGACGCCGCGACCAGACGGCCGTGTTGGTTCCACGGGCCTCGCCGGCCGTGAGTCCGCGCCCCTACCGGCCCCGGACCCCCGGTAGACTGCTTCGCATGTGCCGACTCCACCAATTCCACGTCAGGTCCATGCCGGCGCCGCTGCCAATCGCCGCCCTCACCTCCTCCGGACTTGGATCCGCATCCCACATCGGTCGTCGGCTCAATCCCTCCATAACGGGAACGCTTGGCCGAGCCAGAACGGCAGCGTGGGCAACCTCTCCGACGAGGAAAAGGGCCACGGGTCCAAGGGAGGGAGGTCGTGCCTGTTTGCAGACGTAGTAGGGATGGCGCGGCCCTGCACGCCGTTTATAAAGTATTATATATTACAGGTTATTAATAATAATAAAAAATATAAAGTAATTTATGGAAACCAAATATACGCAAACGTTATTGAGCATAAGCATTCTCTGTGAATGTAAGTAGTAAGGCAAGATGTCTTTGGTTCTACGCAATTCATGTATGCTTCGGTTAGTGGTACTATCGATTGATGCTTAAAGTTATAGTAGTTTTGGTTCAAAAAAGAACAGAATTATTATTTTACAAATAATAGTTCATGAGCACCTGGTGACAAGCAAAAGTTTTAAGTGTTGAGACATGATTCGTGTCATATTACAAAAGGTCATATACAGACGTCCAGGATTTGTACTGCATCCTGCGATATAAAATAGAAGATGTCGTTCAGTGGGTTTTGTAACATGTAAATGCGTGAAAAATTTAGCAATGTTGTTGGCTAAGTGTATTCATATATTATTAGAAAAGAGGCTATTAGGAGCCAAAATATTTCAGATTGTGGAGGGAATAATACGATATGCAGAAGTTTTTCAGTAGTAGTCATTTGTTACCTGTAAACATCATTATCTAGTAGGACTCTCTATAGAGATAAGGATAATTGAGACAAAGCAAAAGCGCTGCCGCTAATCATATTTATCCTCCCAAAATATTTTGTAATTAATGTCGATGTTTCAGACAAACAATGGCGCACAAAATTAGAAGAGCGCTTCGAAGGATTTTTGCTATAATTTACTCTTTGGCTACAATGTTTGATGGGAAAAGGAATAATCGACATAGAAAGAGTGCACATTGACCTGCATGGCCTATAAATAGGTTTTACTAACTGTAAACCAAGAGAGAGAAGGCACTGAGAAAAAATATATCAAAAAAGGCAAGCTGAATTGACAACTGCTTTTGAGTGGAGACCAAAAAAAAACCGCAACCTACATATAAAACCATCGCATACTGAACAGACAATGTTCTAATTTGATGACATTTAATTAGGAGGGTTGTCTGTGTGCCTAACGGCAAAATAGTCCAGTGCAACAGAACCGATCCTATATGCAACAAAGCGTAAAAAAAAAATTCAGGTACTATAACCTGTAGGCAACTGACTAAAGCCGCATGTGTACCTTGTAGGCCTATTGAGTCTGGAAGATTTAATTTCATTAGGAACAACAAGAGTAGAAAGAAAGAATCCTCATGAGGCAAAGAAGAAAAGGGGATGATACATACCCGATTTGGATGGTGCTGCAGGAGATATCCAAGCAGAACACTGGCCAGTAGCAGAACCGTGTGGTTCATTCAAAACTGCCAACCTATATAAACAGAGCAGGTGCTAAGACCAACAAAATAATGCTTAAATTCGAATTAGACCGTTGGATTATCCATCAGAAAGGTTTTGAATTATGAATTAAACCGCTGGACCATTCATTGCAAAAGTTTACAACAACACAATAATTAATAATTCTATAAAATTCACAGGAATTTCCATATAACATGTAGGCACACTAAGCTCGAGATGAATAATAATACAATGAAGCCGCATTTTTGAGTTAAGCTCTTCACCTGATGCATCTAAACACAGAAGAGGGCTGTCAAATATTAACCTTTTACAAATCCGAAGTAGCAATAGCTTGTAGGGTCGAGATGACGGACTAGATGGGGGTGAATAGTCCTTTCTAAAATTAATCGCATCGGCTAACCGAAATAAATGCGGAATTAAAACTATCGATCTAGCCAAGACTACACCCCTCTACCTATACAATCAAGCACCTTATAAAGATCCTAAACAAAGCAAATACGGTGTCCGGCTAGCAAGAGCTCACCTAAACAATTCTAGAAACAAGGTCACACAAACCTATGCAACTAGTACTTCAAGCGCGAAGGAGCTCCTACACAATCTAGTAAGCAAAGAAGCACAAAGCTCCTAAGCTCACTAGCAATGCTCAATAACAAGGCTATACAAGCCAAATTAGAGAGCTCAACAAATACTTAGCTACACAAACTAAGCAATGTAACTAGCAATGCTACCCAAGCCAACTAGTTACTCATAGGAGCTACAAATATGCTAACACAAGCAAATTAGCTACACAAGAGCAATAACACAAGCATAATATATGAAAAAGTAAATACAAGCTTGTGTTAGGAGTAAGCAAACCAACGGGATGAACAAGTTGACACGGTGATTTTATCCCGAGGTTCGGTGGCTTGCCAACCACCTACTCCCCGTTGAGACAAGCTCAAGGTTGTCGCCGGTCCTCTTGCTAGTGGTGACTACACTAGTCACACTCTCCCACAAAAAGTGCTTACCACAAGCTCTAGCACTTGACCCTGCCGGACCACTTGACGCTCTTCACGTCTCGCTCAAATAGAGTTGCTCTTCGCGTCTCCCGCGGGGTGAGCACAACACCCCTCACAAATCCTTCTCGGGAGCCACGCACAATCACCACGCGGGCTTCACAACGGAGACCACAAGCCACCAAACCGTCTAGGTAATGGAAATCACCAAGAGTAATAAGAAATCCCCAAATCACAAAGATTTCCTAGTGCCACCAAATGCAATCCTCAAATGCACACACACTAGGCTCTCAATCCCTCACTCAAAAAAGCACCATGCATGAGAGGGAGAGGAAGGGGAGGAGGTGGATCTTCAATCTCTCATCCATACCCACAAAGGGCACTCAATCTCTCACAAGATTTGGCTCATAGCAATGGGGAGAGAGAGAGAGGGGATGAACCCTAGCTCACCAAGAGCAAGAATGGGAGAGAGTGAAGGAGGAAGAAGGCAACATCCCACAAAACGTTCAGCCCACGCTCCTGACCGTTGGAACGAGTAGTTCTCGGCTGAACCAGAATATCCGGGTAGGGTAGGAAAAATATCCGAGCAAACCTTCACTGTCTATGCGAACTCAACTGATTTTGGAAATAGCTGGAATATCCAGCTAGGGCCGAGAATATATCCAGACGGAACCTTGCTGTCCAGGCACAACTAGCAGCCCTATTTCCAACTTTTTTAACCCTTTCAAGGTGCTAACTCTCCCACAAATTACCAAATCAATTTGGCACTAAAGTTAGCAATTTCACATTTTTAGGGTTAATTTTATCCATCTCACCATGTCACTAAGTGCAATGCATATGCACATGAAACTCACACTTAGTGGCACTAGATAACCGTTGCAACCAAAGATTTCCCCTCTTTATAGTACGGCTATCAATCCTAAACCCGGTCATAAACTTCTCTACACACCTATGACCGGTAAAATGAAATGCCCTACAAGTTATACCTTTGCCTTGCGCATTCCATTTTATTTGCTTCGATGTTGATGCAACACATGCACCAATCTTGATCACCAAATAATATGAGCCACTTCATATGATCACATGACCTCCATAGTCCATCAATCTTGACTTCACTTGCTCTTCACCATTGCTTCAGTCCATCAGTGCCAAGTCTTTGCTCAAGCCTCCCGACACTCGGTACCAACGGCTTCAAAGCCTCCAACTTACCCTTCACCTTCACAATCAGTCCATCAAGCCAAGTCTTATCTTGATCTTAACCAGCTTAGCCATATGACTCCATGTCATGTCTCATATGCAATAAGCTCCTTCATTGCACATTCACATGTGAACTAATCTTCTGTGTATTTCACTTAAACACATATTAGTTCGCCTAGGTTGTCACTCAATTACCAAAACCAAACAAGGACTTTCAATCTCCCCCTTTTTGGTAATTGATGAACAACTCTACAAAGATATGGAAATTATGCTTATTTCAAGCTAGCACTTCACATGAGTGTAAATTGCTAACTTGGATTGGATTCTATGTTACTTATCTAACATTAAAGCCATTTGAAAAGATTTGGATAAGCACCATACAATCCTACTTGGTAGTGATAACTCCCTTACATGTGTGCTCAAATGGTTTGGTTTTCAAGCTTGCACACATGCATAAATATGAAATTTGTGGGAGTGTTAGCACTACTAAGTGATGCTAAGCTATACAAGTTGAAGTTGTACCTTTGTAGCGTGTATACCACATTTTAAATCATCCTTAGCATCAACCTTGCTAGAAACAAGTGAACTAGATACCACGTGAGATCAACATTATAAACAAGGTTCTAGTTACCACTTGCTACACTAAGACTAGGCTCTAGATATCAAAACAAACAATCATCATCCAAGTCTTAGCTCTAGCAAATAATGCACACAGGCATATATGAATTTAGAACATATGCAATACAAGCAAGCAAATGTAATGCACAAACAAATGCATCAATCATGTATTCATGAGCTTGCTCCCCTACTTGTGTGCTTCCCTTGTCCAAGGGGTGTGATCCATTTACATTCTTCAATCTTGTTCCCTCTTGATCCATGTCCATCTTGTTTTCACCATTTTATCCTTTGACATATCACAATTGACATATCTTTGCCACATTTTATCCTTTGACATATCACAATTGACATATCTTTGCCACAATTTCTCCCCCTTTGTCATCAATGACCATAAAAGGTATGCTCCTTTCTCACAAAGAGTGACACTAGGGTAGATGTTGACACTTGAGTCTTGTATTTTTGATTTCTACCATATATGTTGGAATGACACCGTTTGTAGGTACCACATGTAGATGCATGAAAACCACTTTGAAATACTACATGTAGAACACTTGTAGGATCTTTGACCTTGATACCAATCAGTGGGACATCTCCCCATATGTCATAGCATGGGTCATTCACTTGAGCTCTTGGTGAGGGATACTTTGCTTGATTTGATCACTTAAAGTTGAGGATCACTTGACATATTTGTAGGATACCACTTGTGAGCTTGATCTAGACACCACTTGGTAAAAATCACTTGAAAGAACATATACTATTTTTTGAAGAGATACCACGTGAATAAATGATAAGTCTAGATACCACTTGAATGAAAGTTTAAACTTGATATCCATTTGCATTATTGTCTTCTTCTTGAACTCTTGTCATGAGCCTCTCATTTGTGACTTGAACTATTAAATTTGCACAATATATCTAACTTAGTTTGCTCTAGAGTAAGCTTCTTCACACATCTTTCAATGGTTATCTTACTCATGTTGAATTAGATATTTGAATGCTCATATTCTAGATCAAGTACTTGGATTCACTAGCTCATGAAAAAACTCATATACTAACCACTAGATCATATAATCAATCAAGCAATAATGGTAGGCTATGAATTTAAATTTTTTATTTGTTATGCATGATCCTATTAAGCATGTACTATATCACTAACCGCATACTAGTAAGGGATGAAATGATCTTGCGTATTACAATGATACCTTTGCTATCTTGGAGTAGAGGATAGTCATTATATTCCAATTTGCTCCATAATAGCAATATGAAGTCCGTTTATAAGCTTGGTGAAGACCAATAGATACCAAATACGAATTCCATTCTTCACCATATGAATTAAGAACCACTAATGATCAAGTGCACTATCTTGTTGTGGTTGGCTTGCTTCTTTATTTAACCATATCTTGCATGAGAATGCCACTTGAATTGCAATGATTTGCTCTGTTTTGGGTGTTGCTTGCTTTCTTTCTTGATCAAACTCTTGATTGCTCCAACTAAGCATCTCCAATGATACTTTAGATCACCACTTCCATATTAGCTTCCAAGCCTCGCTTGGTTAACCTACAAAAGGCGGCAAGCCCTACAAAAGGGAGAAGTGACCTCTCTCCAAAGAATCATCCTGATACTCACTTGAATTTCCTTTGTTTATTGATCCAAATGATGAACTCTTCTTGAGATATGACATTGAATCTCTTTTTGAGTCCTTTTCTTTCTTCCAAATGATCTTCTATTGATAATAGAATTTGATCTTCATCTTTATGTTGATATTGGTCTTGATCTTCAATTTGAGTACCAAATTGTGTGTCAAATACACTTCTTAATTTAATGACCTTGTACTCATCTTTGTCATGCTTCTTGCTTATCTCAAAACCAAACATAGGTCCTCAACCACTTAAAAAATGATTTCAAGTTGAGGGCCTTTCAATCAAAGTGACTTGTGATCACTCCAATACTTGTCACTTTTCTAGCAGATTGTGTACCCTTCAAAGAAAAATTCATATCTCCCAAACTACAAATCCAATGACCACGAAATTTGGTGGAGATATGCCTCACTAAGTATTATAGCAGCCATAAAATTTGAGCTTTATTGGACTTCTAGATTGCTACCAGATTTCACATCATTCCACACCACTACATGCTGAAAACTGCTGCACTTATGTTGATAAGATCCACTCCAAAACTAAAGCATCACTTATTCATTTATCATGAATTTTGCATAGCAACTAATACCATAAGTGTAGAGCATGTGTACCAAATTTCAAGCCAATACAAATAGATTTGATCATTCAAACATGACAATCCTCTCAGCTAGCTCAGATTTCAGATTTTGGACAGATTTCTATATTTGAGCTATAGTTCTCCAAATTGGATCAAACTTGAGATAAACTTGCTTGAACATCAACACAAGACATATATCCATGCAAATACACTTACTAAATGTTGGGGTGGTACCTAGACCGCTGGCGCCTCCGGCCCGCAATACCGAAGGAAGACGGAGCTTTCGCGCGGATGTTCGCATTCGCGCGGAAGCGCGTCGTCGCGCGGAAGCACGCATTCGCCTCCGGCCCGCAAGACCGAAGGAAGACGGAGCTTTCGTGCGAAAGGAAGCATTCGCGCGGAAGCACGTCGTCGACCGAAAGCACGCGTTCGCCTCCGGCCCGCAAGACCGAAGGAAGACGGTGCTTTCGTGCGAAAGGAAACTTTCACGCGGAAGCACATCGTCGACCAAGAGCACGCGTTCGCCTTCGGCCCGCAAGACCGAAGTAGGACAACCTGCTGTTTCGGGGTCTAGGTCCCGAAACAACATTGGCACCCACCGTGGTTGTCGCCCGAGCTTGCCATGCCACCGAGGAAGGCGCCGAAGACAGTCGACAATCTCGAAACGGTTGCCGCGAATAGGGATGGCCAAGGCACCGTCGCGGCATCCGCTACAACCACCCAAATACCACCGAATACAGCCCAAAACACCCAAGCTTTCGGCGACACGCTCCCGACGGGAACCCAGCTACCGCCGGTGGCAACCTCAAGCCATGACTTGCAGCCTTTCGGCAGAGATGGCACGCCGGAATGGAACGTCCAAGACGAGCCCAACGACGAAGAAGACGACGATGCTCAAGTTACCAGGCATGCCCAAGCAATCAGAATGCTGACGGAGCAGCAAGAAGAAATCGAAAGGTTGGTTCATCAAAGAGATCAGCTAACAGCGGCAGCTTGCGGCAAAAGCAAGGGAAGATGAAACTCGCGACGCGTTTCGGCAAGCGGAAGCGCAGAGAAGGCAATTGGAAAAGGAAATTCAGGAGCTAAGAAGGGCTGGAGGAGGCCCGATTCCAATAATTCAAGACAATGTGTTCATGCCGAGGCGAGAGCAGCCACCAGCTTTCGACAACGCAATCGACGAAACCTCCCCGCTTTCAAGAGAATTGCAAGCCCATCCGTGGCCGCTCAACTACAAGCCACGCATTCCGACTTTCGACGGCAAGGTGAATCCGCGCAAATTCTTGGCGTGCTACGAGACAGCCGTTTTTTCGGCAGGCGGGGACAATCAGGCCCTGGTGAAATATCTCATTCTGGCAGTCGAAGACGTGGCTCATGATTGGTACACCACCCTCAAACCGCTATCCATCTATTCGTGGGCTCAGTTGAAGGCCGAATTGCTCGCCACTTTCCAAGGATTCCGGCCGGACGTCAAGACCACGCGAGACCTCATGAACTGCACCCAGCAAGACGACGAACCCTTATCTGAGTACCTCAAACGCTTCATCCAGCTAAAAGCTCAAGCTCCGAATGTGCCGGAAGCCACGGTAATTGCAGCAGCCACCGAAGGCTTGGGAACCGGGCAGTGTGTCGCTCACTTGTCCAGAGAACCGTCAAAAAATGTCAAGGAATTGTTCGATGTGATGAACGCATATGCAAGGTCAGATGATGACTTTCGGCGGTGCAAAGCCGCCCGCTTGATGCAGAGACAAGCGACGAAAGCAAGTTGACCACCTCCAGTGCCGAATCAAAGGATGGTTAGACCCTTCCGGTCAATCAACACTCTGCAGGAAGAACCAACGCAGTCAGCGGCGGGTATGGAGAGGCCGGACATGGCCAACTTTCAGCCCCAAAGGGGGTTCAATCAACCTTTCCGCGGAGGGCGCGGTGGAAGGACATGACGTGGTGGCCGAGACGGTAGAGGCCACAGAAGAGGAGCCAAGCCTCCGTATTGTGTCATCTGCGATGGCAATTTCGGCCACACCACCCGAGAATGCAAATACAGCAAAATGGCGAAAGAGCTAAAAGACAAGGATCAAGCTTCAGTTTCTAGCGAGAGCTCCAAGCATGTCTTCCACAATTCACAAGACATGGCAACAGGAGCCGCATCGAACAACAGTTACGCAAACACACCTCTTCATCCCCCACAGTACATGCCCCCCAGAGTTTGCACTGGTATAATCCGGCGTATCAGGGTTACTAGTTCCCAGTCTTCGCACCACACTCTGTGGTAGTTTCATCACCCATGCACTATCAGCGCCAGCCAACACCACCACCAGCGCTTCCGGCTCAAGCACAACCCCAGGGGCAGCCAGCTCAACCCAGTTACCAGCAGGGGCAGGAGATTGAAAACAAAACCAGCGCAATCAACAACATCCTTCCGTCAAGAGGCCACATGTTCGCCATCACGGGCGGATCCAACTTGGAGCACGAAAGCAAAAGGGCAAGAAAGGACTATCATCGAAGAGTTCAAACGGTATCACCAAGGCTCCCACTAAACAGACCAGCTTGGTCGCTAGCGCCGATATGTTTCGACGAATCGGATTTCAAAGATCGTGACTACCCACATTGTGACGCTTTTGTCGCCACGGCCAATGTGGCCGGTTTCACTTTGCATAACATCTTAATTGATACCGAAAGCTCAGCAGACATTCTATTCGTCAAGGCTTTCGAAGCAATGGGAATGGAAAGGCGCAGCTTGGACCCTGCCAGCAATTCCTTGTACGGATTTGGAGGAAGGAAGATCGACGCTATCGGCAAGAAACAAATCCCGGTATCTTTCGCTGAGGGAGAAAGAGTGCACACCGAAATGGTGACGTTTGATATAGTGAACATGGACTACCCATACACCGCCATTTTCGGCAGAGGTTTCACCAACAAGTTCAATGTCATAATCAAACAAAGCTACCTGTGTATAAAAATGCCATCCCCTTTCGGCATCATTACCGTGCACGGAGATCAGCAAGCCTCAAGAAGAATTGAGGGCAGACCAACCCCGGGCTACAACCTTATAAATGAGGTAGCAAAGAAAGACGAAATGCAAGCAACCGCCGAAGAGCACGCTATCGCCAGCTCGCCGGAATGTAAGGTCGGAGCAGCCGAAGAGACGGTAAGGATCCCACTTACGGCTTCCAGGCCCGAAAGGGTTGTGCACATTGGGTCAAGCATGCCAGAAGGGGAAAGGAATGCTTTGGCATCTTTTCTCGCGGACAACGACGATATTTTCGCCTGGTCAGCAAACGACTTGCAAGGCGTCAGCAGGGATCTCACTCAGCATAGCTTGAGCATAGCAAGCGGCTCTAAGCCCAAGAAGCAAAAATTGAGAAAAATGTCAAACGAAAGGGCATACGCGGCAAAGGCTGAAGTGCAGAGGCTACTTGATGCGGGAGTGATCCGACCAGTCCAGTACCCCGAATGGCTGGCGAACGTTGTCCTGGTGAAGAAGAAGAACGGAAAATGGCGAATGTGCGTCGATTGCACCGACCTCAACAAATGTGTTTCGAAGGACCCGTATCCTTTGCCCCGCATCGACAAGCTCGTCGACGTTGCAGCTGGTTGTGAAATAATGAGCCTGCTAGATTGTTTTTTAGGTTATCACCAGATATGGCTACATCCCGACGATGAGGAGAAAACCAGTTTCATCACCCCAACTGGCACATATTGCTATCGGCGGATGCTGGAGGGACTGCGGAACGCAGACCCGACTTTCTCGCGGATGACCGACAAGGTTTTTGAGAGCCAGAAGCAAAATAAAAACTTGTTGGCTTACGTAGATGATATAGTGGTCAAGAGCGACAGAGAGGAAGATCATCAAGCAGACTTACTGAAGACTTTCGGCAATCTCCGTAAAAGCGGCTTGAAACTCAACCCAGACAAGTGCATTTTCGGCATCAAGAAAGGCAAGCTCCTAGGCTGTCTGGTATCGGCAAGGGGAATTGAGGCCAATCCCGACAAAATAGCGGCGATCATTAACATGCAGCCTCCCTCAAACCGAAAGCAAGTGCAAAAGTTGATAGGAAGGCTGGCATCTCTAAACAGATTTATAGCAAGGTCCGCCGAAAAAGGATTACCGTTCTTCAGAACTTTACGTAGCTCCGACCCTTTCGATTGGGGGGGAAGAGCAGCGACAGTCTTTCCAAGAGCTAAAGGAGTACCTAACAAGGCTTACTACGTTAACCAAACCGTCGCCGGAAGCGACGCTCTTGTTGTATCTTGCAGCATCTCACGCCACCGTGAGCGCAGTTTTGGTGGAAGAAAAAGAGAATGAAAGCAAGAAGACTCAGTTCCCAATCTATTTCGTCTCTGAGGCCCTGTCAGGAGCGAAGCTGAATTATTCTGAGTTGGAAAAAATAGCATACACAGTGGTGATGGCTTCTAGGAAGCTAAAACATTATTTTCAGTCTCATCACATTATAGTCCTATCGCCCAACCATTGGAGGCTTTGTTCCGCAACAACGAGGCTATCGACCGAATTGGCAAGTGGGCGGCGGAGCTAAACGAATATGTGATCGACTTCCAGCACCGGTCCGCAATCAAGTCGCAAGCATTAGCGGATTTCATAGCAGATTGGACTCTGGCAGCTTTTGACACAACTCTTGAATTCGAAGAGCCCGTATGGACTGTAAATTGTGATGGCGCTTGGGGAATGGCGGGAGCCGGAATCTCGACGATCCTAACCCCGCCAAGAGGACCGAAAGTCAGATTCACCGCAAGGCTGCAGTTCCTTACAACTAACAACACTGCCGAATATGAAGCCGTGCTGCTGGGCTTACGAAAGCTCTGAGCAATCGGAGCGAGAAGATGCATAGTCAAGTCAGATTCCCAAGTGGTCGTCGGCCACACCGAAATGGACTTCACGACAAGGGAACCAGAGCTAGCCAAGTATCTGGCAGCAATCAGAAGAATGGAGAAATACTTCGCAGGCTTCACTTTACGCCACATCCCAAGAGCCGAAAACACAGAAGCGAACGAATTGGCCAAAGCCGCGGCACAAAATCTGCCCTTACCACCAGATGTGTTCTACCAAGTCCTTTCGGCCAAAGCTGTGAAAGAAGAGGAAGATCACCCAAGTTCGGTACACGCTATCGCCAGTGATGACTGGAGGTCGCAGATATTCGCCTACTTGGCTAGAACATACGAGCCGGAGTCCAGAAAGGACGCCAAAAGAATGGCAGGCAGAGTGAAAAGTTACTCAATCGTCGAGGAGCAACTATTCAAAGATGGGATAGTAGCCCCCCTCTTGAAATGCATAAGCAGGCATGAGGGCATTCAGTTACTCGAAGAAATGCACGCCGGAATGTGCGGAGCGCACAGGGGTCCCTACGAGATAGCACACAGAGCAATGAGGCAAGGATTCTATTGGCCCTCCGCCGCATCAGACGCCAGAGAGCTGGTCAAACATTGCAAAGGTTGCCAAATATTCGCCAAAAACCAGAAAGCGCCAGCAAACAAAACCACGCCGATAGTCCCAACCTGGCCTTTGCAGAGATGGGGCATCGACATAGTCGGACCACTACTAGCAGCTCTGGGCAACCTTCATTTCGCAGCGGTCGCACTCGAGTATTTCACCAAGTGGATAGAAGCGAAGGCCCTCGCAAGCATAACTTCCACCTCCTTAACCAAATTCGTCTGGCAAAGGAAAATCTGCCGTTTCGGCGTTCCTTCCTTCATCACTTGCGATAATGGAAAGCAATTTGATTGTGCCAAATTCAGGAGTTTCTACGATGAACTCAACGTCCAGCTCAATTTTGCCTCAGTAAACTACCCGCAAGCAAATGGGGCTGTCAAGAGGGCGAACGGATTAATCTTTTCGGCAATATCAAAAACCTTGTACGGTTCGCCGAAAGGCAAATGGGCCAACACCCTAACGACAGCGTTATGGGGGCACAACATCTCACGTTTCAGGGCTACCGGCTTCACCCCCATTCCGCTTGCTTTACGACGAAGAAGCAGTCACTCCGGAAGAGGTAAAATTGGGCTCCTTCCAGACCGAAATGGCTCCAGGGACTCAGGAGAAAAGGCACCTCGAGCTCGACACCATCGAGGAGGTAAGGCTGCAAGCAGCAAACAATCTCGAAAAGTATCATGCGGAAACAAAGCACCACAGAGACAAAACCATAGTCCGGAAGGACATCAAGCCGGGTGACATGGTCACCATTCGGCAGCCGGACAAGCAAGGTAAGCTACAGTCGCAATGGCAGAGCCCTTTCATCGTGGCAAGCATGGCGGCACCGGGTGTATTCCGGCTACTGAATGACAAGGGCAAAGAATCAGCTGAAGGGTCGAGATGGCGGACTAGAGGGGGGTGAATAGTCCTTTCTAAAATTAATCGCACCGGCTAACCGAAACAAATGCGGAATTAAAACTATCGGTCTAGCCAAGACTACACCCCTCTACTTATACTCTATGACACCTTATAAAAGATCCTAAACAATGCAAATAAGGTGTCGGGGCTAGCTAGGGCTCACCAAAACAATTCTAGCTTGCAAGGTTACACAAACCTAAGCAACTAGTACTCAATCAACCGGGGAGCTCCTACACATGCTACTAAGCAAAAGCACAAAGCCTAAGCTCACTAGCAATGCTTAATAACAAGGCTACACAAGCCAAATTAGAGAGCTCAACTTAGCTACACAAACTAAGCAATGTGACTAGCAAGACTACAAGTCAAATAGTCACTCATGGGATCAACTTCTATGCTACACAAGCAAGGAAGGTAACTAGCAAGCTACACAAGCTAACTAATTACAAGAGCAACTATACTAGCACAAGTATATGAACAAATAAATACAAGCTAGTGAATGGAGTTTGCAAACCACCGAGAAGATGAACACGAAGTTGACACGGTGATTTTTCTCCCGAGGTTCACTTGGTTGCCACCAAGCTACTCCCCGTTGTGTCGACCACACACTTTGGTAGTTCGGCGGCTAATAGGCACCACACCTAGCTCGACACTCGAGAGCCGCAAGAACTCACCCACAAGTGAGGGTAACTCAATGACACGCTCTACTAGAGTTGCTCTTCGCGATCCCCGCGGGGCGAGCACAATGCCCCTCACAATCCTTCTCCGGAGCCACGCACAATCTTCACGCGGGCTTCACGACGGAGACTCGATCACCAAGCCGTCTAGGAGGTGGCAACCTCCAAGAGTAATAAGCACCACCGGCTTGCAACACGAACACCTAGTGCCACTCGATGCAATCTCTCAAAGCAACGCACTAGAATCGCTCACTCGCAATAGATTCGCACACTAGCAAGCACAAGCGAGTTAGAGGGCTCCAAGCACTCCCCAAGCATGGACACCAAGTCCAAGGTGCTCAGCCACTAGCCACAGCCGGCCTTCATCCCTATTATAGAGGGGAGCAGTCAACTAGCCGTTTCCCTTACTGCGCTTCGGTCGGTAGTACCGACCCCCCTGGGCGGTAGTACCGACAGTGTCAGGACTAGCCGTTACACACGACGCGTTGACTAAACGAACAACCGACTCCTGGTCGGTACCTCCGACGGTCGGTAGTACCGGCCCTATGGCGGTACTACCGACAGGCCAAAACGGATCTATACAGAGAGCATCCAAAACTCCTTCATACCATGGTACACCGACCCCCTGGTCGGTACTACCGAGCCGGTACTACCGGCCCTATGGCGGTACTACCGGTAGGCCAAACTGGGGACTACACAGAGAGCCCCGAACTCCTTCGCCTTCGGAATTCCAACGGTGGTAGTACCGACCCTATGGCGGGACTACCGGCAGGCCAAACTCAGCTCAACACAGAGAGCCTGCAAAACCCTTCAGGGCCACGGTACCCACCGACCCTATGGTCGGTACCAAGCGGGCGGTAGTACCGAGGTTATGGCGGTACTACCGCCAGGCCAAATCAGCCCAACACAGAGAAGGTTGCACACAGCACCTATGGCGGTACTACCGACCACCCTGGTCGGTACTACCGACCACACCCAGAAAACTTCATTTTCTTCTCTGTGTTGATCCAAATCAACTCAAACAACTTCTCCTTTGCAAATGTGCCAACACCACCAAGGTACATCATCTTGTGCATGTGTGTAGCATTTTCACAATCATTTTCAAAGGATTTCTCTTTCACTCATAACGCCACCGATTAGTAACATCGCAAAGTTAGATCGCTCAAGTGGCACTAGATGACCGATATGCAAACAAGTTTGCTCCTCTTGATAGTACGGCCATCTATCCTAAACCCGGTCATAATCTTCTCTACACACCTATGACCGGTGAAATGAAATGCCCTACAAATATACCTTTGCCTTGCGCATTCATTCCATCTCCTTCGGTGTTGATGCAACACATGCACCAACCTATCATCAAATGATATGATCCACTTCATATATCACATGACCTCCATGGTACATCGATCTTGACCTCACTTGCTCTTCACCATTGCTTCGGTCCTTCGGCGCCAAGTCTTTGCTCAAGCCTCCCGACACTCGGTACCAACGGCTTCAAAGCCTCCAACTTGCCCTTCACCTTCGCAACCGGTCCATCAAGCCAAGTCTTGCCTTGATCTTCACCATCTTAGCCACATGACTCCATGTCATGTCTCATATGCACTAAGCTCCTTCATTGCTCATTCATATGTGAACTAATTTCCTGTTTGTGTACTCACATAAGCACATATTAGTTCACCTAGGTGTCACTCAATTACCAAAACCAAACAAGGACCTTTCAATCTCCCCCTTTTTGGTAATTGATGACAACTCTACAAAGATATGGAAATTAAGCTCTTTGGATTCTATGTTACTTATCCAACATTAAGACCATATGAGAGAATTTGGATAAGCATCATACAACCGACTTGTAGTGATAACTCCCCCTACATGTGTGCTCAAATGGTTTGGATTCAAGCTTGCACACATGCATAAATATGAAATTTGTGGGAGTGTTAGCACTACTAAGTGATGCTAAGGTATACAAGATAGAATTTACCTTTGAAGCGTGTAAACCAAACTTTAATCATCCTTAGCATCAACCTTGCTAGAGAAAGTGAAACTAGATACCACGTGAGATCAACATTAAACATGGTTCTAGTTACCAGTTGCTACGCTAAGACTATGCTCTAGATACCAAATAAGGAAAACAATCATCATCAAGTCTTAGCTCTAGCAAATATGGCACCAAGCATATAAGAATTTAGAACATATGCAATACAAGCAAGAAATGTAATGCAAACCCAAATGCATCAAAACATGTATTCATGAGCTTGCTCCCCCTACTTGTGTGCATCTCTTTGTCCAAGAATTTTGTATCCTTTTTCATTTGTTCCAATCTTGCTCCCTTTTGATCAATGTCCATCGTCTTTTCTTGACATTCTCCCCTTGTCTGACATATCATAAATGACATATCTTTGCCACAATTTCTCCCCCTTTGTCATCAATGACCACAAAAGGTATGCTTCTTTTGAAGGGTTGCACGAGGGTAGATGGTTGACACTCGAGTCTTCATTTTTGATGGACACCACCATATGTGTTGGAATGACACCATGTGTAGGATCTTTGACCTTGATACCAATAGGTGGGGCACCTCCCCTATGTCATAGCATGGGTCATCCACTTGATAAACTTGAGCTCTTGTTGGTGAGGGATGCTTTGCTTGATTTGATCACTTAAAGTTGAGGATCACTTGAAGTCTTTGAGGATACCACTTGAATGAAAGTTTAAACTTGATATCCATTTGCATTATTGTCTTCTTCTTGAACTCTAGTCATCTTCATGAGCTTCTCATTTGTGACTTGAACTATCAAATTTGCACAAGATATCTAACTCGGTTTGCTCTAGAGTAAGCTTCTTCACACATCTTATAATGGTTATCTTACTCACGTTGAATTAGACACTTGAAAGCTCATCTTCTAGATCAAGTACTTGGGTTCACTAGCTCATGAACAAATTCACATACTAACCACTAGATCATATAATAAATCAAGCAATAGTGGTAAGCTATGAATTTAAACTTTTTATTTGTTATGCATGATCCTATTAAGCATGTACTATATGCACTAACCGCATACTGGTAAGGGATGAAATGATCATGCACATTACAATGATACCTTTGCTATGTTGGAGAAGAGGATAGTCACATAGATTCCAATTTATTTCTCCAATAGCAATGTGAAGTCCATTTCAAAGCTTGGTGAAGACCAATAGATACCAATTTGAATACCATTCTTCACCCATATGATTTGAGAACCACCTAAAGATCAAGTGCACTATTTTGTTGTGGTTGGCTTGCTTATTCATTTGATCATAGCTTGCATATATGAATACCACTCATGATTTGCTTCTCTATCTTGGGTGTTGCTTGCTTTCTTTCTTGATCAATCTCTTGATTTCTCCAACTAAGCATCTCCAATGATACTCTAGATCACCACTTCCATGTTAGCCTTCCAAGCCTCGTGCTCGGTTAACCTACAAAAGGCGGCAAGCCCCTACAAAAGGGAGAAGTGACCTTTCTCCAAAGAACCATCCTTGATACTCACTTGAATTGACTTTATTTGATTGATCCATTTGAGCTCTTCTTGAAATGAGATTTTGAATCCTTCTTTGAGTTCTTTTCTTTCTTCTCAAAAGATCTTCAACTAACACTAGGACTTGAGCTTCATCTTTATCTTGATCTTGGTCTTGATCTTCAATTTGAGTACCAATTGTGTGCCAAATACACTCCACAATCAAGTGTCCTTGTACTCATCTTTGTCATGTTTCTAACTCATATCAAAACCAAACATAGGTCCCTCAACCACTTATAAACATGATTCCAACTTGAGGGCCTTTCAATCAAAGTGACTCTAGATCAATCCAATAATTGTCACTTTTCTGGCAGATTTTGTCCTTCTCAAAGAAACATGCATATCTCCCAAAATATAAGTCCAATGACTATGAAATTTGGTGGAGATGTGCCTCTCTAAGTGTTCTAGCAGCCATAAAAATTTGAGCTTCATTGGCTTTCTAGATTGCTACCAGATTTCAATTCTTTCCATAGTACTACATGCTGAAAGCTGCTGCACTATAGTTGACAAGATCTACTCCAAAACCAAAGTATATCTTATCCAATAATCATGAATTTTGCACAGCAACTAATATCATAAGTGTAGAGCATGTGTACCAAATTTCAAGCCAATCCAAAAAGATTTGATCATCCAAACATGGCTATCTTCTCAGCTCACTCAGATTTTGCAATATTGAACAACTTTGAGCAATTGAGCTATACTCTACCAATTTTGAATCAAACTTGAAGCTAACTTGTTTGAACAATCTCACAAGACATACATCCATTCAAATTACTTACTAAAAGAAGTCTCATGAACATATCCATTCAAACTAACTTAATTTTGATCACTAAGCAATTTATCCATTCAATCATCTCATAGCAAGCAACATATGCATATATATCCAATTCAATTAACTCATATGCATCCAAATGAATATGATCAACTAGAAATATACCTTTGTAAATCATGATCATCCAATAGCAAGCTTCTACTCAATTTGATTGCAAGCCTTCAAATAATTCCAATAAGATCACCACAACTAGAATGTGACACTTGTATGTTGTAGCACATTTGGACTTCACTTGACTTGACTTGGCATTGGGTTTGGATAGCACTAAGCTTCATTACTTGACTCAATCATATAATGAACAATATGAAATTAATTGAATCAAGTCTCCAATGCCATGGTACCTACATACATTCATCCACTTTTTGATGGTACCCAAACTAGTTTGGGTCCTCTCAAGTTAGGTGCAACATACTTAGGCAATGCCTTAGTATGAGTAGCGGGATGTTTTGCAATAGCAACGAATGTGGTACCATTGTCATCCTTTCTAAGCAAATTATCATCATTAATTGAAATAGGCTTAGAATTTTTACCTAGGGGACATGAATTTGCCATGTGTCCCCTTTCCCGACATGAGTAGCAAACTCTCTTTGATTGAGCCTTTTCTTCCTTGCTCATGTGTTGCTCCTCATTGCCTTGCCTCTTCTCTTTAGCTTGAATCTTCTTCTCAAGCTTGGTGGGACACTCCGAGGCAAAGTGTCCCATGTCACCACACTTGTAGCACTTGATGTGAGCCAAATCTTTCTTCTTTTCTTTATTCTTGCTCATCATCATCTTGACATCATGGATATGAGTTGGATGCCTTGCTCTTCTGCCCCTTCTTGTTTTCTTCTTCTTCATCAAGTCACCATCATGATGGTTGTTCTTGATTTAAACTTGGGGCTTCTTTTCTTGCTCAACTTGTGGCTTTGGTTGAGGCTCATCTTGTTGCTTCACCAATTGCTTGGTTGGGCACATAGAGGTGAGATGTCCTCTAGTGCGGCACTTGAAGCATTTGACATGCTTGAGCCTCTCTTCTTCCTTCTTCAACTTGAGCTTTTCTCCATTGGGGCAAGTATTTGCAAGATATCCCATCTCATGGCATTTGAAGCACATGAAATGAGCTAGCTTTGTTTGTTCTTGCTTCTTCATCTTCTTCAATCTTTTTCTCTCCACCTTGGACGTGCTCTTGTTGAAACCAATGCCACTCTTGTCACCGTAGCTCTTTTGATTTTTTAACATGTGCTCAAAGGTGACTTTGGAGTTGTAGCACCTCTCTAATTTGTTGCTCAAATTCTTCACTTCATTTTTGAGCTCATTGTTCTCCTTCAAAAGGTTAGTCTCACAAGACATAGAAGTAGAACAAGCATCTATATGTGAAGAACATGGCATATCTAATAAATCATCACAAGAGGTGGATACATTCTTCTTGCCTACATCACATGGGTTAGCAACATTTTGCAATTGATCATTTGATCCATGTGATGAGCTCTCACTAGTTTTAGTTTCTTCATTAGAAAGCTTGTTAGTGAGAAAAGCATGGTCTTGTACCAAGTTGTCATGAGCAACACTAAGTTCCTCATGAGTCAATTTAAGCTCCTCATGTGAACAAGTAGTAACATAAAGTAGATGTTTTTGTTGTTCACATGTGTTCTTTAGAAATGAGTTTTCATTTTTCAATTTCATTGTTTTTGCCATCTCATTTTCTAAAGCTTTAGTGAGTCTACATACAAGCTCAAAGTTTGGATCATCACAATCAATTACCACATTACCAATAGATACCTTTGTGTCACCATGTGACATGAAGCAATGTGATGTAGTAGAAGAGCTTGTGGAGACATCACTCTCATAGGCGTCATCATCATCATCATCAAGTGAGCATGGAGTAGAATCATTAATTGCATCACTTGAGCTCGGCCCATCATCAACAGTCTTGTCAAGTGAAATTGCGGATTGATCATCATCATCATCACTTGAACATGAGGTGGAGCAATCCTCCACAACCATCAAGTTGTGGTCATGCTCAACATCCTCATGCGCCTCCTTCTTGGGCTCATCAACATCATCATCGGAGATCGTCCCATATTTCTCATTGAGATAAATCCAAATACCATGGGCGGACTTCAAGTCCATGATCTCACCAAATATGTTATCCTCCATAGATTGATAGAAAATGTTAGTAGCTCGGCAATTGAGATGTAGACATTTCTTTTGCGCTTGAGTTGCATTCTTTCTATCCAACACAAGAGAAAGGCCCACATCTACGATCCACCATATTTGAGGACTAATAAATTTAAAATTGCATATCATCCAATTTTTCCACCGTGCAAAGTGTGTGCCATCAAAAATGTGTGGACACTCAACATCTAGCCCATAGTTCGCCATCCTCTCGGGTCGGTGAAGACCACAAATGAGAGACCTCGGCTCCGATACCAATTGAAGGGTCAAGATGGCGGACTAGAAGGGGGTGAATAGTCCTTTCTAAAATTAATCACAACGGCTAACCGAAACAAATGCGGAATTAAAACTATCGGTCTAGCCAAGACTACACCCCTCTACTTATACTCTATGACACCTTATAAAAGATCCTAAACAATGCAAATAAGGTGTCGGGCTAGCTAGGGCTCACCTAAACAATTCTAGCTTGCAAGGTTACACAAACCTAAGCAACTAGTACTCAATCAACCGGGGAGCTCCTACACATGCCACTAAGCAAAAGCACAAAGCCTAAGCTCACTAGCAATGCTTAATAACAAGGCTACACAAGCCAAATTAGAGAGCTCAACTTAGCTACACAAACTAAGCAATGTGACTAGCAAGACTACAAGTCAACTAGTCACTCATGGGATCAACTTCTATGCTATACAAGCAAGGAAGGTAACTAGCAAGCTACACAAGCTAACTAATTACAAGAGCAACTATACTAGCACAAGTATATGAACAAATAAATACAAGCTAGTGAATGGAGTTTGCAAACCACCGAGAAGATGAACACGAAGTTGACACGGTGATTTTTCTCCCGAGGTTCACTTGGTTGCCACCAAGCTACTCCCCGTTGTGTCGAGCACACACTTTGGTAGTTCGGCGGCTAATAGGCACCACACCTAGCTCAACACTCGAGCGCCGCAAGAACTCACCCACAAGTGAGGGTAACTCAATGACACGCTCTACTAGAGTTGCTCTTCGCGATCCCCGCGGGGCGAGCACAATGCCCCCCACAATCCTTCTCCGGAGCCACGCACAATCTTCACGCGGGCTTCACGACGGAGACTCGATCACCAAGCCGTCTAGGAGGTGGCAACCTCCAAGAGTAATAAGCACCACCGGCTTGCAACACGAACACCTAGTGCCACTCGATGCAATCTCTCAAAGCAACGCACTAGAATCGCTCACTCGCAATAGATTCGCACACTAGCAAGCACAAGCGAGTTAGAGGGCTCCTAAGCACTCCCCAAGCATGGACACCAAGTCCCAAGGGTGCTCAGCCACTAGCCACAACCGGCCTTCATCCCTATTTATAGAGGGGAACAGTCAACTAGCCGTTTCCCCTTTACTGCGCTTCGGTCGGTAGTACCGACCCCCCCTGGGCGGTAGTACCGACAGTGTCAGGACTAGCCGTTACACACGACGCGTTGACTAAAACGAACAACTGACTCCTGGTCGGTACCTCCGACGGTCGGTAGTACCGGCCCTATGGCGGTACTACCGACAGGCCAAAACTGGATCTATACAGAGAGCATCCAAAACTCCTTCATACCATGGTACTACCGACCCCCTGGTCGGTACTACCGAGCCCGGTACTACCGGCCCTATGGCGGTACTACCGGTAGGCCAAACTAGGGACTACACAGAGAGCCCCGAACTCCTTCGCCTTCGGAACTTCCAACGGTCGGTAGTACCGACCCTATGGCGGTACTACCGGCAGGCCAAACTCAGCTCAACACAGAGAGCCTGCAAAACCCTTCAGGGCCACGGTACCACCGACCCTCTGGTCGGTACCACCGCGGGTGGTAGTACCGAGGTTATGGCGGTACTACCGCCAGACCAAATCAGCCCCAACACAGAGAAGGTTGCACACAGCACCTATGGGCGGTACTACCGACCACCCTGGTCGGTACTACCGACCACACCCAGAAAACTTCATTTTCTTCTCTGTGTTGATCCAAATCAACTCCAACAACTTCTCCTTTGCAAATGTGCCAACACCACCAAGTGTACATCATCTTGTGCATGTGTGTTAGCATTTTCACAATCATTTTCAAAGGATTTTCTCTTTCACTCATAACGCCACTCGATCTTAGTAACATCGCAAAGTTAGATCGCTCAAGTGGCACTAGATGACCGATATGCAAACAAGTTTGCTCCTCTTGATAGTACGGCCATCTATCCTAAACCCGGTCATAATCTTCTCTACACACCTATGACCGGTGAAATGAAATGCCCTACAAATATACCTTTGCCTTGCGCATTCCATTCCATCTCCTTCGGTGTTGATGCAACACATGCACCAACCTATCATCAAATGATATGATCCACTTCATATCATCACATGACCTCCATGGTACATCGATCTTGACCTCACTTGCTCTTCACCATTGCTTCGGTCCTTCGGCGCCAAGTCTTTGCTCAAGCCTCCTGACACTCGGTACCAACGGCTTCAAAGCCTCCAACTTGCCCTTCACCTTCGCAACCGGTCCATCAAGCCAAGTCTTGCCTTGATCTTCACCATCTTAGCCACATGACTCCATGTCATGTCTCATATGCACTAAGCTCCTTCATTGCTCATTCATATGTGAACTAATTTCCTGTGTATCTCACATAAGCACATATTAGTTCACCTAGGTTGTCACTCAATTACCAAAACCAAACAAGGACCTTTCATCAGCCCACACATGGAACGCAAGCAACTTGCGCCGCTTTTACCCATAGTTTGTCTACTCAAACTTTGATGTAAGTTTTTCCTTGTTTTTTATTTTTCACCCTTTCGTAATCAAAATCGACTGCACTCTTTTTCCTCACCGGGGAAGCCCTTCATCAGGGTGCGAGGTTTTTTAACGAGGCAGCCAAATGTAATCGCTACATTATGAAAGTATCCGTAATTCCCCAAAAATATTATGCGACACGACAAAGGACGAAATCAACCGAACATAAGGTTGAGACATTCGTCATTCTGTTGTGATGAACGAGAATGCCGGTCGGGTGAGCGAAAGATATCCTCTGCATCCGCCGACAATCTCGAAAGCCTGCGGGCAGTACAAAACCGACCCTACGACAAAACGAGAGGGCGGAACGAAAGCCTGCGGGCAGTACAAAACCGACCCTCCGACAAAGCGAGAGGGTGGAACGAAAGCCTGCGGGCAGTACAAAATCGACCCTCCGACAAAACGAGAGGGCGGAACGAAAGCCTGCGGGGAGTACAAAACCGACCCTCTGACAAAACGAGAGGGCGGAACGAAAGCCTGCGGGCAGTACAAAACCGACCCTCTGACAAAACGAGAGGGCGGAACGAAAGCCTGCGGGCAGTACAAAACCGACCCTCCGACAAAACGAGAGGGCGGAACGAAAGCCTGCGGGCAGTACAAAACCAACCCTCCGACAAAACGAGAGGGCAGAACGAAAGACTGCGTGCAGTACAAACCGACCCTCCAACAAAACAGGAGGACGGTAGCAAAAGTCAAGTTGAGCAACCCTCACGGGATCCCCGATGTCAAGAAGGACAGATAGCAGCCTTCAGTAGGTGCAAAATTTGAACGCAATCTTAACTTCCCACCTACCAAAAAACCGCAAGTACCGCCAAAACAATAAATACAGTCCCCTCGCCGCATAGACAGGTCAATATAAATAGACACCAAAACGCAAGCCTTTCCAACCATCCAAAGCCACAAAATCTTTTTCAAGTGTAAACCCCGAAAAACCAACCCAAGAGGCATAATGCGAATAGGAAGCATCAGGAACCAAGGTTTCACTTTGATGATTGTGTCATCGATACCGCATCCAAATAGCGCCACCAATCTAGTAACTTTAAGCGAAAGCACCATCAAGTAGCATGCCCATCTCAAACTGCAGCTAGAAGATGAGCAAAAGCAAGCACGCTGCTAGATGACAACGAAAGCAATACCGCGGGCACGACCAGTCGCAACGTTTCCCATCAAAATTGTAAAGTTACTTTCATTAACCAGTTTTCAAGTGCAGCAAACCGCTAGCAAAGGTTCCTGGAACGTGTCGGCCGAGGGGCTCGCAGCGGAGGCACCCTCGCACGAATGCTACCGCCCCTCGTCTAAGTGTGTGAGGGCGGGCGCGTCTTTACTATTGTTCAAGGGGCTCGCAACGGAGGCACCCTCGCGCGAATGCTACGGCCCCTCGCCTAAGTGGGTGGGGGCGGGGGCGTCTTTACTATCGGCCGAGGGGCTCGCAACGGAGCCACCCTCGCGCGAATGCTACCGCCCCTCGCCTAATGGAGTGGGGGCGGGAGCATCTTTACTATCGACCGAGGGGCTCGCAACGGAGGCACCCTCGCGCGAATGCTACCGCCCCTCGTCTAAGTGTGTGGGGGCGGGCGCGTCTTTACTATCGGCCGAGGGGCTCGCAACGGAGGCACCCTCGCGCGAATGCTACCGCCCCTCGCCTAATTCAGTGGGGGCGGGCGCGTCTTTACTATCGGCCGAGGGGCTCGCAACGGAGGCACCCTCGCGCGAATGCTACCGCCCCTCGTCTAAGTGTGTGGGGGCGGGCGTGTCTTTACTATCGGCCGAGGGGCTCGCAACGGAGGCACCCTCGCGCGAATGGTACCGCCCCTCGTCTAAGTGTGTGGGGGCGGGCGCGTCTTTACTATCGGCCGAGGGGCTCGCAACGAAGGCACCCTCGCGCGAATGCTACCGCCCCTCGCCTAATTGAGGGGGGGCGGGCGCGTCTTTACTATCAGCCGAGGGGCTCGCAACGGAGGCACCCTCACGCGAATGCTACCGCCCCTCGCCTAATTGTGTGGGGCGGGCGCGTCTTTACTATCGGCCGAGGGGCTCGCAACGGAGGCACCCTCGCGCGAATGCTACCTGTTGACACTGTTTATCTATCATAATTAAGGGATAAATAAATATGAAAAGGGCAAGAATTTGATCACCAACAAAGGTTTAGGGTTTCAACTGACAATATTCCACGAGTTTTGGTGAGTTATGATTCTGCAGGGACTAAACCAGGAAATCAGCACCGATAGCTTCCCATAGAAGGAAACCGACGGGAGATAACGCAACCACCACGTAAGGATTATTCTAGAATACTCCAGAGGACGCAAGAAGACACCAGGAGGTCGACCACCGTGAGAGGCCGACTGGTGGGACCGACCGGTCCCACCAGGTGACCGACCGGTCGCCCCCTGGGCCCGCTGGGTTCCGTCCTCTGCAAGCTATCTCCACCGACCTTTAGGATGCATCTCGGCCGTACCTTGAGTCAGTTTGATCCAAGGGCCACGGTTCAACGCCCAGGGCTATATAAACAACCCCTGACCCCCCTCTTCAGCAATCAATCAGGGTTTGATCATTAGACATCATCAATCAGAGCTTCAGAAGGAGATCAATCGGAAGCCCTAGAACTTCATCTACCTAGATTAGTAGATAGAATAGGATTAGAGGAGGCAAGCTTCGCTTGGATTCCTGATCTAGTCACGAGAAGGCTCGGTAAACCCAAGATCTTCTCTCTTGTATTAACATTATGGATCTATTTCATAATTGCTCTTCTAGTTCATCATTGTTCTTCATAGTTCATCGTCTAGTTCATGTTCATCATCTAGTTCATCGTCTAGTTCATAATCTTGTTTTAGTTCATGTTCTAGTTTGTACTTTAGTTCTTCTCGATGATCTAATTCACCTTATTGTTCATCATTGTGTTCTAGATAGCAATACAATTGATATGATTAAGACATCAATGATTATATTCTTAGTTATAATGCTTATAGTCTGCTTTGATTATATATTTGGCATAGATAGTTCATCTTTATGTTTATACTCATGTTCGTATAAGGCTCATCTTAAAGTACAACGGGTGGGTGATAGATGCTGTGTAGGCGTGGTGCCTATACATTATTTATCTACGAATGCGTCCTATGTTCCGGATAGAGTGGTAGATCGCGGGTGTGACAGACCTGTTGAGTCCTCTGTATTCCACCTCCCGAATATAGTGTTCAGTATGGCTCAGTTAACTCATGGTTTAAGGGTTACTTTGTTTGACACTTTTACTATGGAGTTGCCTCTTGATTATAAATATGATGTGACCTAGCCAATGATTGCCAAATATAATTGCACTAATCAATGTATGCTATGACTTGTAATTAGAATAATTTAGGAATGTTTCTTATTAATACCTGTTCTAATCATCACTTGCTAGGTAGTATTGTTCTAAGTTTATCCTTGATTGATCTGATCTCTGTTATCCTTTATCAATTATTTATCATATCATTTACTCTGTAACCTGATTCCTGTTTGAAGTAATTAGTGTGTTATCAGTCTTATTATAAGTGTGCCTTATTAAATGCTGTTAAGTCCTTACAATGCCATCATATCTTGAATTGATTAGTCTCTAGGCTAAATATAAATAACGATACCTGAGACTAGCTTGGGTGAAATGCTTCTACAATGGGTATGTTTATCTGTGCGCTTGCGGGTAAATATCTATCTTTAAATCCAGTGCCCTGATATATTTACATTGCTAGCTTCATGTTGGGGATGACAACTTGACGTTAAGTAGAGTTAGTAGTGTCCCGTACACTCTTTAGTGCTTTCTTAGTGATTCCATTAAGGAGTGTCAACAAGCATTTCTGGCGCCGTTGCTGGGGAACACATCAATTCAATTAGGGATGGTACCTAGTTTTTTTTTTCATTAAAATCTTTATGAACACTGATAGGACATTGCATTAACAACATTTAGAACGGTAGCTAGAACATATCATTTTACTTACACACATGTGATAATGCACTGATTATTTACTTTTACTCAAACAGACTTACCCTGGCTTTGTTTATCTTTTATATCTTATGCAGGGTGATGTATGACTGGTTTCCAACTTCCGAACAACTACATTGAGGATCCCGAAGCTTTACTAAGGAAAACTAGACGCAAACTTAAGAGACCCTCAGCACCGCTACCAGAAGTTAGCCAGATAAGAAGAAGCTTAACACCAGTGTTGGACACCATGGCCGACAAGACACTCTGCGAGTTCTCTGCACCAACCACTGCGAACATCAGGACCGGACCAACAGTAAATGTGGGAGACAACGGATTTGAACTTAAGCCAGCTTTGATCAATATGGTACAAGCTAATCAGTTTTGCGGAAAGGCATATGAAGATGCAAGCGCTCATCTCCAACACTTTCTGGAGATTTGTAGCACTTTCACCATCAAAGGAGTTGAAAGGGACGCCATTCTACTTCACTTGTTCCCATTCTCACTCTTGGGAAAAGCAAAACAATGGTTCTACGCCAACAAAGATAAAAACACCTCGTGGGCGATCTGTTCAACTGCCTTCCTAGCAAAGTTCTTTCTAGTGGGCAAGACGAATGCCCTCCGTGCCAAGATTTCAACTTTCCAGCAACAACATGAAGAATCAATCCTAGAAGCTTGGGAACGCTTTCAAGACTACATATCAGAATGCCCTCACCATGGGATGGAGAATTGACTACTCATGCAGACCTTCTACCACGGGCTCACTTCAAGTACCCGTGAGAATGTGGATGCCGCTGCTGGAGGATCATTCTTATCACTCACAATGCAACTACACTCATAGAGAAGATGGCCTCTAACCAAGGTTGGAACGAGGAACGCTCTCAGCCACGCAAGAGGGGAGGAATACATCAACTAAAGGAAGTAGACATGTTGTTTGCCAAACTTGACCTACTCATGAAGAAGTACGATGAACACACTCCCAAGAGAGAAGACGTCAAGCAAATCTACGAATCTTGCATGACATGTGAAGAGTGTGGAGGCACTGGTCATTCAGGGAGCAACTGCCCTGAGATTCAAGAGGATGCAAAGTACATCAACAACAACACCAACAATCGTCCTCAACAAACTCAAGGATGGAACCAGCAATCAAGGCCTAATTACTCAGGTAACTACTCAGGTAACTACCAAGGTAATACTTTTAATCAACCACCTTTGAGAGAGATGATATCTAATCAAAATAAAATTATTGATAATATGTCTAAGAAGATAGCTTCCAATGATAAACTGCTTGAAAATATTAATACTAGAATGGATAGCTTTACTTCTGCTATAAAGAATCAACATGACTTTAATAAAATGATAGAATCTCAGTTATCTCAGTTAGCAGCTTCAGTCCCTTTAGCTGAAAAAGGTAAGATTCCAGGAAGTCCAAAAGAGCTAGAAACTGCAAATCTTGTAGACATCTTTGATGCAGGACACCTCATACCTAGACCTTCAAGAGAATGGATGGATGACTCCATTGGCCCAAAGAAAGGAGATCCAGGAAGACCTGTGATTCCAATTCATATTGGACCTCACAGTTTTGAAGAAGGAGTCTGTGACCTTGGAGCAAGCGTCAACATTATGCCAAGGGTAATATACGAACAAATACATGGTGCACCTCTATTATATACAACTATGTGTTTGCAGCTCGCAGATCAGACACTGTGCTACCCATTGGGAATTCTAGAAGATATCTGTGTACGAGTGGGACGCTCGTATGTGTGTGCAGACTTTATGATCATTGAAATAGGTGGAGACAAAAGAGCACCCATCATTCTTGGACGCTCGTTCCTAAGCTCAACGAAAACCATCATCTACGCGGACAGCGCCAAGATTTGTTTCACAATCACAGGCAACAAAGAAAGATTCAGTTTCAAGAGACGTACACTCACTACCAAAGTCCACCCTCAGATGCCCTACGAAGATGCAAACATCATATCATCAAAGAAGAAGAATAGGAACAGAAGGAGGAAGAACAAGGCTACACAACCACATCAAGACACAGTATGGATGGTCAACTCTGTCCAAACAGAACGCGACCACCTTCTTGCATCACCATACCTCGCCAAGAGAGATGACCCAGGCGTACCCACCATCGATTGCAAGATCGAAGGAAGTACATTCGACAAGACGTTCTGCGACATCAGCTCAAGTGTCAATATAATGTCTAAGGTAACATATGAGCACTTATATAAAAATAGACCTATGTATCAAACATATGTGCAGCTACTGATGGTGGACCAAACTTATCGATTTCCGGAGGAAATAGTAAAGGACGTGATGATCCAAATTAAAGACCACTATGTTCCCACCGACTTCTTAGTACTAGACATGGGAAAGGAAAACGACATTCACATCATCCTAGGAAGACCCTTCCTCAACACCACTAGCGCCATCATCTACATGAGATCTAGAGAGATCCACTTCCAGTTCTTCAGAGAGAAGGTACGTTGTTATTTCAATAGTTATGTCACTAATGGACAGGAAAAGAAGAACCACTCAAGGAGGAGACGCCGCGCATCCCAACACAACAAAAATCGACAAATCAAGGATGGATGGGCTGACTATAAAGGAGAAGTTATCAGGAGTGAAGATATCCTATTAAAGGAAACAAAGGACGAAGAAGTAAAGGAGACAAGACCACCAGTTAAACAAGTATGGAAAAAGAAAGAGAGTTCTACTGACGTGCAATCATCGAGGTCCTCCTCAGGATCTGCTGATCCACCCAAGGAAGAATAAAGAGCATACAAGGAGTCTTGTTCGATAGACTATAAACGTCGAATCCTCGCCGAAAGGTAACTCGGTAGTTATCCATAATCACTAGCATTAAATTCATCATTGCATAATTAAGCATGATCATTTTACTATTAGTATCATATTTACTTCTTAGCAATTATATCTGCATTAGAAAACAAAATAAAAAAATATGGAAACTCTAAGCCCCATGAGAGTAGTATACTTTCTGTGGAGGCATAAAAATAAAAACTATACATTTGCATATTTACTTTTGTATTGCGCACATCTATAAAAACAAAAAAAAATCTAAAAAGAGATACTATGGAACACTGCTGAAACTCTGCTTAGTGGAAAGGAAGAATATAAATAATCTTAAGAGCTTTGAGACAACTAGACAAATGGAGGAATATTTATTACTAACGCTTAATCAAGTTCCACTAGTTGTGTTGTCTATCTTTGAATTCAGCAGGAAGAGAAGAAGAGAAGGACTCAAGAAATCACTAACAGTCTACTCGTCTTCTGGAAAAAGAATACATCAAGATCCAGCTTGGGGGACAGCACCCTCAGTTATCACGATAGGTATCGCGTTTTTTTATCTATTACTATTAGTTCGATTTAGTTAGATCAGGTCAATAAATATAGAAACCCCTAAAAAGATGAATAACTTTTACAAAACCAAATAAAGATAGTAAATAATAAATAAATGTCTAGGTAGATAAAAACTTAATTTTGTTCATGATAAAAACGATGAACAATTGCTCTGCCTTTTCTAAGTACCTACTGTTCGAATTTAAATTTTCTTGAGTTTTAGACAAAGTTGTTCTGAATAAACTCTGAACCTAAAACCTGTGGATGGCAAATACCTGATCTAAAGTCTAGATAATTGTGAGATATGATATAAAAAGGTTTGAGCTGCTGTTTATCTAATTCCTAGAGATACTAGAGTTCTGGAGATTTACACTTTAAAAAGATTAAATACATGATGAGATCCTGTATGACATAACATGAATTCCTACCCAGAGCCATTAATATGATCTTAAGATAAGGCTACTTACTTTGTTCTAAGTTTTTAGTTATGGTTGAGAAATTTATCATGCTCTAGAGATCAAGAATGTTTTATTAAAAGATTCACTCTTCCGAAGTAGTATTGTGTTAGAGGCATGGGCTATGCAAAAATATGATAAGGAGGAAATAAAAAGGGACAAGTGTCCGACTACCTCAAAAGAAAAAAAGGGAAAAGAGACAGAGAAAAAGAGTTATGATAAAAGTATGAGAAAAAGAATGATAGCCCATGGTCCCTCTAATTACAATATGCCAGCAAGAGATGACAAATTTCAAATGTTCTAAAGTCTTGATCTATGAGTATGACATCTTTCTTCCTAAACTTTGAACTTTGACTTGGTAAGATATGCTTTTTATTTCTTAAAGCTCCAGATATATATATCCATAGAAGGTAAGAAAATTGCATCAGTGAGGAATCATAAAATATAAAAGAGCGATTTGAGAGTGTCATACAATGGAATCTCTGATTTTTATTTTGAAAATATATTCAAACTCCAGAATGAAGGTTGATCAAAGAGTTAGAGATACAATGCTTAACTTGATTGTTCTATCTTTCAATCGTTTAAGGACCCAGGTGAAGGCAAAAGCTCCATAGTTAAAGGAAATATGAGAATGTCAGAATAGTTAACTCTGAACCAAGGGAAGATTTTCGTTTGAACATATGAACCCTTAAAAGTGTGAAGGCATAGTAGCAGTTCCTGATTCATCATAAATATTTACTAAGGGACTAGCAAAAGGTAAGCTTGGGGGAGTTGTTGACACTGGTTATCTATCATAATTAAGGGATAAATAAATATGAAAAGGAAAAGAATTTGATCACCAACAAAGGTTTAGGGTTTCAACTGACAATATTCCACGAGTTTTGGTGAGTTATGATTCTGCAGGGACTAAACCAGGAAATCAGCACCGATAGCTTCCCATAGAAGGAAACCGATGGGAGATAACGCAACCACCACGTAAGGATTATTCTAGAAGACTGCAGAGGACGCAAGAAGACACCAGGAGGTCGACCACCGCGAGAGGCCGACTGGTGGGACCGACCGGTCCCACCGGGTGACCGACCGGTCGCCCCCTGGGCCCGCTGGGTTCCGTCCTCTGCAAGCTATCTCCACCGACCTTTAGGATGCATCTCGGCCGTACCTTGAGTCAGTTTGATCCAAGGGCCACGGTTCAACGCCCAGGGCTATATAAACAACCCCTGACCCCCCTCTTCAGCAATCAATCAGGGTTTGATCATTAGACATCATCAATCAGAGCTTCCGAAGGAGATCAATCGGAAGCCCTAGAACTTCATCTACCTAGATTAGTAGATAGAATAGGATTAGAGGAGGCAAGCTTCGCTTGGATTCCTGATCTAGTCACGAGAAGGCTCGGTAAACCCAAGATCTTCTCTCTTGTATTAACATTATGGATCTATTTCATAATTGCTCTTCTAGTTCATCATTGTTCTTCATAGTTCATCGTCTAGTTCATGTTCATCGTCTAGTTCATGTTCTAGTTCGCACTTTAGTTCTTCTCGATGATCTAATTCACCTTATTGTTCATCATTGTGTTCTAGATAGCAATACAATTGATATGATTAAGACATTAATGATTATATTCTTAGTTATAATGCTTATAGTCTGCTTTGATTATATATTTGGCATAGATAGTTCATCTTTTTGTTTATACTCATGTTCGTATAGCGCTCATCTTAAATTACAATGGGTGGGTGATAGATGCTGTTTAGGCGTGGTGCCTATACATTATTTATCTACGAATGCGTCCTATGTTCTGGATAGAGTGGTAGATCGCGGGTGTGACAGACCTGTTGAGTCCTCTGTATTCCACCTCCCGAATATAGTGTTCAGTATGGCTCAGTTAACTCATGGTTTAAGGGTTACTTTGTTTGACACTTTTACTATGGAGTTGCCTCTTGATTATAAATATGATGTGACCTAGCCAATGATTGCCAAATATAATTGCACTAATCAATGTATGCTATGACTTGTAATTAGAATAACTTAGGAATGTTTCTTATTAATACCTGTTCTAATCATCACTTGCTAGGTAGTACTGTTCTAAGTTTATCCTTGATTGATCTGATCTCTGTTATCCTTTATCAATTATTTATCATATCATTTACTCTGTAACCTGATTCCTGTTTGAAGTAATTAGTGTGTTATTAGTCTTATTATAAGTGTGCCTTATTAAATGCTGTTAAGTCCTTACAATGCCATCATATCTTGAATTGATTAGTCTCTAGGGTAAATATAAATAACGATACCTGAGACTAGCTTGGGTGAAATGCTTCTACAATGGGTATGTTTATCTGTGCTCTTGCGGGTAAATATCTATCTTTAAATCCAGTGCCCTGATATATTTACATTGCTAGCTTCATGTTGGGGATGACAACTTGACGTTAAGTGGAGTTAGTAGTGTCCCGTACACTCTTTAGTGCTTTCTTAGTGATTCCATTAAGGAGTGTCAACACTACCGCCCCTCGTCTAAGTGTGTGGGGGCGGGCGCGTCTTTACTATCGACCGAGGGGCTCGCAACGGAGGCACCTTCGTGCGAATGCTACCGCCCCTCGCCTAATTGAGTGAGGGCGGGCACGTCTTTACTATCGGCCGAGGGGCTCGCAACGGAGGCACCCTCGCGCGAATGCTACCGCCCCTCGTCTAAGTGTGTGGGGGCGGGTGCGTCTTTACTATCGGTCAAGGGGCTCGCAACGGAGGCACCCTCGCGCGAATGCTCCTGCCACTCGCCTAATTGAGTGGGGCGGGCGCGTCTTAACTACCGGCCGAGGGGCTCGCAACGAAAGCACCCTCGCGCGAAAGGCACCTCCCCTCGCCTAAGTGAGTGAGGGCGGGCGCGTCTTAACTACCGGCCGAGGGGCTCGCAACGAAAGCACCCTCGCGCGAATGTTACCGCCCCTCGTTTAAGTGAGTGGGGGCGGGCGCGTCTTAACTACCGGCCGAGGGGCTCGCAATGAAAGCACCCTCGCGCGAATGCCACCGCCCTTCGCCTAAGTGAGTCGGGGCGGGTGTGTCTTAACTACCGACCGAGGGGCTTGTAATGAAAGCACCCTCGCGCGAATGCTACCGCCCCTCGCCTAAGTGTATGGGGGCGGACGCATCCTAACCAACAGCCGAGGGGCCCGCGATGAAAGCGCCCCCGCGCGAAAGTCACCACCCCGCGTCTAGAGACACGGGCGGGCGAGGCAGGAACCTGACCATCTCCCGAGCGAATATCACTAGCAAGCCAGGAAAGTGAATTAGAAGCAACCTCGATCTCCTCTTTTTCATTAAAATGCAGGTTTTGTACAACACAAACAAGCAAAGAACGAATGCACGAACTACTTTCGTGACCCAAGGAAAACGCTATATCGACGCTCGTCCAGCGAAAATGAGATGTCTTCGGGCTCCACCTTTACGAACGGGCCCTCTCCGGAAGTTGGCGGCACGCGCGAAGACTCGCGCCTCTTCCGCCTCGCTTCAAACTCACGTCGGTCAAAGTTCTCATAAAAAACACGCAAGTGCTCTTCCGTCCGCTCAATCTTCTTAGCGCGTTTTTTCAAGTAAGACGAAAGCGACGCCGTTGGAAACCTAGAGCAAAAGCTCCTCCATAGATCACCTCTGACACAAAGATCGCCGGATCTAATCATCAGTGGGCAAATGTCGAGAACGTCGGGCGTTCCTGCATCCGCACCCTATTCAATACAACATTTCAGTTTAAGTTCAAAAATCCCGCACAACAACAAGTCTGGCGAATACAACCGACACACGAAAAACAAGCCCTATTCATTCATCTACCGCATCTTGGGGAACGTTCTCGTCACGAGAAGCAGCGGCAGCAGAGCTTTTGGGAATCTCCACATGCGGCTGAGGGGGGCTCGCTTCATCTTCCGGCTCGGCTTCACGCGCCCGCCTTTCGGAGATGAAGTCTAAAAACACCCTCTTAATGTGAGCTTTCTCCTCCGGAGTCTGCATCAAAACAAAAAACTCAGAAAAGGCATCACGCAGGCCACAAGTCAAAAAAGAAAGGCAAAGCGAAAGCCAAAAAGCAACCATCTGAAAGTACCTTCCCGCGGCCCATGGCGGACTGCATAAGGGACATGTCATTTCCACCCGCCAGCCAGAATTCTTCAAAGAATCTCTTGCCAAGAACTTTCGCCGCCTCAGGGGTTCGCCAATAATAGTCCACCTCCTTGACCGAAAGGTCTGAGATATGGGAGCAGCCGGCGTCAACAAGGCTATGACCGATAGCCTTGATGCTTGTGACGGCGGCATAGTCCCGGCCGAGGGCCATGTGCCCCTCCAGCGACTCCATCTCGGATCGAATCCAGCCAATAAGGCTATCAACGTTATGCTCTAAGGGATTTTCTGCCTCGACGCCGATGCTGCGAAGGCACTCGCGAAAGCGAGATACGGCCTCCCCAACTGAAGTCAGAAGCGCTTTCTCCCTATCGGCCTGGGCAGCTCGCAGCTGTGAAATCTCCCTTTTGAGATTTTCAACCTCCTTCTCGCTCGCCTTTCGGAAGGTGTGCTCTTCCTCGACTTTCTTGGTCTGCGATTCCAGATCGACGACAAATTTCTTCACCTGAGTTTCAAGATCCTGCTTCTCGCGCTTGACCTTGCGAATGTAGAGGTCACCCTGGTTGCTCTGACTGCGAGCGATGATAGCAGCCTGCAAACAACAACAAATCAAAGGCAAAAAGTCAAAAAAAAGAAACGAAAGCGAAAGATCCATGAAGCCCACAGTGAAACCAAGCACTTACGCTAGCCAAGTGAAACGACAAAGCGTCGTTGAGCTTCGCACTGCTAACTTTGAGGAGGTCTCTCTCGACCTCTGGCGCGACGAAAGCTTTCTGAGAGAACTCCACAAACTTAATGGCCTCCTCACTTCCGCCAGGAAGGATTCCCGCCCATCGATAGTCAATTCGGCAGGTGAGTTAGGCGTCTGAGGCTGCACCCAAAGAACGAGCAACGCGATAAGACTCCTCTTTTGCATCATCAGTTTCGCTAGACGAGCTCAGGCCTGTGTAAAAGCATGGGTTCTCATAGTCTGAAGGCACCCCGTCGATAACCAATCGCCCGTAACCGAGAAGTTGCCCTTCCACCATCTCCTGCGTTAGGCGAATGCACCACGACGAAGACTGTGACTTATCTTTATCAACAACAGCGGGAGCCGGCATGCTCCCAGATCCGGTCCCCCTTCCGCCAGGAGCCGCCTTTTCGCCGACGGCTCGAGTAGAGGGCTCGGGGCGCGGAGCTTTTGGCTTTTTGGCCTGGCATTCCGTGACATCCGGCGGACCCGAAGCCTTATGCGAGCCAAGCTTCGCGAACGTCGGAAGGTCAGCAACGGAGACGTCGTCATCAAACGCCAAGTGCGAGAGGCGCACATTCGGCTTTTTTGGAGCCATCTCAGCAGCGTAAGATGCACTATGCAAAACACGGCAAAAATAGTACGTATCAAACTCACAGCGTGAGTCTCAAGAACAACAACTCAAACACGAGATGAAAAACAAAAAAGCATAATCAAGCCGAAACGAAAGCGAAGAAACTAACCACCCTCGGGTGATCGAAAGGATCAACGTCGGGGATTGACCCCATCACTCCCTTTCGGCTCTTAAGCATAGGTTTGGCGGTTAAACACCCGATGCGGATATCTCCAACTTCGGCAGACTTTCGCCGAGGGACCACACCACTCTGACCCCCACGCCTAGCTACGCCCTTGCCTTTCGCCTTCGAATCTTCAGTTTCCTCTTTGCTTTCATCAAGCAGAGGCCTTTCGGCGTACTTGACACTCATAGCATCAAACACCCGATTCAAGCGGCGACTTCGGCCGAGGTTGCCGAGTTGGAACTCACTTTCCTTTCGTAGATACGGCCCACAAATTTTCCTTGCTTCGCTTTCAATATGCTTCACAAAAGACTCATCATCAGCGAAATTCGTGGGTCTTTCAAGAAGTAGAAGTGGCCCCCGATACCCGTCCTTGTCAGAAAAACCTTCGAAAGTAGTCGCATTGCAAAGAGGGTTCATCCTGATAGCCATCCATTCTTCGACTAGGTCTCGGCTAATTTGAAACCGAGCAGTTAGAGCGAAAGCGTCTCCACAACGAATGGCTTCTTCGTCGTTCAACGCGACGGGCGGAAGATGTTTCTCGGGCACCTCTCCAAAACTGACACAAGCGGAGAAGCTTTTTTCTCCCCTTTACCCAACTCGCAAGCAACAATTTCGTCCGAGCAAACTTGGTAGTAGAACCAGTAGCGGTTCCAATCTGGCCATTTGTTTCGATAGGTAAGCGAAATGGAAACGCTACCTCGAGTCTTCCGCGGAACGAAGTTGATGCATCCAATCTCACTGGGCAGTACGTTTCCCAAGAAAGGGTCGGCCACTTTCGTCGGTCGACGGTGAATATCATAAAACCGCAAGAATACATCCACCCGTGGCGTGCAGTCAAGCATCTTCATCGCCATGGCGAAAACTCCAAGCCTAACGAACGCATTCGGCGTCAGCTGATGGAGTTGTATGCCAAACCCCGAAAGGACATCCGAGACAAATTCCTCAAGTGGAAAGTCCAGACCAGCAGCGAAATAATCGTGGAAGACAATAGCCTCATTATTAGGCCGCGGAATAGGTACCTCCTCGTCCCCGGGAACGCGGCAGCCCGTGAGATGATCTCTCCTCAAAGGTCCTTTTTCGGCCAAAGATTGCAAAGCAGCAGCTAACATTCGCGAGGTGCCCAGGTAAAATGGGCAGTCGGTGGGCACCGAAACCAATCCAGAGTCTCCTTCATCAGACAAGTTGCCGCTGTGACTTGGAACCCGCGGAGCACCCCCGGAACCAACAGACACTTCAGCGCTACGCTCGCGGCGAGAGGACCCAGTAGCGTCAGTGCTTTCGCTAGACGAGCTCGAGGTCGACGTGGTACTGGAAGACGCCATCTACCACGGCGCGAGAGACGAATAAACATGATTGCATGCGAAAGGAAAAAAGAAAAGGAGGAGAACAGAGGCGAAAGCACAGAAAATTAAAGAACAGATTCGAAACATGAAATAATCCAAAAAGAAACAAAAGGCAAGAGAGAGCTACGCACCACAACTGTCGCTCAGCGAATGACCGTGGCAGGCACCAGAAGCTTTCGCTCAAGCGAATGATGCGAGGCTTCACAAGCACGCGTCAAAGAGGCAGGAGTGCGTTATGTGGCCAAGTAGCCTCCTCGCCTGAAGCCCTCACGCTTATATACGAGCAAGCGGCACATGTTTTTCGAGAAAGACGAAAAGGCACCTGGGCACGGGATTCGAAGCGTCGCAACGGCACGCCAATACGGTACACGGTTTTTGAGAAAGACGAAAAGACGTTTGGGCACGGAATACGAAGCATCACAATAACAGACGCCATACCGTGTCTGGGGAGCGACAAGATGTTCTGGCGCGTGAAATGAGGCGCCTAAAAAAAACTTGGCTTCGAAATGAAGCAAAGGTTTTTTGGGCGGGCGTAGGCGCCTAGCGAAAGGACACGGTCGAACTTCGCAAGCTTACGGATCCGGCCGTGAGGGGCTATTGTTGGGGTGGTACCCAGACCGCTGGCGCCTCCGGCCTGCAATACCGAAGGAAGACGGAGCTTTCGCGCGGATGTTCGCATTCGCGCGGAAGCGCGTCGTCGTGCGGAAGCACGCATTCGCCTCTGGCCCGCAAGATCGAAGGAAGACGGAGCTTTCGTGCGAAAGGAATCATTCGTGCGGAAGCACGTCATCGACCGAAAGCACGCGTTCGCCTCTGGCCCGCAAGACCGAAGGAAGACGGTGCTTTCGTGCGAAAGGAAACTTTCACGCGGAAGCACGTCATCGACCGAGAGCACGCGTTCGCCTTCGGCCCGCAAGACCGAAGTAGGACGGAGCTTTCGTGCGAAAGGCAACATTCGCGCGAAAGCAGGCATCCGCGCGAAGAGGGGCATAGAAGCAGCTTCCGAGCGGAAGCACGCAGGCGGGCGGATTTCGTGCGAAAGAACAGCAGTGAGCGGACCGAGCTGTTTTCACGCGGATTGAGCCCAGCGCTTTCGGCGGGAACCTTCGTCGTTCACGACTTCGGTTTTTTCACAGGCTTTCGCAGGTCACCGGAAGCCTCGGTCGAAGGGAGTGGACCCACCGGACAGGGGAAGGAGCCGGGGGGCACGGGGCCCATCAAGAGACGGAGTTACGAAGTTGCCCTTCAGGTCGCCGAGGGCGGCAGACAGCCGCAGAGTAGTTAAGTAGGGTATGATTGTAATTGTAACAGAGTGGTTGAAAGGGCATTCTTGTACTTTCAAAACTGACCTAGATTAATATAAAAAGCTCCCAGCTTCCTAAGGGAAGGAGGAGGAGGAGCACTGTTCACTTCACTCGATTTCCCACTCTCTTCCGTCTACTTACGCTTTCGCTCAGTGTCTTGGCTCGCGTGACAACCTGCTGTTTCGGGGTCTAGGTCCCGAAACAACACTAAAGGTCATCTTGTGAACATTTCCAATCAAACTAACTCAAACTTGATCACTAAGCAATTTATCCATTGAATCATCTTATAGCAAGCAACATATGCATATATATCCAATTCAATCAACTCATAAGCACCCAAATGAATATGATCAAATAGAAATATACCTTTGTAAATCATGATCATCCAATAGCAAGCTTCTACTCAATTTGATTGCAAGCCTTCAAATATATTCAATAAATCACCACAACTATAATATGACACTTGTATGTTGTAGTACTTGGACTTCACTAATTTTGACTTGGCATTGGGATGAGAATAACACTAAGCTTCATTACTTGACTCAATCATATGATAAACAATATGAAATCAATTGAATCAAGCCTCCAATGCCATGGTACCTACACACAATCATCCTCTTTTTGATGGTACCCATACTTGTTTGGGTCCTCTCAAGTTAGGAGCAACATACTTAGGCAATGACTTAGTATGAGTAGCGGGATGTTTTGTAATAGCAACTAATGTGGTACCATTGTCATCCTTCCTAAGCACATTATCATCATCAATTGAAATAGGCTTAGAATTTTTACCTAGGGGACATGAATTAGTCATGTGTCCCCTTTCCCGGCATGAGTAGCAAACTCTCTTTGATTGAGCCTTTTCTTCCTTGCTCATGTGTTTCTTCTCATTGTCTTGCCTCTCATGAGTTGCTTGAGCCTTCTTCGCAAGCTTGTTAGGACACTTCGAGGCAAAGTGTCCCATATCACCACACTTGTAGCACTTGATATGAGCCAAATTTTTCTTCTCATCTTGATTCTTGCTCATCGTCATCTTGGCATCTTGAATGTGAGTTGGATGCCTTGCTCTTCCACCCCTTCTTGTTTTCTTCTTCATCATCATCAAGTCATCACCATCTTCATGGTTGATCTTTACTTGAACTTGGGGCTTTGACTTTGGTTCAACTTGAGATTTCCTTTTGCTTGGGCATGATATGGCAAGATGGCCCATCTCATGGCATTTGAAGCACACAAAATGAGAGAGCTTCTTTTCTTCTTGCTTCTTCATTTCTCTTCGATTTCTTCTCTTGCCCCATTTCTTGCCTTTGACATTGCTCTTGTTGAAGCCAATGCCACTCTTGTCACCATAACTTCTATGATTGTTCAACATATGCTCAAAGGTGATTTTTGATTTGTAGCACCTCTGTAACTTGTTGCTCAAATTCTTCACTTCACTTTTGAGCTCATTGTTTTCCTTCAAAATGTTAGTCTCACAAGACATAAAAGTAGAACAAGTATCTATATGTGAAGAACATGGCATAGATAATAAGTCATCACAAGAGGTGGATACATGCTTCTTCTCTACATCACATGGGTTAGCACAAATATGTGATTTATCATTTGACCCCAATAATAAGCTCTCACTAGTTTTAGTTTCTTTATTAGAAAGCTTCTTAGTGAGAAAAGCATGGTCTTGTACCAAGTTGTCATGAGCAACACTAAGTTCCTCATGAGACAATTTAAGCTCCTCATGTGAACAAGTAGTAACATAAAGTAGATGCTTTTGTTGTTCACATGCATTCTTTAGAAATGAGTTTTCTTTTTTCAATTTCATTGTTTTAGCCATCTCATTTTCTAAAGCTTTGGCAAGTCTACATACAAGCTCAAAATTTGGATCATCACAATCAACAACCACATTAGCAATTGATACCTTAGTGTCACCATATGACATGAAGCAATGTGGTGTAGATGGAGAGCTTGTAGAGACATCTGAAAGGTCCTAATTGGCTAGAGGGGGGTGAATAGCCTAAATAAAAATTATACAATCTCACTAGAGCAAAGTATTAGTATTACAAAAGGCCAAAATGCGGTTTGCTCTAGCTCTACATGTTAGGCAAGCCACCTATTTGCAATTCTAGTAATTTAATATCTCTATGGAACACAATTGCTATGTCTCTACTTTATCTAGTTATAAAGCTAACAAGATAAATAAATAGCTCAACACTATGTCACTACTTTTACACTAGAGAGCAATCTAGAGAATGAAATAAATCAACTAAATATGCTATGTTACTCTCCTTGCAATTTATCACTACTACTACACAAGGTATACAAATAGCAAGTATGAAAGAGAGATAAATAATTTCAATACCGACGGTGAAGAGTAGAGGATGATGCCAATCACCAAATAATTAATTCCAATGAGATATATATAAATCAATACAATTCACAGGGAGATAAGATATGACACAATTAATTTTTCTCCTGAGGTTCACTTGCTTGCTGGCAAGCTAGTCCCCGTTGTGTCCCTCTACACCACGTGGTTCGGTGGCTAATCGGTATCACACACCGAGCCTCTCAATAGGCGCCACAAGAACCTACCAATGGAGAGAAGTTGAATGACACAAGCAATCCACTAAAGTTGGAATTTGGCACTCCGCCGGGGAACCACAACAACCCCTCACAAATATCTCCTTGATTGGGGGTGGACACAATCACCAAATCCCCTCACCAATCAATCCACCTCCAACCGTCTAGGTGACGGCAATCACCAATAGTAATAAGAAATCCACAATTGCAAAAATCACCTAGTGCCACAAGAATATGCAATCTCAAATGCACCTAGGGTTTCCCTCAAAATCCTCTTTGAAAATTAGCACTGAGCTGAGAGTGGAGAGGAGAGGGAGGTGGATATCTTGCAGCTCTCTAGATCGACGCTAGAGCACCCAAACTCTCACAGGAATCGAGCTCAAATCACTTGGAGTGAGAGAGAGGAAGAAGGAGAGCTTTCTCTGTTCATGGTTCTCTGTATACAAGAGAGGAGGAGAGGCAGGGACCAGAGAAAAAGAAAGGAACTGAGAGCCACAGACTTATCCTTCGGCTGCAGAAACACCCCAACGGGTGGAAGAGGGCGCGACCCCCACGCACCGCTCCATAACAGACAAGCGCGCACACGGTCTGCAGCAGAGCACAGCGAAAAGCAAGCACGAAGCTTCCAGGAAGCAGCGTTCCCTCCCTTCATGCAAAAAAAAAGCAGCAGCAAGCTTTATCTCACGAAGTCAAAAAGGAGGATGTGCATGCAGAGCGGCCCCCACGAGCTTTTCCTTCACTCTCTGCACACGAGCCTGACAAGATCATTTGCAAAGATTAAAAGGAGTGGGCCCCACACTTGCATGCAACAAGCAACAGCACAACGAGCTCTTTCTCTCTTGGCAACAATCGGACCAATCTGAAAGCTCAAAACGGACCAGTCTGCTCCCTCTCTCAGAGCAAGAATCAGACGGGTCCGAAAGCTAAAACGGACCAGTTCCAACTCAAACCAGCGAGATCGAACTGCGACCATATTTAACCCATTTAAAGAAACTAACTTCTCAAAAAAAAGCACTGAAGTTAGCTTTTCATAAGTATTTTCTGGGTTAATTCAGCATCTCACCGCGTCACTAAGCGCAATTAATATGCAAAATGAGACTCACATTTAGTGGCACTAGATAACCATTGCAATTAAAGATTTCTCCCCTTTATAGTACGGTTATCTAATCTTAAACCCGGTCACACTCTCTATAGTGTCTTGACCGGTAAAATAAATATCCAATTTTATACCTTTGCCTTGAGCCCATAGGATTTTGTTTTTCTCTTTATTCTTTTCAAAGACGAAGCACACATATATTATCTTTTTGTTCACCTCCATCACCATGATAATTCTCTAGCTCCATCACTTGGTGTGTACCAACCTATCTCATACCACAACACTCATTGCAATAGTTAGTACACCTAGGTGTCATCAATAATCCAAAACCAAACTAGAGCTTTCAATCTTCCCCTTTTTGGTAATTGATGACAACCATCACAGAGATATGAAATGAATTTAATTTGTGAACTTGAGATGTTTGCCCATGCATTTAGAACATGAATAAGAGTTGGACAAGCATTTCAAATTCGGTTTTGATAGTACTAGCTCCCTCTACATATGTGATATATGAGTTTGGTACAATTGTTCACATATGCATAAATAGGAATTGGATGAACTACTACTATCAAATGATGCTAAAGTATATAGAAAGGACCTTTGAAGCGTGATACCATCGGAGTTGCGAATGTATACCATCTTTAGCACCATATGTAGCTAGACATACATCAAAAACTCAAGTACCCCGTGAGATCAATATTATAACTAAAGAGAGCACTTGATTCACTTGAAAGCATGAAAGTCTAGTTACCAACTTATGCATACTAGTATTTCAATCACCATACAATTTGTAGTACTAGCATACACCAATCAAGCATGTAGATGAATTTGAAGTTTACAATGCACCATTTCATATGAATATGCACATACAAATGCAAACAACTTATTTATGAGCTTGCTCCCCCTATTTGTGTGCTTCAGATTTTAAATTTTAATTTATCCCTTTCTATTTGCATATCTATCTTTGTGACTTATTTCTCCCCCTTTGTCAACAATTGCTCAAAAAGGCTCATTTTAGTTGGAGAGAAATACCACATAGGAATATCAAGTTCATTTGATTTGGAAAGAAAGTTATTTTGCATTGGTTCAATCTAGATTACTTGCTTAGAATATGTAACTAGGTTTGATCCAAGGGCAAGCTTTCGTCACACCTCTCAAGTAGGAGGGATATCTTGACCATGTTAAGTTACATATCTTGAGCTCATATTCTAGATTCAACACTAGGTTTGCAAGCCCACAAACATGTCATATGCTACCACTAGATCATGTAAACATAGAAGGCAATAGTGGTAACATATATACATCAAATTCATTTTGTTTCCATGAATGATCCTAAATTATCACTTGTATGTCTATATGCACTAAACATGTCCTTACAAATGTATGAATGCTATGTCAACCAACTTTACCTTAAGTTGTCGAAGGAGAGGCATGTCATATATATGTGGGGTGTGCTCAACCCATATTGGAGAAATCAAGAATGTTCAATTCATTTCTCAACTTGCAAAATCTCTTCTCATCAAGTGGCTTAGTGAATATGTCCACTAGTTGATCATCGGTGCCAACACTCTCAATGGATATATCCCCTTTTTTGTTGGTGATCTCTAATAAAATGATGTCTAATGTCAATGTGCTTGGTTCTAGAATGTTGAACCGGGTTGTTGGTAAGCTTGATTGCACTTTCATTATCACATAGCAATGGCACTTCCTTGAATTTGATCCCAAAATCATCCAAAGTAGCTTTCATCCACAACAATTGAGCACAACAACTACCGACACTAATATATTCAGCTTCGGCGGTTGAGAGTGCCACACTATTTTGCTTCTTTGATGACCAAGACACAAGTGATCTTCCAAGTAATTGACATGTGCCACTAGTGCTCTTTCTATCTACTTTGCAACCCGCATAATCGGAGTCCGAATATCCAATTAATTCAAAGTTTGACCCCTTGGGATACCGCAATCCAACATTTTGTGTATGCTTCAAGTACCTCAAAATTCTCTTTGTAGCCTTCAAATGAGTTTCTCTTGGAGAGGCTTGAAATCTTGCACACATGCACACACTAAACATGACATCCGGTCTAGAAGTGGTAAAATATAACAAACTTCCAATCATAGACCGATAGAGCTTTTGATCAACCATGTTGCCACTTGCATCACTATCTAAATGACCATTGGTGCCCATAGGTGTACTAATTGATTTAGCATCTTGCAAGCCAAATTTCTTTATCATGTCCCTTATGTACTTTCCTTGACAAATAAATGTGCCACTCTTCATTTGCTTAATTTGGAGACCAAGAAAGTAGCTAAGTTCACCAATCATAGACATTTCAAATTCATTTGCCATCATTTTCCCAAATTCTTCACAAAAATCTTGATTTGTTGAGCCAAATATGATATCATCAACATAGATTTGCAAGACAAACAAATCACTTCCAATCTTTTTAGTGAAGAGAGTAGTGTCTACCTTTCCTATTTTGAACCCTTTAGAGAGTAAGAAATCTCTCAATCTCTCATACCATGCTCTAGGTGCTTGCTTCAAGCCATACAATGCCTTCTTCAATTTGTAAACATGGTCGGGCTTCTTCTCATCTTCAAAACCGGGAGGTTGTTCAACATACACTAGCTCATTTATATATCCATTTAAGAATGCACTCTTCACATCCATTTGATAGAGCTTGATGTTGTGGGCACAAGCATAGGCTAATAGGATTCTAATTGCCTCTAATCTTGCAACCGGTGCATAAGTCTCACCAAAGTCAAGACCCTCAATTTGAGTGTAACCTTGAGCAACTAGTCTTGCTTTGTTTCTCACTACTATGCCATCTTGATCTTGCTTGTTTCTAAACACCCATTTGGTACCAATTACATTATGATTCTTTGGTCTTTCTACCAATTCCCAAACTTGGTTTCTTGTGAAATTATTTAACTCTTCATGCATAGCATTTATCCAATCAATATCTTCCAAAGCTTCATCTATTCTTGTAGGCTCAATGGATGATACAAATGAGTAATGTTCACAGAAAGATGCCAATCTTGATCTTATTTGCACACCACTTGTAATATCACCAATTACACGGTCTAGGGGATGATCTCTTGCAATATTAGTGGGTTGGAGCACTTGAACTTGTTGACTTGCATTAGTTTGCACATTGGATTGAATCATTTTAGATGAACTAGCACCATCATCTTTTTGATCTTGCACTAGAGAACCACTAGTTTACACAATAGGAGAAGAGAGCACTTGACCTTTGTCATCTTGAATATCAATCACTTGCTTTGGCCTAATATCACCAATGTCCATGTTCTTCATAGCATTCACTAATTGAGATCCTCTCACATCATCAAGATTTTCTTCTTGTTCTTGTGACCCATTGGTTTCATCAAATTCCACATCATGAACTTCCAATTGACCACTTCCCAAATTCCATACTCTATATGCTTTGCTAGTTGTAGAATAACCAAGCAAGAAACCTTCATCACACTTCTTCTCAAATTTGCTCAATCTAGTGCCCTTCTTGAGAATATAGCATTTGCAACCAAAAACCCGAAAGTATGCAATATTGGGCTTTCTTCCATTCAAGAGTTCATATGGGGTCATTTCCAACATAGGATGGCAATAGAGTCTATTGATGTAGTAGCAAGCCGTGTTGATTGCTTCGGCCCAAAAAGAATGACTAACATCATATTCACTCAACATTGATCTAGCCATATCAATAAGAGTTCTATTCTTTCTCTCTACTAAGCCATTGGATTGAGGTGTGTACTTGGGAGAAAATTGATGTTTAATGCCATATTCATCACATAATTCATCAACTCTAGTGTTCTTGAATTCACTACCATTGTCACTTCTAACTCTCTTGATAGTTGTTTCAAATTCATTGCAAACTCTCTTGACAAAAGATTTGAAAGTTGAATATGCATCACTTTTATCACTAAGAAAGAACACCCAAGTATATCTAGTGAAATCATCCACAATGACAAATCCATATTTGTTACCTCCAATACTTGTGTAAGTGGTTGGTCCAAACAAGTCCATGTGCAACAATTCAAATGCCTTGCAAGTACTCATGATGCTCTTTTTAGGATGAGTATTTCCAACTTGTTTGTCGGCTTGACATGCACTACATAACTTGTCTTTTTCAAATTCAACATCTTTCAAGCCTCTAACCAAGTTATGCTTCACTAGCTTGTTTAATTGTTTCATGCCAACATGACCAAGCCTTCTATGCCAAAGCCAACCCAAACTAGATTTAGTGAGCAAGCATGTTGATAATTGAGTTTCACTAGCACCAAAATCAACCAAGTAGAGGTTCTCATATCTAAAGCCTTTGAATATCAAGTTAGAACCATCTACACTTATGATCTCTACATCATCAACACCAAATATGCATTTGAAACCAAGGTCACAAAGTTGAGCTACCGACAATAGATTGAAGTTCAAGCTCTCTACTAGTAGCACATTTGAAATACTCATGTCATTTGATATTGCAATCTTACCAAGCCCCTTTACTTTGCCTTTGCTATTGTCACCAAAAGTGATAGAATCATAGTCATTGACACTTGATGAGATAGAGTTGAACATTTTACTATCACCGGTCATGTGTTGAGAACACCCACTATCAAGAACCCAATGCCTTCCTCCGGCTTTATAATTAACCTACAAAACAATTTAATGTTTCTTAGGTACTCATACTTGTTTGGGTCCTCCAAGGTTAGTGACCAAGCTTTTGGGCACCCAAATAGCCTTCTTCTTTGGGCCAACCATGGGTGCACCAATGTACTTGACCTTGATACCATTCTCACCTTTAGTAAGCATATAGCAAGAATCAAACATAATGGAAGATGCAAAAGTTTGTTTCTTCATTTTGTTCTTGCAATGGTTTTCTACATGCCCAACTTGCTTGCAATTAGAGCAAAACCGACCATTGTTCCTCACAAAGCTAGCTTTATGAGTAACAAAGGCTGCATTGCCTTTCTTGGGGGTGTAGCCCAATCCCTCTTTTGCATGAGAGAACCTTTGGCTACCCAAGCACTTTAGCAAGCAGGCATCACCACCATATGCATACCTAAAGCAGTAGTGAGCTTATCTACCTCTTTCTTTAAGTTATCATTCTCTACCATTAATGTAGCATCACAAGTAAAATCATCACTAAGTGAGGTAGGAGTAGATATTGAAGTGCTACATGAAGGATTAGAAGGTGACATAACAATAGGTTTGTAAAAAGATTCATCAATTATATCACAAGTTAATCCCACATCACATGATACAACAACCTTTTCCTTATTTTCACTAAGGAGCAAAGAGTGAGCTTTTTCAAGCTTAGTGTGAGCCTTCTCAAGTTCCTCATGGTCTTCCATTAGACTCTCATGAGATGCACTTAGCTCATTAAAGGATTGTTCAAGATCCTTTAACTTCTTAGACAATTCTTTACACTTCTTGCTTTTAGATCTAATAAGGTATTCGGCTTGTTCTAGCATGTCCATAAGTTGTTCTATACTAGGTTCATCATCATCATCACTAACATTAGCATTATCATTATCATCGCTATCATCATCATCATCACTATCATCATATTTTACCTTAGGGCCCTTGGCCATGAAGCATGATGGTGAGTCAAATAGAGAAGACTTGTTGTTGGTGAAGGTAGCCAATGCTTTCTTTTTGGATGCCTTGTCATCATCATCATCATTATCGGTAGAGGCATCACTATCCCATGTGACAACATATGAACCACCCTTCTTCTTTTTCTTGAATACATATTTCTCCTTCTTGTCTTTCTTCTCATTCTTGCTTTTCTTTTTATCTTCTTCATTATCACTAGCATAGGGGCAATCCGCAACAACATGATCCGGGCTCTTGCATTTGTAACATAACCTCGCAAAGTTCTTATTCTTGAAGTTGTCTCTTCTCTTTCTTGCACCATAGCCCTTCTTCTTCATCATTTTGCCAAACTTGCGAACAAAGAGAGCTAGATTCTCATCATCACTATCCATGGTAGAGCCTTCACCTTCACTTGATTCTTCTTTCTTTGCCTTGCCCTTGTCCTTGTTCTTGGAGGAAGAAGCTTCGGTCTTGAAAGCCACACTTTTCTTCTTTTTGTCTTCATCCTTCTTCTTTTCATTCTCATCATCACTATCCTTGTTGTACTCCTCGGTCATGACATCTCCAAGTACCTCATTTGGAGAGATGCCCTTCAAGCCTCCTCTAAACATGATAGTTCTCAACATCTTGAATTTCTTGGGCAAGCACATCAAAAATTTGTGAGAGAAATCTTCATCTTTTGTCTTCTCATCCAAAGCCTTGAGATCATTAATAATCACTTGCAACCGGTAGAACATCTCCGGAATGCTCTCATCATCCTTCATCTTGAAATTAGAGAGTTGATGCTTGAGCATATAAAGCTGTCGTCTTCATGGTTGTAGTGCCCTCACATGTTTCTTCCAATCTTGTCCACACTTCACTTGCTCTCTCAAGATCTTTTATTTGTTCAAACACTTTTGAATCCATACCATTATACAAAGTGTTGAGAGCCATAGTATTGCATTGCAAGTTCTCTTGCTCTCTTGGTGTGGTTGAGGCGGCATCAAGCACAACAAAATCATTTTCGGTGACCTCCCATATTTTACGATGAATTGAACCAAGATACATTTTCATCTTTCTCTTCCAATAATCAAATGAACTTGTGCATCAAAGAACGGTGGTTTGCCCCCCACATGGTTAAACACTATTTGAGCCATTTCTTGACACCGAGGTTGTTAAGCCTTGCTAATAATGGTGACCACGGCTCCGATACCACTTGAAAGGTCCTAATTGGCTAGAGGGGGGTGAATAGCCTAAATAAAAATTATACAATCTCACTAGAGCAAAGTATTAGTATTACAAAAGGCCAAAATGCGGTTTGCTCTAGCTCTAAATGTTAGGCAAGCCACCTATTTGCAATTCTAGTAATTTAATATCTCTATGGCACACAATTGCTATGTCTCTACTTTATCTAGTTATAAAGCTAACAAGATAAATAAATAGCTCAACACTATGTCACTACTTTTACACTAGAGAGCAATCTAGAGAATGAAATAAATCAACTAAATATGCTATGTTACTCTCCTTGCAATTTATCACTACTACTACACAAGGTATACAAATAGCAAGTATGAAAGAGAGATAAATAATTTCAATACCGACGGTGAAGAGTAGAGGATGATGTCAATCACCAAATAATTAATTCCAATGAGATATATATAAATCAATACAATTCACAGGGAGATAAGATATGACACAATTAATTTTTCTCCCGAGGTTCACTTGCTTGCTGGCAAGCTAGTCCCCGTTGTGTCCCTCTACACCACGTGGTTCGGTGGCTAATCGGTATCACACACCGAGCCTCTCAATAGGCGCCACAAGAACCTACCAATGGAGAGAAGTTGAATGACACAAGCAATCCACTAAAGTTGGAATTTGGCACTCCGCCGGGGAACCACAACAACCCCTCACAAATATCTCCTTGATTGGGGGTGGACACAATCACCAAATCCCCTCACCAATCAATCCACCTCCAACCGTCTAGGTGACGGCAATCACCAATAGTAATAAGAAATTCACAATTGCAAAAATCACCTAGTGCCACAAGAATATGCAATCTCAAATGCACCTAGGGTTTCCCTCAAAATCCTCTCTGAAAATTAGCACTGAGCTGAGAGTGGAGAGGAGAGGGAGGTGGATATCTTGCAGCTCTCTAGATCGACGCTAGAGCACCCAAACTCTCACAGGAATCGAGCTCAAATCACTTGGAGTGAGAGAGAGGAAGAAGGAGAGCTTTCTCTGTTCAGGGTTCTCTGTATACAAGAGAGGAGGAGAGGCAGGGACCAGAGAAAAAGAAAGGAACTGAGAGCCACGGACTTATCCTCCGGCTGCAGAAACACCCCAACGGGTGGAAGAGGGCGCGGCCCCCATGCACCGCTCCATAACGGACAAGCGCGCACACGGTCTGCAGCAGAGCACGGCGAAAAGCAAGCACGAAGCTTCCAGGAAGCAGCGTTCCCTCCCTTCATGCAAAAAAAAAGCAGCAGCAAGCTTTATCTCACGAAGTCAAAAAGGAGGATGTGCATGCAGAGCGGCCCCCACGAGCTTTTCCTTCACTCTCTGCACACGAGCCTGACAAGATCATTTGCAAAGATTAAAAGGAGTGGGCCCCACACTTGCATGCAACAAGCAACAGCACAACGAGCTCTTTCTCTCTTGGCAACAATCGGACCAATCTGAAAGCTCAAAACGGACCAGTCTGCTCCCTCTCTCAGAGCAAGAATCAGACCGGTCCGAAAGCTAAAACGGACCAGTTCCAACTCAAACCAGCTAGATCGAACTGCGACCATATTTAACCCATTTAAAGAAACTAACTTCTCCAAAAAAAGCACTGAAGTTAGCTTTTCATAAGTATTTTCTGGGTTAATTCAGCATCTCACCGCGTCACTAAGCGCAATTAATATGCAAAATGAGACTCACATTTAGTGGCACTAGATAACCATTGCAATTAAAGATTTCTCCCCTTTATAGTACGGTTATCTAATCTTAAACCCGGTCACACTCTGTATAGTGTCTTGACCGGTAAAACAAATATCCAATTTTATACCTTTGCCTTGAGCCCATAGGATTTTGTTTTTCTCTTTATTCTTTTCAAAGACGGAGCACACATATATTATCTTTTTGTTCACCTCCATCACCATGATAATTCTCTAGCTCCATCACTTGGTGTGTACCAACCTATCTCATACCACAACACTCATTGCAATAGTTAGTACACATAGGTGTCATCAATTATCCAAAACCAAACTAGAGCTTTCAACATCACTCTCGTAGCCATCATCATCATCATCAAGTGAGCATGGAGTAGCATCATAAATTGCATCACTTGAGCTCGGCCCATCATCAACAATCTTGTCAAGTGAACTTGTGGATTGATCATCATCATCATCACTTGACCATGAGGTGGAGCAATCTTCCACAATCACCAAGTTGTGGTCATGCTCATCATCCTCATGCACCTCCTCTTTGGGCTCATCAACATCATCATCGGAGATCACCCCATATTTCTCATTGAGATAAATCCAAATCTCATGGGCAGATTTCCTGTCCATGATCTCACCAAAATATGTTATCCTCCATAGATTGATAGAAAATATTAGTAGCTTGGCAATCGAGATGTAAGCATTTCTTTTGCGCTTGAGTTGCATTCTTTCTATCCAACACAAGAGAAAGGCCCACATCTACAATCCACCACATTTGAGGACTAATAATCTTAAAATTGCATATCATCCAATTTTTCCACCGTGCAAAGTGTGTGCCATCAAAAATATGTGGACACTCAACATCTAGCCCATAAGTCGCCATCCACTCGGGTCGGTGAAGACCACAAATGAGAGACCAGGGCTTTGATACCACGTGTAGGGTCGAGATGGCGGACTAGAGGGGGGGGGTCAATAGTCCTTTCTAAAATTAATCGCACCGGCTAACCAAAATAAATGCGGAATTAAAACTATCGATCTAGCCAAGACGGCACCCCTCTACCTATACAATCAAGCACCTTATAAAGATCCTAAACAAAGCAAATACGGTGCCAGGCTAGCAAGAGCTCACCTAAACAATTCTAGAAGCAAGGTCACACAAACCTATGCAACTAGTACTTCAAGCGCGAGGGAGCTCCTACACAATCTAGTAAGCAAAAGCACAAAGCTCCTAAGCTCACTAGCAATGCTGAATAACAAGGCTACACAAGCCAAATTAGAGAGCTCAATAAATACTTAGCTACACAAACTAAGCAATGTAACTAGCAATGCTACCCAAGCCAACTAGTTACTCATAGGAGCTACAAATATGCTACACAAGCAAATTAGCTACACAAGAGCAATAACACAAGCATAATATATGAAAAAAAAGTAAATACAAGCTTGTGTTAGGAGTAAGCAAACCAACGGGATGAACAAGTTGACACGGTGATTTTATCCCGAGGTTCGGTGGCTTGCCAACCACCTACTCCCCGTTGAGACAAGCTCAAGGTTGTCGCCGGTCCTCTTGCTAGTGGTGACTACACCAGTCACACTCTCCCACAAGGAGTGCTTACCACAAGCTCTAGCACTTGACCCGGCCGGACCACTTGACGCTCTTCACGTCTCGCTCAAATAGAGTTGCTCTTCGCGTCTCCCGCGGGGTGAGCACAACACCCCTCACAAATCCCTCTCCGGAGCCACACACAATCACCACGCGGGCTTCACAACAGAGACCACAATCCACCAAGCCGTCTAGGTAATGGCAATCATCAAGAGTAATAAGAAATCCCCAAATCACAAAGATTTCCTAGTGCCACCAAATGCAATCCTCAAATGCACACACACTAGGCTCTCAATCCCTCACTCCAAATAGCACCAAGCATGAGAGGGAGAGGAAGGGGAGGAGGTGGATCTTCAATCTCTCATCCATACCCACAAAGGGCACTCAATCTCTCACAAGATTTGGCTCATAGCAATGGGGAGAGAGAGAGGGGATGAACCCTAGCTCACCAAGAGCAAGAATGGGGAGAGAAGTGAAGGAGGAAGAAGGCAACATCACCCAAAAACATTCAGCCCACGCTCCTAACCGTTGGAACGAGTAGATCTCGGCTGAACCAGAATATCCGGGTAGGGTAGGAAAAATATCCGAGCAACCCTTCACTGTCTATGCGAACTCAACTGATTTTGGAAATAGCTGGAATATCTGGCTAGGGCCGAGAATATATCCATACGGACCCTTGTTGTCCAGGCACAACTAGCAGCCCTATTTCCAACTTTTTTAACCCTTTTCAAGGTGCTAACTCTCCCACAAATTACCAAATTAATTTGGCACTAAAGTTAGCAATTTCACGAGGATTTTTTAGGGTTAATTTTATCCATCTCACCATGTCACTAAGTGCAATGCATATGCACATGAAACTCACACTTAGTGGCACTAGATAACAGTTGCAACCAAAAGATTTCCCCTCTTTATAGTACGGCTATCAATCCTAAACCCAATCATAAACTTCTCTACACACCTATGACCGGTAAAATGAAATGCCCTACAAGTTATACCTTTGCCTTGCGCATTCCATTTCATTTGCTCCGATGTTGATGCAACACATGCACCAATCTTGATCACCAAATAATATGAGCCACTTCATATCATCACATGACCTCCATAGTCCATCGATCTTGACTTCACTTGCTCTTCACCATTGCTTCAGTCCATCGGTGCCAAGTCTTTGCTCAAGCCTCCCGACACTTGGTACCAACGGCTTCAGAGCCTCCAACTTACCCTTCACCTTCACAATCAGTCCATCAAGCCAAGTCTTATCTTGATCTTAACCACCTTAGCCATATGACTCCATGTCATGTCTCATATGCAATAAGCTCCTTCATTGCACATTCACCTGTGAACTAATCTTCTGTGTATTTCACTTAAACACATATTAGTTCACCTAGGTTGTCACTCAATTACCAAAATCAAACAAGGACCTTTCATAGCTGACTGAACATATAGTTTCTTTTACTTTGGAAAAAGGATCTGAACATCAAACTTGGAAATAAGTCAGAGTAGAAGAAAACAAACCATAAATGATTTTATATATTTAAAAATATTTTGCATATACATATGTGATAACACAAGTAAGTCCCTTGTAGTTTCCATCCTGCAAATCACCACATGATGACCACATGAGATAGAAATGCATTTTGTACATGTCTGCATATATCAGCTAAAATGGTAAGGAAAAAAATCTTAAGATGGAGTCCAATTTGTATACATAAATTTATATGGTTAGTATTGGAACATATTAACATTAAATCGAATCATTCCCCCAACTTCAACACAAGAACCCTTGGTAAATTGTTGGTGCTCATGCAGAAGCACATACCAAAATCAAATAAGGGCCGTAGGTGTACCTTAAGTTGGCTAATGTCGACACCGTGTCGCTGGAGATCAATTTCATGGAGCCAGTAGATGTGCACCATGATGCGAAGAGCCGAATCGCCATTTGCAGCAGAAGCAAAGACAAACGAACAATGAAATATTCAAGTCCAAAAGTATAAAAAAATCAGCGACAACGCAACGAAGGTAGGGGGCACCAACTTACCCAAAAAAGGACATGCTCACATTTTTGTATAGCTCATTCCACTCATGATCCTTGTCATTGGGTGGCTGATTGTATCAGCAGCCACTTCTTTGCCATTTGCCAATGGTCCCTGTGGTAGTGCACACACCCACTGTCAATATTACCATAATTCTGACATAGCAGACCAAAACTGGTGCGCCCATGCTGATCTAGGTCGGAGCACCCAAATCGTCAGCTTAATCCATTGGACGAAATGTAGTTACCATAAAAGAGATAGTTTTCTGATTACCACGTTTCTTAGTTGCATGATCCTGGACGCATTTGCTGGCCCACCACAAAACTTTGCAGCTGCAAATAAATATCAATTATGATAGGCATAGCTGAAACAAATCAGTCTTAAGCCGACGACAATGCGAAGTTACTAATGGCAGACCAATAACTAAGAATGTACAGAAATCCTTGATTGAAGAGGCTGAGAACCCACATATAAAATAAACCATGCATAGACACAAAACTACAATACGTAGAAAAAGAAAACATGAAATCCTTGGGTCTCACTCTCACAAGGCCTAGTTTTGGAGATGGGTAGTGCAATAGCGGGACGCAAAATGTGTTTTGCATCTCAAAATTATAGCAGGCAATTTGCATCTCTTCCTGTCTAAATTTCCCTTCTTGTTCTTTGATAGAAAAAGGTTCATAATATTCAAAACTCTAATGTAAACTTGCGACAATGGTACATATAAGACCATGATAACCAAAAAAGACATGTGCATGTATGTTTTTTACAATTATGTATGAAGCATACATATGTATGCATAGATATAGGATTATGAAGATCGAAGTATAGGTGTGGCATAGATCGAAGTAGGAAGGAATGTATGATATATAACCAATTAGAGGTTGGAAAATAACATTTGCTTACTGAAAGGACCAAACGGACCTAAGATGCCGCCTAGAGGGGGGTGAATAGGCGTTTCCATAAAATTAACACCTTAAATGCGGAAGCGATTAGTATGTGAGCTTCCAATTTCTTGGAAGCTCCCAATCAGAGTAAATCAACCCCTCAAGAGACAATCACACAGTATATGAAAGATATACAATAAATATAAAGTCAATTCCCTGCACCACAAATGATTAGAGCAATATATAAGAGTTTCTGCACAGGAGGGCAATACCGGACATGTCCGGTAGGGATACCGGACACGTCCGGTAATCCCTAAGTCGCTGAGCCTCTAGGCAATACCGGACACGTTCGGTAGCAATATCGGACATGTCCGGTATTCGCGATTTCAGCACAGAGCTCCAAATCGACTCTGGGATTCTTCACAACTTTCACACACCCTGCAGAGATACAATATATATATGCACAACACACAGAACCTGCAGGGAAGGCTCGAGCCACACAAATATCAAATGTAATAACAAGAGGAGACATGATATTTGTTTTACCGAAGTTCGGCACCCCCTCGGGTCCTACTCTCCATTGAGCCGGCTGTGAGCTGCCACAAAGGTGGGCTCTAGAGGACACCACAGGTCACCATAGACGCGGTCTATTTCACCCGCAATGCTCCTTCCACTAGATGATCTCTTTTGAGGAGAGATCGGGCCTTCACAAACTTTCCAAGGCACTCCACAAAGCTCTTGGGTACTCAACGGCGACGCCTAGCCGTCTAGGACCGTAGAGTCCAAGAGAAACGAATGCGCACAACAAGATCGACGATTTACACAAGTGCTCAAGATGTGGCTTGCTCTCTAATTTGAATCTCTCTCAACCCACAAATGGATTTGGCAATTAGAGGTCAATCACTCACTAAGAGAGGGTTGGAAAGTGCTTTGGAAGCTCTAGAATGGGTATGGAAGTCAATAGAATCAGCAACACTCAAGAGAGAGGGCTTGGGGGTATTTATAGCCCCACCAACGAAACTAGCCGTTTTCTAGCCGTTGGTCTGAAAACTTGAAGGTCGGAACTTCCGGTCTAGATCTCGGAACTTCCGACGTTCACTAGAAACACTGTTCATAGAGGTATAATGGCTACTTTTCAGTCAGTGTCGGAAGTCGGGTCGGAACTTCCGACACGTCGGAACTTCCGGCGAGCTTGCAGCAGGGAGGCTGAGCACGTCGAGATCCCACTGTCGGAACTTCCGACGCTGACAGTGTCGGAACTCGGGTCAGATCTTCCAACGCTGGGAGTGTCAGAACTCGAGTCGGAACTTCCGACGCTGGGAGTGTCGGAACTCGGGTCAGAACTTCTGACGCTGGCAGGACAACAAAGCTTTCTACTTGCTGAAAATCCCAGTGTCGGAACTTCCGACTTTACGGTCGGAACTTCCGACGCTGGAAGTTGACAGCAACCTCTCCAAGTATTCGTGAAGTGATTTTGTGTCTCTCTTTTGATTTTATTTTATACTTGAGCACTTATGAAGAATCATCTACTCTATGTTGCATCCCTCTTAATAGTACGGCTTTCCTAATCACTCAAGATGAATTGAAAAACAAGTTTTAAACCTCTCGAGTTGATCTTTATCGAACCGAAGCCGCTTCTCTTTCACCTTCTTCATTTAGAGGAATGCTTGTCATGATTAGAAGTAGATGTCCCTCGAGCGTAGCCAACTTGAGCATGTGACTTGACTCCATACAAGTGATATGATGAAATCCCAAATGTGTCAAGTCACTTCAATCAATATTGTTGCTAGGAATGTTGATTCTCCACTCAATGTAATCTTCAAGCTTGATTGATCCTTCGACTAAATGCAAGTACTTTCTTCTTCACCCTAGCTAGGTTCTTCGGTCGCCAAGCCGTCGCTTGCCCTTCACCCTTGCTTAGTACCTCGAAGACTCTTTCCTTGCTATCTTCATCATCTTCAAGCCATTCAATCACATTTTGCTTTGAATCCTTTGTTAGCACACATATGAACCATGATTATCCCACAATAGAGTAGCCTTTTTATCAATGTCATTTTCATTGTTGTCTTGTTCTTGTGACATGAATATCATACAACAATCCATCATTTTGGCTTTGCATTTCATTTCAAACACATTGTGAGATAAGCTTATTCATGTGTCACACTTAGCAAACACATTAGACCTTTAATCAATGATGTCATCGAGTCATCCAAAATATACTTAAGTGCAACATGCACTTTCAATCTCCCCCTTTTTGGTGATTGATGACAACCTTGATTAAAGCTTACAAAAGGATAAAACATTTAGGCTTGTTGGGTTCAATGATTTATGGAGAGCTCCCCCTTAATATGTGCAATATGAATTGAATTCATAAAGGACCTCAAAATGTCAATTTGCACATACTAAGTGGAGTTGGAAACTCCCCCTAAATCATTGCATCCGATGAGTGCAAGAGTAAATAAATCAAATGAAATGCGTATGACATGGTATATCACATAATAACAAAATAAAAGCAATACACCATTCATAAGGCTATACTACTCAATCAAGCATGAATAATATGAAATTAAATGCATAAGTAAAAACACACACATAGCACTCATCACAATAGTTTCCCAAATCCATAAGCCACTAAGATAGATATGGAAATAAAGATACATGTCTCACAAAGTCTCATCTCTCACATGATACAACTCGAACCATCAGCAAACTGAGACTAGTACATAACTGATCTGACACATGTGATACATGAACTAGTCTGATACATGTCTGATACATCAATGAAGCTCAACTCAACTCAACCACAGCTGCAATACATATCTCCAGATACAAGAATAGAACATATGAAGCATCTCTGAAGCTTTAATCATCACAATCTCCCCCCCTTTGTCATCCATCACCACAAAAGGTCTGACAAGAAGAACAAAAGAACAAAAAGGGGTTGCAAGCTGTAGCTGTCGCTGGAGGTCACTCATCATCGTCGTCGTCTCTGCCCTGTCCGTCGCCCTCGTCATCTGACCGAGGAGCACCTGAAGGACAAGAACCACCCTGGCCAGGGTCACCCAGACGGTCCTGGAAGTGCGGGTCCTGAACGTAGGAACCCTGCTGGTGCCCGTACCCAAAGACGTCCTCCCACCAGAACGCAGCTGACTCCTCTGCTGCACTAGGACGAGCTGCACCCTGACTGGACTGTCCACCAAGAAGCAGTCTCTGTTGTGAAGAACTGTGGGGTGCCTGCTGTTGTGCCTCATGCTGCGGCTCCTGTTGCTCCTGCTGCTGCGAGTAACGGTCGAAGTGCTCCTGGTACTCCCTCTGGTACCTAGCCTGCTGCTCCTCAAATGACTCAGGCTCCTCGTTAGTGTCCTCAGATGGAGGAGACCTGGGTGGCTGAAACTGAAAGTGCTCATGCAGCATCTTCATCGTCCTCGAGTCCTCTCTCCTGGCCCTCCTCTCGTGATGTTGCTTCCTCTTTACCACATTGATGTCCTTGCACATTCCAAAGATAGCACTGAAAAACTTCTTGATCGGAGAGGGAGGACTGCCACGGCGTGAAGCTGAACGTGGAGGTGCATGTGGCGGAGGTGAAGCTGCTCCTCCTGCACCTGCTGCAGGTGCGTCCTCTGCTGCTGCTGCTCCTCCTCCTGGACCTGGTGGCGGGGTGTGTGTCTCTGGTAAATCCATAGCTAACCTCAACACCCTGTGACGACTGTCATACTCAAAAGTGTGCCCTGTCACCTGCTCAATCATATACATAATGTACGGAGCAAAGCCACAGCCCTTGAGGGGCCTCTCACCAACACTCCTGATCTCGCTCCATATAAAATCAAAGACACTGAAGGGTCTAGCACCTGGAGCCATCCTCTGAAGAAGGTTCTTCGAATAATCTTCAACTGTCCCTTTGTCTCCACCCTTGCAGTCAATAGTCCTCCTGAATATCCTCTCAAGATACCTGTAGGTAGGGTGGAGACCTAGAACCTTCCCAACTACTCCTTGACCACCTGCTGGATACATAAAACCCATCTGCTCTGGTGGTAGTGCAAGCTCTGAGTGAATCTTGTCCTTCTGGAGGTCCTCCTCTATGAAGCCAAGGTAGGCAGCAAACGCACTGTAGTCCACACTATACCCAGTTCGCTCAAGCATCCAATGCATCCGGCTCGAGTCCTCCTCAACAAACAGAGTGGCGTAAAACTGAGCTATAGCCTCTGAGTTCCAGTCATGCTGAAACTCCATAATCTGATACGCACCCACTCACTGACAGATGGCAATAGCATGGTCTATGGAATCCTTCCCGAGCTCTCAGAAAGCTGCCCAATCCACCCACTCAGACCTGGCAATCACTGGGTTCCTGGATAGAATCACACTGGTGTAGAAATCTGCGTGAAACTGTGTGTGAAACTTGTAGTCATACTGAATCTTGGGCAAACCTCTGGGATCGGTCCTCCTCTGATCTCTAGCAAGTCTGGTCTTCCCCTTTCCCTTGTAGTTAACTCTAGCAATGTACTGAGGGCAGATGAGGGGCATGAATCTCTAGCATCCCATAGTTCATATGTTGACCACCCTGGAAACCCTGCTGATAGAGAGGATCAGCTGCCTCTTCCTCTTCCTCATCATCATCATCTTTCTCTTCTTCTTCTTCCTCAATCTCCTCCTCCTCACTATATCTGTCAGTGCTCTTCCTCTTCCTGAATCTGTACTCCTGCGGATCACTATCAGGAGAAGAGTCAGAGCCTCCCTGAGCTGCTGCCCTCACTAGCCTACGCCCTGCTGAGCTGGTCCCTGTATCCTGTCTGGACTTCTTGTGCCTCTCATGGCGAGGGTCATGCCTGCCCTTGCTCCTCGGCTCTATGTGCTCACTCATAGCTGTTGTCCTGAATCCACAAAGATATCCAAGAACAATGTTAAGAACCGGGCTCAAAGTACATCTCATTACATTACATCACTATGACACAATTATTTATCTGAAGATTTGCAACCACCTAGTCCAACATTTGACAAAGGTTTGCAAATACGTCATAGACAAATAATGGTATCACATGATATAGTATCTAGTTGATTTGGAATCAAACTGTAGGATGACACCTGCACTGCCTGGCCATACCGGTATGAGCGCATCCAGCAGCCCATTCTAGGGTTTGAATCCAAACCTCAACCAATCCATTCCAAACTTTGAGCACTACTTCTAGGCATCTAATGCAGCATCTTGACCGAAGGAATCATCAAAGGAACTTGAATCCAATAGATCAGACGAGGTCTAGGATTTGAATACCTTGGGATGGAGAAGAGGATGAGAATCTGAAATCCGAAAGTTGGGGCCTTCAACCTTGATGCAAGGCCTCTCCAATCCCTTCTCCTCCACTTTTCAACGGTCGAATCAAAGGAACTCCGGATTGAGGTATTGGGGTCAGGTTTACTGTTTGTGTGTGAGAGAGGGGAGAGAATAGAAATAACTCTCTGGCTGGCTGGGGGTTTCTATAAGACCCGCGCATACCGGACACGTCCGGTATGTGCGGTCTCTGTCCATTTTGTCCAGAATCCATTAAGTTTCTACCACTTTCTTCCTTTGACCTTTCTTAGTCTAAATTTAAACACAGACCTTTGATCCAAGTATTTTAAAAACATACTCAATCCAATATTCTCAATTTTATTCTCTTTTCCAAAATAGATCATATGAGAGACTTGAACAGAGAGAGACAAGGTGGCTTATGAACTTGAGAGAGTCATGTCATTTGTGATTAGCCAAACAATGAACCAAGGAGAACAATAACCACATTATGACATGACTAGGTCACAAAGACCAAAGAGGATCAAAGATTTATAAATCCATACCACCTATGCATGCTAGTAAGGGGTTTTGAAAAGATCTATCCTATTACACACAAATGCACACACTAGCATATTATAGGGCCTAGATTGCACTTTCAATGCATATAATCAAAAACATACCTTTGCCTTGAGCCCATGAATTCCACTAAGCATAATTATGACATGGTGATGATTTAGTTGACCTTTCTCGTCAAATAGCCATGTCCTCACTAAGGAATCAATTTATCATGATGAACTACAACATATACTAGATAAACCTCATTAGTCCATAAAAGGCACAAAGTTGAAATTGAGCTCCCCCTCAATTAGTGCTTCAAGTATTTGAATTCCTTTCCAAGCACTTTCATTCCATTAAGAATGTGAGAGTCAAATTTCAGCTTTTGGCCAACACTAAGTAATTTTCCATATATGAAAAGATGATAAAGTCTATGCACAAATTACTGAGAAACAACAACATGTGAGATCTGAGCTAACATGGGAAACATAACAAGAATAGAATTAGACTCAAATCTCTTGTAGGCAAGATAGGCAGCTCAATGTCATACCGGACACGTCCGGTAGGCACGTCCGGTATGGTTTGACACTGCAGAGATATTCTCTGTCAGCAGTGCTGGTGCCAGGTCGGAAGTTCCGACAGCACTTCCGACAGAGAATGAGTTGAAGTCATTTTGCCATTTCCAACTTTTTACATATTAAACAAGTTATGAATTAGTAAGCATGAATAGTGAAAAGATGGCTATCCTACCAAGTTTAGGTACACTAGGTCATGGTGAAGATGATGTAATAGATAAGGCAAATATAGATTACCAACAGGTCAACCATATAAGCAATTATGATGAACATAGGTTGATAGGTTGAGTTAGGATTTCCAAATTGGCTTGCTCAACCACCCCGAAGGCCTCCAACTCACCATGGGTACCTACATCAACATCCTAAGCACATCTTGGTACCCAACTCTTGTTGGGTCCTCCAATGTTAGTCAACAAGTGCCTAGGCACCCAAATGGCCTTAGTGCTAGTATGTGGTGAACACATCACCTCACTAGTGCTAAGTCCCTTTGTGGCCTTCTTAAGCACATTATCATTTGCAAATGTTTTCGGCTTAGGATGCATACCATTTGGGCAATCATAGCTTAGATGCCCCTTTCTCCTACAAGCATAGCAAATACGCCCATTGTTTGCTTTTTGCTTGTCTTGCTTGTTTGGGCATTGGTTCACCAAGTGTCCTTCTTGATTGCACCCACAACACCTTCTTGATGCAACTAAAGCCCTCTTTCTTGAATCTTGGGCTAGGGTGCATCTCTTGCTTGAGTGACATAAAGTATGACACTTCACATCACCTTTTGGACCATTTTTCTTCACTTGATTTGCCACTTTGGTGGCTGCCCTCTTATCGGCCGCTTCACATTTGTCGGCCCAAGTCTTGTGTGGACGCATGGCACTTTCATGTCCATATGTCCCGCAACCATAGCAAATCCTTTTCTTGCTTTTCTTGCTCTTGGTTGCATTCACTTTGGATGGGATGAGATTATTTTGTTGGACTTTGGAGGAAGCAAGGTTTGAACCCTTCTCAAGCTTCTTCACCATGTAATCACGGTTATCTTGAGAAGGTTGTGCTTTCTCCTCATCCTTCAATCTAATCACATCCTTCTTTAGACTTTCCACTTCTTCGATGAGCCTAGCGTTTTCTTTAAGAGTTTGCTCAATCAAAGATTGACTTGCTTGAGAGGCACACTCATTAGCACAAATAATATTTAATTGAGATGGTGCACTAGTGAGTGTAGTTGTGTGAGGTTGAGAAGATTTTATCATAGAAATCACAACCTCATGTGCTATCTCAAGCATGGCATTTGATTCTACTAGATTCTCATGTGAGCACTTGAGATGGGAGAAGTCCTCTTGTAGGAACTTGTGCTCAAATGAGGGATCACTCAATCTTGCCTTGATCTTGTAGTTTTCCTTCTCTAGCCTTTCCACATTAGAGAGAGAGTTAGTAGCTAAAGCATGCTCAATTGACAATTTTTCATACCTTTCTTCTAATGCATTTAGCTCTTCCAATTTGGAGATGAGGAACTTTTCTTGATTTTGAAGGGATTGTTCTTGTTCCTCCACCTCCTTCTCTAACTCATCATTTTTGTTCAATACTTTGACGAACAAGAGCTTGTCTTCATACTTGAGATAATCAAGAGAGTCATCGTCTTCATCATCCTCATCACTCTCTACTTGACTATCTCTTGATGCCTTCTCCTTGATCTCACCAAGAATCTTCTCTTGATCTTTCTTGGTTGCTTTCTTCTTGTTCTTCTTGGCCATGAGACACAAGTGATGAGTGTCATGAGGTACTGAGGTTGACTCATCACTTGGTCGCCACCGGGCATGAGAGTCGCTGCTAGCTGCCTCCTGATCCCTGTCTGCTGGGCAAATACCGAACACGTCCGGTAGCAATACCGGACGTCCGATATGTGCAGACAGGCACCAAAGGAGCAGCAGCCTGCGCCTCCCGATCCGGTGCATCTTCCTTGAGGCTTCTTGAGACTTCTTCACATGATGATGATTCAATGGACTTTTCCAATGAATCGTAATCATGTGCTTCATCACATTTGGACTTTGCATATAGGTTGGCAAGTCCAGTCCAAATCACGTGAGAACTCTCCGGCGGAGATTCTCCATTGTAGATGGCCTCCTCAAGAACCTCTGCACTCAATGAGTTTAACAAGATTAAACACGCATGAGCATTGAGTTGCACACATATCTCTTCCTCTTTTGTCAAGTTCTTATAGTTGCTCCAATCAACTATAGAAAGAGATATGCTCGCATCCACAATATGCTCAACAATGGGGCTAATAGCCCGAAATGCATTGAGTACATAAGATGACCAAGATAGAAAGTTTGAACCATCATTTTGGAGAAGCACCACGTCCGTCTCCATAGGCGAATCCATCCGTTCTCACAAGTGGTGAAGCTCAAACGTGAGTCCGAGCTCCGATACCAATTGGAAGGACCAAACGAACCTAAGATGCCGCCTAGAGGGGGGTGAATAGGCGTTTCCGTAAAATTAACACCTTAAATGCGGAAGCGATTAGTATGTGAGCTTCCAATTTCTTGGAAGCTCCCAATCAGAGTAAATCAACCCCTCAAGAGACAATCACACAGTATATGAAAGATATACAATAAATATAAAGTCAATTCCCTGCACCACAAATGACTAGAGCAATATATAAGAGTTTCTGCACAGGAGGGTAATACCGGACACGTCCGGTAGGGATACTGGACACGTCCGGTAATCCTTAAGTCGCTGAGCCTCTAGGCAATACCGGACACGTCCGGTAGCAATACCGGACACGTCCGATATTCACGATTTCAGCATAGAGCTCCAAATCGACTCCGGATTCTTCACAACTTTCACACACCCTGCAGAGATACAATATATATATGCACAACACACAGAACCTGCAGGGAAAGCTCGAGCCACACAAATATCAAATGTAATAACAAGAGGAGACACGATATTTGTTTTACCGAAGTTCGGCACCCCCTCGGGTCCTACTCTCCGTTGAGCCGACTGCGAGCTACCACAAAGGTGGGCTCTAGAGGACACCACAGGTCACTCTAGACGCGGTCTATTTCACCTGCAATGCTCCTTCCACTAGATGATCTCTTTTGAGGAGAGATCGGACCTTCACAAACTTTCCGAGGCACTCCACAAAGCTCTTGGGTGCTCAACGGCGACGCCTAGCCGTCTAGGACCGTAGAGTCCAAGAGAAACGAATGCACACAACAAGATCGACGATTTACACAAGTGCTCAAGATGTGGCTTGCTCTCTAATTTGAATCTCTCTCAACCCACAAATGGATTTAGCAATCCCACTGTCGGAACTCGCGTCGGAACTTCCGACGCTGACAGTGTCGGAACTCGGGTCGGAACTTCCAACGCTGGGAGTGTTGGAACTCGAGTCGGAACTCGGGTCGGAACTCGGGTCAGAACTTCCGACGCTGGCAGGACAACAAAGCTTTCTACTTGCTAAAAATCCCAGTGTTGGAACTTCCGACTTTAAGGTCAGAACTTCCGACGCTGGAAGTTGACAGCAACCTCTCCAAGTGTTCGTGAAGTGATTTTGTGTCTCTCTTTTGATTTTATTTTATACTTGAACACTTATGAAGAATCATCTACTCTATGTTGCATCCCTCTTAATAGTACGGCTTTCCTAATCACTCAAGATGAATTGAAAAACAAGTTTTAAACCTCTTGAGTTGATCTTTATCGAACCGAAGCCGCTTCTCTTTCACCTTCTTCATTTAGAGGAATGCTTGTCATGATTAGAAGTAGATGTCCCTCGAGCGTAGCCAACTTGAGCACGTGACTTGACTCCATACAAGTGATATGATGAAATCCCAAATGTGTCAAGTCACTTCAATCAATATTGTTGCTAGGAATGTTGATTCTCCACTCAATGTAATCTTCAAGCTTGATTGATCCTTCGACTAAATGCAAGTACTTTCTTCTTCACCCTAGCTAGGTTCTTCGGTCGCCAAGCCGTTGCTTGCCCTTCACCCTTGCTTAGTACCTCGAAGACTCTTTCCTTGCTATCTTCATCATCTTCAAGCCATTCAATCACATTTTGCTTTGAATCCTTTGGTAGCACACATATGAACCATGATTATCCCACAATAGAGTAGCCTTTTTATCAATGTCATTTTCATTGTTGTCTTGTTCTTGTGACATGAATATCATACAACAATCCATCATTTTGGCTTTGCATTTCATTTCAAACACATTGTGAGATAAGCTTATTCCTGTGTCACACTTAGCAAACACATTAGACCTTTAATCAATGATGTCATCAAGTCATCCAAAATATACTTAAGTGCAACATGCACTTTCACTTACCAAATGGCATCCATCCTCAAAAGCGACAAATATCAAGTTGTTTGGCTACTGCTAGTGGAAGCCTCTGGTTGAAAATGTCATGTATTTTCTGTAGGAGGGAGTGTCAATAATAAAATGAATGTGGTAAACACTGATCGTGAGAAGAATATAGAGGTTTATATGAACTTCGTGGCAGCGGATAAAAATCCAGATATGCCGCTAAAAGTTAGGGAGTTCAATATGGCACTGGAAGAGGCACACAACTTGTGGTAAGAAACATTTGACAATAGCTCTTGGAAGCATACAATACACCAAAGAGATCATTGTGGTTTCTTTAGGCAACATAATCTTCCGCATGACTGCTGAAACCCTAATTAGCAAATCATCGAAACATGAAATTAGAGATGCTCAGAATATTACCTTGTCGCAACTAACCTTCAAGCTGAAATGGGATTGATATGTTTTTTCAGCAAGCATGCTCTGATCATATACCCAATAAAACACCATGTCTGTGAAGATTAGCTCTCCGAAAAATTAATAATTGCAGTTCCTCAACCTCATATTGATGATATTAGTTACACACTAAGCTTACTGATATTTGGCTGGGCGTATATACTGACCATGTTGTGTAGCACAAAAGCAAAAACATGAATGGATCAATAAGATTCTATATTGCAGTAAAAAACACTCGAATAATAGGTTGCTCTACATGAGCCACATGTTCCTGTCAGGTTTAAAAAAGGGATTGCAAATAGCATTCAGAACAGAAAGCACAGATGGAAAAGTAATGTATAAATGCTATCTATAAGGGGCTCTACGTTCTTTCTATTTTTCATCACTGCTTGACCATGTTGTGTAGCACAAAAGCAGAAACATGAATGGATCAGTAAGATTCTATATTGCAGTAAAAAACACTCGAATAATAGGTTGCTGCACATGAGCCACATGTTCCTGTCAGGTTTGAAAAAAGGGATTTCAAATAGCATTCATAACATAAAGCATAGAGGGAAAAGTAATGTGTAAATGCTATCTATAAGTCGTTCTACGTTCTTTCTATTTTTCATCACTGCTTTCAAATAAAGGGTTGTAGACTTGTATAGCACTTCTATTGTGCTATGGCATAACATGCAGTGGAGGCTGTACACTAATCTATAAGGCAAGAAGAACTATAGGCGTAAATACAATAAACATTAAGGCTAACTGTAAATGAAGAATTTCTTAACTCTTCCGACACATCATGATCAGCAGATTCATAGATTTTGTTGAAATTGTCTCTAAAAGGTTTAATTTGTTATCATAAGATAGTATTGATGGTACATAAGGGCATGGAAACTGTGTAAATGATGGGTAAAGTTAATAAAAATCATGGAACTGAAACAATATGCCAAAAAAAACCTTTTAAGTTCAGCTCGCTCAATTAGCGATTGTCAGCATGGTCATGACCATGTGGAACTCCTCAATCCAGGTAGATGACAGCATCAAACATAATAACAAATGCAATCAGTGTATATCATGTGAAATCAAATCTGTGGAGGAAACATGTAGTTTGGTAAGAAGAAAACAATCATGGTGCTCATTGTTAGGGTGCAGCGGGAGCCTAGAGTAATAAAACACATCACTTTACTTTGCTGCACAAATGATAATCCTACAAACCCCTGGGCCATCATGTTCCATTAACCGGAAACGGAAAGTGGTAATAGAGCATAGCTTGAAGCATCAGAGCTGTTTTTTTTTTGCTTCATTGGTCCATAATATATTATTGACCGCGTCAACTATAATTGGAACAAGAACCAATGATTTAGTAAAGCAACCGAGGATTGAAAAATAATCGGGAAGTGGTAACTAACCTTGGCTTGAAGCATCAGAACTATTTTTTTTGGGGGGTGTCAGTCCATAACTCCATACTATCATTGGCCGGTCTGACCAATAACGCATCGCAGGTGCACTGAAGAAGGCATCACAGGTGGACTGAAGAAAAAAATATCATACTTAAGCTTTTGAATCTGTATGAACTATCTATTTGCTTCTTGGCAACAGAAAATATTAGTTCTAAGCTTCGAGCGGACAACATCCTCATAGTTACATAGAAGCAAGCTGAATGAAAAGGTAGATGTCATGTAGTCACTAATCAAAACTTGGAAAGTTGTAAACACAAAGAAAATTACCAAAGTTATTCAATCGTAACTATATAAGGTCAGCATCACGTGTGAACCAAGCTTCATGATCAAGCTCCATAACGTCATTATTGGAAATCACAAGGACATTTGGTGTAGGACATGAAACCTGTACATCCAATTGATCTGGGATGCTGCATGTAACAACGTAGCTTAATGCCTAGCAGCACAATTTAATGGAAGACATAAGACAAAGCGCTACCAATCCAAAAGTATTTTGTCTCTACAAATACTACTCCAAAAAGATCAGGGAAAAAAGAAGTTTGAGCGACTAATCTTTTAGCATGCAAAACATATCTGAGTTAGAAATGTTACACAACATATTCGTCAGTTAGAGGCAAGAACAAAATATATTAATGTAACTCTTCAATCAATGATATCTGACGAACATGAAATCAGACCTGGGTGATGGGTTTCTTCATGGAAAGGGCGATGCGGATGAGGCTAGCTGTGGGCCTAGCATCCACGCCAGCTGGCTTCCTGTCACCATGGAGCTCAGGTAGAAAGGAAGGCGGAGCAGGTGAGTCTAGATGCAGGTCCACTTATTGGTGCAGGCAGCCGGCGGTGGCGTCCCGTGACGTACACAACTCTGACCTCACGACGTCGTATCGAGGAAGGCGGCCCGCAAGAGCAGAGTGATAGTCATTGACGGCGATGGGTAGGGAGAGGGAGGAGCTCGCTCGCGGGCAGGGCTGCCGGTTGCGGCGGTGACCGTCCAGCGGGGCCTGCTCCCGTGGTGACCGAGCAGCTAGGTAGGGCAAGGCCACGCGAGGGCCCGTGGCCATCTCGCTTGTGGCCGGGGCGGCACTGGTAGCAGCGATTGGCTAACTGGCTTGGTCGCCCGCGCCTGCGGCAGCTACCCAGTGCCGCACTCGTGCCCACCACAGGGGCCACTCGCCGGGCCGCCACCATGACGGAGGGTTGCGCCCACCGACGGCCTCAGCATGCCGGTGCGCCGGAGGCCCACCGCCACGAGGGCCCGGTCAGTTCACCGCCAGATATGGAGAGAGGGAGAGGGAGCGGCACCGTGACGGAGTCGAGTCATCGAGGCCGAGCCTCACGAAGGCCCCTTCCTGCTCGGAGGGAAGCGCAGGCGAAAAGCAGCCCGCGTCGCGGCAGAGGCACGGAGGCGATGGACCTAGGGTTTGGGCGAGCGGCACAGTGAGGACAACCATGGAAAGACGAGCCCGCCGCCATGGCAGGGCGAACCTCCTAGTCCGGATCTGCATCGCAGACGAGGCTGGCGTGGAGGTGGCCGCTGCCTGCAGCACGGACGAGGCCGGCGATAGCAAGAGGGAGAGAGGGGAAGGGGTTCGGCACAGCGGCGGGCAACAACATTGGCGGCGTCCCACAAAGCCGCGAAGCGAAGACGAGGCAGGCGACTCAAAAGTCAAGGTTGTGCGGCCGCGGTGCGGATAAGGCTTGGGGCGAGAACTAAATAAAAAAAGGAAAATGCGTGTCCTGCCGACGACGTGGACGACGTTGAGCCAAGTAAAGCCAGTTGTTGGGGCGGACGAATCCGAGGCCTGGACGCGAAGCCGTCGCAGAGCTGGACCAATGGGCGAATCTCAGACGACGTGGCCTGCCTCCCCATCCGGCGAACCATCGGTGAATGTAGCCTCCCATGACGTACACAACTCTGACCTCACGACGTTGTATCGAGGAAGGTGGCCCGCATGCAAGAGTAGAGTGATAGTCATTGATAGCGATGGGTAGGGAGGGGGAGGAGCTCGCTCGCGGCCAGGGCCGCCGGTGGCGGCGATGACCGTCCAGCGGGGCCTGCTCCCGAGGTGACCGAGCAGCTAGGCAGGGCAAGGCCACGCGAGGGCCCGTGGCCATCTCGCTCGTGGCCAGGGCGGCACTGGTAGCAGCGGCTGGCTAACCGGCTTGGTCGCCCGCGCCTGCGACAGCTACCCAGTGCCGCATGCGTGCCCACCACAGGGGCCACTCGCCGGGCCGCCACCATGATGGAGGGTTGCGCCCACCGACGGCCTCGGCATGCCGGTGCGCCGTAGGCCCGCCGCCACGAGGGCCCGGGCAGTTCGCCGCCAGATATGGAGAGAGGGAGAGGGAGCGGCACCCTGACGGAGTCGAGTCATCGAGGCCGAGCCTCACGAAGGCCCCTTCCCGCTCAGAGGGAAGCGCAGGCAGAAAGCAGCCCGCGTCGCGGCAGAGGCACAAAGGCGATGGACTTAGGGTTTGGGCGAGCGGCACAGTGAGGACGACCACGGAAAGACGAGCCCGCCGCCATGGCAGGGCGAACCTCCTAGTCTGGATCTGCATCGCGGACGAGGCCGGCGTGTAGGTGGCCGCTGCCTGCAGCACGAACGAGGTCGGCGATAGCGAGAGGGAGAGAGGGGAAGGGGTTCGGCACAGCGGCGGGCAGCAGCATTGGCGGCGCGCCTGAAAGCCCTAGTTTGGTTTTGGCTAATTGATGAAACCTATTTGGTCTAATCCTATTGCTAAGCATGTGTGTAGCTTATACGAAAGGATTGTGACCAAGCCAAGTGGTGGAGCTAGCAAGGTGGCAACCATGGAGGATGGTGATGGCCACAAGCACTCAAGAGATCAAGTGCTCTACCATTGGTGAAATGAAGAAGAGAAGAAATGGAGCAAAGAGGCCCGAAGGCAAAGGTATAACCTATAGGGCTCCTTGTTTTGGTGATCAAGACACTTAGCGAGTGTGATCACATTTAGGATAGATAGCCGTACTATTAAGAGGAGATAATTCACGGCTTATGCAGTGTTCAAGTGCCACTAGGTGTTCTCTAACATATTGATGCTATAGACCTAGTGAGTGACTAACAAAACCCCTTGGAAAATGCTTTGCAAAATGCTAACACACTTGCATATAATGATGTTCACTTGGTGGTGTTGGCACTTTTGGGATAAGGGAGTATTCCAGAGTTGTGGAGAAGTGGGAGAAACTAGTGTATAGTCCTTCTCCCTCCCGCCTCGCAAGGACGCATCGGACGCTGGTCCGAGGGGCATCGGACGCTGGGCCGAGCATCTGATGCAGGTGACGTGGCGTGAGCTTGTTTTCCAGGAAGCATCGGACGCTGGCCTGCGTTCGATGTCAATCCATTGGACGCGTCCGATGTGATTTGACCCTTTCTGGAACCTCTCTGCATGGTCATCGGACGCAGGGGTTGAGCGTCCGATGTGGGGGTGTCGGCGCGTCCGATGTGGCGTTAAAAAGAGCTGAAAAGAGCAGTGGCATCGGAGCGTCCGATGCCTGGCATCGGCACGTCCGATGTCACATTAACCATGGCACGAAGGGAATTGACCGTTGGAATCTAACGGGCTAAATTCATATCAGGAAGTCGCGTGTGAAAGGTCCTTGTTTGGTTTTGGTAATTGAGTGACAACCTAGGTGAACTAATATGTGCTTATGTGAGATACACAAGAAATTAGTTCACATATGAATGAGCAATGAAGGAGCTTATTGCATATGAGACATGACATGGAGTCATGTGGCTAAGATGGTGAAGATCAAGGCAAGACTTGGCTTGATGGACCGATTGCGAAGGTGAAGGGCAAGTTGGAGGCTTTGAAGCCGTTGGTACCGAGTGTCGGGAGGCTTGAGCAAAGACTTGGCGCCGAAGGACCGAAGCAATGGTGAAGAGCAAGTGAGGTCAAGATCGATGTACCAGGGAGGTCATGTGATGATATGAAGTGGATCATATCATTTGATGATAGGTTGGTGCATGTGTTGCATCAACACCGGAGGAGATGGAATGGAATGCGCAAGGCAAAGGTATATGTATAGGGCATTTCATTTCACCGGTCATAGGTGTGTAGAGAAGATTATGACCGAGTTTAGGATAGATGGTCGTACTATTAAGAGGAGCAAACTTGTTTGCATATCGGTCATCTAGTGCCACTTGAGCGATCTAACTTTGCGATGTTGCTATGATCGAGTGGCGTGGTGAGAGCAAGTGAAAATCCTTTGAAAATGATTGTGAAAATGCTAACACACATGCACAAGATGATGTACACTTGGTGGTGTTGGCACATTTGCAAAGGAGAAGTTGTTGGAGTTGATTTGGTTCAACACAGAGAAGAAAATGAAGTTTTCTGGGTGTGGTCGGTAGTACCGACCAGGGTGGTCGGTAGTACCGCCCAAGGGTGCTGCGTACAACCTTCTCTGTGTTGGGGCTGATTTGGCCTGGCGGTAGCACCGCCATAACCTCGGTACTACCGCCGTCGGTGGTATCGACCAGAGGGTCGGTGGTACCGTGGCCCTAAAGGGTTTTGCAGGCTCTCTGTGTTGAGCTGAGTTTTTGGCCTACCGGTAGTACCGCCATTACCTCGGTAGTACCGCCCCCGGTGCTACCGACCCAAGGCCGGTGGTAACCAAGTTTGCAGAGCTCTCTGTGTTGAGTTGAAAATGACCTGGCGGTGGTACCGCCATAACCTCGGTACCACCGACCTCGGAGGTACCGACCTTTGGGCGGTAGTTTCCGAGGGACCAAGTCCCTTTGTGAGATGCTCTCTGTGTAGATCCAGTTTTGGCCTGTCGGTAGTACCGCCATAGGGCCGGTACTACCGACTGTCGGAGGTACCGACCAGGAGTCGGTTGTTCGTTTTGGTCAACGCGCCGTGTGTAACGGCTAGTCCTGACACTGTCGGTACTACCGCCCAGGGGGGGTCGGTACTACCGACCGAAGCGCAGAAAAGGGGAAACGGCTAGTTGGCCGCTCCCCTCTATATATAGTCATTGGGACCGGCTTTGGGCCGGTGGTTGGAGCACTCCAAAGCCTTGGTGGCTTGTGTGGATGTGCTTGGGAGCCCTCTAACTCGCTTGTGCTTGCTAGTGTGCGAATCTATTGCGAGTGAGCGATTCTAGTGCGTTGCTTTGAGAGATTGCATCGAGTGGCACTAGGTGTTCGAGTTGCAAGCCGGTGGTGCTTATTACTCTTGGAGGTTGCCACCTCCTAGACGGCTTGGTGATCGAGTCTCCGTCGTGAAGCCCGCGTGAAGATTGTGCGTGGCTCCAGAGAAGGATTGTGAGGGCATTGTGCTCGCCCCGCGGGGATCGCGAAGAGCAACTAGTAGAGCGTGTCATTGAGTTACCCTCACTTGTGGTGAGTTCTTGCGGCGCTCGAGTGTCGAGCTAGGTTGGTGCCTATTAGCCGCCGAACTACCAAAGTGGTGGGCGACACACGGGGACAGCTTGGTGCAACCAAGTGACCTCGGGAGAAAATCACCGTGTCAACTTCGGTTCATCTTCTCGGTGTTTGCAACTCCATTCACTAGCTTGTATTTATTTTGTTCATATACATGTGCTAGTGTGGTTGCTCTTATGATTAGTTAGCAGCTTTGTGCATGCTAGTTACCTTCTTAGCTTGTGTAGCATAGAAGTAATCCCGTGAGTGACTAGTTTGACTTGTAGTCTTGCTAGTCACAATTGCTTAGTTTGTGTAGCTAAGTTGAGCTTCTAATTGGCTTGTGTAGCCTTGTTTTGAGCATTGCTAGTGAGTTTGGGCTTTGTGCTTTGGCTTATGGCATGTGTGGAGCTCCCCCGGTTGATTGAGTATAGTTGCTTAGGTTTGTGTAACCTTGCAAGCTTAGAATTGTTTGGTGAGCTCTAGCTAGCCCGACACCTTATTTGCAGTGTTTAGGATCTTTTGTAACACCTCTGGTGTTTAACATGTAATTAACTTGACATATCATCATTATCATCATTAAGCATCTTGATCATGATTTCATGTGTATGCATTTTGCTAAGTGTATCATTTTATGTGATTTACCTCTATTGCAAAACCCTATTTAGCCCACTTCTCTCTACTAGGGCAAAATGGTAATTTCACCTCTGTGCCTAGCTTTGTGTAATTCTTGTTCCTTGGTGTCTTGAAGTGTTGTTGTGTTGGCCAAAGTTCAAAATCAGAATTTGATTTCAAATCCCTTTGCAAAACCCTGATTTCCAAATCCTGGATTTTATCCCTCTTGTTGTGATTCAAAAATTATTCAAAATTTGGGATTGGTCCAAAAAGCAAAGTTGTAGATCTGTCAAAGAGAAACAACTTTGGTATTTACAAATTTTCAAGTTGCAGTACAAAGTTTTGAGTTATTTCAAATTCAATCAAACTCCAGTTTTTGTCCCCTTTTCAGTTTTCAAAATGAGTTCAAAAACTAATGAGTTTCTGGAAAAGTGTATAATAGCAAAGTTGTAGGTTTTGATAAAAGGAACAACTTTCATGTTTACAGATTTTCAAGTTTCAGTTTGAAATCCAGAGTAATTTGATTTGAATCAAATTTGAAAAAGTGTCCCTTTACTGTTTTCAAATATTGTTCAAAAACTATTTGGAATTTGAAAATGTTCATATTGACAAAGTTGTAGATCTCGTTTTTCTGAACAACTTTGATGTTTTGAGTTTTTGTTGCCCAGTTCAAATTTTGGGAGTAATTTGCAAAAACAGAATGAGCCAAAGTCAAACCCTAGCTACCCACCCTGTTCATCTTCTCCGTCGTAGGGGGGGGCCCGGCCATGGACGCCTCGCCGGCGCCGCGTGCGCCACGCGCCTGGCAGCCGCCCGCATGCTCCCGACCTGCCGCCTGCGGCCGCGTGATCATTTCGCGTCCGCGCGCGTGCGAGCGCTGACCTCTCCCCGTCCCCCACTGTCCCCCGTTCGTCGCCGCCGCGTGGACAACGCCGGCGAGCCACGCCCAGGCCCCGCCAACTGCCCGCCGTCCCTCCCCAGCTCGCAATCGATTGCGCGTGCCTCGCCGAACTCGTCCACACCTCTCCGAGCCCTCTAGCGCCCTGGCCGCGGCTATAAGAAGCCCGCCGGAGCCGAGCTCACTCACCCATCTCCGCCACCGTGGCCAGCCCACTCCAGAGCCTCCCCCGCTCAACCACTAGCTCAACAGCTCCGCCTTGAGTCCTTGCAGCTTCCCCCTCCTCAATTTGGTCACTACCGTCCCCAATCGCCCGGCGTAACCCCGCTTCCTCCCCAACGCCGGCGAAGCACCGTGAGCTCGGGTCGTGAGAATTCTCTCTCTCCGGCCCTCTCTCCCCTCCCTGATCATCCCTCCCCACCTCTGTTTCTCTTCCTCGCATCATTGCGATTCTACCATGCCTTGGTGGACCCCGTGTTGTCTCAGGATCGCCGGAACGCTTCGCGACGCTTTTCCTGCCCGCCGACGACCCCCCGCTCCGCCGCCGACCTCCTACTCCGACCACCCCCTCGCCTCGCCACGCGCGTCATCGACGCCGGTGAGCTCCTGAACCTCTCCATGCCCTTGGTTCGGCCGCGAGCCCCTGCCGTGGCCGGAACATCACCTCGCCGCCGTCGGGTGCCGCCGGCGGAGAAGACGAACAGTGCTTTTTTTCAATTTTCTCATACATGTGAATAGTGTTCAGATTTCATATTTTTGTGTGATTTTCTGTGTTGATCCATAAATTCTGAAATTTTTGTGGTAGACTCTTTATGCTCTGAAGTATTTTATAAAAATATGAAACTTGAGTTTTGTGCAAAAATTTGAAAATGAAAAATTCCCCTTTTAATTGAAAAATGAAGGCTTTGGTATTTTTAGAGAGTGTTCTGTAGCTCCAAAATCTTGAGATAAATTTTGCAAGCTAGTTGTGTCATGATGAGTCTCTGGTAAAATTTTGAAGTCATTTGGAACAAGTTGATTTTTGAGCTTTATTTTAATTAAGGAATAGTGCCTTTTGTTAATTAAATGTCTAGATTTAATTGAGCACCTTAATGACCTCCAAAAATTATGAAATTTGTTTTGCCATATACTTGTACCCTAATGAACTTGTGTGATTAATTTGGTAATTTTTGGAGCACCTTCATAAAATGACCTTTTTAAATAATTAAGAAAATAGAAAGGTGATTAGGTTTAGCGTTGAATGCCCTGTGATGTGACTTTTGGGATTGCTTGATGTTCATAGACCCCTACCCTTTGGTCTATGATGTTTGTGATGCTATGTTTGGTTGATGCTTAGGATAGTTATGATAAAGTCTAGTTTAATAATTTTGCTTAAGGAAGAAATGGTTAACTTTTATGCTCAACCTAGATTTCGATTATGCCTTGCTTAGAGTAATCTTGAATCTGTGGTATTGTCTTGCACCTTAAGTCCATGTCATCATTCTCATGAGCATTCATCATTGCATCCGTATAGTTGACGAAGAAGGCCCTGAAGTCGAGGTAGCCGCCGAAGGATCTGTCCCCGAGGCAACCCCGAGCTCCGACGCTTATACCTACCCCGACTCTGCTCTTTTTGCCATCCAAGGCAAGCCCCGGTGCATTTAACCCTACCTTGCTTTTATAAATGTTTTCTTAAATGTTTTGAGTTAAATTATTGCATTAGGTTGATAGGAGTTGAGTGAAATCCTATCTGATGCATTATCTACCTTGACCAATGATACACCCGATACCTGCTTTCAAAAACTATTTGCAAATGCTTAGCAATGCTATATGATAGATTTGCAATAAAAATGCCAATTCAAAGTGTGATCACTTTAAGAATATTTATGGGAATTTCTGGTTTACTCCCACTATTGGCTAAGTATCTGATCCGTACCTAGTCAATGGGAAGGAGAGGTTGTCCTTGCGTACGGTGCCGTCATGTTGTAGTCCGGGACTCAACAGTTGACACCGACCGGGACAGGGTTGAAAAACTGACAGGACCTGTACTCTTGGGTTAGAGTCCCGAGGTGCTTGTCGCTGGCTGGAAAATTTAGGGACCACCTGTATGGGGGCCTGATTGACTAAGACTTGCAACTATTCACATACTACGGAAAGCTTCGGCTCCGAGGAATCCTTTATTGGACCGACAACCGCGCACTGGGAGTGGAGAGATGGCGGAAGTAGCATGTACCCACGTGGGTTAGAGTCCCGGATTGGAGTGGTGTACTGTACTTCCGGGTGGCGTAGGACCGGGCCCAATCTTGGAGGAATCGTGGTAGACGAGTTGGCATATGCAAGCTTGGGTGCTACATATGCAGTGTGGATAGGGACCCTCAGCTGAGTATTATTTATCCGGATTAACGCTGCTCCTCGGTTATGGAGACTTAGTCACTGACTGTCAACAGGGAGTGGTTCTCAACTAGGTCTGTTTTGGAAAGTAAAATGAATCAAGGATTATGATGGAACAAGGAATACCGAATCTTTCAAAATTAAAATAAGGTTTACCAAAAATGCTTTTCTGCAAAATACTTGAACTTGCTTAAGCCTTACCTTGACTACCCTAAGCCTGCATTCCTGAGTCTTCTCCCTTTTCTTTAGTCGGGTAAGTCTTGTTGAGTACCTTTGTACTCAGGGTTCTTTTACCCATGTTGCAGGTATGGCAGATCCCTCAGTATGCCTTGGACCCTGCTGTGTGACTGTTGTTCAGGAAGAGGCCGATGAGGCCGATGAGTGATTATTCACCCTCGGGCTGGGTGAAGTATCTTTATTGTTGTCATATGCTACCTTGCCAACTCTATCTATTTGAACTATGGTCTGTAATAACTTCACTTTAAGTTTATGTTGAACACTGGTTTGTAAAACTATTGTTATTTAAGTCTTCCGCTATTTACTCCGATGTTATTTGTCAAAATGTTCAAGAGATTGTAACTGAATTGTGAGATGATCCTGCGGACATCGGGCACTGATGTAGCCCAGTGGCGAACCCGGTCTTAATCTCTTGGCTGTACGGATCGACTGTCAGTGGTTGATAGTGATCAGTGGGCCATGGGATTAGGGCCGTTACGTCACAGAGTGGTATCGGAGCATCTCACTACGACGTTGCAATCTTTTTGCGAAAACTTCAAAAGGTTTTTAAGTCCAAAACTAAACTTGACTATTTTGAGTCCAAATTGCTTCTCTCATCTCATCTTGTCTTTGGCAACTAGTAGCAAGACAACTTGTATAAGCCCTATGTACCTTACCTTAGTAGTTGCATTGCCTTGTTCCGTAGGAACGAATCATGCATCATGTCATAATCACTTAAGTAACTTCCTCTCTAAGTCGGTTGGGTTAGTATGCCTTTACCTTTTTCTTGCTAGCCTTTCTCACCTATAACTCTTGTCCAGATATGGTCATCCTCAAGCGGACTGCTCGCAAGTCGACTGGACCGCATGGTGTGCCGCGTCACCAGCTGGCGCCACGCACCGGAGAAGAGACTGGAGAATCCTCCAACGGACGTCGCTTCCCGCCGCACCCGCAAGCAGCTGAAGGAGGAGATCAAGAATCTCAAGGCTGAGATGGAGAACATGGAGCATGACTTCTATCTTTCCCGCATGGAGTTTTATGAGGCACGAGCTTCCCTGGAGCAGGCCAATCGGAACACGGTTCGCGCTATCGAGCAGCGCAACGAGGCTTGGACCGCGAGGACGTCGCCAGAGCCCAGCTCCATGGACTGCAGCAGTACACTGCCCAGATTGAGCAGTACAATGATATGCTTCATGAGGAGGTACATCAACTGTACGACCAGCTCCACCCCATGATTCCACCTGTTGCTGAGGATCCAGAAGATGGAGTCGTGGAGGAACCTGAAGTAGAACATGGGCCAGTCCAGAATGTAGAAGTGGAACCTGCTGAAGATGTTCACATTGAAGATGAAGATGAGGAGGAAGAGCCTGAGCTCATCATCGAAGATGAGACGACGATGAAGAGATGATCATCATCGATGACGACTAGATTCCTTGTGTCTGTACCATCTGCTCACCTAAAGCCTTAGTCTAGGTTTGGGACGTTAGTTGGTCTTCTGTCTAGTCGAGTCTGTATCGCGTCTTGTACCTTTCCTTTGTCAGTTAGTGGTTATCTATCAAACTTCTCTGTATCAGTTATCTACCTTGCATCAATGAATCTTATCAGTCAGTTTCGTTCAAAGCAATCTTTGGATGCTAAGTTCCCAAATTCTTAACAGATGCCTGTGAACACCCGCACTGGAGCCGGAAGTTCCGGAGGTGCCAACCTTCCAAACCCTCCACCAGTTCCTGCTACCCTGGCAGATGCCATTGCAGCCTTGGCCGCCGCTGCCAACCTAATGGCTCAGAACCAAGGACAGCAGAATGTTGGTCACCGTGGTCGTCACAACCAAGAGACCACCTATGTGGAGTTCACTGAAACCCGTCCACCGGTTTTCACCAGAGCCGATGAACCCCTCGAAGCTGATGATTGGCTCCGCACCATGGAGCAGAAGTTTGGTCTCATCCGATGCACTGAAATCCAGAAGCCCCGGTTTGCTTCTCAGCAGCTCCGTGGTCCAGCAAGTGCTTGGTATGCCAACCTCTTGGCTGCCCAGCCTGAAGGTCACCAGCTGACCTGGGAAGAGTTCCGCACCGCTTTCCGTGCACACCACATCCCATCAGGTCTGATGAAGATGAAGCTTGATCAGTCCTAGCCCTGCAGCAGAAGGAATCCACAGTGATGCAGTATGTGGGTCAGTTCAACCACCTGAGCCAGTATGCCTCCGACTATGTCAACACAGAGGAAAAGAAGAGAGATTGTTTCCTTAGGGGTCTGCACCCTAAGATTCGCAGAGGTCTATCCAACAACCTCAACGGATCTTATCATGATGTCGTTGACCGTGCTGTCGCTTTCGAGGAAAGTAACCGCCAGTATCAGGAGGAGAAGAAGAAAGAAGAAGGCTGGGTCTAGCAGCTTCTCCAGCAACCATAAGCGCCCAAGAATCATCTACCACCCCAGCCACCACCAAAACCGTGCCCCATACCCCCATCAGCAAGTGGTCGTTCGTACCGCGGCCACCACTCATAACGCCAACCAGCAAAGTGCCACTCAGCCGAACGCCCCAGGTGTTCGTATCACCACCCCTCAAACAGCTTACAACCATCCATGCTACAACTGTGGCCAAGTTGGTCACTGGTCTCGCGATTGCCCGAAACCCAAGAAGAATGCCCAGCATGCACAGAAAGGCCCTGGAGGATCACAGCAGCAGCACCGTGCACCGCAGCAGCACGTCCAGAAGGGCAAGTTTGTCAAGAAGCACGGGCAAGTCTACTTCACCACCGTCAGTAACATCCCAGAAGGAGAGCCCGTCATGCTCGGTAGGTTCCCTGTTGCCAATCATCCTGCAGTCGTCTTGTTCGATTCTGGTGCATCGCATTCCTTCATCAGTCGCACTTTTGTCATCAAGCATGAGTTACCCATGGGGGAGTTAAAAGAAAGTTTTTGCATACTTTCGCCTGGAGGGCGGATAAATACTAAGGAAGTGGTCCGCAGTATACCAGTAATGTTGGGGGAACATGTCTTTCCTACCACCATGATAGTACTGCGCAATCAAGAGATAGATGTCATCTTAGGCATGAATTGGATGTGTCAGTATAAAGCCATGATAGACATCTTGATAGAGTTGTGAGAGTGGATATTCCTAACAGCACTTCCAAACTCCTTCTCCAACTTCCTATGCCTCAAAACCCAGCAACCACCCAGTTGAATACCGCCTGTGTTCCGGAAGTCAGGGATATTCCCGTGGTCTGTGAGTTCCCTGATGTCTTCCCAGAAGATCTACCCGGTCTGCCTCCCGACCGTGATGTTGAGTTTGCCATAGAGCTAAAGCCCGGGACTGCTCCTATATCCCGTAGAGCTTATCGAATGCCTCCCAGAGAGTTGGCAGAGCTGAAGATCCAATTGCAAGAGCTTGGACAAGGGTCTCATTCGCCCAAGTTCATCTCCTTGGGGCTGTCCTGCTATCTTTGTGAAGAAGAAGGACAAAAGTCTTCGTCTGTGCGTTGACTATCGCCCGCTCAATGAGGTCACCATCAAAAATAAATATCCCTTGCCTCGCATTGACCTTCTTTTTGACCAGTTATCTGGAGCCAGAGTGTTCTCCAAATTGATCTCAGATCTGGCTATCACCAATAAAATAAAAATCCGTCCAGAAGACATTCCTAAAACAGCTTTCACCACCAGATACGGCCTATATGAGTACTTGGTCATGTCCTTTGGCTTGACCAATGCCCCCGCTCATTTCATGTATCTCATGAACTCTGTGTTCATGCCAGAGCTCGATAAATTTGTAGTCGTGTTCATTGACGACATCCTTGTCTATTCAAGAACTCCTGAAGATCACGCCAAGCATCTTCGAATCGTTCTCTCTCGTCTCAGAGATCACCAGCTGTATGCCAAGTTCAGTAAATGCGAATTCTGGCTAGATCGAATTCAATTCCTTGGTCATGTCCTGTCCGCTGAAGGTGTGTCAGTTGACCCTGAAAAAGTGGCAGATATCTTGGATTGGAAGCCACCTACCACTGTCCGCGAAGTTCGCAGCTTCATGGGAATGGCTGGATACTATCGTCGTTTCATCCCAGATTTCTCCAGAGTCGCCAAGCCTATCACAGAGTTGTTGAAGAATTCCGTGGATTTCGTTTGGTCACCAGCCTGTGAGCAAGCCTTTCAAGCTTGAAGAAACTGCTAACTACATCACCAGTCCTAGCTCAACCAGATATCGAGAAACCCTTCGATGTATACTGTGATGCATCTGGTACTGGTTTGGGCTGTGTTTTGATGCAAGAAGGACGAGTAATCGCTTATGCCTCACGACAGCTTAAGCGACATGAGGAAAACTACCCCACCCATGATCTTGAGCTAGCAGCAGTCGTGCATGCCTTGAAGATTTGGCGTCACTATCTGTTAGGCAGTACCTGCAATATGTATACGGATCACAAGAGCCTAAAGTATATCTTCACTCAAGAAGAATTGAATATGAGGCAGAGAAGATGGCTTGAGCTGATTAAAGATTATGATCTCGAAGTACATTACCATCCTGGTAAGGCAAATGTAGTTGCCGATGCCCTCAGTCGCAAGTCACACTGCAACTGTCTGACGACGAAGCCCTATGATCTTTCCTTGTGCCATGAACTTGAAAGGATGGGTATCGAAATGATCCCGCAAGGAAGCCTGAACAATGTCAGCATAGAAACATCCATCAAGGATCAAGTCATTGCTGCTCAGAAGGATAACCCTGGAATCAAGCACATCATCGAAAAGGTCCAGACCGGAAAGGCTGATTGTTTCAGGATCGATGATGTAGGAGTTGTTTGGTTCAAGAACCGTCTAGTAGTTCCCAAGGTGCCTGAATTGAGACAGTTAATCCTTGATGAAGCACACTTGACCAGATTCTCTATTCACCCCGGTAGCAACAAGATGTACCAAGACTTAAAGCAGAGATTCTGGTGGACTAAAATGAAGATTGAGATTGCCCGGTATGTCGCTCAGTGTGATACCTGCCAAAGAGTCAAGGCAGTACACATGAAGCCTGGAGGAGAATTGCAACCTTTGTCAGTACCCGCTTGGAAATGGGACGACATTAGTATGGATTTTGTCAATGGACTACCCAAGACCCAGAAAGGTTTTGATTCCATTTGGGTAATCGTGGACCGACTCACTAAGCAAGCTCACTTTCTGCCAGTCAAGACCAGTTACACCGTCCCCATGTATGCCACTTTGTACAAGAACCACATAGTGAAGCTTCATGGCATACCCAAGAGCATTGTCTCTGACCGTGGTACCCAGTTTGTCGCTAAGTTTTGGAAAGCGTTCCATACCTCACTTGGAACCAAGCTCTTGCATAGTACAGCATATCATCCGCAAACTGATGGACAAACTGAGCGAGTCAACCAAGTGCTGGAGGACATGTTGAGAGCCTGTGTTCTTACCTTCGCAGATACTTGGGATGACTGTTTGCCTTTGGCAGAGTTCTCTTATAATAACAGTTACCAAGAGAGCATCAAAATGGCACCCTTTGAAGCACTGTACGGTCGTCGTTGTCGTACACCCCTCAGTTGGTCTGAGCCCGGAGAAAGAGAATTCTTTGGAGTTGACCTGGTCAAAGATATGGAAGAGAAAGTCAAGCAGATACAAGAGAATATGAAGATTGCCCAATCTCGACAGAAGAGCTACGCTGACAAGAGACGTCGACCTCTGAAGTTTCAAGTTGGAGATTATGTATATCTCAAGGTCTCACCAACCAAAGGAGTCACTCGTTTTGGAGTCAAAGGAAAGTTAGCACCCCGCTACATTGGTCCGTTTGAGATTTTGGAATGTTGTGGCAAGGTAGCTTACAAGCTGAAGTTGCCCGATCATCTCTCCGCTGTCCACAATGTTTTCCATGTCTCCCAACTCAAGAAGTGTCTCCGAGTACCAGAACATGTCGTGGAAGTTGAAGGTGTCGAGCTAGAGCCTGATCTATCCTACTCAGAATATCCAGTTCGCGTGTTGGACCACAAGGATCGCGTTACCCGAAGAACCACCACAAGATGGTACAAAATCCAGTGGAACCAGCACTCTGAAGAAGAAGCTACTTGGGAATCTGAAGACTTCTTAGCAAAGAACTACCCCGACTTTCTCGAATCTCTGTCTATGTAAAGTTTTGCCTTTATCCCTTCTTTGTCCTTTCTTAAGACGTGGAATCTCGGGGCGAGATTTCTTAAGGGGGGAGGCTGTAACACCTCTGGTGTTTAGCATGTAATTAACTTGACATATCATCATTATCATCATTAAGCATCTTGATCATGATTTCATGTGTATGCATTTTGCTAAGTGTATCATTTTATGTGATTTACCTCTATTGCAAAAACCCTATTTAGCCCACTTCTCTCTACTAGGGCAAAATGGTAATTTCACCTCTGTGCCTAGCTTTGTGTAATTCTTGTTCCTTTGGTGTCTTGAAGTGTTGTTGTGTTGGCCAAAGTTCAAAATCAGAATTTGATTTCAAATCCCTTTGCAAAACCCTGATTTCCAAATCCTGGATTTTATCCCTCTTGTTGTGATTCAAAAATTATTCAAAATTTGGGATTGGTCCAAAAAGCAAAGTTGTAGATCTGTCAAAGAGAAAACAACTTTGGTATTTACAAATTTTCAAGTTGCAGTACAAAGTTTTGAGTTATTTCAAATTCAATCAAACTCCAGTTTTTGTCCCCTTTTCAGTTTTCAAAATGAGTTCAAAAACTAATGAGTTTCTGGAAAAGTGTATAATAGCAAAGTTGTAGGTTTTGATAAAAGGAACAACTTTCATGTTTACAGATTTTCAAGTTTCAGTTTGAAATCCAGAGTAATTTTGATTTGAATCAAGTTTGAAAAGTGTCCCCTTTACTGTTTTCAAATATTGTTCAAAAACTTTTGGAATTTGAAAATGTTCATATTGACAAAGTTGTAGATCTCGTTTTTCTGAACAACTTTGATGTTTTGAGTTTTTGTTGCCCAGTTCAAATTGGGAGTAATTTGCAAAAAACAGAAATGAGCCAAAAGTCAAACCTAGCCTACCCTGTTCATCTTCTCCGTCGTAGGGGGGGGGGGCCCGGCCAGGCGCCTCGCGCGCCGCGTGCGCCACGCGCCTGGCAGCCGCCCGCATGCTCCCGACCTGCCCCTGCGGCCGCGTGATCATTTCGCGTCCGCGCGTGCGAGCGCTGACCTCTCTCGCCCGTCCCCCACTGTCCCCAGTTCGTCGCCGCCGCGTGGACAACGCCGGCGAGCTCACGCCCAGGCCCCCGACTGCACGCCGTCCTCTCCGCCAGCTCGCAATCGATTGCGCGTGCCTCGGCCGAACTCGTCCACACCTCTCCGAGCCCTCTAGCACCCCTGGCCGCGCTATAAAGAAGCCCGCCGGAGCCGCTCACTCACCCATCTCCGCCACCGTGGCCAGCCCACTCCAGACCTCCCGCCGCTCAACCAACTAGCTCAACAGCTCCGCCTTGAGCCTGTGCAGCTTCCCACTCCTCAATTTGGTCACTACCGTCCCCATCGCCCGGCGTAACCCCGACTTCCCCATCGCCGGCGAGAACCGTTGAGCTCGGGTCTGTAAATTCTCTCTCCCCGCCTTGATCATCCCTCCCCGACCTCTATTTCTTCTTCCTCGCATTTGCGATTCTAACCATGCCTTGGTGACCCTGTGGTGCTCAGGATCGCCGAACGCTGTCGCGACGCTTTTCTGCCCGCCGACGACCCCCGCTCCGCCGACCTCCTAGTTCCGACCACCCCTCGCCTCGCCACCGCGCGTCATCGACTGCCGGTGAGCTCCTGACCTCGCCTCCATGCCCTTGGGTTCGGCCGCGAGCCCCTGCCGTGGCCGAACATCAGCTCGCCCGCCGCCGTCGGGTGACCGCCGGCGGGAGGAAGACGAAGCACAGTGCTCTGTTTTTCAATTTTCTCATACATGTGAATAGTGTTCAGATTTCATATTTTTGTGTGATTTTCTGTGTTGATCCATAAATTCTGAAATTTTTGTGGTAGACTCTTTATGCTCTGAAGTATTTTATAAAAATATGAAACTTGAGTTTTGTGCAAAATTTGAAAATGAAAATTCCCCCTTTTAATTGAAAAATGAAGGCTTTGGTATTTTTAGAGAGTGTTTGTAGCTCCAAAAATCTTGAGATAAATTTGCAAGCTAGTTGTGTCATGATGAGTCTCTGGTAAAATTTTGAAGTCATTTGGAACAAGTTGATTTTTGAGCTTTATTTTAATAAGGAATAGTGCCTTTTGTTAATTAAATGTCTAGATTTAATTGAGCACCTTAATGACCTCCAAAAATTATGAAATTTGTTTTGCCATATACTTGTACCCTAATGAACTTGTGTGATTAATTTGGTAATTTTGGAGCACCTTCATAAAATGACCTTTTTAATAATTAAGAAAAATAGAAAAGGTGATTAGGGTTAGCGTTGAATGCCTGTGATGTGACTTTTGGGATTGCTTGATGTTCATAGACCCCTACCCTTTGGTCTATGATGTTTGTGATGCTATGTTTGGTTGATGCTTAGGATAGTTATGATAAAGTCTAGTTTAATCAATTTTGCTTAGGAAGAAATGGTTAACTTTTATGCTCAACCTAGATTTCGATTATGCTTGCCTTAGAGTAATCTTGAATCTGTGGTATTGTCTTGCACCTTAAGTCCATGTCATCATTCTCATGAGCATTCATCATTGCATCCGTATAGTTGACGAAGAAGGCCCTGAAGTCGAGGTAGCCGCCGAAGGATCTGTCCCCGGCAACCCCGCTCCGACGCTTATACCTACCCCGACTCTGCTCTTTTTGCCATCCAAGGCAAGCCCGGTGCATTTAACCCTACCTTGCTTTTATAAATGTTTTCTTAAATGTTTTGAGTTAAATTATTGCATTAGGTTGATAGGAGTTGAGTGAAATCCTATCTGATGCATTATCTACCTTGACCAATGATACACCCGATACCGCTTTTCAAAAACTATTTGCAAATGCTTAGCAATGCTATATGATAGATTTGCAATAAAAATGCCAATTCAAAGTGTGATCACTTTAAGAATATTTATGGGAATTTCTGGTTTACTCCCCACTATTGGCTAAGTATCTGATCCGTACCTAGTCAATGGGAAGGAGAGGTTGTCCTTGCGTACGGTGCCGTCATGTTGTAGTCCGGGACTCAACAGTTGACACCGACCGGGACAGGGTTGAAAAACTGACAGGACCTGTACTCTTGGGTTAGAGTCCCGAGGTGCTTGTCGCTGGCTGGAAAATTTAGGGACCACCTGTATGGGGGCCTGATTGACTAAGACTTGCAACTATTCACATACTACGGAAAGCTTCGGCTCCGAGGAATCCTTTATTGGACCGACAACCGCGCACTGGGAGTGGAGAGATGGCGGAAGTAGCATGTACCCACGTGGGTTAGAGTCCCGGATTGGAGTGGTGTACTGTACTTCGGGTGGCGTAGGACCGGGCCCAATCTTGGAGGAATCGTGGTAGACGAGTTGGCATATGCAAGCTTGGGTGCTACATATGCAGTGTGGATAGGGACCCTCAGCTGAGTATTATTTATCCGGATTAACGCTGCTCCTCGTTATGGAGACTTAGTCACTGACTGTCAACAGGGAGTGGTTCTCAACTAGGTCTGTTTTGGAAAGTAAAATGAATCAAGGTTATGATGGAACAAGGAATACCGAATCTTTCAAAATTAAAATAAGGTTTACCAAAATGCTTTTCTGCAAAATACTTGAACTTGCTTAAGCCTTACCTTGACTACCCTAAGCCTGCATTCCTGAGTCTTCTCCCTTTTCTTTAGTCGGGTAAGTCTTGTTGAGTACCTTTGTACTCAGGGTTCTTTTACCCATGTTGCAGGTATGGCAGATCCCTCAGTATGCCTTGGACCCTGCTGTGTGACTGTTGTTCAGGAAGAGGCCGATGAGGCCGATGAGTGATTATTCACCCTTGGCTGGGTGAAGTATCTTTATTGTTGTCATATGCTACCTTGCCAACTCTATCTATTTGAACTATGGTCTGTAATAATTCACTTTAAGTTTATGTTGAACCCTGTTTGTAAAACTATTGTTGATTTAAGTCTTCCGCTATTTACTCCGATGTTATTTGTCAAAATGTTCAAGAGATTGTAACTGAATTGTGAGATGATCCTGCGGACATCGGGCACTGATGTAGCCCAGTGGCGAACCCGGTCTTTCTCTTGGCTGTACGGATCGACTGTCAGTGGTTGATAGTGATCAGTGGGCCATGGGGTTAGGGCCGTTACGTCACACTTTTATAAGGTGTCATAGAGTATAAGTAGAGGGGTGTAGTCTTGGCTAGACCGATAGTTTTAATTCCGCATTTGTTTCGGTTAGCCGGTGCGATTAATTTTAGAAAGGACTATTCACCCCCCCTCTAGTCCGCCATCTCGACCCTTCAGCGTGGCTCCATCTGGAGCATCAGACGCTGGAGCAACATCCTATGGTTGAGCATCGGCGCGTCCGATGCCCCTGTTTCTGGCCCAACGACTAGGCCATCTTGAGTGGCCTATTTAAGGGGCTTGGCCGGCTCACTTGGTTTCTCTCTTGCACATTCTGATTCCTAAGCATACTAGTGAGCTTTGGCAAGCCTCCCAACTCATCTCCCAAGTTGATTTGATCAAACCAAGTGAGATTGAGTGATCTAGTGCGTGATTTTAAAGAGTTCAATCTAGTGACACTAGTTCTTCGCATCGACATTGAGTTGCTTGTTACTCTTGGCATTTGCCGGTGCCTAGACAGCTTGTAGGCGTTGAGGTGGTTGATTGGCAAGATTGGTGATTGTTCTTGGCCACCACCGTTCGTGATTGTGAGAGGTTTTGGAGCCTCACCTCGCTGGAGCGGCAAGAGGCATCCATAGTGGATTGCTCGTGTTATTGAGCTACCTCGCTAGTGGTAGATTCTTGTGGTGCTCTTTGTGAGCTTGGCTTTGTGCCGATTAGCCATCGGGTCACCTAGTGTTGGTCGACACAATGGGGAGTAGTGTGCCGGCAAGCACGTGAATCTCGGGATAAATATTGGTGTCCCGTGTGCTTATTATGATTGTGCATCCTTCTTGGTGATTGGCTTCGCGAGTGGATTTCACCGGTGATTGGCTCTCTACTAGGCGATCCCGAAGGCTCGGTGAAATCATTTTTATCTAGTTCATTTACTTTGTGTATTTACTTTGAGCTATTTCTTTTGTATAGATACTATCGCTTGTTGTATATCTCTTGTTATATACCTTGTGTAGCTAGTTATGATTAGCTTGTTTAGTCTATCTATTGCACATACTTGTCTCATATATATTGTGTATATCATACTTGTACTAGAGCTATAGATAGCTTTATTCCGCATTAGATATTAGCTCTAGTTGTGTGTAACATAGAAATATTATGTAGAATTGTTGGATAGGTGGATTGCAACACACTATTAGGCTAGCGCAAAAAGCTTCGCCATTTGTTATACTAATAGTGTTTGCCTAAGTGTTTTGTAGATTTTTAATTTGGCTATTCACCCCCCTCTAGCCATTTGTTATACTAATAGTGTTTGCCTAAGTGTTTTGTTATACTATTAGGTTTGAGGCGAGAACGAAATAAAAAAAGGAAAACGTGTGTCCTGCCGACGACGTGGACGGCGCTGAGCCAAGTAAAGTCGGTTGCTGGGGCGGACGAATCAGAGGCTTGGACGTGAAGCCGTTGCAGAGCTGGACCAATGTGCGAATCTCAGACGACGTGGCCTGCCTCCCCATCCGGCGAACCATCGGTGAGTGGAAGAGTAAACTCCACCAGAAATGGCTGGGTCGGCATGAGCACCGACGGCTCCTCCGGGGGACATGGCTGTAGATCAGCCGATTTGTTCGTGTCCTGTTCTCGGGGCGCGGTCACTGACTGCCCGGCTTCGGTATCGGCTGCGGCTTGCCCCGAGGCCTTGGCAGGATGCATGGTCGCACGCTCTGGATCAGGCCGGTGTCACTTGATGCTGCGCGCCCAGCAGGGGCAACGTGCCAAAACGCCCGCGGTGCGTCCGCACGGGGAAGGGCAGTGGCGGTGCCTGCTCGACCGTCCGGTGGCGGTTGGCCCATCATAAATTGCATCATAATATTATATTACAGTTGATTTACTATGTTAATGTTTAGACATGTTTTCTGTGTCTCTGACTTTCTGATTTTTCAGTCATACTACTTTAATAGTAGTGTATGGTAGAGTTTTTACTCCTATACATTGTTTATTTTTAGACCAGAGGATTATTCATGTCTAAATATACATAGTTTGTTGGTTTTGTTGTTTAACAATTAATTTTTTAGTTGCAACAAAACTGGATCCTCTTAATTAATTGGTAGTTAATTAAGGATGGATGGATTTTGGTTCATATGAGCCTAATCTTAAAAAGGCAAAATGACCGTCAAACCATTTTGCTAGTAAGGCTAATATAGGAAGTGGTTTTTCGTTTTGATCCTACGAAATTTTGCATAGTTATGCCATTATCCAATTATAGCCCTATATGCTTAGTAAATTTAGTATAGTATCGTGGTTATTTCTGTACTTTGTTAACCTTGCTAATTTGATAATTTTTCTAAATTATATTTTAACAATGGTTGATTCTCTTAATTAAGATTTTCTTAATTGACGATGGATTATGCAAAATTGTCATATTCATATCTTAGATATATTCATATGGGATCTAACCCAAGTGATTGAGTCCGAGACATTGGCTGCGCTTAATTCATATTGAATTATTCGGCCCAGAGACCGTGCCTATGGCAGTGAGTATTCACCCATCATTGAGAGGTCTACATCATATTTATTTAAACTTGATGATTACCTACATTGTGCTGTCCCAAATTAAGAGTTTTGGAAATGGTGACAACCATCATTCATTATTAAAGGCTACACACAGGTAGTAGAGTCTTAGGCATTGGCTGCGGTATATCCATACGAATATATCAGCCTAGAGACCGTGCCTGTAGCAGCAAATTATTTGCCTACTGCTAAGAGATCTACTCTATGTCTTGGACATAGAGACTATCTACAATGTGTGTACCAATTTGTGAGGTCTACACATTTTGTGACTACCTCTAATTGTTGTGAGGTATTACCTCCAACTATCCAAAACAAAGTAATAAGATATAGACCCCCTAAATTTTGCACTGGAAACTACAACACCACCATAGTGATTTTTAATTTACCTTAGTTGTAAATTAATTAAATCAATGGTTCGTCACATGTTGTGGATATTGACTTCAGAGGAGTTTGTTGAACTCACTCTCAATGACATCAATATCCCACATAGACAATGAACATTAACATTGGTTTTATCCATAACCTAATAACAATATTTGATGCCCTCAGTCAGGGGTTATTTATTATAGATCAAAGAAAATTATGCCTTCCTATCGTTAGGTACTACATCCATATAGATTATCTATGAGAATATCTTAAGGAAGAAATTGCACATACTTTATGGCATACTCTTTAGGAGTATTATAAACAATAAATAAACTCATATAGCTTGAGCCTAACCATGAGTTGATCGTGTATCTAGTTTTCAAACTAGAAACTATGATCATATATATTATTCATACAGTTTGCTTCCAATCACAGAAGCAAAAGGTCTAATGTGCAATTAAGTTATGACAAAGTTGAACCCCACAATGACAAAATGTCATATAGGTGGTCGTGTTTAGCATAGTGCTAAACAATGTCATACTTTTAAATTTGTGGTTGATCTATACCAAAAGTCTATACAAGATAAACAAAGAGCTCTAGAACTTAAGATTTGAAGTATGTTTCAATCTTAATCTAAAGCTATTTATGAGGTTGATTTTGTTGGATCCTTTGGGATCACATCTCAACACTCTAACTTTGTCTCATAAGAGAACATTAAATACATGGACATCATGATCATCGAATATACATCGACTGACATGTTCTGAGATTTGGAATAATCTCTTAGTCCATTGGTATATTTTATATTGTCCATCAAAATATGTTATAATACTTGTTGTCAACACATAACTATTGTAGGTATCATATTGATGTATTTGATACTTGACAATTTTTATGGATTTCTATATACTAGACGATAATTTCATTGAATTATTGTCATATATAGATTGTATGGGGATCATTCCAAAGGGGAATGATATGTGCCTAGTGGATATTTGTACCACAAACTCTATCATTAGGGAAGCAAAATATTCATAGTTCTTATGATAAGAAGAGGGAATAACTTTGGCCATCACAAATGCAATGCAATGATATGTTGGCCTATTTTGCCAATATCATTCTTCCTATACATACTAAGTTAGTAATTGAGGATATTTAATTATATCTTAATTAAACTCGTACCTTACCAAGTTATAGAGGTATCCTAATGTGTTTTCGCATGGAAATACAAAAGGACAACATTGGATATGGCACATGAGTAATGATATAGGTCTCTTTTTGGTTGTATTATGCATAAAACCATCCCCGTACAACATGTTGCGTATAAGATTTTTTCACATTATTGATGCATTCCAGATTTGGATTGATCAACTTGGCCATTGTCTTGGTTGAGGTGAAAAATTATTGGTAATTCTTTTGGTCATGATTTTTCAGAGTGTGGATACAATAAGTACCATAGGGAAACAGATTTTAAGACCCTCTTATCTTAAAATCAAATTGAATGTCATAGATTCCTTGACCATATTCAAGAGAATATATGTGGGTCCGATACAAAGATTGTATGGACAGTTCATGCATTTTATGGTTCTAAAGATACATCTATAAGATGATCTAGAGTGTGGAAGTATCCACACTCAGCCATGCATTTGGTAGATAACGGCTCTTGTTGTGAGCTCATTATCCTGAACACTACTGAACTGTTGTGCCTACAATGACGATTGTTTGGTATAAAAAGAGTTTAGTTACATATCCAAAAGGATAATGGAATCTAAGAGAAAGAGATCAAGATCATAATTTGACCACTGTTAGTAAATTGCTATTCGCCAACTTTGTGTTGGGGTCAGGTAGAGTTACACACTCATGACTTCTGATTAACTGCATATCCCCTATATGCATTTAGTACGTGGGAATCCAAGAAGATTTCCTTATTTGCGTAAGATTGGGTTACGTTGTATACGTACCAATCTCACCACCACGACATACATGGATGGGTTCACACAAGAAACTAGGGATCAATTTGAGATTTCAATCTTCGTCGATTGTTGAGTATCTAGATCTCTTATAGAGGATCTATTTACAACTCGTATGTTGATTTTATTAAGATAATGAGCTTTTCTAGGCATTAGGGGGAGAATTGAAATACCATATATAATGCGAGGAAATTAATTGGAATGCATAAGACATTTCAAGCTCAGGATCACGTACTAAATGAACTGAATTTTGAGTTTAAAGAATTATTGATTTGCATAATATTGCAAATAAACTACCAGATGCATTTACTGATTACTAAGGTGTCTTTTAAACTTGTTAATCCGTTGCAATTATATGACAAAAAGAGTGGTACCAAGTAAAACCACTCAACTCTTAATTTTAAAATAAGAGGGGGAGAAGTATGTCCATATAGCAAGATTATTCAGGCTAGCAATAGAAGGTTTTTCTTCTAAGATAGTAAATGCAGGTCAACCTATGGTTGGCGACACCTTGTGGGTAAATATTGGTTATTACCCAGTGGATGGATGTTATCCACAAACCTAGCTCAAAGGTGCACCTAAATACTAATGCTGGGATATCGGAAAGCCCTAACTCTCGTTTCGGGAAGTCACGATGAGTTATTCAAGGTACTTTGAGTTTTGATAACATGAGAATTATATCATATAAATGCTACATGTGTCGACACATACTTCTCTGAACAAATTGTATACAACATTCCAAGTCATCCAGTTAATAAGACCATGGCAAAGTGATTTTTTCACTCTTACTGGAACTTGTTGAGTGAAGTAAGCCATCACTTTTTATCCTCTTTTCTAACCTTATGTTGTTCATCTCTTGATCCGATGATCTAGGACAGTGTCTTAGGCTCGTCGGGTGACCTAGGGCAACCCAGCGACGTTCTTGCCCTGACGGGGTCCATTCTGGGCAAGAGCTTCGACGGTTCCTTTGCTAGTTTGCCCGAAAACTAGTTGTTCTTCGCCACGTAAGTGTGCTAGCTATCCTTTGCTGGTTTGAATGTAAACCTAGTCGTTCTTCACCACGTAAGTGTGACCTCCTCGTTGCGTTCTTCAGTCTGTGGTGATCCGGGCGATCTAGCCCTATCTGGTGTGTGATCTAGAACCCTTTCGGCGTCAACACACTTTTTGACAACTCTGCTAGGGAAGAAATTGTTTCTGCTCTACTTTGCAGCTGAATCTTCTTGTCCTACCCCTATTCTTCACTAATCTATCTTCTCGTGCTCGCCATTACTGTTGCATTCAGCCCAAAAGACCGATCGCATATGGTTTTGACCGCTTGTAATCTCGTTCGCTATTTTGCAACGCAGTTTGCTTGATATTGAAAAATTCAGCAAGGCGGTCAAGCTCTAAATCATGGAGTACCAAAAAGCTTGATATGTGAGCTTTCCTGATGTATTTTGTCATGTGCACACTCAAGTTTTTTTATATGTGACACTCCCAATGCCATTTAACTGTTGGGCATCTGCCACTCAATAATTTGAAGAGATATTGTTGAACATCTGTATTGACGACTTTTTAGTCATTTTTTTTATTGATACACAACAATTTAAATTTCAAATATTATGGATCCTTTATTTTTATTCCTGTTACAACACACCGACACAAGTCCTATTTTTTTTTTATTTTGAGCCCTTTTTTTGAAAAATATTCACAAATAGTCCTTTGTAAGTTTGATTTCAGTTTATGGACCCTGACCTCAGCGCCATGACTTTTGGCGCCGAGAAAACATGTCTCGGCGTCATGACCATTGGCGCCGAGAAAACATGTCTCGACGCCATGACCATTGGCGCCGAGGTCTTGGGAAAGCGTCGAACGTGGCGGTGACTTGGCGTTGACATGGACGAGGGCTTGGCGCCATGGATCTTGGCGCCGAGCTCATTGCCCTAGATCCCTTTGCTGAGCTGTTAACTTTTAGATCTCGGATGTTTAATAAGAACAAGTACCATAGTTCCCTATTATCTACCATAAAAGTTGTGTGGTGCAAGTGGTTAGTGCTCACACTTGTTATCCTAGAGATCTTTGTTCAAACTAGGCAGGTAGCTTTGTTTTTTGCAATTTAACAATCTTTTTTGTCCATTTTTTAATGTTTATTGAAACCTAGGTCACCTTTATCATAACAATAACGTTGATTTTTCTGCAGACCTGAAAATCTGTTTTTTCTGCAATTTCAAATATTAATTGTTTATGATGGCCATGTCACATTTAATAATATAGGTTAATGTTCTATTAAAATTGTAAGAATTAAATATAACCTTTATATATTAATATTTATGATACATAATTAGTATCATTAGGGACGGTGGGAGTATATCATAACTTTAATTTTTATTTTACTTATATGTTGCTACAGTGAAATATTGAGCTCCGTAAATTATAAATAACAATAAGGAGTGAAATATCGACCTCCGTAAATAATTAACAAAGATATTTTACTACGGGTACATAAGTAAAAAAATAAAAATTAATTCAAAAAATAAGGTTTGAATATATGTGTGTTATGTTAAAGCAAAGCATTTTGACCAACTATAATAGATGCAAGTTTTTAAAGTAAAAAAAAACCCAACCATAATAGATGCAAGTTTTTTAAAGTGCAAAAAAAGTTTGCGGCTACATATAAGTAAAAATAAAAATTAATTCAAAAAATTAGTATTGAATATATGTGTCTTATGTTAAAGCAAACATTTTGACCAACTATAATAGATGCAAGTTTTTTAAAGTGCAAAAAACCAACCATAATAGATGCAAGTTTTTTAAAGTGCAAAAAAAAGTTGGTCTTAGAGCTTGAACCCTGGTCTCCAGGATAACAAGTGCATGCACTAACTAGCTGCAACAAACAACATTTGTGCTAAATAATAGGGAACTACGGTACTTGTTCTTATTAAACATCTGAGATCTAAAGGTTAACAGCTCAGCGCCGGGATCTAGGGCAATGAGCTCGGCGCCAAGATCTATGACGCCAAGATCCATGGCGCCGAGCCCTCGTCCATGTCAGTGGCAGGTCATCGCCACGTTCGACACTTTCCCAAGACCTCAACGCCAATGGTCATGGCACCGAGACGTGTTTTCTCGGGGCCAAAAGTCATGGCACCGAGGTAAGAGTCCATAAACGGAAATCAAACCTGCAAAGGACTATTTGTGAATATTTTTCAAAAAAGGGCTAAAAAGTAAAAAATTAGGACACAAGTCTAGTGGAGAAGAAAGAAATGGTGGGTGAGAGAGACACGGGAGCCTTGGGCTTGGTCGATTCACTCAGCCAGCCCGTCAAAAAATGAAGTTGAATTTTGTTTGACTGAAGTCATAGGGAGATACTCTCTCCGTATCACAAATAGAAGACGTTTTGGAAAAGACTTCGGTCAAACATTGAGAATATAAATCATGAATAACTTTTAAATTATTGAGTTTAAAAATATAAAAATCATATAAATAAATTTATCTTGAAAAATATTTTCATAAAAGTATATATATACCACTTTACAACAAATATTTTTAAAGAAAATAAATGGTCAAAATTATGCTTTGAAGACCGTATCACTGTGCTAAACGTCTTCTATCTGTGATACGGAGGGAGTACATTTGTTGCATGATGCTGACCAGGCTCGTTGTTTTTTTTAGCAACACCAGCTCGTAGGTGGGCTGAGGAAATCAAACAGCGGGTGTTGCAGCCCATGGGCCTGAGCCACCCTATAGGCCCAGCAGCAAACACGCCCTGAATGACCAGGCCCAAGCCCAGCCGACAGCCGCAGCCGTGGAGGAGGAACACGAGCAGTAACCGTCGCCGGCTCCCCGTGGCCACTATACGCTGTAGCCAGCCTAGGCGCAGCCGCGCACCCCTCGTGTACCCTTTTCGTCCTTGTTCCTCTCCGTCGCCGGCGCGCCCGCCTCCTGCCTCCCCCTTGCGAGCGATCGTGAGGGGATCGGGATGGCCTCCCACCATTCCGAGCCCCTCGACCCCGCCGCCGTCGCCGACGGCCCCTCAGGTGCTGCACTTGTCTCCGCACTTCCCCCCTCTCTCTTCATCCTCCTGGTGGCTCGGCTCTCCCAGTTCTGCTGTGCTGGCGGTGTAAATCGTGGCGGGTCAGGTCGCTGCGATCCTGCTGCCTGGTGCTCCGTCTGGCTTGAAGTTCCCCACGATTCGCGCTCATAGTGCTGCGCCCGCGCGGCGCGAGCCCCTGCGTCTGTGCTCGCGGTGCCGCATCGGCGTCCGCTGCTTTTAGGGTTCTGGGAGTTCGTTTAGTCCTTGTGCACTTGTGCTTTAGCTTCTACCTTGCTGTATTTTGTTGGAGCGTTTTGTGTCATGGTTTAATCTTAGGGTTTTAGGGCTCGTAGTGTTGGGGTATGCAGATGCTTTTTGATTGCGCAGTTAGCCACTTCGTGCGGGTTGCTCTAGGGCTAGGATTTTTTTGGGCGGGATTGCAGGACGACTTCATGGAGTGAATGTCGATAGTTCCACCAAGTGAAATACTTGTGCTCTTGAACTGCCAATAGTTCTGTACTTTGTGTATGCAAATAATTTGTAGATATACTAGTCATCACCTGCTGATTGGTGCTTGCTACTTCATCAGTACTCTTTTTAGCATTGATAGGGAATTAGGTGTGTAGCTGCATTGTACCAGAAATTCTGGGACAAGAGGTTCTTATGATTCCATTTCCATGCACCTTACCCATTAGCTGCATTGTACCTGTGTGTTTTCTTGGTATACTTTTTGCTCACTAGGATCGGTTATCAATCTTTCTCAGAACTTGGAACTGCTTATGTCCATATAGTTTCCACTTGATTTGGGGTTGCTTGTGCACATGTGCACCAATGAACAAATTTTAGTTGTTTTGTTTTGATCACTTGAGTTCTCTTGCAGATAACAACCCAGAAATACCATGCCCCCCCTATCATATCGTTACCAAACCTGGTCAACTTCCAGTCGAGTTTCTTGAACCCTCAGCTGCCCAGAAGTTGGTAATTGGATTTGACTGTGAAGGTGTTGATCTCTGTCGCAATGGTGCTCTCTGTATTATGCAGGTGAGCAAAAGTAACCTTAGCAGGCATGACGTTGTATTATAGATTTTGTTTTCATGATTGTGACATCACAAAACTGCATGTGGCAGCCATGCATTTTTCTTATAACTGGACTAAAAACGTTACTTCATTACGTTCAATGCCCTTCATTTTTTCATGAATTGATTCTGCTAGAATGCTACTTCAGTACTTCGAATTCTAGGGTCTCACATATACATGTATTTTTTTTTCATCCACCTAAACTGAATATGCCTTCTGTTTCATCTAACTTTTATATATGCTTGTCTTGCTCTTGAGGTTGTCCTAAAGTGTCCATCTCTCTATATCTAAAATCCTGATGTGTGATACTTTTTGTTGGTTGTCTTTATATTGCAGCTTGCATTCCCTGATGCTGTTTACCTAGTTGATGCTATTGAGGGTGGAGAAGAACTTATTCAAGCTTGTAAGCCCGCACTTGAGTCTGATCATATCACCAAAGTTATTCATGATTGTAAAAGGGACAGCGAGGTGCCTGCCTAATTATAGATTTGAGAACTTTTAGCTTGCTATGTTTTCTTTTTGTCCTTTCCAGATTGTAAACATGACTCACTAGTTTAGACTTTATCACTTTTTGCAGGCTTTGTATTTCAGTTTGGCATCAAACTGCATAATGTGATGGATACACAGGTAATCACCACATGTATTTACTTACTCATAGGACCAACTTCTAGCGATTTTCATAAGTAGGTTAATTTCTTTGTACTACCCTGTATGATAGCGTTCTCTTCTTGGCACAAAATTTTAAAAGCTTAGCATTATCATGAGTTAGGGACCATATACTCTTCATAACTACTTGTGTGGCTTTCTAGAGAGTTCTCTGTCTGTAGTACTAGGTAGGATGCTGTGGTTATTCTTCACAAGAAAGAAAAGCTTAAATTATTATTATTGTGTGCCAGATTGCTTATTCTCTGATACAAGAGCAGGAGCAGGAAGGAAAAAAGAAGACATCTGATGATTGCAATTACATATCTTTTGTCACCCTTCTTGCTGATAAACGGTACTGTGGTATGTACTATGCTCCAATTCAATCTGTATGCCTTTTTATGAATGCTAGCAGACTGTTTCACATATTTTCTATTGTAGATTTATTCACTGGAATTGTAGATTTACATGGTGAATCTTAGTCCTGAAGAAAAAATAAATAAATTTGCGCAGCTTGTGCTTAAGCTTGACCTATGCGCTTATGATTTATGCCTTATGTCATATATGTAATGGAATCTATTGGAAGTGTTTGGCCATAATTTTTGTCGACGCGATCTATTAGTCTGGAGGCATGGTGAACCATATGCCTTACGCAGTGCATAAATATGATTAGGATGCTTTCTAATTTTGTTTGCAGATATAACAAACCAAGATGGTGTTTTTATTTGAATGCTGTATTTTTAAATCAAATGTCAAATATAACAGCAGAATTCAGGCATCATGTGCTTTCAATCCTATGTTAGCTCTATTAAATCTTGTCTTGGGGGATATACCAAGTACCAACCGGCCAAAGTAGGCCTACTGGGACCTTTGACGGAAGATCGAGGGCCATCTTGAGTGTGAGGCGAAGCTGTGTGACTGACTGTATCAAGACTTCACACAATTAGGGCCTTACACACAATTAGGGACCTGTTTGGATGGACTAGGACTAACAACTAGTCCTATTAGCTTCTATAAGTGAACTAATGGACTAACAACTAGTCCATGACTAGTGGACTAATAATTAGTCTGCCTCTTTTGGATGCTTAGGGACTAAAAATTATTCATCTAGTTGTTAGTTCTATGGATCCAAACAGGGCCTAGGACTGCTAGAGCCTAATAACGGTGCAGCTTTGGTGAATCCCAAAGACTTAGACCAATAGTCACACATGAAGTGAAAGCCAGAAAACTAGCCCATTGGCCCCTGTAGGAACCACTTGTCCTCCATTGCTGCAAGTTCCTATCATCAACTCTTGTGAATTCTTGTGTGTTGCAACCATTGCCACCATCCCTCTTCACTGTTGATCAGGCCTTGCTGCTGGCTGCTGTCAGCCTGTCACATCGTCAACTTATTAGTCTTCATTATCCTTCCATCGCCTCACTCAGCTTTCTCTCTTCCTCTCCATCCTCTCTTTCTCTGCTCTGTTCTAGATCTAGTAGAGCAAACAGGCAACATAATGTGGTAGATTGATTATGCTAAGTTGCAGCAGGTGGTAGTGCAATAGTGATCTTTTGGTTATAACTACTCCCTCCGTTCCAAAAATGTTCATTTTAGTTGTCCTAAGTCAAACATCTCTAACTTTGACAAGTTTTTAGAAAAATATATTAGAACCTACAATACCAAAAAATTGCACGAGCTGGGTACGCTTTATCGCCTAGGTGACAAGGCGTAACTAGGCCCCCAAGGCAAGCTTGGTGCACCTGTACGCATAGGCGCCTTTCAAACAGAGGATATAATTGAACTAATTTGATGTTGTAGATTTTGGTGTATTTTTCTATGAATTTGGTCAAACCTAGAAAAGTTTGACTAAGGCCAAACTAAAATGACCTATGCATTGAATCGTAGGGAGTAGAAAGTACTATCTCATGGTTGCGACAAGTCTCGTAGTGGTCACAGTAGTCCATCAGTGCATGGCATGGAGACAACCATGTGTTATCATCTTGTGAGTAACCTATGGTTGATCTTGATCTGCTTGTTTCTGCGAAATGATAGTCCTGATATCTTTGTTGAGCCAAAAATTCTCCACAACCTAATTACAGGTGCATGCAGCCCAGCTAGAAGACTATGATATTGATTCTATCATTCATACTTTAACAAAAATGTGCTGTTACCATCAAACATCATCTCTGTTAATCCTGCTCTCTGTGCACTTGTATTCTTGTCTTGGTGTATGATGTGGTTCATTTCATTCCTCATTATTCTATTTTTTATTGTTTGATTGTCCATATGGTGTGATATGTGGTACTGCTTTATGTAGGCATACCATATCCTGAAAAGGAAGAAGTCCGTACCCTTCTAAGGCAGGTCAGCAACCTGCTATTTAGAACATCCTCGTGGATATGAAATGTTGTGTTTAGTCTATGATAATGCCTTGCCATTAGCTGTTCTGTTGCTTTGATAGCATATTTCCTGAGGAAAGCTGACATATAATATTAATTGATGGATTTCAGGACCCTAACTTTTGGACAATTAGGCCCTTGTCTGATATGATGGTTCGAGCTGCCACAGATGATGTCCGCTTCCTTCTCAATATACATGAGAAAATGATGGAAAAGTTAAGCAAAGTATCTTTATGGCGTCTGGCAGTTCGCAGTGAGCTGTACTGTAGGTGCTTTTGCTTAAACGACAACCAGTTTGCAGATTGGCCACCTCTTCCTCCTGTCCCTGGTCAGTATATATAAGATATTCTACCCTGATGTTTGAAGTTAAGGAGCTTGCCACATACTAAATCCATTTTACCTCTTGTTTTGAGTCTTTCAGAAAATGTGAAATGTATGACTGTTATTGTAATATATGGGTTTACTGCTTGTTGTGTACTTGTACTTAGCAATTCACATGGAAGCAAATAGTTGCAGTAAAGGCTGCAGCTGCTGGATCAAATCACATTTTCATGGGTTGGCAGAACTGGTTTTGAACAGCCATAGTTGCCATTGTAGGCCCAGAGTTTTATAAAACATCTTGTAACCTTTGACAGCCTAGTTTGGTAATCTTCACGAACTTGGCACGGATGTGCTGGCATTGTATTTGTTAGTTCTTTGACCAAAGAGTTTCAATTTTTATCAATCTGGTGACATTGCAGAGCGATTGTGCTGATTGATGTTTCATGTTTGTGATAGATGACATTGAAGCTGATGTTTATGTTCCTGAAGCCGATATCCTGTCAGTCTTAGATGTGCCTCCTGGGAAAATGAGGATTGGCGACGGTTATTGGCAGAAAGGGGTTAACTATAATGACTGTGAAAGAATCTTGCAAGTAAACATCTTGAGTCTGGTTTCATAAACTTATCATCCTCTATTCTGTTATAATCTTCATTAATCCTCTCTGTTTTTTGGTTCCTGTGGTTAGTGTTGAAATCCATATTGGTGGTGCTAAGGGGCCTCCAGATAGGGTACGTTCCCACAGCCTTGTTTGTCAGAAATAATCTATTCATACTGGACATTCATGCTGGGCTTTGCTAATTTGTTGATCCAGCCTTGTTTGAATAGTGAATTGGTGGGCTCTGCACAAATATTTCTTCTTTTTCCCTTTTGTTTGGCACTATCGAGAATAGGGCTTTAGTTCCCTTCAATCTTTGTTTTCACTGTCAGTGTGCCTATCATGGCAGGCATTTCTCTTAGTAATTAGTTTCTCATATGCAACTTGGTTTATCCTTAATCCTGGATGTGTCCATTGCCTATGCCTTGTCCTATGGCAAGTAATCCAGGACCCACGTGTCAGATAAATTTTGATGGCACAATCAGGGGTCGAGGTATATTTTCTGTGGTCACTGTTGGACAGATGTGTAGATATATCTTTTGGATGAGGTGCACTATACCACAGTAGGCTGACGTGGAGAGTTTATTTGGGGATTCAGATGAAAATTTTCCTCTCATTTGCACGTGATACAAGCCTCTAACTGTCTCGATCATTGCCTTGAATCATTTCCAGCTGTATGCATTCACTAGCCAACAACTTGTTGAAACTAATTGTTGGTGTTATTGTAAGATATGAGATCACACTAGGAGGTTCTTCCTAACTACATATCTATTGTAGTCGTCTGTTGTCTTTAGTTAATATAAGCACAAGCATCTGATCTGAATGAACATATTTCAGTTTTGTTACTGATCCTGTTTTTATCTATGTGCTAAATCTAGGTGTTCATCATTGGACCAGAGAAGGAAGTCAGGAAAGCCGAGGCCATCTTCAGAGGCCGAATGCTGGAGTTCTAGAGATGTTACCCTTTGTGACCATGCATGTTTCAACTGCTTGATATCTTTTGAACGCAAAAAGGGGGAAATATACAAAAGGTGTATGCGGTACAGTGGATCCCTTGACCGTCCGTGACCGTGAATCAAAATAAAGGATTTCAACTTGCCTATGTATGTTAGTGCTGTGCTTGCTCTCGCAACTACCTCTGCCATCTAGTTTCTGGCCTGTTTAACGCGTCAGGATGCGGAAGCGTGTTTAGATTTCATGTCACTCTGTTAAGCCTCCCACTTGTGCTGGTAACGATGGTTGTAATTGCGGCGCATTGATTAGGTCACCTGGTCCTCCGGCTGCTAAAGGAGGGTGAGGTGAGGGTGACCACCAAAAGAAGGAAGGAACTGGAGCCGGAGCCGGAGCTTGCTGTCCTACCACCACCGTTAGGTCAGTTGCGGAAGATTGGGTCGGAGATCTTGCTTTGAATGCGCGATGGCAACACGAGGCCGAGAACAAAACTAGCTATAGCTATGCTTTGCCTGGATATCCGGCTAAGGCCTTGTTTGGCTGCACCTAAATACATCCCAATCCACATGGGGGGAAGTGGATTGGAGGGGAATTTGAACTAAATTACACCTCAATCTCTACCAAACCACATGGATTGAGGTGTATTTGTGTGCAGCCAAACAATGCCTAAATGTCATTGAAGGCGGGTGGGGAGAAGGGAGATCCATCAACTCAACTGGACTGGACGGACGCAGAGGCCAAAATTTAGGACTCGGCAACAAACCGGATGGACCAGGCACCGGCGCACCGGCACGGAGGATGATGGGTACGTGACGTCCCACGAGGACCAACTCCTCTTTCACTGTTCCTCGTGCGATAAAACCGCTGTCTACCAATAATTTACGTTCGTTAAAAGTCAGCTCCCGGGTCCTCTCCAACTCTTAATAGGCGCCCCTCGCCCGTGGTTTATTTTTCTATCTTGTTTGTCACTGCAGATGAATGCTCTAGCAAATCACAGCAACACGGCACAGGGGAGTAGGGGAGGAGTGTCAGATTGTTCGTGGAGACTGAGGAATGGCGACTGCTGTCTCGTCGGAATAGTATCCATCCATCCACACGAACTCTCCCCGGCCTGGAAATGGGAAATTTCCGCGTTGCGTTGGTACTAGGATGAACATGAACAAGTCCGACGCGATGCGGTTTCACTTTCACATCGGCGGCCGGCCGGCGGAAGCTGCGGCGGAGGCTGGTTAGCCGATCGGGGTCCGTCGCCTGGCCACTCCCCACGCGCGACGGCGACGGCGACGGCGGCGTCCGGGTCCGTCGTGTGATCGATCAGGCGCGACCAAGCGGACCGCGACGGCCGCGCTTGGCGCCGAGGGCTCACCGGGGCTGGGCCCCCATCTCCCCACGAGGCCACCGGGGGGCGTGGGCCGCCCGCATAACTCGCACACGGCCAATGGGACCGACACCGACGCCGATGGCCACGGACGGGTGGTCCAAGATCCAAATGCTCGGCGGAGGCCCGCCGCTCTGATCTCATGACTGATGCACGCTCCTCATCCATCGGCAGGAAAAGGGATGGCTACGTGTTGCCAATTCAGAGCCGTTACGTGTCGCTTCTCCAGGCTTGACGTCTCATTAATTAACGGCCCTGACCCTGATTAATAAATGAATAAATGATGATTCCAGTGCAATGCAATGCAATGCAATCCTCGGAGGAGTTCACCTGATCGAGATGGAACACTGCAGCTATACTATGATGGTACGTAGAGTACAACCCATAATCATCAAGCTAGGACGTTAAACACCTCCAATACCGCTGAGCTTGCTGCAACCCTTCGTCCCTTATTTAAGTATTCCTGTAGGATTCTTATCAGTTAAACATTTTCATGTTTGATTAAATTTATAGAAAACAAAATTATCATATTTTTTAAACAGAATCTAGAGAAGAGCTGTTTGTTGTATTAAAAAGAAAGTCAAGAAAGAACATATTATATTATATATCGTTCTCACTTCAACGGTCTATCTAATAACACTAATTACGTATTATAACTATCAATAATTTATTTTATTTATTAATAAAAATAACGAGATTGAACTTTGTCTAATCTATGTCGCTGACTCACTGTAAAAATATGGAATAAACAAATTATTTCCCACCAAAAAAGTAAGTCATTTAGGTATATACGTTTTCAGAAAAAAAACATGCCATCATCAAGGTGGTATTTTTGAAGAATAAAATAGTAACTTCAAATGAAATGGACTAAATGTTATGAAAATAGATTTTCATGATGATATTCAGTAACATCATTTAATATTATGATGCCAATCCTTGTGATTCTTTGTTCGTTGACAGTTAAATCTAAGATGTTGTTCGGTTCAATTTTAGCAGCGGCAATGGGAATGTAATCAGCTGCCCCTGCTACCTGTTACAGGGGAACAATTAGCCTAATTTGTTTGGTTCGCTTTGGAAGGGTTTCCATTTACCATTGTGGTCGCTGGGTGCGGGCCCTTCCTCGGCCAGCAAGCGTTTGCGACTCGCGAAGGAAACTGAGTAGGCAAAGGAGCGGAGTCTGATAACGTCGGGTTAGGAGCGGGATCGAGTTTGTACAGGCCCATAACTGTTCACAGCATGATCGATTACAGATTGGATCAACCAAACATAAAGCAACGACATTGATGCGCGTCGTGAACATTTGACGGGCTAAAATAGCCCAACCAAACAGCACCTAAAAAGAAGTTCTTTCATTGAACACAATCTAATGCGGTTATATGGGGCCTGATTGGTTGAGGGACCAATTTGGTTGCAAAACTAGGGCCAGCCAAGCTATCATTGGCTTCTATTTGGTTTGTCGTTAAAATTTACCAATATTTTACATTTAGCTTGCTAAATATGTAGCAAATATTGTTGCCAACTTTTGGTAACATTAGTTGCCAAATCTCTATCATGATAAATTGGAAGCCCAACCAATCAAACCCATATCTTTTAGCCCAATCACCAATACAATGGAATCAAGTATACCAGGCAAAAATAGTCTGTATGTCATGAGTTAGGTCTCATTTGGCACAACTTCACCAACAAATTTATAAGCTGTTTGTGAGTTTTTTTTGCTAGACACCCTTTTTAAAAACAGCTTTATGGTAAAACTCTTTCTTTATGTTCTCACGGATGAATGGAGTGAGACGAAGGTAAAAATAGCTTTTCATAGCTCTTTCTCGATCATTTCTCTCTCTTAGCCATATACGAAGCTATTTTTTTTAAAACAATTGTTTTAAAATAGACCAACTTCGTTAAAAAAGCTGTTTTTAAACAGCTTCAATGGTGTAAGCTACATCAAACAAGACCTTAATTATTCCTAGACTTGCCAATCCGCGTGGTATTCCCCCGGTATGCTACTGCTAGGTAGTTGGGGCTAGGGGAGGTGATGACCGTCAACGTGAAATTAAAACGGTTTTTGTCAAATCGACAAACGCTATACTAGCTGACTTCCTGACCAGATGCAATTCCATTGTGCGACTGACTTGTGTGTGTTTGTACACAGTAAACTTTCGTTTCAATTAGCACCCCGTTTACAAATCTCAAAGCACTGTGTGAGCAACTAGAAAAACATAGGAACACCTTCGAAGGAGTTGAATGGTTTTTGTGAAATATATTTCGTAACTTCTCCCGTTTAGAAATATAAGATCACTATAAAAGTATTTTCGTAAGACTATTTTAAATTTCATACGGATTGACATTGCTACATTAATCATAAAATTTTTTTTATAAAATTACTAGTTTTCTTAAAGAAAATACACTACCAAAATGGTGGAATAGTTCTTGTAGTGCTTTTGAGTAGTAATAAAACACTACCACTAGTCATAACACATGAGAGTCCACACTCAGGCATTTGGTAGGAAAGCTTATAATGAATTTTGAATGCTAAAACATTAGGAGCCCCCCCCCCACCCCCCCCCCCCCCCCCCCCCACCCACCCACACACACACACACACTCACAAAGGAGAAAAATCTGGTTGTGGTACTACGTCTAGTAGCCATTAATTAGGACAACTTGCAATAGCTCGCTTGTCCTAACGCCATCGCCATGTTATGAGTAATGACTGAAGGACTATATTTATGAGATATTGCTAGTTAAAGTTTTATTTTGAATTTAGGACAAAATTAGATGGACTTATATTTTTCCAAAAGGGGTAGTTTAAATAAGGGCACACTACAAAGCCATTCTCTCCGTAAAAAAACACACGCATATCTCATTTTTCTAGAAGAATTAGTTTCAAGTTTGACTAGATTTAGAAATTGTATCAATATCTCTAAATAGGGGTTTACATGAAGTATATTACATGCATGATGACTGCACAGCCGTGCAAATTGTTATTACCTATCTGTCCCACAACTTATACCCGCTAATTAACTTAGAACATTTGTTTTCATCTTTGAAGGTTTATGCTATATATATATATATATATATATATATATATATATATATATATATATATATATATATATATATAACGGTATCTCTGTTTACCGGATATATAACGGGGTTGCAAAAGCCAAATAGGGATCAGGACATATATGTTTGTGCTTATCCATCCTCTCTTTAGAACGGGATGTGACACTTGCTGTCTAGGCCACCTACATTATTTATGTAAGAATATCAGGAGGTACAGGTAGGCAAGCAGGGTCCCCAAGCATGCGCAAGGGACTGCCCACAGAAAAGTATATTACGTGAACAAGGGGGTCCCCGGCAGATCTCATGTGCTCTCTAAACATGCACCTGGTGTAGTGTAGACCACATTGTTCGCGGGGCACTTAGACTTAATCTCTAAATGGATTTGAGTTCTTCACACATGAAAAACGTTCAGCTTCATCATTACGCTCCTATAGAACCGCAGATTCTATATATACTGGACTTTAGTGACGCATGAACATTAGTTCTCCTAGTACTGCATCTTTTCTGTTTCTTTTACATATTCAATTCATAACATCCCTTTTGGTCCATAATTAAGATCGAATAATTATGATTTCTTAGAAAAAATAAAGGGTCCACTTATTAGAAGACCTAAGCTTTCTTTGGATTAGGCACTAATATACTTTTAACTTCTAACTAGAACAGATAATCCTTTCCAACTAATATAACCATTTAACTAACACACCGTTTCAACATGTATGTATACACGTTTAATTTGTGTTCCCCCAAACATATGCATGATGCATGGACGACCAAATACCTTGTACATATATCATCAAAGCTTTTTTTTTTTTTTTGAGCGGAACATATATCATCAAAGCTGCAACATGCAAACGAGTGATCCATGGAAATCAAGCGGCCCACCTGGTCCATCATATAGGATGCTCAAGTGCAAAATGGCACTATATGTGTACTATAGGACGGTTTGATTGCACAACACTTGGTCGCATATGCATAGTCAATACTTTAGCCTTAGTTTAAACCTCGGGAAGGAAATGAAAATCTTATGGTGCGAGATTGTTGTCGGAAGGTGCTTTTTACATCAAGAAGAATATAACAACCAAGAAGATAAAAAAAACCCTGAGCTCCCGTGTGTTGTGCGGGATCTGGGAAAGGGTGTTAGTGGCAAGTCTTACTGTCTCTGTGCAATAATGTGAGGAGACCATGAAGATAGCACCACATAAATTAGACTTGCTGTCAATAAGCCTCTATCACACCACCGAAGAATTTAGCTCGCATTGCTCATTGGACATGACAATCTCGTATTCTCACTCATCAATTAAAAGGCACATGTAAGGAATGAATAATGGCCTCAAGAGGGGGCGATGGTGAATTGAGGCTCTAAAAATTCAAACCAACAAAGCTTGATCAATTGAAACTACATTGCTCTAGGCAACAACCTAAAATTTATACAAAAGCACACCAAAGCTAGTTCTTAGGACCATCTCACTGATCCATGTCCGTAGCTGGCATCTCTTTGTGTTCTTTAGTACATAAGGTCAATGATACAACTAATCACCTCAGAAACATAGAGCTTACTAGACAACACATGGAATTGACATAATGTATACAGGAGCATAACAATTCTTTCGAGATACTAGCAAACAAGGAAATTAGTGATGAGGAACTGAACCTCCTTCCTTTGAATCATTTGTGTGTGGGGGATATAGTGGAGGGTTTTTTTAGATGGGGAATACGATGACAAGTTTTTTGAACCATTTTTCGAGCCATACTTGTTTTTTCTTAGATTTTACGAGGATTTTTTTGAACCATACTTTTGGGACCTCAAATAATTTCAAATGAAATAGTCATCAACTCAAAGTTATAGCTCTCATCGAGATCTTTGGTCGATTTTTCATCTGAGATCATTTGAAAATTTTGAAACTTCGAATACAAATTTGAGATCATAATGTTTTCTAGTAAAAAAGTTATCAACTACAAAGTTGTAGATCTCATCAAGACCAACAACTTTTATTCTTGTCATTTTCCCATATGAGATCATTTGTATAACTCAAAAAATTGAATTTAAAAATTTAAGAGATTCAAAACATAATTCTGGGATCGTAAATGATTTCAAAATAAAGTCATCAACTACAAAGTTATAGATCTGATATAAAGTTTGTTCTAATCTGACTTTATTTGAAAAAGTTATGAATTTTATTATACTGAAGCATGATTATGACCACCTGATCATACAACAAAATGGTGGTAATAACAGTCTTGACTGTTGGTTTATACAACGAGAGAGAGTCAATCATTACTGTCGGTTGGTGATGCAAACTGGCTATGATGATGGACTATCACCGCTAGGCTCTGTTCGGTAGAACTTATCACTACTATAAAAAGGATTTGTAGCAACGCCTCATTTTTTTGTCCCCTACAAATGCCCCCAGATGAGCTGCCTCTACAAATCCATTTGTAGGGGCGGCTATTGTTATGAGCCGCCCCTACAAATAGCTCGGATTTGTAGATGTGGCTCAATATCTAGCCAGAGCGGTTCTATATTTAGCCGCCTCTACAAATAGACGCCGAATAATTAAATTAAGTACTTAAATTTGTATTTTTCAAACAGTCTCAGATGAAGAAACAACCAAAACAAAAGTTGTAGGCCTTAAAAAGTTATAGAACTTTGATGTTTACAACTTTTTTATTTGAATTCATCTTGTCATAGAAATCTATGTTTGAATTTATCAAATTTAAAATTTTTATGATCCCGGATGGAGAAACAACCAAAATAAAAGTTGTAGATCTTGAAAAGTTATAGAACTTTGATGTTTACAACTTTTTATTTGAATTCATCTTGTCATAGAAATATACGTTTGAATTTATCAAATTTAAAATTTAAATTTTTCAACCATTCTCGGATTGAGAAACAACCAAAATGAAAGTTGTTGGTCTTGAAAGTGCATGATGCACTTAAGCATGATTTTGGATGACTTGATGACAATGTTGATTAAAGATCTAATATGTTTACTAAGTGTGACTCAGGAAAGGATTATCTCACTATGTACTTGAAATGAAATGCAAAGTCAAATTGGTGCATTGTTGTATGAAAGTCATGTCACAACCAAAAGACAACAATGAAAATGATATTGATGAAAAGGCTATCATATGCTCAGTATACTTGAAATGAAATGGATTGTTGTATGAAAGTCATGTCACAAGCTCATGACGATAATAAGAAAGATATTGATGAAAAGGGCTTTCATATTGTGGGATAATCATTGTTCATGTGTGTGTGCTAACAAAGGATTCAAAACGATGTGTGGTTGAATGGCTTGAGATGGTGAAGATAGCAAGAAAAGAGTCTTTGAGGTACTAAGCTAGGGTGAAGGGCAAGCGACGGCTTGACGATCGAAGAACCAAGCTAGGGTGAAGAAGAAAGTACTTGCATTTAGTCGAAGGATCAATCAAGCTTGAAGATTACATTGAGTGGAGGATCAACATTCCTAGAAACAATATTGATTAAAGTGACTTGACACATTTGGGATTTGTTCATATCACTTGTATGGAGTCAAGTCACACGCTCAAGAATGACTATGCTCGAGGGATATCTACTCTTAATCATGACAAGCATTCCTCTTAATAATGAAGGTGAAAAAGAAGCGGCTTCGGTTCAACAAAGATCGTCTCAAGAGGTTTAAAACTTGTTTTTCAATTTATCTTGAGTAAATAGGAAAGCCGTACTGTTAAGAGGGATGCAACATATAGTAGATGATTCTTAATAAGTGCTCAAACCAACCCAAGTGAGACATGAGAGAGGTAGGACTAACATCTATCTGATGCTGACTGTTCTGTGCGACAGAACGCATACCGGACGCGTCCGGTATTGGTCGGTAGTATCGGCCATTGTTGTCGGTAGTATTGGTGGTTTGGGACATTTTTCAACCTCTCTGTGTTCGGCTATTTTTGGCCTACCGGTAGTACCGCCATAAGGTCGGTAGTACCAGCCCCGGTAGTACTAACCCTACTACTGGTAGTTCCGTGGGTTATTCTCAGCAGAGCAAAGTCTCGGGGTTCTTAGTAGAGTTTGGCTGACCGGTACTACTGGCCTTTATGCCTGGTACTACCAACTGTTATCAGCCAAGGCCAACGACTCTCTAACGACTAGTTTTGTGGGTGGGCTTATAAATACCCCCAAGCCTTTTCTTTTGAAGGCTACTGATTCTACTAACTTCTATACTCATTCTAGAGCTTTCAAAACACTTTCCAACCCTCTCTTAGTGAGTGATTGACCTCAAATTGCCAAATCCATTTGTGGGTTGTGAGAGATTCAAAATTAGAGAGCAAGCCACCACTTGAGCACTCGTGCAAATCGTCGATCTTGTTGTGCGCATTCGTTTCTCTTGGACTCTACGGTCCTAGACGGCTAGGCATCGCCGTTGAGCACCCAAGAGCTTTGTGGAGTGGCTCAGAATGTTTGTAAAGGTTCAATCTCTCCTCAAAAGAGATCATCAAGTGGAAGGAGCATTGCGGGTGAAATAGACCGCGGCTAGAGTGACCGGTGGTGTCCTCTAGAGCCCACCTTTGTGGTAGCTCGCAGCCGGCTCGACGGAGAGTAGGACCCAAGGGGGTGCCAAACTTCGATAAAACAAATATTGTGTCTTCTCTCTCTTTTATTGCATTTGATATTTGTGTGGCTCGAGCTTTCTCTGCAGGTTCTATGTGTTGAGTATATATATAGATTGTATCTCTGCAGGGTGTGACAAAGTTGGGAAGAAACCGTAGTCAATTTGGAGCCCGACGCTGAAATCGCAAATACCGGACGTGTCCGGTATTGCTACCGGACGTGTCCGATATTGCATTAGGGCTCAGGCAATTAGGGTTTACCGGACGTGTCCGGAACTCCTACCGGTCGTGTCCAGTATTTCCTTCCTGCACAGGGTTCATTCTATATTGATCTAATCACTTGTGGTGCAGGGAATTGACTCTATATTCTTTGTATATCTTTCATATATACTATGTAATTGTCTCTTATGGGGTTGATTTACTCCGATCAAGAGCTTCCAAGTAATTGGAAGCTCACATACTAATTGCTTCCACATTTAAGGTGTTAATTTTTCATAATTGTCTATTCACCCCCCTCTAGGCGACATCTTAGGTCCATTCGATCCTTTCAATTGGTATCAGAGCTTGGACTCACATTTGAGCTTCACCGCTTGTGAGAACCGATGGATTTGCCGATGGAGACGAACGTGGTGCTTCTCCAAAATGACGGTTCAAACTATCTATCTTGGTCGTCTTATGTACTCAATGCATTTCGGGCTATTAGCCCCATTATTGAGCATATTGTGGGTGCGAGCATATCTCTTTCTATAGTTGATTGGAGCAACTATAAAAACTTGACAAAAGAGGAAGAGATATGTGTGCAACTCAATGCTCATGCGTGTTTGACCATGTTGAACTCATCGAGTGCAGAGGTTCTTAAGGAGGCTATTTACAATGGAGAATCTCCGTCGGAGAGTGCTCATGTCATTTGGACTCGACTTGCCCATTTATATAAAAAGTCCAAATGTGATAAAGCACATGGTTATGATTCATAGGAAATGAAGTCCATTGAATCATCATCATGTGAAGAAGCCTCAAGGAAGATGCACCAGATCGGGAGGCGCAGGCTGCTGCTCCTCTGGTGCCTGTCTACACATACCGGACGTGTCCGGTATCTCTCAAGCAGACAGGGACCTGGAGGCAGACAACAACAACTCTCATGCCCGGTGGCGACCAAGTGATGAGTCAACCTTAGTATCTCATGATACTCATCACTTGTGTCTCATGGCCAAGAAGAACAAGAGGAAAGCTATCAAGAAAGATCAAGAGAAGACTCTTGGTAGAATCAAGGAGAAGGCATCAAGAGATAGTCAAGTAGAGAGTGATGAGGATGATGAGGATGATGACTCTCTTGATTATCTCAAATATGAAGACAAGCTCTTATTCATCAACGTGTTGAAGAAAAATGATGAGCTAGAGAAGGAGGTGGAGGAACAAGAGCAATCTCTTCAAAATCAAGAAAAGTTCCTTATCTCCAAATTAGAAGAGCTAAAGGCATTAGAAGAAAGGTATGAAAAATTGTCAATTGAGCATGCTTTAGCTACTAATTCTCTCTCTAATGTGGAAAGGCTAGAGAAGGAAAATTACAAGCTCAAAGCAAGATTGAGTGATCTCTCATTTGAGCATAAGTTTCTACAAGAGGACTTCTCCCATCTCAAGTGCTCACATGAGAAGCTAGTAGAATCAAATGCCATGCTTGAGATAGCGCATGAGGTTGTGATTGCTATGGTAAAATCTTCTCAACCTCACACTACTACACTCACTAGTGCACCATCTCAATTAAATGTTATTTGTGATAATGAGTGTGCCTCTCAAGCAACCCAATCTTCGATTGAGCAAACTCTTAAAGAAAATGCTAGGCTCATCAAAGAAGTGGAAAATCTAAAGAAGGATGTGATTAGATTGAAGGATGAGGAGAAAGCACAACCTTCTCAAGATAACCGTGATATCATGGTGAAGAAGCTTGAGAAGGGTTCAAACCTTGCTTCCTCCAAAGCCCAACAATCTAGTCACACCTCAAGTCATGAGAAAACAACCAAGGGAAAGAAACAAAATAAGAGATTATGCTATGGTTGCAGATTGTATGGACATGAGTGGGCTAGGTGTCCACACAAGACTTGGGCCGACAAATGTGAAGCGGCCGAACAAAAGGCATCAATCAAATTGGCTAAGAAAGTGAAGAATGATGGGCCAAGTCCATGCCACAAATACAACAAGTTGGGCCACCTCACCAAGAGTTGCCCCACATACAAAGAGGCAAGAAAGATGACTCAAGTTGCAACAAGAAGATGCTGTGCATGCAACGAGCCGGGACACATGGTTGATGCATGTCCCAACAAGCATAAAGCAAACAATGGGCGCATTTGCTATGCTTGTAGGAGAAAGGGGCATCTAAGCTATGATTGCCCAAATGGTATGTATCCTAAGCCGAACACATTTGCAAATGATAATGTGCTTAGGAAGGCTACAAAGGGACTTAGCACTAGTAAGGTGATGTGTTCACCGCATATTAGCTCTAAGGCCACTTGGATGCCTAAGCACTTGTTGACTAACATTGGAGGACTCAACAAGAGTTGGGTACCAAAATATGCTTAGAATGTTGATGTAGGTACCAATGGTGAAATGAAGGTCTATCGGGGTGTTTGAGCAAGAAAAAGACTTCTCAACTCAAACTATCAACCCATGTCTCTAATATTACCCTATATGGTTGACCCTAAGAATATGTAATGTTGAATTCAGTCTTACTCATCTTCACAATTGTCAATAAGTGCCTAAAATGTAGTATGCAACTAGATTCAATTTATTCTCATGATATCTGCCATTCGATGCTCTTAACGACTCTCTAGCAGAGCATTATCTTTGATGAAGTGCAGGGAAGTAAAATAAACTAGAGCCAAAAGGAAGTCTCAAAAAGTGTCTGTTTGGTGGTTCTGAATTGCAAAACCAGACTTGTCAGGTATCGTACCAAGACATGTCCGATATGGGTGATTCACTCTGACAGGAACCAGTGACTCAATATGAAGATTTGGATGAAGCCACTTCATGCCTACCGGACGTGTCCGGTATGGCTAGAAAATGGATAAGCTTTATGTTCTCTGAAAGATCGCTAAATCCTTGTGGACTAATCTTATGCTCTAACTAAATATCTGCACATTGATCAACACTGAGTGTTTGAGATCACTTTGAGGAGGGCATGATCACTTGACAAGCTAAGCTAACACGAAGATGATCATCCCATGGTTACTCTTAGTGGAGCATATGTGAGCTCAAGGCCAAGGTATGTGTTGACATACATGTTTTGGAAGTGCATATAGGATTCATAATGCTAGAATGTGCTTTTGGGGTGGTTGAGCTAGTCTATTTGAAGTTCTAACTCAACCTATCAACCAATGTTCATCCTAATTGCTTATATGGTTGACCCATTGGTAATCTATGTTTGTCTTATCTTTTGTTTCATCTTCACTATGACATAAAGTACCTAAACTTGGTTGGATAGCCATCTTTTCACCATACATGCTTACTTTTTCATAATTTGATTTAAATGTGAAAAGTTGGTAATGGAAAAATGACTTCAAATCATTCTCTGCCGGAAGTGCTGACCCATGTCGGAAGTACTGACTGTCGGAACTTCTGACCTGGAACCAGCACTGCTGACAGAGAACATTTTTGTGCTGTCAAAGCATGCCGGATGTGTTCGGTATGCCTACCGGACGTGTCCGGTATGACAGTATGTTGTCCATCCTTGCCTACATGAAGATTTGAGTCTATTTATATTCAAGATATGTTTCACCTGTTAGCTCAGATTTTTCATGACTATTGTTTCTCAAAGTAATTTGTGTATATAACTTAGTATCCTCTACTCTATGGCAAACTACTTTGTGTTGGGCAAAATTGAAATTTGACTCTTACATTCTTAATAGAATGAAAAGTGCTTGAAAAGGAATTCAAATACCTAAAGCACTAATTTAGTGGGAGCCAAGTTTCCATTTGTGCCTTTTGTGAACTGATGAGCTTTGTCTAGTATATGTCGTAGTTCACCATGATTAAGTTGATCACTTAGTGGGGACATGGCTATTTGACAAGGAAGGTCAACAAGTCATCACCATGTCATAATTATACTTAGTGGATTTCGTGGGCTCAAGGCAAAAGTAAGTTTTTAACTTATATGCATTGAAAGTGCATGATAGGCTCTATAATATGCCAGTGTGTGCATTTGTGGGTAATAGAATAGATCTTTCCAAAACCCCTTACTAGCATGCATAGGAGGTGTGGTTTTATAAAAATTTTGACGCGCTTTGGTCTTTGTGACCTAGTCATGTTGTAATGTGATTATTGTTCCCCTTGGTTGAATGTTTGGCTAATCACATGTGACATGTCTCTCTCAAGTTCATAAGCCACCAATCCCCTTGTTCAAATCTCTCTTATGATCTATTTTTGGAAAAGACAATAAGAATTTGAGAATATTGGATTGAGAATGTTTGCAAATGTTTGAATCAAAGGTCTGCATTTAATTTGGATTAAGAAAAGTTAGAGAAGGAGATAGGGAGAAAAGACAATAAATTCTGGACAAAACGGACAATGACCGCACATACCGGACGTGTCCGATATTCATACACGGATCTTAAAGGTTTCCTAGCAAAACCGAAGGGTTATTCTGTTTCTCTTCTCTTTCTCACGTACTCAAACAGCAGCACCATCCCCAAATACCTCAATCCGGAGCCCCATTGATTCGACCGTGGAAAAGTGAAGGAGGAGAAGGGATCCGAGTGGCCTTGCATCAAGATTGAAGGCCCCAACTTTCGGATTTCAAAATCTCATCCTCTTCTCCATCCCCAAGGTATTCAAATCTCGGACCTCGTCCGATCTGTTGGATTTAAGTTCATTTGATGATTCCTTTGGTCAATATGCTGCATTGGATGCCTAGAAGTAGTGCTCAAAGTTTGGATTGAAACAGAGTTGAATTGGATTCAAACCCTAGTTAGGGCTGCTGTCTGCGCCCATACCGAACGGGTCTGGTATGGCCAGACAGTGCAGGTATTTCCTGTAGTTTGATTCCAACTCAACTGAACATTATATCATTGTGATACTATTATTTGTCTATGATGTATTTGCAAACCTTTGTCATGTATTGGACTAGGTGACGACAAATCTTCAGATAAATGATTGTGTTATAGTGATATAATGAAATGAGATATACTTTGAGTCCCGGTTCTTAATAATGTTCTTGGATATCTTTGTGAATTCAGGACAACAGCTATGAGTGAGCACATAGAGCCGAGGCGCAAGGACAGGCATGACCCTCGCCGTGAGAGGCAGAAGAAGGCCAGGCAGGAGACAGGTACCAGGTACTAGCTCAGCTGGGCGCAGGTCAGTGAGGGCAGCAGCACAGGGGGCTCAGACTCTTTAGACAGTGACCCTCAGGAGTATAGGTTCAGGAAGAGGAAGAGCACTGACAGAGATAGTGAGGAGGAGATTGAGGAAGAAGAAGAAGAAGAGGAAGATGATGATGATGATGAGGAAGAGGCAACAGATCCTCTCTATCAGCAGGGTTTCAGGGTGGCCATCATATGAACTATGGGATGCTAGAGATTCATGCCCCTTATGTCCCTTAGTACATTACCAGAGTTAACTACAAGGGAAAGGGTAAGACTAGACTTGCTAGAGATCAAAGGAGAATCGATCCCAGAGGTTTGCCCAAGATTTAGTATGACTACAGGTTTCACACACAGTTTCACGCAAATTTCTATACTAGTGTGATCCTATCCAGGAACCCAATTATTGCCAGATCTGAGTGGGTAGATTGGGCAACATTCCGAGAGCTTGAGAAGGATTCTATTGACCATGCTATTGCTACTTGTCAGCGTGTGGGGGCGTACCGGATTATGGAGTTTCAGCATGACTGGAACTCAGAGGCCATTGCTCATTTCTATGCCACTCTGTACGTTGAGGAGGATACAAAGTGCATGCATTGGATGCTTGAGGGAGCTTGGTACAGTGTTGAGTATAGTGCTTTTGCTGCCTATCATGGTTTTTTAGAGGAGGATCTTCAGAGGGATCAGATTCACTCAGAGCTTGCACTACCACCAGAGCAGATGGGATTTATGTATCCAGCAGGTGGTCCAGGAGTAGTTGGTAAGGTTGTAGGTCTTCACCCTACCTACAGGTATCTTGAGAAGATTTTTAGGAGGACTATTGACTGCAAGGGTGGAGACAAGGGCACTATTGCAGATTATTCCAAGAACCTTCTCCAGAGGATGACTCCAGGTGCTAGACCCTTTAGTGTCTTTGATTTTATATGGTGCGAGATCAGGAGTGTTGGTGAGAGGCCCCTCAAGGGCTGTGGCTTTGCTCCATACATCATGTATATGATTGGGCAGGTGACATGACACACTTTTGAGTATGACAATCGTCACAGGGTGTTGAGGTTAGCTATAGATCTTCCAGAGACACACACCCCGCCACCAGGTCCAGGAGGAGTAGCAGCAGCAGAGGATGCACCTGCAGCAGGTGCAGGAGGAACAACTTCACCTTTGCCAAGTGCACCTTCACATTTAGATTCACGCCGTGGTAGACCCCCTTCGCCAATCAAGAAGTTCTTCAGTTCTATCTTTGGGATGTGCAGGTACATCTAGGTTAGACAACAGAGGGAGAGGGAGGCTAGGAGGAAGGATACCAGGACGCTTAAGCAGATAGCAGCACATCTTGAGCTTCAGCCTCCTAGGTCTCCAGTGTCAGATGAGGCGGCCAACGAGCCAGAGACAGAGAAGCAGCAACAGGCACGCTACGACAGACAGTTCAGTGAGTTCTTCCACCGGCAGCAGCAGGAGGCACAACAGCAGGTACCCCATAGCTCGTCACAATAGAGGTTGGCTCTTGGTGGGTCGTCTGATCAGAGTGCAGCCCATCCTAGTGCAACAGAGCAGACAACTGCTTTCTACTGGGAGGACATCTTTGGATACGGGTACCAGCAGGGTTCCTACAGTGAGGACCCCTACTTCCAGAGCGGTCTTGGTGACGCTGGTTAGGGTGGTTCTCGTCCCGCAGGTGCTCCTCGGTCAGACGACGAGGGTGACGGTGACGACAGCGATGAGTGAGCTCCAGAGTCAGATACAGCTTGCAGCCCCTTTGTGATATGTTTGTTCGTGTCAGATCTTTTGTGGTGATGGATGACAAAGGGGGAGAGATTGTGATTAAAGCTTCAGAGATGTTATTCATATGTTTCTATCTTGTATCTGGAGATATGTACTGCAACTGTGGTTGAGTTGAGTTGAGTTGAGTTGAGTTTTATTGTTGTATCTTTTATGTTTCAGACATGTATCAGACTAGTTCTTGTATCATGTGTCAGATCAGTTATGTACTAGTCTTAGGTTGATGATGATTTGAGTTGTATCTTGTCAGAGATGAGACTTTGTGAGACATGATCTTCTTTTCCATATCTATCTTAGTGGCTTATGGATTTGGCAAACTATTGTGATGAGTGTCTTTGTGTGAAATTTTACTTATGCATTTAATTTCAAATAATCCATGCTTGGTTGATTAGTATACTCTCTTGGATGGTGTATTGCTTTTATTTTGTCATTGTGTGATATGTCATGTCATATGCATTTTATTTGACTTATTTACTCTTGCACTCATCAGATGCAATGATTTAGGGGGAGTTTCCAACTCCACTTGGTATGTGCAAATTGACATTTTGAGGTCCTTTATGAATTCAATTCATATTGCATATATCAAGACGGAGCTCTCCATAAATCATTGAACCCAATAAGCTTAATTGTTTTATCTTATTGTAAGCTTTAATCAAGGTTGTCATCAATCACCAAAAAAGGGGGAGATTGAAAGTGCATGATGCACTTAAGCATGATTTTGGATGACTTGATGACAATGTTGATTAAAGATCTAATAAGTTTGCTAAGTGTGACACAGGAAAGGATTATCTCACTATGTACTTGAAATGAAATGCAAAGTCAAATTGGTGCATTGTTGTATGAAAGTCATGTCACAACCACAAGCAGTGAAAATGATATTGATGAAAATGCTATCATATGCTCAGTATACTTGAAATGAAATGGATTGTTGTATGAAAGTCATGTCACAAGCTCATGACGATAATAAGAAAGATATTGATGAAAAGGGCTTTCATATTGTGGGATAATCATTATTCATGTGTGTGTGCTAACAAAGGATTCAAAACGAAGTGTGGTTGAATGGCTTGAGATGGTGAAGATAGCAAGGAAAGAGTCTTTGAGGTACTAAGCTAGGGTGAAGGGCAAGCGACGGCTTGACGACCGAAGAACCAAGCTAGGGTGAAGAAGAAATTACTTGCATTTAGTCGAAGGATCAATCAAGCTTGAAGATTACATTGAGTGGAGGATCAACATTCCTAGAAACAATATTGATTAAAGTGACTTGACACATTTGGGATTTGTTCATATCACTTGTATGGAGTCAAATCACACGCTCAAGAATGGCTATGCTCGAGGGATATCTACTCTTAATCATGACAAGCATTCCTCTTAATAATGAAGGTGAAAAAGAAGCGACTTCAGTTCAACAAAGATCATTTCAAGAGGTTTAAAACTTGTTTTTCAATTTATCTTGAGTAAATAGGAAAGCCGTACTATTAAGATGGATGCAACATATAGTAGATGATTCTTCATAAGTGCTCAAACCAACCCAAGTGAGACATGAGAGAGGTAGGACTAACATCTATCTGATGCTGACTGTTCTGTGCAACAGAACGCATATGCATACCGAACGTGTCCGGTATTGGTCGGTAGTACCGACCGTTATTGTCGGTAGTACCAGTGGTTTGGAACAGTTTGCAACCTCTCTGTGTTCGGCCATTTTTGTCCTACCGGTAGAACCGGCCCCGGTAGTATCGACCCTACTACTGGTAGTTCCGTGGGTTATTCTCAGCAGTGCAAAGTCTCGGGTTCTTAGTAGAGTTTGGCCTACTGGTACTACCGGCCTTTGTGCCTGGTACTACCGACCATTATCATCTAAGGCCAACGACTCTCTAACGGCTAGTTTTGTGGGTGGGGTTATAAATACCCCCAAGCCTTCTCTTTTGAAGGATAGTGATTCTACTGACTTCTATACTCATTCTAGAGCTTTCAAAACACTTTCCAACCCTCCCTTAGTGAGTGATTGACCTCAAATTGTCAAATCCATTTTTGGGTTGTGAGAGATTCAAAATTATAGAGCAAGCCACCACTTGAGCACTTGTGCAAATCGTTGATCTTGTTGTGCGCATTCATTACTCTTGGACTCTACGATCCTAGACGGCTAGGCGTCGCCGTTGAGCACCCAAGAGCTTTGTGGAGTGCCTCAGAAAGTTTGTAAAGGTTCAATCTCTCCTCAAAAGAGATCATCAAGTGGAAGGAGCATTGCGGGTGAAATAGACCGCAACTAGAGTGACCGGTGGTGTCCTCTAGAGCCCACCTTTGTGGTAGCTCGTAGCCGGCTCAATGGAGAGTAGGACCCAAAGGGGTGCCGAACTTCGGTAAAACAAATATCGTGTCTTCTCTCTCTTTTATTGCATTCGATATTTGTGTGGCTTGAGCTTTCTCTGCAGGTTCTGTGTGTTGAGCATATATATAGATTGTATCTCTGCAGGGCGTGACAAAGTTGGGAAGAAACCGGAGTTAATTCGGAGCCCGACGCTGAAATCGCAAATACCGGACGTGTCCGGTATTGCTACTGGACGTGTCCGGTATTGCATTAAGGCTCAGGCAATTAGGGTTTACCAGGCGTGTCCAGAACTCCTACCAGACGTGTGAAAGGTCCAAATTGGCTAGAGGGGGGTGAATAGTGAAATTAAAAATCTATAAAACACTTAGGCAAACACTATTAGTATAACAAATGGCGAAGCTTTTTGCGCTAGCCTAATAGTGTGTTGCAAGCCACCTATCCAACAATTCTACCTAATATTTCTATGTCACACAAACAACTAGAGCTAATATCTAATGCAGAATAAAGCTATCTAGCTCTAGTACAAGTATGATATACAAAATGTATATGAGACAAGTATGTGCAATATATAGACTAAGCAAGCTAATCACAACTAGCTACACAAGGTATATAACAAGAGATATACAACAAGTGATAGTATCTATACAAATGAAATAGCTCAAAGTAAATACACAAAGTAAATGAACTAGATAAAGATGATTTCACCGAGCCTTTGGGATCGCCTAGTAGAGAGCCAATCACCGGTGAAATCCACTCGCGATGCCAATCACCAAGAATGCGAATATGGAGACCAATCACCAAGATATGAAAGCAATTACAATAAGCACACGGGACACCAAGATTTATCCCAAGGTTCACGTGCTTGCCGGCACGCTACTCCCTGTTGTGTCGATCAACACTAGGTGACCGGTGGCTAATTGGCACAAAGCCAAACTCACAAAGAGCACCACAAGAATCTACCACTAGTGAGGTAGCTCAATGACACGAGCAATCCACTAAGGATGCCTCTTGCCGCTCCGGCGAGGTGAGGCTCCAAAACCGCTCACAATCACGATCGGTAGTGGCCAAGAACAATCTCCTTCTCTTGCCAATAACACCACAACGCCTCCAAGCCATCTAGGCACCGACAAATGCCAAGAGTAACAAGAAACTCAAAGCCGATGCGAAGGACTAGTGCCACTAGATTGAACTCTTTCAAATCATGCACTAGATCACTCAATCTCACTTGGTTTGATCAAATCAACTTGGGAGATGAGTTGGGAGGCTTGCCAAAGCTCACTAGTATGCTTAGGAATCAGAATGTGCAAGAGTGAAACCAAGTGAGCCGGCCAAGCCCCTTAAATAGGCCACTCAAGTTGGCCTAGCCGTTGGGTCTGAATCGGGGGCATCGGACGCGCCGATGCTCAACCATCGGACGCTGCCCCAGCGTCCAATGCTCCAGATGGAGCCATGTGTCCCTCTGATATGAATTCAGCACGTTAGATCCCAACGGTCAAATTCCTTCGCGCCATGGTTAATGTGACATTGGACACGCCGATGCCACTGCTCGATTTAGCTCTTTTTTGCGCTACAACGGATGCTCTGGCACCATCACATCGGACGCTCAACCCCTGCGTCTGATGACCATGCAGAGAGGTTGCAGAAAGGGTCAAATCACATCGGACGCGTCCGATGGAGTGGCATCGGACGCAGGCCAGCGTTCGATGCTTCCTGGAAGACAATCTCGCGCCACGTCACCTGCATCGGACTCTGCAACAGTGTTTCCTCAGCGTCCGTTGCCAGCGTCCGATGCTCCTTCAACATTTGTCAGAAACTAGGGTTTACCATCGGACGCTCGGCCCAACGTCCGATGCCCCTCGGACCAGCGTCCGATGCTTCTAAGCACACTACTTCTCTTCTGAAAAATGCTGAATCCTGCCTCGCAAGCTCGGTAGGAGGGAGAAGGACTATACACTAGTTTCTCCCACTTCTCCACAACTCCTTAACACCCCCTTATCCCAAAAGTGCCAACACCACCAAGTGTACATCATTATATGCAAGTATGTTAGCATTTTGCAAAGAATTTTCCAAGGGGTTTTGTTAGTCACTCACTAGGTCTATAGCATCAAAATGTTAGAGAACTCCTAGTGGCACTTGAACATCGCATAAGCCATGAATTATCTCCTCTTAATAGTATGGCTATGTATCCTAAATGTGATCACACTCACCAAATGTCTTGATCACCAAAACAAAGAGCCCTATAGGTTATACCTTTGCCTTCGGGCCTCTTTGCTCATCTCTTCCCTTCTTCTCATGTTTCACCAATGGTAGAGCACTTGATCTCTTGAGTGCTTGTGGCCATCACCATCCTCCATGGTTGCCACCTTGCTAGCTCCACCACTTGGCTTGGTCACAATCCTTTCTTATAAGCTACACACATGCTTAGCAATAGGATTAGACCAAATAGGTTTCATCAATTAACCAAAACCAAACTAGGGCTTTCAACGTGTCCGGTATTTCCGTCCTGCACAGGATTCATTCTATATTGATCTAATCACTTGTGGTGCAGGGAATTGACTCTATATTCTTTGTATATCTTTCATATATACTGTGTGATTGTCTCTTGTGGGGGTTGATTTACTCCGATCAAGAGCTTCCAAGTAATTAGAAGCTCACATACTAATTGCTTCCGCATTTAAGGTGTTAATTTTTTAGAAACGCCTATTCACCCCCCCTCTAGGTGACATCTTAGGTCCGTTCGGTCCTTTCAGGTCTCAAAAAGTTATGCAACTTTGTAGTTGATCACTTTTTTATTTGAATTTATCTTGTCATATAAATCTACGTTTGAATTTTTCAAATTTAAAATTCAATTTTTTCAACCATTCTTAGATGGAGAAACAACAAAAACAAAAGTTGTTAGTCTCAAAAAGTTATGCAACTTTGTAGTTAACCACTTTTTTATTTGAATTCATCTTGTAATAAAAATCTACGTTTGGATTTATCAAATTTAAAATTCAAATTTTTTAAATTAACTCGGATGGTGAAACAACATACATAAAAGTTGTAGATCTTGAAAAGTTACAGAACTTTGTAGTTGACCACTTTTTGATTTGAATTCGTTTAGGGTCTGAAACACTTAATTTAAACTCGATTTGGTATAATATGAGTAGATCCAAAATCCAATATAGATACTAGTGATGGTGAGGTGCAGTGGTAGAGGGGTACGCGCAAGGGTGACGTCGTGAGTTTAAATCTCTCCATCCACAGATGCGCGATATTCGCGTAAAAAATGGTTGCGACTTCAAAAAAAATAGCAGAGATGGGTGGGCTAGGTAGTTAAGGTCCTTCCCTGATTAACAAAAAATATTTTGCTATTTTTTGGGTTTTTCTATTTTTTGTTTTTTTTAAATCTGGAATTATTATTTCGAAAATCATTTGTAGGGGCGGTTTCTATACAAATCGATTTCTAGGGGCGGCTGGCCAACCACCATACAAATCAGTGATTTGTAGAGATGGTTGGTAGAGGCCGCTGGCCCAACCGCCCCTAGAAATGATCTGGAGCCGCCCTAGAAAGCCTTTTTGTAGTAGTGTATAAGTCGATTGATAAGCTGAAATGACTAATTTGTTGTGAGAGAAAATACTGTTTCACGACTGATTTGTACGGATTAAAGCCGACTTATAGCTCAAGTGAACAAAGCAACGAACCGACTATAATAATTATTACCGCCAAATGTTAATACCAACCGTTGTGATAATTCTCATCACCCTCAGTTCGAACCGGCGGCATTAGTTATCACAACTAGCTTTAGTACACTAGTAGAAAATAGCTCTAAGCCGATGTTTTTTACAGGCGGTTTCATTTTAGGACCGGCTGTGGAAATAAATGGGTGGGCCATGACTTAGAAACCTCCTGTGGAAACAGATTTCCACAGGTGGTTTTTATTAGCCAACCGCCTGTGCAAATGTGCTATTTTCACAGGCAATTGGCTTATGAAAACCGCCTGTGGAAATAGTGAAAATAACACATTTACACAGGCGGTTGGCTTATGAAACCGCCTATGAAAATCTTTTTCCACAGGCGGTTCCTTAAGGCAACCGCCTGTGAAGTTTTTGGTATATATACCCGTTCTTCCTCCTCGAGCAGAACTATTCATTGTAGCCATTGGAGGGCATTTTGGAGGTCAAGATCTCTCAAAATATAAGGGGGAGGTTTTGATCTTGATTTTTTGGAAGGAGGTTGCTAAGAAAGGTTAGTTTATGTGCCTATAGCATCATTTTGTTCATTCTTGCTTAATTTGAGCTACTTTTTGGATCTAGGATTTCACCATGAGTTAGAGAGAAGAAAATCTAGCTTCTTGTCTTTATTTCTTGTAATGAGGTTGCTTAAGATGTTCACATGATGTCTCTACTCTCTTCCTTTTCATGTTTGCCTCTCAATTTACCAAGTTTATCCACATGTATCTATTTTAATTATGCAACTTAGGTTTTTAATTATGTAACTTAGATTTTTTACTTATGCTACTTAGGTTTTTTAATTTAATCCCTACCTAAACCCTAGATAAAACCTCACATAAATCCTAACCCTAGCTAATAAACCATAGCTATACCCTACCTCACATCAGAAGGTGCTATTAAATATCTCTCTATATATGGTTACTTGTTTTGCATTGATTACAATATCCGAGGTCCACATTGTCATGATTTTTACAGGTAATGATGGAGCGATCCTTTTGGATGTACAAGTTATCAAGACTAGATCTATCATACATACCCGAGGTCCATAGGTTTATTGATGCCGCTAAGAACCATGCAAGGAGAACAAAGAAGACACACATACATTGTCCATGCATGGACTGCATAAATGTTGTTCTATTTGATGACACTCAACAAATCCTTTCTCATCTTGTCCACCGATGATTTATGAAGGATTACTTGATTTGGAGAAAGCAGGGAGAGGGTAGCTCTGTGCCTTATACAATTGGAAACCCTACGAACATCGACTCGATGGTCCAAATATGCTTGCTAGCAGGTTTCAGTTCATACACGAGACACAACAACCTAACGCCGATGGTCCAGACGCCGAACATGTTGTGCCAAATGTTGGAGATCAGGGTTTCGTTGGAGGAAATGAAGAAGTCAAAACTAATGTCCTGCCAAACAATATGGCTGCGGAAGATGCAGAATTCCTAGAGGCAATGTTGCATCGTCATGCGGAAGATCCATCAATATTCTTCATGAAAGGTATGGAGGCCCTAAGGAAGGCAGTAGAAGAGCCTTTGTATGATGAGTCTAAGGGTTGCACCAAAGAGTTCACGACGCTGTGGTCTGTGCTAAAGTTATTGGTTTGCAAAGCTAGGTATGGTCTTTCTGATGTTGGTTTCGATGCATTGTTGAGTATTATCGTATACATGCTTCCTAAGGAGAACAAAGTGCCTGCTAACACGTACTATGCCAAGGAGCTAATCAGTTCACTAACGATGGGCGTTGAGAAGATCCACGCATGTAGAAATCATTGTATCCTATATCGAGGTGCTGATTACAAGGACTTGTATAGCTGTCCAAATTGTGGTACAAGTAGGTACAAGACGAATAAAGACTACAGAGAGTAAGAGTGTGCTGCCTCCTTTTGTAAAGAGGACCCAACAGAAGACCCAAAAGAGTAGTTCAAAACCCACCAGCAAAGGAAAACAAGAAGTAGACTATTATGCACAGAAAACGATTCCTGCTTTGGTGATGTGGTACCTGCCTGTGGTTGATCGATTGAGGTGTTTGTTCGCTAACCCAGAGGATGCCAAACTTATGAGCCGGCATGCTTCTGATGAGCACAAAGATGATGGGAAGCTTCGGCACCCAGCCGATGGCCAGCGGTGGAAAGATTTCAATGAAAACCACAAGGACTTTGCAAAGGAACCAATAGATATTAGGTTTGCACTGAGTACTGACGGAATGAATCCATTTGCCGAGAGGAGCAGCAAGAACATCACATGGCCGGTGATCCTCACCATCTACAACCTTCCTCCATGGTTGATGCAGAAGCGAAAATACCTTTTGCTGACCATCCTTATCTCTGGACCTACATAGCCTGGAGTTGACATGAATGTTTTCTTGGAGCCCTTAATGGAGGACATGAAAATATTGTGGGAAATAGGTGTTAAAATATTGGACGAGTACCGCAAAGAATCATTAACGCTGAGAGCAATTATCTTTGTTACGATCAATGATTACCTAGCTCTTTTCACTTTATTAGGGCAGTTCAAGGGAAAGGTTGGTTGCGTGGTATGCATAGATGGAACCGCTCAGTGGCGGAGCCAGGAATAATACATAAGGGGGCCGGTCAAAAATAGTCAACTTGTAAAAACTGAAGGTGGTTCAAACGGTTAGATTCCTCATGGTGATATTTTCAGTTAAATCATCGACGTGACATGGTCACTCATATTTTTTTACATGTATTCTACAATCTAAGGTATTATTCTTTCAGTGATGGGCGATATGTCCGTTGATAACAAGGCTCTATGGTGATTTAAAAATTTCAAGACCTACCTGTTGTTTCGGGTCCAAGACCTCGAAACAGCAGGTTGTCGCACGAACGAATGCACGGAGCGAAAGCGGAAGTAAACGGAAGAGAGCGGGAAGTTGAGTGAAGTGAACAGTGTTCCCCCCGTTCGGGAGGCTGGGGAGCTTTTTATATTGATCCAGATCAGTTTGAAAGTACAAGAATGCCCTTCCAGCCACTCTGCTATGATTACAATGACGCCCTAGTCAACTATTCCATGGTCGTACGCCGCCTCTCCTGGCGCGAGGGGCATCGTCGTAACTTTGCCCTCCGACGGGCCCACCGTCCCCTGGCTTCTTCCCCCTTTCCTGGACGGTGGGCCTGCTCTCTCTGACTCAGGCTTCCGGCGTCCTGCGAAAGCCTGTGAAAAACCAAAGTCATGAAACGACGAATGCTCCCGCCGAAAACGCCGGGCTGCTTCCGCGCGAAAACTCCCTTTCGCACGAAAGCCCGCCTTCCCTTGGTCCGCGAGCCGAAATGCGTGCTTTCGCGCGAATGCTTCCATTCGCACAAAAACTCCGCCTTCCTTTGATCCGCGAGCCAAAACGCGTGCCTTCGCGTGAATGCTTCCATTCGCACAAAAGCTCCGCCTTCCTTTGATCCACGAGCCGAAACGTGTGCTTCCGCACGAAAGCTCCATTTCGCACGAAAGCTCCGCCTTCCCTTGGTCAGCGAGCCGAAACACGTACTTCCGCGCGAATGCGTACATTCGTACGAAAGCTTCGGCATCCTTCGATATTACGGGCTGTAGGCGCCTGCGGTCTGGGTACCGTCCCAACAATAGCCCCTCACGGCCGGATCCGTAAGCTCGCGAGGTTCGACCGTGTCCTTTCGCTTTGGCATCTACGCCCGCCCAAAAAAGACCTTTGCTTTGTTTCAAAGCCAAGTTTTTTTTTGAAGTGAACAGTTGTTTTGACATTTTGCTGACACGATGTGACGTCTATCGGCCCGTTGCGATGCTTAGTTTTTCGTGTTTAAATGTCTTTTCGTCTTCCTCGAAAACCATGTGTCATGATGGGATACCTCTGCGACGCTTAGAACTCCGTGCCGAAACGTCTTTTCGTTTTCCTCAAAAACCGTGTCCTGGCTGCCCGTATATAAGTGCGGGGGCTTCGGGTGGTGTGGGTACCTGGCCAGTTGACGCATCCCCACACCCGTTGCCTCTCTCTCGGCGAAAGCTGCTGGTGTCTGCTTCACGTCATTTGCTAGGCGATAGCTTTTTGGTGCGCGGTTCGCTTCTCTTGTCTTTGTTTCTTTTCGATTTAAGTTCTGCAAATTGGTTGTTTAAGTTTGTTTGATTTCGCTTCTATCCTGCCCCTTTTTCTTTCTTCCTTTCGCGCGCATTGTTTGTTTATCTGCCTTTCGCGCCATGTTAGATGGCGTCCTCCAGTTCGACGTCGACGTCGACGTCGACTTCGAGCTCGTCCAGCGAAAGCACGGGCGGTACCGAGTCCTCTCACCGCGAACGCAGCGCTGAAGTGTCCATTGGATCTGGGGGTGCTCCAAGGGTTCCAGATCACAGCGGAAGTTTGTCTAACGACGGGGACTCTGGTTTGGTTTCGGTCCCTACGGATTGTTCTTTTTATCTGGGCACATCGCGGATGACGGCCACCGGCTTGCAAACAATGGCCGAAAAGGGGCCTCTAAGGAGAGATCACCTTGCAAACTGCCGCATCCCTGGAGACGAGGAGGTGCCCATTCCGCAGCCTAACGAAGTCGTCGTCTTTCGCGATTACTTCGTAGCTGGGCTGGATTTTCCTCTTGAAGAATTCGTCTCAGACGTCCTTTCGGGGTTCGAGATACAACTCCGTCAACTAACACCAAATGCTTTTGTCAGACTCAGCGTTTTCGCTCATGCGATGAAGATGCTAGGTTGCACGCCACGGGCCGACGTTTTTGTGCGATTCTATGATATTCACCGCCATCTGACGAAAGTGAAGGACCCCTTCCTGGGACTTGAGCTACCCAGCGAAATCGGGTGCATTAATTTCGTTCCGCGGAAGACACGGGGTAGTGTTTCCATTTCGCTCACATATCGGAACAAGTGGCCGGATTGGAACCGATTCTGGTTCTACTACCGCGTGTGCTCAGACGAAACCGTCGCCGTTGAGTTGAGTAAGGGAGAGAAGAAGGGCTCTCCTCTTGTGTCGGTTTTGGATAGATGTCCTGGGAAGCACCTTCCGCCCGTTGTGCTAAGCGACAAGGAGGCAATTCGCTGTGGGGACGCATACACACTCACAACACGATTTCAGATCAGCCGAGATCTGGTCGACGAATGGATGGCCATTGGTATGAACCCGTTCTGCAGTGCGACTTCTTTCGAAGATTTTTCTGACAAAGACGGGTATCGAGGCCCCCTCCTGCTGCTAGAGAGACCTGCAGATTTCTCTGATGATGATAGCTATGTGAAACACGTCGAAGATGAGACGAAGAAAATATGCGGTCCGTACTTGCGAAAAGAAAGCAAGTTTCAACTCGGCAATCTCGGGCGGAGCCGCCGCTTGAATCGGGCTTTCGATGCTATGGGCATTAGGTACGCCGAAAGGCCCCTAGTTGACGAAGGCAAGGAAGAAGTTGAAGGTTCAAAAACAAAAGGAAAAGGCGCGGCTCAGCGTGGTGGGCGTAGCGGAGTGATCCCTCAGAGGAAAACCGCTGAGGTTGGGGACATTCGCATTGGACGCCTTATTGCCAAGCCGATGCTTAAGAGCCGAGGAATAGTGATGGAGTCGATCCCCGACGTTGATCCTTTCGATCATCCGAGGGTGGTTAGTTTCTTTGCCTCTTTTTTGTTTTGTCTTTCGGTTTATTCACGGTTTTTGCTTTTCCTTTCGCCCAAAATGTTCCTTTCTGATATTGATGATGCGCGTGTGACCTGTCTTGCCTTGTGGTTTGTTTTGTAGAGTGCGACTTTTGCTGCTGATATGGCGCCGAAGAAATCGCACGTGCGTCTCTCCACATCGGCTTTCGATGACGATGCCTCTGTGGCCGATCTCCCGACCTTCGCGAAGCCTGGTTCACGGAAGGCTTCGGCCCTGCCAGAGGCCGTGGAACGCCTGGCTAAAAAGCCAAAAACGCCATGCGTCGAGCCTGCTGCTCGGACCCCCGTCGAAAGGGCGGCTCTGAACGAAAGGAGGGCCGGGTCTGAGAACATACTTGCTCCCGCTGCTGCGGACAAAGGTGAGTTACAGCTTTCGTCGCGGTGCACTGGTCTGTCGCAGGAGATGGTGGAAGGACAGCTTCTTGGCTACGGGCGGTTGATTATTGACGGGGTGCCTTTGGACTACGAGAACCTGTGTTTTTACACCGGCCTGAGCTCGTCAAGCGAAACTGACGGCGCAAGAGAAGAATCTTATCGCATTGCACGTTCTTTGGGTGCAGCTTCCGATGCCTAACTCGCTTGTCGTATTGACTATCGCCGAGCTGGGATCCTTCCTGGCGGGAGCGACGACGCCAGCAAGTTAGTGGAGTTTTCGCATAAGGCGTTTGTTGCGCCGGAGGTCGAAAGGGACCTTCTGAAGGTCAGCGGTGTAAAGCTGAACGACGCTTTGTCGTTTCACCTAGCCAGTGTAGGTGGTTGTGTTTATTCATGTTTTTCTATTTGTCTAGGCTTAGCTTTCGCTTTGACTTTTTCTTTGTGAACGTCGCTATTCGCAGGCTGCCATCCTTGCTCGCAGCCAGAACAATCAAAGCGATTTGCACATTCGCAAGGTTGAGCGCGAGAAGCAGGATCTGGATACCCAGGTGAAAGAGCTGGATGCCCGGGTGAAGAAACTTGTTGCTGATCTTGAGGCCCAGACCAAGAGGGCCGAAGATGAACACACATCCCAAAAGGCAAGCCAGAAAGAAGTTGAGAACCTCAAGCGGGAGCTTTCGCAGCTGCGGGATGCTCAGGCTGCCAAGGATGAGGCTCTGACGGCTTCCGCCGAGGAGGCTGTCTCTCGCTTCCGTGAATGCCTTCGCAGCATTGGCGTCGAGGCGGAGGGTCCCTCGGAGCGGAACGTTGACAGCCTCATTGGTTGGGTTCATTCCGAGATGGAGTCGCTGGAGGGGCATATGGCCCTCGGCCGGGACTACGCCGCCGTTACAGGGATCAAGGCGATTGGTCACAGCCTTGTGGACGCCAGGTGTTCCCATATTGCAGACCTTCCGGTCAAGGAGGTGGACTATTACTGGCGCACCCCGGAGGCGGCGAAAGCCCTAGGCAAAAGATTTTTTGATGAATTCTGGCTTGCGGGTGGAAACGACATGTCGCTCATGCAGTCGACCATGGGCCGCGGAAAGGTGCTTTTGGCCAATTGTTTGTGCTTTCGCTTGAATTCTGCGCGAGCTATCGCTTCCTCTATCGCTTTTTGTGGCGTAAGTGATGCTTCTTCTGAGCTATCGCTCTTTTGTGCCGACTCTGGAGGAGAAAACGCGCATCCGAAAGGTGTTTTCGGACTTTATCTCCGAAAGGCGAGCGCGCGAAGCCGAGCCGGAAGACGAGGCGAGCTCGCCCCAACCGAATGAGGAAGTCCCCGAAAGCTCGGCCGCCGTTGCTTCCCGCGACGCGGACACCCCCCAAGATGCGGTAGATGCATAGAATAGGGCTTGGTTTTTAATGCGCCGGTTGTATTCGCCAAACTTTGTTGCTGCGCGGAGCTTTTGAACTTAAACTGGGATGCTGTATTGACACAGGATGCGGATGCGGGAACGCCGGACGTTCTCGACATCTGCCCGTTAATGATTAGATCGGGCGATATATGTGTCAGCGGTGACTTGTGGAGGAGCTTTCACTCTAGATTCCCGACGGCGTCGCTTTCGGCTTATATCAAAAAACGCGCTAAGAAACTTAAGCGCACAGAGGAGCGGCTACGCGCTTTTTATGAAACCTTTGACCAGCACGAACTTGAGGCGAGGCGGATGAGGCGCGAGGCTTTGCGCGCGCCGCCAGGCTTCGAGGGTGCCGCATTTGTTAAGGTGGAGCCCGAAGACGCCGCGCCTTCGCCAGATGAGCGGCGATATAGCATTTTTCTTGGCCGTGCGAGAGGCTCGCGGACTTGAACACACTGTACGAAATTTATCTCACAAGCTCGGTGTAATGAAACGCGTTGCAGTGGGTTCTATTCTTTGGTGTTAACGGTTTTTCATTCTTTCGCTTGCTTGTCTTGGCGGCCAATGGCCGCCTGCTGGCTGGTTGTATGGATTCTTCCGCCCAACAGGTGAGGCTGGAATCCTCGGTCAAGTGGTTTAGTAGCTCTCATCCTGCATATTCGCGCAAGAGCGCTTTCATTGCGGGCCCCTCGGCCGATAGATTGGATGCTCCCGCCCCCGCATACTCAGGCGAGGGGCAGTAGCATTCGTGCGAGGAGGCTTTCGTTGCGAGCCCCTCGGCCGGTAGTAAAGACGCGCCCGCCCCCACACACTTTGGCGAGGGGCGGTAGCATTCGCGCGAGGAGGCTTTTGTTGCGAGCCCCTCGGCCGGTAGTAAAGACGCGCCCGCTCCCACACACTTTGGCGAGGGGCAGTAGCATTCGCGCGAGGAGGCTTTGGTTGCGAGCCCCTCGGCCGGTAGTAAAGACACGCCCGCCCCCACTCAATTAGGCGAGGGGCAGTAGCATTCGCGCGAGGAGGCTTTCGTTGCGAGCCCCTCGGCCGGTAGTAAAGACACGCCCGCCCCCACTCAATTAGGCGAGCGCGCGATAGCATTCGCGCGAGGAGGCTTTCGTTGTGAGCCCCTCAGCCGGTAGTAAAGACGCGCCCGCCCCCACACACTTTGGCGAGGGGCAGTAGCATTCGCGCGAGGAGGCTTTTGTTGCGAGCCCCTCGGCCGGTAGTAAAGACACGCCCGCCCCCACTCAATTAGGCGAGGAGCAATAGCATTCGTGCGAGGAGGCTTTCGTTGCGAGCCCCTCGGCCGGTAGTAAAGACACGCCCTCCCCCACTCAATTAGGCGAGGAGCAGTAGCATTCGCGTGAGGAGGCTTTCGTTGCGAGCCCCTCGGACGGTAGTAAAGACACGCCCGCCCCCACTCAATTAGGCGAGGGGCGTTAGCATTCGCGCGAGGGAGCTTTCGATGTGAGCCCCTCGGTCGATGGCAAAGACGCGCCCGCCCCCACTCACTTAGGCGGGGTGCGATAGCATTCGCGCGAGGGAGTTTGATAATTCAGTTTACGAAAATGTCTTTATGAACGCAACACGGGGAGCGTACAATCGACTATGATTATGATATTGCTCCTGTTGTCATCTAGCAGCATGCTTGCTTTCGCTCGTTTCCTAGCCGCAGCTTGGGATGGACATGTCACTTGATAGGGCCTTCGCCTAAAGTTACTGGATTGGTGACGCTAGCTAAATGCGATGCTGACGACACAATCATCAAAGCGAAACCGCGATTCCTGGTGCTTCCTATTCGTACTTTGCTTATGGGCTAAGTTTTTGGGACTGATGTTTGAAAAGGTTCGACGGCTTTGGATGGCTGGGAGGCTTGCATATGGATGTCTATTTATATTGCTTCGCCCATGCTGTGAAAACACTGCATTTAGTCCCTTGGCTGTACTTTTGGCGTTTGGTGGGTGAAAGAGTTAATGCAGCATTTGTACTCCTGCATCTACTGATGCTATCCAGCTGTCCTTGTCGCCTGACAAGGGATGCTCATCTTGCTTGCAGGCTTTCGTTCCGCCCTCACGTTTCGTCGGAGGGTCGGTTTTCACATAGCCCGCAGGCTTTCGTTCCGCCCTCGCGTTTTGTCAGAGGGTCAGTTTTCACATAGCCCGCAGGCTTTTGTTCCGCCCTCGCATTTTGTCGGAGGGTCGGTTTTCACATAGCCCACAGGCTTTCATTCCGCCCTCGCGTTTTGTCGGAGGGTCGGTTTTCACATAGCCCGCAGGTTTTCGTTCCGCCCTCGCGTTTTGTCGGAGGGTCGGTTTTCACATAGCCCACAGGCTTTCGTTCCGCCCTCGCATTTTGTCGGAGGGTCGGTTTTCACATAGCCCGTAGGCTTTCGTTCCGCCCTCGCGTTTTGTCAGAGGGTCGGTTTTCACATAGCCCGCAGGCTTTCGTTCCGCCCTCGCGTTTTGTCGGAGGGTCGGTTTTCACATAGCCCGCAGGCTTTCGTTCCGCCCTCGCGTTTTGTCGGAGGGTCGGTTTTCACATAGCCCGCAGGCTTTCTGAGATTGTCGGTGGCTGTGGAGGATTCTTTTCACCCAGCAAGCCGACATTCTCATTTGTTAGATCGGAATGACGAATGTCTCAACCTTATGTTTGGTTGACTTCATCCTTAGTCAGGCCACACAACTTTTCTTGGGGATTGCGGATGCTTCATGATGTAGCGGTTACATTCGGCTGCCTCGTTAAAAAACCTCGCACCCCGATGAAGGGCTTCCCCGGCGAGGAAAAAGAGTGCAGCTGACTTTGATTGCGGAAAGTAAAGAAAAGAAGAAAAAATTACATCCAAGTTCGAAAGTTCGGACTAAGGGTAAAAACGGCGCAAGTTGCTTGCGTTCCAAGTGTGAGCTGATTCTTCGCCCTTATCATTCAGCAACCGGAATACCCCGGGTGCCGCCATGCTTGCCACGATGAAAGGGCCCTGCCACTGTGATTGGAGCTTGCCTTGCTTATCTGGTTGCCGAATGGTGACCATGTCACCAGGTTTGATGTCCTTTCGGACTATGGTCTTGTCCCTGTGATGCTTCGTTTCGGCGTGGTACTTTTCGAGATTATATGCAGCTTGCAACCTTACCTCTTCGATGGTTTCGAGTTCGAGGTGCCTTTGCTCCTGAGTAGTTGGAGCCATTTCGGTTCGGAAGGAACCTAGCTTTACCTCTTCCGGGGTAACTGCTTCCTCGCCGTAAAGCAATCGGAATGGGGTGAAACCGGTAGCCCTGGACCGTGAGATGTTGTGTCCCCATACAGCTGTTGTTAGGGTGTTGGCCCACTTGCCTTTCGGCGAGTCGTACAAGGTTTTCGAAATTGCCGAGAAGATTAGGCCATTCGCTCTCTCGATAGCCCCGTTTGCCTGCGGGTAATTTACTGAGGTGAAGTTAAGCTTGATGCTGAGTTCATCGCAAAAACTCCTGAACTCGGCGCAATCGAACTGCTTCCCATTGTCGCAGGTGATGAATGACGAAACACCGAAACGACAGATTATTCTCTGCCAGACGAATTTGGTTAAAGAGGTGGAAGTTATGCTGGCGAGGGCCTTCGCTTCCACCCATTTGGTGAAATACTTGAGAGCAACCGCTGCGAAACGCAAGTTGCCTGGAGCTGCCAGTAATGGGCCGACTATGTCGATGCCCCATCTTTGCAAGGGCCAGGTCGGTACTATCGGTGTTGTTTCATTTGCTGGGGCTTTCTGGTTTTTGGCGAACATCTGGCAACCTTTGCAACATTTGACCAGCTCTCTGGCGTCTGATGCGGCGGACAGCCAGTAGAATCCTTGCCTCATTGCTCTGTGTGCTATTTCATGAGGCCCTCTGTGCGCTCCGCACATTCCGGCGTGCATTTCTTCGAGCAGTTGAATGCCTTCGTGCTTGCTTATGCATTTCAGAAGAGGAGCTGTTATCCCATTTTTGAACAACTGCTCTCTGATGATTGAGTAACCTTTCGCTCTGCTGGCCATCCTTTCGGAATCCTTCCTAGACTCTGGCTCGTATGTCCCGGATAGATAGGCGAATATCCGCGACCTCCAGTCATCACTGGCGATAGCATGTACCGAACTTGGATGTTCTTCCTCCTCTTTCACTGCTTTGGCCGAAAGCACTTGATAGAACACGTCTGGTGGAAGTGGTAGATTTTGTGCTGTGGCTTTGGCCAGTTCGTCTGCCTCTGCGTTTTCGGCCCTTGGAATGTGATGTAAGGTGAAACCAGTGAAATACTTCTCCATTCTTCTGATTGCTGCCAGATACTTGGCTAGCTCTGGTTCCCTTGCTGTGAAGTCCTTTTCGGCGTGACCAACAACGACTTGGGAATCCGATTTGACTATGCATCTTCTCGCTCCGATTGCTCAGAGCTTTCGTAGTCCCAAAAGCACGACTTCATATTCGACGGTGTTGTTGGTTGTGAGGAATTGCAGCCTTGCGGCAAATCTGACCTTCGGTCCTCTTGGTGGTGTAAGGATCGCCGAGATTCCGGCTCCAGCCATTCCCCATGCGTCGTCACAATTCACTGTCCACACGGGCTCCTCGAATTCAAGTGTTGTGTCGAAAGCGGCGGGAGTCCAGTCTGCTATGAAATCCGCCAATGCCTGCGACTTGATTGCGGATCGGTGCTGGAAGTCGATCACGTATTCATTCAGCTCCGCCGCCCACTTGCCAATTCGGCCGATAGCTTCGTTGTTGCGGAACAGGGCTTCCAATGGCTGAGCCGAAAGGACTATGATGTGGTGAGACTGAAAGTAGTGCTTTAGCTTTCTAGAAGCCATTACTACTGTGTAAGCTATCTTCTCCAGCTCTGAGTAGTTCAATTTTGCACCTGAAAGGGCCTCGGAGACGAAGTAGATTGGGAACTACGTCGTCTTGTTTGCATGCTCCTTCTCTTCCACCAGTATTGCGCTTACGGTGGTGTGCGATGCTGCAAGATACAGGAAGAGTGTCGCTTCCGGCGATGGCTTGGATAGCGTGGTCAGTTTTGTCAAATACTCCTTTAGTTGCTGAAAGGCCTGCCGCTGCTCTTCCCCCCAATCGAAAGGGTCGGAGCTATGTAGAGTTCGGAAGAAAGGCAACCCTTTTTCAGCGGACCTTGCGATAAATCTGTTCAAAGAAGCCAGCTTTCCTGTCAACTTTTGCACTTGCTTTCGGTTTGAGGGCGGTTGCATGTTGATGATTGCCGCTATCTTGTCGGGATTAGCTTCAATTCCTCTTGCCGATACCAGGCAACCGAGAAGCTTGCCTTTCTTGATGCCGAAAATGCACTTGTCAGGGTTGAGCTTCAAACCACTCTTTCGGAGATTGTCGAAAGTCTCGAGCAAGTCCGCCTGATGATCTTCCTGTTTATCGCTCTTGACCACTATATCGTCAACATAAGCCAACAAGTTTTTCTTTTGCTTCTGGCTTTCGAACACCTTGTCAGTCATCCGCGAGAAAGTGGGGCCTGCATTCTGCAGCCCTTCTGGCATTCGCCGGTAGCAGTATGTACCTGTAGGGGTGATGAAACTGGTTTTCTCCTCATCGTCGGGATGAAGCCAAATCTGGTGATAGCCTGAAAAACAATCTAGCAAGCTCATTATTTCACAACCAGATGCAATGTCGACAAGCTTGTCGATACGAGGCAAAGGATACGGATCCTTCGGGCAGCATTTGTTGAGGTCGGTGAAATCGACGCACATTCGCCATTTTCCATTCTTCTTTTTCACCAAGACGACATTCGCCAGCCATTCGGGATACTGGGCTGGTCGGATTACTCCCGCATCGAGTAATCTTTGCACTTCGGCTTTCGCCGCGTCTGCCCTTTCGTTTGACATCTTTCTCAGTTTTTGCTTTCTGGGCTTAGCGCCGCTTGCGATGTTCAAACTGTGCTGGGCGAGATCTCTGCTAACGCCTTGCAAGTCGCTTGCTGTCCAAGCGAAAATGTCATCGTTGTTCGCAAGGAAGGATGCCAAAGCGTTCCTTTCTTCTTTCGGCATGCTTGACCCAATGTGCACGGCTCTTTCGGGCCTGGAGGCCGCGAGCGGAATTCTTACCGTTTCTTCGGCTGCCCCAATCTTGCATTCCGACGGACTGACGATAGCCTGCTCTTCGGTGGTTGTTTGCCTTTCGTCTTTATTCGTCACCTCATTGATAAGGCTGTAGCCTGGGGTTGGTTTTCCCTCAATTCTTCTGGAAGCTTGCTGATCTCCATGTACAGCGATAATGCCGAAAGGGGATGACATCTTCATGCACAGGTAGCTTTGCTTGATGACAACGTTAAACTTGTTGGTGAAACCTCTGCCGAAAATGGCAGTATACGGATAGTCCATGTTTACTATGTCGAATGTCAGTGTTTCGGTGCGGACTCTTTCCCCTTCGGCGAAGGATACAGGGATTTGCTTTTTGCCGATGGCATCGATCTTTCTTCCTCCGAACCCGTACAGTGAATTGCCGGCGGGGTCCAAACTGCGCCTGTCGAATCCCATCGCCTCGAAAGCTTTGACAAACAGGATGTCTGCCGAGCTTCCGGTGTCAATCAGAATGTTATGCAAGGTGAAGCCGGCCACATTGGCCGTGGCGACGAAAGCGTCACAATGCGGGTAGTCGCGGACTTTGAAGTCGGACTCATCGAAGCATATCGGCGCTAGTGACCAAGCTGGCCTGTTCAGTGGAAGTCTTGGTGATACTGTCTGGACTCTTCGGTGGTAGTCCCTTCTAGCTCTCTTACTTTCGTGCTCGAGGTTAGATCCACCCGTGATGGTGAAAATGTGGCCTCTTGACGGGAGGATGTTGTTGACTGCATTAGTTTTGTTTTCCATTTCCTGCCCCTGCTGGTAGCCTGGCTGTGCTTGCTGCCCCTGTGGTTGGGTTTCAGCCGGAAGTGCCGGCGGCGGCGTTGGCTGACGCTGATAATGCATAGGTGATGAAACCGCCACCGAATGCGGCGCAAAGACCGAAAGCTGATAGCCCTGATACGCCGGATTGTACCAATGCAAATTTTGGGGATGCATGTACTGCGGGGGATGCATAGGCGTGCTCGCGTAATTGCTGCATGCTGCCGCCACTGCTGCCGGGTCTTGCGTATTGTGGAAAACATGCTTGGAGCTTTCGGCGGAGGTTGAAGCTTGATCCTTGTCTTTCAGCTCTTTCGCCATCTTGCTGTATTTATAGTCCTGAGTGGTGTGGCCGAAATTGCCGTCGCAAATGACACAATACGGTGGCCTGGGTCCTCTTCCGCGGCCTCTACCGTCTCGACCGCCGCGGCCTGACCTTCCACCGCGTCCTCCACGGAAAGGTTGATCAAACCCTCTTTGGGGCTGGAAGTCGACCATGTCAGGCCTCTCCGTGCCTGCCGCTGATTGTGCTGGTTCTTCCTGCAAATTGTTGATTGAACGAAAAGGCCTGACAATTCTTTGATTCGGCACAGGCGGTGGTCGACTTGCTTTCGTCGCTTGCCTCTGCATCAGGCGGGCGGCCTTGCGTCGCCGAAAGTCATCATCTGATCTCGCATACGCGTTCATTACATCGAACAACTCCTTAACATCTTTCGGCGGCTCTCTGGACAAATGAGCGGCGCACTGTCCAGTCCCCAAGCCTTCGATGGCTGCTGCGATTACTGCGGCTTCCGGCACATTCGGCGCTTGAGCCTTTAGCTGGATGAAGCGTTTGAGGTACTCGGATAAGGGTTCGTCATCTTGCTGGGTGCAATTCATGAGGTCCCGTGTGGTCTTGACATCTGGCCGAAATCCTTGGAAAGTGGCCAGCAATTCGGCCTTCAACTGTGCCCACGAATAGATAGACAGTGGCTTGAGAGTGGTGTACCAATCGTGAGCGACGTCTTCGACTGCCAGGATGAGAGATTTTGCTAAAGCCTGATTGTCTCCGCCTGCCGAAAAAACAGCCGTCTCGTAGCTTGCCAAGAACTTGCGCGGGTTCGCTTTACCGTCGAAAGTCGGAATGCGGGGCTTGTAATTGAGTGGCCACGGATGAGCTTGCAACTCCCTCGAGAGTGGAGAGGTTTCGTCGATGGCGTTGCCGAAAGCTGGCGGTTGCTCTTGCCTTGGTATGAATACGTTTCCTTGCGCTATCGGATTTGGGTCCGCCCCGGCCCTTTGCAGCTCTAGAATTTCCTTCTCGAGTTGCCTCCTCTGCGCCTCGGCTCGCCGAATGGCGTTGCGGGTCTCGTCTTCTCTTGCTTTCGCCGCCAACTGCTGCTGCAGCTGGTCTCTTTGCAACAACAGCCTTTCGATTTCCCCTTGCTGCTGAGCCAGCGTCTTGATTGCTTGGGCGTGTCTTGTGATTTCGTCATCGTCTTCATCCTCATCATTGAACTCGTCCTCGACGTGCCCATCTGGCGTGCCGTCTCTACCCAAAGTCCGCTGATCCTGAGGCTGCACGCCCTGGCTCATCGATGCTCCCGGCGGCGGCTGCGTTTCTATCGACAGAGCGCCGCCGAAAGGTGGTGGCTCTGCGGCTGCGTTTGGTGGAACCTGGCTAGCTGGGACTGAAATCGCGACGGTGCCGAAAGCATCCTTCTTCGCGGCGATCATCTCCGGATTGTCGACCGTCTTCGGCACTTTCCTTGGCGGCATGGTAAGCTCGGGCGACAACCACGGTGGGCGCCAATGTTGTTTCGGGTCCGAGACCTCGAAACAGCAGGTTGTTGCACGAACGAATGCACGGAGCGAAAGCGGAAGTAAACGGAAGAGAGCGGGAAGTTGAGTGAAGTGAACAGTGTTCCCCCCGTTCGGGAGGCTGGGGAGCTTTTTATATTGATCCAGATCAGTTTGAAAGTACAAGAATGCCCTTCCAGCCACTCTGCTACGATTACAATGACGCCCTATTCAACTATTCCATGGTCGTACGCCGCCTCTCCTGGCGCGAGGGGCATCGTCGTAACTTTGCCCTCCGACGGGCCCACCGTCCCCTGGCTCCTTCCCCCTTTCCTGGCCGGTGGGCCCGCTCTCTCTGACTCATGCTTCCGGCGTCCTGCGAAAGCCTGTGAAAAACCAAAGTCATGAAACGACGAATGCTCCCGCCGAAAACGTCGGGCTGCTTCCGCGCGAAAACTCCCTTTCGCACGAAAGCCCGCCTTCCCTTGGTCCGCGAGCCGAAATGCGTGCTTTCGCGCGAATGCTTCCATTCGCACAAAAACTCCGCCTTCCTTTGATCCGCGAGCCGAAACGCGTGCCTTCGCGCGAATGCTTCCATTCGCACAAAAGCGCCACCTTCCTTTGATCCACGAGCCGAAACGTGTGCTTCCGCACGAAAGCTCCATTTCGCACGAAAGCTCCGCCTTCCCTTGGTCAGCGAGCCGAAACACGTGCTTCTGCGCGAATGCGTACATTCGTACGAAAGCTTCGGCATCCTTCGATATTACGGGCTGTAGGCGCCTGCGGTCTGGGTACTGTCCCAACACTACCGATTTAGTCTTTTAGAGGTCTTTATAGAGAAGATTTGTGTATCTAGCTATGTTTTATATGACTTTATTATCTACTTCATCGATCCCACAAAAAGTATTGCTATGGGATTCATGTTGGTTAATTTTTTTTAAGTTTGACTAGATTTGTTGAAAATATTAGTAACATTTATATCTCTAAATAGGTTTATTATAAAAATATATTTAATGATCTAACTAGTGATACTAATTATGTACTATAAATACTAATATTTTTCTTTTATATATTTGGTCAAAATTGAAAATATTTGTTTTCTCGAAAAGTCAGAATGACACTTTTTATTAAACAGAGTACAAGATACTAATAGATTTATATGACTATAATTTTGTTATATTCTACCTCAACATAAATAAAAATCATAGTATTATATAGTAATAGAAAATTTTGTTCTGAAATGTTAGGGGGGGTCATGGCCCCTGCCAGCTCCCCTTGGCTCCGCCACTAGAACCGCTTACATGTCCCTTACTGCATCAAGAAGATAGTGTACATGAGACACAAATGCTTCTTATCGAAAGGACACAGGTACCACCAGAAAAAGATGGATAAGTTCTTCGACAATAACGTTGAACTATAGTCTACTGTTCCATTAGGTAACAGTAAAGGCAAAAGAGTTTTCAACATAGTCAGCAAACTCAAATTTGTTTTCGAGAAGAAGACAAAAGACGGAAAACCAAGAAAGGATGTCAAACCAACTCCAGGGGATACATTCAAGAAGAAGTCTATTTTCTTTGAGTATTTATCATATTGTCCAGAGTTAGACGTCCGCCACGCGATCGATGGTATGCATGTTCAGAAGAACATGTTTGAAAGCCTAATTGGAACCTTGCTAGACATGAAGGGCAAGACAAAGGAAGGACTAAATTCACGCATTGACTTGGTACATTTAGACATAAAAAAAGAACTTCACCCAGTTCTTCAAGAAAATGGGAAGTACCACCTCCCAGCACGAAGATACAACCTCGACAATGATGAGAAACATGCGATGTGTGTGTGGTTGAAGAATTTGAAAGTCCCATTTGGTTTTTGCTCAAGCATACGGAGTATTGTGTCAATGAAAGACCTTACACTCACTAACTACAACTCACATGATTGTCATGTCATGCTAACTACTTTCCTCCCTATTGCTATCAGAGCTATTAATCCAGTGTGGACAAAGGTTGCAGTCACACGGTTGTGCTACTTCTTCAATAGGATCTCACAGATTGACCGTGTTGAGTTGGCATCTCTTAAGGAATTCACAGTGGAGACAGTGTCACAGTTCGAGATGTGTTTCCCCCCAGCATTCTTCGATATTATGGTTCACCTTGTGGTGCACTTGGTTCCACAAATAGAGACACTGGGTCCCATGTACTTGCATGAGATGTGAACGTATGAGCGTTTCATGTCAATACTAAATGGCTATGTATCAACTCATGCTCGTCCTGAGGCATCTATGGTAGAGGGGTACTTAACCGAAGAGGCAATTGAGTCCAGAGGTCCATTCTGCAACAGGGTCCTAAAAGACCAGATTGCAATAGGTTTGCCTCCATCACGACACGAGGGTAGGCTGAATGGAAGAGGGAGGATGGGAAAGAAATAATTCATCCCACAAGATTACAATACAGTCCTCGAGGCACATCACATCCTACATCAGCTCTCGATAATAGAGCCTTTGATCGAGGAACACATTGATGAGATTCGCGAACATAATCATGGCCACACAGGTGAATGGTTAATGAAGGAACATAAGAATCAGTTCACCTCATGGCTAAGGGAGCATGACATTCCAGATGAGGAAACAATTGAGGAACGCACCATCAAGGTGTTGGCTTCTGGACCACCACGCCAGGTCACGACATGACAAACCTATGACATTAGTGGCTTCACATATTGTACCAAGTCTAAGGACAAAAAGAGCATCTCACAAAACCGTGGAGTTTGATGTGATGCCTTAAACTCTGAAACTGGTGAGGAAACTACATACTTTGGCTTCATTGAGGACATATGGGAACTAGACTATGGTACATTTCAGATCTCTGTGTTTTGATGTCAATGGGTTTGTAAGGAAAATGGACCTCGGATCATTTAACTTTGATTTTGGTGTTTGATGAACAACATAACCAAATTGGACTAATATGTTTGCAAGTGTTTGTTTTATAGTCCAATAGGATGCAAATGTGACTTGGACTAAGGCGACGTGGTGATCCGATGATCAACACCTGAAGCAAGACATTAGAAGCTCAGTATAAGACCCTAAAGATCAAGAAAAGTCCAAGGCACAAGAATGGAACCAAGACGGCGCAAGAAATCGCGAAGAAACGAACAAACAGGGACATCGGACGTTGCATCGGACGCTGCTCAAAAGCGTCTGACGCACCGATGCCAAACCCTAGCTCGGGTTGGCGCCAGTAGAGACATCGGGCGCACTGATGGTACCACATCGGACGCACCGGTAACACTGTGCGATGTGCACAACGTTACATCGGATGCACCAATGCTACATCAGACGCTACAGGACCCTGCGTCCGATGGCTATGCAGAAAGGTTCCAGAGAGACTCTGAAGACATCGGACACGTCCGATGGCCATGCATCGGACGCTCGTCAGAGTCCGATGTGACTCAGTGCCAGGTCGGTAGAACTAGCCGTTATGTGACATCGGACGCGCGTCTGATGCTCCTCTCAGGAGCGTCCGATGCTACGCAGGAAAGCCCATCTTTGGTGTCCAACGGCTCTATTTGCTTGGGACCCTATATATACCCCCATGGCCGGCCAAAATAGTGGGTTGGAGCTCAAGAAAGTGTACCAAGTGCTTAGACGCATATTTAGTTGCTCTAGCCACAAAAGTGCTCAAGTGATATACTAGGTGATTAGTGTACGTGCTTTGCGAAGTGCTTAAGCTAGTTAGACCACCGCTTTGCGCTTGCTCTAGGTGTTAGGCCTAGTGTTTAGTGGGATTAAAAACCTCTTATCTACCGGTGCTTGCGCGCACCGTTGTTGTACATCGGCGGGGCTTGTAGTCTTGCGAGACCACACCAACCGCGTTTGTGGTGTGGCCGCCTCCGTGTACCGAAGGGAACAAGGCCCGCGGCAGTTCGGCCGAAAGCTTGATAGTGAAGACGGCGGGGAGCATCGGGGAGAGGCTTTGCCACGAGTGGCTTAACCGGAGACCCACTTGCGCGTGGGGAAGGACCGGAGCTATCCACGAAGTTACCCTACCGAGAGCTTGGCCCTTGCGAGGGATTCCTTGCGAGGGGCTCCAACGAGGACTAGGGGGAAGCTTGCACGCTTCTCGATACCTCGGTAAAAATACCGGTGTCGTTGACGGGAGTTTGCATCTCTATCTCTCTCTTTAGCTTCCGCATTTATATTGCTACCTTGTTTATGTGCTTTACCTTTCCTAGCTTAGTTGATAGGCTAGTTGATAGGATTGGAACATAGGTTGCATAACTCCCTTTTGCGGTAGAGATAGCAAACACACCTAGCAAAACCTTAGTTGCACATTGGATAGTTTACTTTCTTGCATAGGTTTTGACTAGGTGGAAATTAGAGGCCATAGTTTAGAGTAGAAGTTTTAAGTTGCCTAATTCACCCCCCCCCCCTCTTAGGCGTCACGGTCCTTTCAATTGGTATCAAAGCAAGGTTGGCTCATTTGTGGACTCTTGGCTTTACCGCCTTCGAGCCGACGCCCCTAAGAGTGGTTGGGATGGATACCTCTAGGCCTCCACACTTTGACGACACTAACTTCCTTTACTATAGTGCTAGGATGGCTTGCTTTGTAGAAGCCGTTGATCTAGGTGTTTGAGAGTCACCCGCGATGGGATGAAACCCATTAAGAATCCCGAGAAGCCTACCACGGGTGATGAAAAAGAAATTCATCTTAATGCTAGAGCTAAAAATTGCTTGTTTGAATCTATTAGCATGGATGTCTTTAACCAAGTTTTCACTTTGCAAACATCTCATGAAATTTGGTTAAAACTACATGAGCTCCATGATGGTACAAGTAATGTGCGTGAGCAAAAACATCACCTAACTAAAACAAATTATGATTCCTTTAAAATGAATGATAATGAGCTTGTTCGTGATATGTATTCTCGTTTGAATCTAATTATCAATGAGCTCCATTCTATAGGAATTACAAAGTTAGGTGATGCAGATATTATGAGGAAGATCATCTCCATGCTTCCAAAGAACAAGTATGCAACCATCATCACCATCCTCCACAACATGGAGGACTTGAGCACCATAACCCCGGCCATTGTCATTGGCGAATTGGTGGCATTTGAGATGTCATGCAAGATGGGTCAAGAAGAAGCCACTTCATCGAGCAAAGGCATTGCTCTCACATGTGATGAGCACAAAAAGATGAAGGGCAAAAAGCAAGTTGAGACAATCTCAAGCTCCTCAAGTGAAGAAGAGGATGATGAAGATGAAGAATCAAGTGATGATGATCAACCCTCCACCACATCCGACTCCTCCTTAGATGAAGAAGAAACAATCAAGCTTATGAAGGGAGTGAAGAGGATGATCCGCAAGCTCAATGTCAAGGGTGTGCCCATCACAATAGAAGATTGCCTCTTCACCAATCAAAGAAGAGAGCAAAGAAAAAAGGGATGCTATAGATGTGGCAAGAAAGGACATTTTGTAGAGGATTGTCCAAAACAAAAGCCCACACCCAAGGACAAGAAAAAGAAGGGATGCAAGGCTAAAGCCCTCACCACCATCATGACATGGGATGATTCATCAAGTGATGATGAAGCCCAACACAAGAGGCGCAGTCACAAGCACTCATCATCAAGCTCCTCACGTATGTGCCTTATGGCACGAGGTAACTCAAGCTCTATCTCTAGTGATAGTGATGATGAGCTACCTTCTTATAATGAACTTGTGCAAGATAATCTCAACTATGCTAAAGCTTGCACTAGTCAACAAACGAAAATCAATGTTTTGAAAGAAAAATTAGATAGCTCTCAACAAGCCTACAATGCTATGCTTGAACAATATGAAACTTTTTCAAATTTGCATGTTGAGCTATCTAACAAAATTGAGAAACTTGAGGCTAATACAAGCACATGTGATAGCACAAGTAATGATGAGCAACTTGTTAAGAAAAATGAAAAACTAAAAGCAAAGTTAGCTAGCACACAAGATGCTTACAAAAGTTTGCTTGCTAAAATGGAAATTATGTGCAAACACTGTGATGAGCTAACTAACAAAGTTGCCAATCTTGAAACCATCGAAGCACGCCCCACCGAGGCACCTAAAATTAAAAAATCAATCTTTGATATGCCTAAAAAGGATGCCTCTACTTCTTGCATTGATTTACTTGATTTAGACTCACCCATGTGCAAACAAGCTTGTGTTGAGAATATGATTGTAGATGCATGTACACAAGAAGTTGCAATGGAGAATGAGATACTAAGGCAAGAAGTTGCTCGCCTCACCATGGACTTGACTCAAGACAAAGGCAAGTCAAAGCAAACCCGAACTCATCAAGATAACACCGTCAAGGGGGTGAAGAAGCTTGATGAGGAGCAAACCGTGGTTTGCTATGTTTGCCACAAGAAAGGCCACAAGTCCTACGAATGCAAGGTGAAGCATGGGGGAGAAAAGAAGAAAGAGAAAAACAAAAAGCAAACAAGCAAGCTCTCCAACACCTACACCAACAAGGTGAACAAGAAGGCTACCACACCCTATCTCTTGAAGAAAAAGAAGAATGACAAGGTGGTGGCCATCAAGGTGAACAAGCAAGCCAATAATGGGGCCAAACGCATTTGGGTGCCTAAGGACATTATCTCAACCATGAAGAGCACCAAAAAGGTTTGGATCCCGAAAGGAAAGTAAGTAGCAAAATTGGCAATCGGGGAATCTGGAGACTTGGCAAAGTTTTGGGTGCATATCATGGGGTGCATCACATTGGATCATGTCATTGCCAAGTATGTTAGTAGGTACTATGGACCCAAGTTCCCCCTCCCATGTTAGGTAACTAGATTTAAATTCTTGCAATTTCTTTTAGCATCTAGTTCCTTTCATTGCCTAGGTTTGCATTGGTATTCTCATATCTTTTGTCATGCACTCATTAGGCTTATCATATGGTAGTTTTGCTCGGTATCATTCTCATCCTTGGAGCAAACCTACATGGTTTATTTTGCTTAGGAGCACGACCCATAGCTTCTCTTACTTGTATTTAACTTATATGTGCCAAAGTCCAAATAGTAGATAAACTACCCCGATTACCATCTTCAATTGGTGTCACCTTTTTAGTGATGTCAACTTGCAAAATGGTAGCTTGACCATACAGTCAATGTGCATGTCTCCTACAAGTATTTCAAACTTGTATGCACACTTTTAGGGGGAGTTTTATCTAAAATTTGGAAGCTAAGATGATTCATTTGATATCTACATGTGGTATTCCTAACCGATGTCATTATGTCGATTTCATTTTGATATTCTCATATGCTGTTCTCCATGCATTATATAGATTAAAGTCCTTTATGCACTAAATTGCCCTTTATGCATATGCTTTGCCTTACACCATATGTATGCATATACTTAGGGGGAGTTTTAGCTTATATAATGTTTCCTCTCTTGAGCTTTAATGTCTTCCTTTTCGGTGTTTGATTCCAAAGGGGGAGAATGTGTAGGGACCAAAACCAAGCCCAAAACTAAAACAAACAAAATAACCAAAATCAAATTTTCAAAAATTCTATGGTTATTTTCGTGGGAATGGTTCAAAAAGGGAGGAAGTGATTTATGGAGTTAGGGGGATTCTTAATCCATAAAGTCACAAAGAGGGACTCTATGACAAGGGCAAGATATGTTAGATTAAATATGTCTCATTGTGGTATCTTTGAAAACATCATATGATCTTGCCTTTGCATTGCATCCTAGCAAGTAGATTGCATTTTAAATTATGTATTGTTTATCTGCTTGTTTTGGTCGTGTTGTCCTCAATCACCAAAAAGGGGGAGATTGTAAGGAAAATGGACCTCAGATCATTTAACTTTGATTTTGGTGTTTGATGAACAATATAACCAAATTGGACTAATATGTTTGCAAGTGTTCATTTTATAGTTCAATAGGGTGCAAATGTGACTTGGACTAAGGCGACGTGGTGATCCGATGATCAACACCTAAAGCAAGACATTAGAAGCTCAGTAGAAGACCCTAAAGATCAAGCAAAGTCCAAGGCACAAGAATGGAACCAAGACGGCGCAAGAAATTGTGAAGAAACGAACAAACAGGGACATCGGACGCTGCATCGGATGCTGCTCAAAAGCGTCGGACGCACCGATGCCAAACCCTAGCTCGGGTTGGCGCCAGCAGAGACATCGGGCGCGCCGATGGTACCACATTGGACGCACCGGTAACACTGTGCGCTATGCACAACGTTACATCGGACGCACCGATGCTACATCGGACGCTACAGGACCCTGTGTCCGATGGCTATGCAGAAAGGTTCCAGAGAGGCTCTGAAGACATCGGACGCGTCCGATGGCCATGCATCGGACGCTCGTCAGAGTCCGATGTGACTCAGTGCCAGGTTGGTAGAACTAGCCGTTATGTGACATCAGACGCGCGTCTGATGTCCCGTCAGGAGCGTTCAATGCTACGCAGGAAAGCCCATCTTTGGTGTCCAACGGCTCTATTTGCTTGGGACCCTATATATACCCCCATGGCCGGCCAAAATAGTGGGTTGGAGCTCAAGGAAGTGTACCAAGTGCTTAGACACATATTTAGTTGCTCTAGCCACAAAAGTGGTCAAGTGATATACTAGGTGATTAGTGTAGGTGCTTTGCGAAGTGCTTAAGCTAGTTAGACCATTGCTTTGCGCTTGCTCTAGGTGTTAGGCCTAGTGTTTAGTGAGGTTAAAAACCTCTTATCTACCGGTGCTTGCGCGCACCGTTGTTGTACATCGGCGGGGCTTGTAGTCTTGCGAGACCACACCAACCGCGTTTGTGATAGTGAAGACGGTGGGGAGCATCGGGGAGAGGCTTTGCCACGAGTGGCTTAACCGGAGACCCACTTGCGCGTGGGGAAGGACCGGAGCTATTCACGGAGTTACCCAACTGGGAGCTTGGCCCTTGCGAGGGATTCCTTGCGAGGGGCTCCAACGAGGACTAGGGGGAAGCTTGCGCGCTTCTTGATACCTCGGTAAAAATACCGGAGTCGTCGACGGGAGTTTGCATCTCTATCTCTCTCTTTAGCTTCCGCATTTATATTGCTACCTTGTTTATGTGCTTTACCTTTCCTAGCTTAGTTGATAGGCTAGTTGATAGGATTGGAACATAGGTTGCATAACTCCCTTTTGCGGTAGAGATAGCAAACACACCTAGCAAAACCTTAGTTGCACATTGGATAGTTTACTTTCTTGCATAAGTTTTGACTAGGTGGAAATTAGAAGCCATAGTTTAGAGTAGAAGTTTTAAGTTGCCTAATTCACCCCCCCTCTTAGGCGTCACGGTCCTTTCAGGGTTCAAGTCAAACATGTCACAGTGGACAACTATGGGGTCAGAGTTCTTGATCTAAGTAAGGTAGGCTACAAAGATGATCCGTGGATAATGGCTAACCGTGTTGCACATGTCTTTTATGTTGAACAGATCCTTTCTCCTAATGAGAAGAAAAGTACTAACAAGTCGAAGCATGTAGTTTTTTTTGGAAAGCAACAAGCTATAGGAGTTGATGGTGTATCTGACCTGGATGAATTTAACGAGTTCACTGATATGTCTCTCTTTGTAGACAACCATCCAGTAAAGATAAGGAATGTTGAGCGAAGCATCCCACATAATTCGTTGCCCTGGGTGCGCCAGGATGGACAAGGAAGAATGGTAGCTGCCTAGATTATATTAGTCGTTTGACATGTAATCCATTTATGTTACAATGTGTACCTTATGCTCCGTATCCTTCTTTGTTTGTACATGTGAGAATGAATGATTTCAACAAAGTGACATCATAGATGCTTCACAAGTGGGCACATCTCTGATAGAGTTTATGTGATTTTAATGAAATATTGGAGTTGATGTGAACAACGTGTGCTACAACAGTATCAAATGAAGGAATGACCAAAACAAAAGTTGTAGATCTTGTTATCCCCTTCAACTTTGGTATTCAAAACTTTTTCATTAGAGCCACTTTTAAATCTCATAGCCACACAAAACTCTCTCAAAATTCCTATAACTTAAAAAAAGCTACATATAAAAGTTTCTCAAACATGACATTTCATATTTTTAACATGAAGATCTTCTCAATAGAAACACCACAAAAAGAATTTCACTAATTTTGGACCAATATTTCTCAAGATATGGATTTTTGAAGCTTTTAAATAATTTCTGCAAATTCATTTAAGAAAAAACATAAACAAATTTGGAAATACACTTCTATAGGCGGTGGCCAGCGCCAACCGCATGTAGAAATTTATTTCTACAGGCGGTGGTCAATACCAACCGCCTGTAGAAATAGGGATTCCTTATCTTCCCGCGCGTCGGCCCAAATTTTTTCTATGTCCTGGCGCCTAGTCATTCGAACCTACGCCGGCAGGCTGTCGAATTTTTCCATGGTGCCACCACCGTCGCCTCCGTGCTGTGCTCGCCATCGTCGTCGTCAACCAGCTGCGCACCGGTGAGCTCTTTGCACATCCTCTCTCTCTACGACCAGGCATGCATGCGGTTGGCGGTGCGGTGACGCCGCGACGGCTCACGTCCCCCGGCGGCGGCGGCGCGCTGGCGCTGCGGTGGAGGCCGTCCTGGCGGCACAGTCAGCACAGAGGAGGGGGAGGAAGGGGAGTGAGGAGGCCGGGCCGGCCGCCAGCACTAGCTCCGACCTAACGGCGGCCGCCGGTGTGCGGGAGAGAGAGAGGAGGAGGAAGTGGAGAGGGAGAAGAACCCGAAATGCGAGCCCCACCTGCTAGTGTGCGGGAGAGAGAGGAGGGAGTGAGCCGTTCCTGCCCTCAAGGGCTGGGCCGGGAGAGAGGAGGGAGCTAGGGGAAGGGAGAGGAGGAAGTGGGTTGTGTATTTTTTTAACTTATAAATAATGTAATTATTATTATTTTCATATATATGATATATATAATAAATAATTATTATTTATTTTTATATGTAATATGTAATTGTTATTTCTTTTTATTTTTTATATGATTATTATGTAATATATGATGTAATTAATATTTCTTTATAAATATGTATGACGTAATTATTATTTCTTTTCATATATGTAATTATGTATATATATATGATGTATATAATAAATAATTATTATTTCTTTTTAGATGTGATATATAATTGTTATTTATTTTTATCTTTTTGTATGATTATTATGTAATTAATATTTTTCTATAAATATGTGTGATGTAATTATTATTTTTTTCATATATGTAATTATGTATATAAATATGATGTATATAATAAATAATTAGTATTTCTATTTATATGTGATATATAATTATTATTTTTTTATCTCTTTATATGTAATATTTATATGGCTAATACAATTTATGTTCGTCTTAAGCTTATGCTCATTCTTAGTACAACAGTAATACAAGATCAATGCATCATCAACTACATTATTAATCGCTATTGGGACCCAATTACATGTGGTTTGTTATAATACCTAATCTTTCATAAAAACTAATAGTGTTCGTTATTATATCATTATATATTTATATGTCAGATTTTCACGATGAGTTCTCCACAAGGACCAAACAGAAGGGGTCGAACACACAGAGCAAGCAGAAGAGACCCACCAAACGGGCCAAGCAGAAGGGGTCGAACACATGGAGCAAGCAGAAGGGATCCACCAAACAGGCCAAGCCGAAGGGACCGAACATACAAAGCAAGCAGATGGGATCCACCAAACGGGCCAAGCGGAAGGGGCCGCCACGCCTTCATACGAAAGCGTTAGCGACGACATGGAGTGTCCCGAAGTAAGGAAGGCTCGTTGTGAATTGGCATGTGACCCTGATTACAATCCAGAAGTTGATGAGGTAAACTACAGAACTATGTTTTTCATGTTTGTATCTTTGTGTACCAATCGATAATATTTTGTGTGAACTTTTTTTCATGAATTGGAGATGTTGTCTCAGTTCAAAGAGATAGTAGCTCAAGAAGAAGTGTCACACGAAGACGCACCAAACCTGACCGAGACGACCACTGAGAGTTCAAGGAAAAGGAAGCGGAGTGACCGAAAACGAGGTGATAGAGGACTGAACAGGTGGCCAGATGATACATATAGAATCTCGGAAGTGAGCCTGAAAGGACAGCCCCTAGCTCCTGAGGAAGCCCTACCTAAGTTTCAGAACGCCCTTGGTTTCTTAGTTAGGGACAATCTTGACATCACAGTCCGACAGTGGAAAGATGTGTCAGATAATGACAAGACAAAATTTTTGGATAAGCTAATGACCAGGTTCTTTTTCCTCGGGGCTCAGTCCAACTCGTGAAGGAATATGCCATGAAGTAGTGAGCGATCATGTTCCAAAACTGGAGGTCCGAGATGAATACCAAGTGGGCAAAGAAAGGGTTGGACCCAACAAACAAGGTACGACATCACGACCGGGCAGTGGGTGATTTTTCTAGAGCAAAGGAGAGAGCTAGAGTTCTTAGCTCGGAGTGAAGCCAATACCGAGCTCACAAAGAAGAACAAGTACCACGACCTAGGCACATGGGGTTACCATCTTCAGGTTCCCAAGTGGAGGCAAGAAGAGGTTGCCAAGAAAGCGGCAGGGTTGCCGACGTTGTCTGAGCAAATTGGAGAAAGGACTGCAAATTGGATCTGTGCTCAAAAACCGAGGGAAACCGAGATCGGTGTTTCCTTTGATGACCCAATGCTCGATGGAGCAGCAAAGAGTATATTTGCGGTGGCAGCTAAGTAGTCAGAAGGATTATTTAAGCCACGAAGAGAGAGGGGCATCCTTAGTGCTGGCCTAGGAAACTGTGACACCCGGATTTACGAATAAAACCGAGCAAAGCATATGTGGGCCCAGGGAGTCCCAAATCCACATATACCACAAAATGTATATCATTACAACAGGAACAAAACGTTAATAAACTTATTACATCACATGGGGAAATTGTTCATCACGTCGGCCAACGACCCATTATTACAACGGTAGTGCGAAGACTCTCCACTGGGGGTACGCCAACCTTAGTAGTCTTGTATGTCTTCATGATACTCCTCATAGCCTCCTCCATCTGGTACCCATCTGGGATTTTATGTGAACCAACGACAAGCGTCCGCTCACCATGCTCAGCAAGTACAACTACGGGGATACAAGGCTCAAAGGTTTGACTCAGTTAACTACGGTTAGCATTTTAAGTTGATCATATTTTATTTTAACCTTATAATACTAGTTGTATAAACCCTGTTGTCCCATGATGAGCAATAATGATTATGTTAAAAAGAGGTAAGCCACCAACCACCATCATACCCCACCATGAACTACTTATAAAGGATCTGAGTCGTTCGTATCCGTGAGCACGGCTGATATATCAGGTTTACACTCTGCAGAGGTTGTACACTTTCACCTTAGGTCATGATTCTCATATGCCGGGGTTTGCAAGTCCCACATCACCTCCTCTGTGGAAGTATGGCAGGGTTTCACTATGAAGCCTTTCCAAAGTTGGTCTAACAAGTTGTAGCCGCTAAGGTTTCAGTTTCCCAAGAGTTATAGACACCTTCCCACTAAAGTAACACCCATCCACAAAAGCAATTACCCTAGCAGGACAGGGCCCATAAGCTACATGGTACCCCCCCCCCCCCCTCTTGCCCTTTCGGTAAGCTACAAACGAGCTAGAACAATCAAAGTACTTAGCTAAGATCAGAGCCATGTAATTCCCAAGGCTGCATGGGATCTCCCGGGTAGCCGCTTTAAAAGATAGTCCCTGGGGTGGGTTACTGAGCGAAAAGCATGCTCCAGTACCCTAAAGTAGTTAAAAAGCCTCAATATTGTTTTATAGTCATTAATCAATATTAAACATTTAGCATTTAAGTAGCGCATAACATCTCTAATCATATTATGCAAAACCCTCCCATAGGTACAAGGTAAAAAGATCAAGTGATTCTAGTATTGTCCTATGGTTCCTCAAGTTATGACACATGCATAATGATTAATTTATCTTACAGTTAATAGGTAACAAGGAAACCGTAGGTTATACTTGCCTTGGTCACAAGCCTGATCTTGGTGTTGCTCGTGAAAGTCTTCCTCCTCGAACACTTCACCGTCTGGACTCACGAACAATCACTAAACACCGGGTCCAATCATCCATTACATGTAAATAAAATATACTTCTATTAGAATAGTACACCAAACATAAAAAACAGTTAGAGAAACATTTATAAAACTATTCTACTCGTCGATACGATCACATGAACGTAAAGATCACTCTAATCGGACTAAAAACGAGAAAGTTATGAAGAAAAAAGTTTCAGGGGCTATTTTGTGAATAAAAACATTTTCATAAGGGCTAGCCTGCAAAAACCGAGCAGTACAATGTAATTAACCATAGACTTCGGGTTTAGCACGCGAAAAATGTGGCTCTGGACGACGGGTTCAAAAACTGGGATCTACAGGGTCTAAAACAAAAGAAAACAGGACCTAGATTAAATCTTTTTGAAGTGTACTGGATCTCGGGTTGATTTCTTCAGAACATAGGGGCCTTTTGCAAAAATATGGCTGTAATGGCACTGGTGCTGACGCGGCTGCCACACGGCGCGACGTGGTTGGTTGGTCCACTATGCGGCCGGTGGACCGCGCACGAGGCTCGGGTGCACGGGTCCATGCGGCTGGCGCATGCCGCCTCGAGATGCGGGCCCTAATCCTGGCCGTCCATTGTGGATCAGACGGCGCTTGGCGGATTGCAGCGGCGCGGTGGCGGCGGAGACAGCGGCGCTACCACCGGCGCACGACGGAGCCATTGTCGCGGCCTCTGGAGCTCGCTAGAGGGCGCTCCAGGCCTCGGTTGGCCAAACGGACTGCACTGGGTGGTTGCGGAGACGATGACGAATGCGATAGAGGTCACGCCACCGGCGGAGAGGCTCACCACGGCAGGGACGACGGCGGAGGGGATCTGCAAGGGGAAAACGACCTTGATGAGCTCGGTTTCGCACGAGGGAGTAGAGAGAAGGCATGGGAGTGTCTCGGGTGGCCGCAACGTCACCTGTGGGTGCTCGGAAGGGCTCTCGGGCGGCCGGAGAGGCTCATCAGACGACGACGACGAAAGGGGGTGTGAGCGGGGGTAGCGAGGGGAAGGGCCAGGGCTCCGCCCGGGGCTTTATAGGCTCGGGGAGGGGCGGCAAGGCGTAGGTGGAGGCTCCACCGAGCCATCTTGATGGCCGAGTGGCCATTATGGCCACTCAACGACAGTTATGGGGATGGGGGAAAGCCGGCGGTGGGCGTTACAGGCGGCGAGAGGTAGAGGAAAGGGTGGTGAGGCTGACAGGTGGGATCGGGTCGGCAGGCGGAAGAACGCACGCTGACGGGCGGGGCCCAGGCGTCAGCGATGGGAGCGATTCGGGCGCGGCGCTGCACGAGGCGAGTGGGGAGAGCGGGGAGTTGGGCCGGGGTGTTGTGCTGCATGCGCGCACGAGCGGGCCGCGGTACTAGGCTAGCGAGCGCACGCGGGGAGAGGGAAACAGGCCAGGCTGGGTCGGGTTGGGCCGTTTCACGCGGAGGCAGGGAGGGGAGGGAAACACGGGAGAGAGAGGGGAAAAGGCCAAGCGGACCAGGCTGATAAAGCCGACATAGCCAAAAGAGTGGGAGGGAGGGGAGAGAAAAAGAAGCTTTTTTCTTTTGTTTCTTTTGCAAACTTGCTCAAATTCAACCAAGTTTGAATTCAAACCACTCAACTCTAACCCTACACTTAAACAAAAATACTATGCACTAGCAAGAATGCAATAAAAATGTTTTTACGCCCCATCTTAATTTATTATTTCACCAAAAATTATTATTTGATCTATGTGTTTCATGAAAAATAAATAAATAAAATCATGTTTAAACCGTAATTTCCCAAAAATTGATTTTTAGGGTGTTACAGAAACCCCGAGCACCCTGGTCTTGTTCAAGGCATCTCATCGAAAGAAGGATGGAAAGAAGGATTCGGACCGGAGTGGGAGGGTGAGTACAAGAAACATGATCAATACAAGGAAGAAATGGAAAGTTATTTTAAGAAAGAGGCAAAGAAAGACTTCCAAGAGATGATGTCCAAAATCCTATCTAATCCTCCTCCAGAGTTGATACGGCGTTTGGCAAGTGCGATGTCTGCTCAACAGATGAGCACTCCGGCCCCACAGATGCAGCTAGTCCCAACAACACAACTGTTGGTGACACAGTCTACAACAACCCTTCCAAGCAGTGTTGCGTCAACGAGAAACAAGGTTCACTATCCAGTGGACGACATTGATAGGCCGGTGGCTTGCTCCCTAGTCATAAGATATGGTTTAACAATCATCGTATAAGAGAAGTAGTCATAGGCCCTGTGATCCCAGGATGCATATACCATGGGAGCGACATTCCAGAAGAATACTGCAAGGTAAAAGTGTCGATTGTCGTCCAAGAATAAGAAGATGACATGCTAGACATCCACGGTCCTGAGGGCATTGAGAAACTCAGACACGCTGTCGAGAACTTCATCCTTTGGCCTCGACGAGATGCCCAGTTGAGTGAGCCATCAGCATCCTCTGAAGCCCCGCCACTCACCCAGGACTCGTCATCACCTGACGATCCTCTTCCTAAGGACTCGTCAGCACCTGCCGATGATCCTCTTCCTAAGCCACCATCGCCGCCGATCGTGGCTCCTCTTGACCCCACACCATCTTCGCCACCATTCAATTCTCCACCTTCCCCATTAAACTCTCCAGCTTCCACTAGTACAAAACGATACTACACAGACGGTTGGTAAGCTTTTTGTACAGGCGTTTTTCTGAACCGTCTGTGTTGGGGCCCGTAGAAATAGGAGCACAGCACATGTGGTTGCTTGTGAACCGCCTGTGGAAATAGATTTCCACAGGCGGTTGACTTAGCAAACCACCTGTGAAAATGTTCATTTCCACAAGTGGTTGACCTAACGAATCGCCTGTAGAATTTTTTTCCAAAAAAGCCAAAAATAAATAGGAAAAAATATTTTAATTAGGGGAGGACTGTACCGCCTGTCTCCATCGAAGTCACGAGTCGTGGCATTTTTCCAACAAAATTCGTAGCTAACGCGGCCGGTGGGATTCGAGCTCACGACCTCGGCCTCGCACGAAGCCTCCTCTACCGCTGCACTACACACTCACATATGTTCATATACCCTTTCTGTTCCCCACATATTATACAAACCCAAGTGTAATTTGCTTGTTTGAGGTACTAAACGGTTTCAAATTTAAAAGTTGTCAACTATAAAGTTTCATAACTTTTTGAGACGAACAACTTTTGTATTGGTCATTTCTCCATCCGAACCCGTTTACAAAATTTGAATTTCAAATTTGAGACCATTCAAATATTTTTTTTTTTGACAAGATGACTTTAAATTAAAAAGTTGTAATTTATAAAGTTTTATAACTTTTCAAGACAAACAACTTTTATTTTGGGTGTTTTCTCATCCGAGATCGTTTGAAAAAAATCGAATTTTAAAAAACACATGTATTTCTACATGCGGATGTCTTAACGAACCGCCTGTAGAAACGGTTTGTCATGCGGATGCCTTAACGAACCGCTTGTAAAAATAGATTTCTACAGGCGGTTTGTCAGGCGGATGTCTTAACGAACCGCCTGTAAAAATAGATTTCTACATGCGGTTGTCTTAACAAGCCACCTGTAGAAATTCATTCTGTTCCGGATTGTAATCCCTAATGAAAAAATAGCTCCATGAGCAAAAGCCCCTGTCATGATGAACCCTGCAATGTATTGGTGATGAGTATATAAAGCAGCTTGAGTAGTAAAGTCTTGTGCTATGAATGCATAAGCAGGTAAAGAGTACATATGTTGAGCTACTAAGGAAGTAATAACCCCTAAGGAAGCTAGAGCAAGGCCTAATTGAAAATGAATCGAATTATTGATTGTATCATAAAGGCCTTTATGCCCACGTCCTAATCGACCCCCCCGGAGGAGTATGTGCTTCTAAAAGATCTTTGATATTGTGCCCAATTCTGAAGTTAGTTCGATACATATGACCGGCAATGAGAAAAATAAATGCAATAGCTAAATGACGGTTCTAGACTTGAGGCCTACCATTTTATTTCTACAGGCGTGTGGTAACTAAAACCGCCAGTAAAAAAAGGTGGCGCTAGGAAAAATTATTTTTCTACTAGTGTTCCCCACCACCCAAAGATGTTGAAGAAACAAGGGAGGCACCAGAGCGGCCAAAGAAGAAAAAGACTGTCGGCACGACCAAATTTTTATCAGGAATTGCACTCACCCGCACTACACATACCCTTGACTTGGTTGAGCATGAGAAGTCAGTGCAAAAGCCTGAGGTAATTTCCATAATAATCAGGAAGCCAATAAAGGACGATTACAAAAATGTTCCTGATAAATATGTGTATGGAAGGCCTCTACTTATAAACTGAAGAAGATCTCAGCTGGTGTTAAAAGGCATCATGACTGGTATATGAGAGCATCATTTGTTGGCATCGACACCATCAATGTGTGTATACCACGAACAACATTTGTTAGTGACCGACTAACGGCCATTGTTACCTTCGAAGACATGTGGTTGATGATGAACCTTCAGAGACTCGATGTACAGCTCATTATGGTTTTTGCATCGTAAGTCACTCATACTTATACATGCATGTGTTATTATCAGTGAGTTGTATCAATTTTCAATATCTTACATGTACGTGCGCCTTGCAGATTACAATATGATCAGCAGGAGATGCTTTATGGTCCAGATCCTAATTCTAATGCCAGCCAAAGGGTTGGGTATTTGAACCCAATAAAAATATGTAAGGAGCAGCACACATTCAGAATCGGTGATCACAATGAAGACTTACATGGTTTCGAAGGTGAAGCACGGGAGAAGAAAATATAATAAATTAAGGTGGAGTTTGAAACCAGATACGCCTTCTACCTAGGACACACAATGCTTCAGTTTCAACATAGTCCATGCATAGTGGCCCGTATAACTTTGGGTAAGTGTGAGTTTGCATATATCAAATTAATTATTCTAATACACACATGCATCACAAATTTGATTCGTGCAGGGACCACTGGATCTACTTCATTATTTTCCCTGGGCCAGAAAGGTGTTGGTTTATGACTCCTTAGATTACCCGACTACAAGCTATGCAACATTCGTGAGACACTTAGAACTGTAAGTCGAGATTTTGCATGCATACTTTAATCGATGAGATGTTCAAAATAACATGGTGATTCTATTCGAGATTATAGGGCATATAGGTTTTACAAGATTAAAGGTGGAAGGTGCGAGTCATCAATACCAGGGAAACCATTGAAAATACATCATAACTGGTCGGTACGTATGTAAATTTATAAATACATATCATACATGTACAATACATAGGACGATGTTGCAAGTAGATAACTACTTTCTCGTTACATAGTGCCACAAGCAAGCACCCGAATCAGTCCACTGTGGATACTACGTGTGCGAGTTTATGAAGGAGAACGGACGATACATCAAGAACCCTTCTAAGGTAATATGAGTAATAGTCATGTATGTAGTTCTGATATTAAAGTTGCAAATGTATTATCAAGTATAAATATATGATGTTTATAAACCTCTTTTCCATAAATTTGATGCACAAAAGACGAAGCACATGAACGAACAAGCTTTATACAACATAGTTGATGACATGTGCTCATTCATCTTGAAAGAAGTCATTCCATATGATGAGAAATATCACGATGCTACCAGCGTCTTAGCAAGCCCACAATATAAAATACTTGCAAAGATTAGTAGGCTCAAACTTAGTCAAGACGGTTATTAGAGAACCGATGAAAACTTTATTGTATATAATGTTTGATATAATATGTGTAACTTTATGTTTGTGAGCATGAAACTTTGATGTATATAAATGTATGTATGAAATATTTTAATTGTATGTTGCTATATTTGAACCCTAATAGGGTTTAGTAGTTCCAATATCAATGTATATGTATATATTTAATAGTAATACATAATATATATAAAAATATCAAAAATATATATACATATTGTCTGCAACAGCATAGGAGGTTGCTTATGAACCGCCTGTGAAAATGCATTTATACAGGCGGTTCACTTAGCAAACCGTCTGTGTTATGGTTCCATTTTCACCGACGGTTCACAAGCAACTGCTTGTGCTATGGTCTCATTTCTACTGGCCCCTAGCGCAGACAGTGTTGAAAAACGCTAGTGAAAATGGGTTACGAACCGTCTATATACTATGTGTCTGTACCAGTGGTACAAACAAATTGTGATAGTGTCATCTAGGATGACTAGTTATGTAGTAGTATAGGAGCATCCAATACTGTAGCTAGTCCACTGCAAGATTGTGGCTTAATTTGCCACTAATTTTGTGCTACGGGTGTTGGGTCAAGCTATGACTCGGTATTTACTTCTACATTCACCGAGGGCTTCACGCGCGCTCGGCCGGGCCACGTCGCCTGAAATTCCCTCATTGGTCGACGCCTACGCCCTTCTGATTGGTTTAGCTTCGCGTGGCTCTCGGCGCTCCACGTCCCGTCCCTTTCCCGAAAAAAAACGCTTGTCTCTATCCTCTCTCTCGGGCTCCCAACGCAACTGCTCGCTCTCCTCTCACCGCAAAAAAAAACTCATCCCTATCCTCTCTCTCGGGTTCCCAAGGCGACTGCTCACTCTCCTCTCTCTCCCTCCCTCTCCCTCTCCCTCTCGAGGCGGCGATGGCCGGCGCCGGCATGCTACCATGGGAGCCCCCCTCCCCCCCAGATCCGCCGCCCCCCGCTCCGCTCTCCCATCCCTCGCGTGGTCTCCTGCAGGGCGACATGACGACGACGGCGGCCGTGGTGCAGCACCACGGCGCCACCAGCCGCCGACGGGGCCCGGGTGTCACGCCACCTCTCTTCTCCACATGCGACCATGACACATCGGCCAGGGCAACCAGCCCCGACATCACCGCCACGCCGATCTAGGGTTTTTGCCCCTGTTCACCGGCGGCCGGAGGTAACGGTGCCTACCCTTCCTCTCCCGTCCTCTCCCTCTCCCTCTCCCTGTCTTCCGGCCAGGCATCGCCGCTACAATGACCTAGGGTTTCGCCCCTATTCACCGGCGATCGGATGTAACACTGCCTCACCCTCTTCTCCCCCTTCCCCTTCCTCTCCCTGTCTTCCGACGTTGTGCCGTGCCGGTCGGGCTCTAGCACCGACATTCGGGCGGCGCGATGGCCATACCCTCGCCCAGCTGTTGCGCCGCTGCAAGGCGTCGCTGTGGGCCCTACGTCCACTCCAACAGGGGTTGGTCCCCAGCCACGGGGCCGTGGCAGCGGCCACCGGCACAGGCACTCCGGTAAGGCTGCTTGGTCCTGGTCGCTCTGATGTGCCTCTCGTCGTCCCCTCTGCGGTTTGCTCCCTGCCCTCTCTCTCTCTCTCTCCCTCTTATATCTCCCTGCGGGAGATCCCCCTCAAGTGTGATGATGTCGTTTCGTTGCATGATTTTTCATTGCCTCTGATATTTCGAGGGGATGAATCTTGATCAAACGAAGCAAATGGGTACGCTTAATTTCGCCCAACATCTATTGTTCTTTCCCATTTCTCCTACCAATCTAATATGGCTAAAACTACAGTTTACTTGGCTGTTCTGTAGGTGCGGCCTACTCCATTGGATTGGATCCCCAGAGGACGCAGTCATTGTGCCACATATCTGACCACTTCACCATGTCAATGATTACTGTGCTTTTGCCTTCTTATTACATTTTCGGTTTTAGTTTCGGGAATGGGCTGCTGCTGTGATGATTATGTTGTAAATATTCTATTTAGTGTTTGCTGTGATGATCATGGCCTATCTTTCTGTACTTCACATCTGCTTCGTTTTTACCACAACTGAGGCAAGGGTCAGTGGCTATGATTATTCTTCCTTTTACATCTCTGCACTATGTTCGTAGCTGAGGCAATGATTATGAGGAATATTCCATGTATTTTTGCCATCCCCTTGTACCTATTCCCTGATAATTAAGGCAGTTGTCATTTGACCATCTCTGTTTTCCCATCCCTTTGTACCTACTCTATCCTGTGTTATGAAATGTTAGCCTCTCATGGCGTCTCCTCTGATGATTTCCTTCGTTTTCTACTTTGATCGTTGTTTTTTGTGTTGCAATCATGCTTTCTTATGATCGTTGCCTGTGATGTCAATAGTCCCATGAATGTGCGGCCTGCTGTTTACTGTCTGTGAAGTGAAAGATATATTCTTGATGGTTATAGGCTTCTGATCATTGTTGCTGATCATGGCTTCTGATGTCAAATTATACTATTGGTTCTGAGCGCATGCCCTATTCCCAAAAATTACATTACATTTGGGTTGCCTGTTACCACTTCTGGTTCTCCTTTTTCTTTCACTTTTGGGTACAGTTTTCTGCGCTGCTGTGGCAATAGCTGCTATGTTTTTGTTGTACCGAACCAACTTGATTGCGGAGTTCTTGAAAACAAGATAATCTGGGAGGACATGAACTTTGGTTCTCTGTCACCACTACTGGTTTTCCTTTTTGTTCCACTTTTGGGTACACTTGTCTGCACTGCTATGACAATAGTTGCCGAGTTTTTGTTGAACCGAACCAACTTGATTGCCGAGTTATGGAAACAAAATAATCTAGGACAGAGATCTTTTTCCTGCTTTATATGCTACAAAGATAGATGAGTATCTGACTGATGGACAAATGGTGGCAGCAGATACAACAAACTAGGAAGATAGATGGTGAGTTATTGTTCAACCCAGCCACTTAGATTGCATGATTCTTGTTGGAAACATGATAACTTGGTGCCTATGAATTTAATTCCTCTTTTTTTATGTCCTTTGCAGGAATAAATAGTGAGATATGTCTTTGATTGGTCCGACATGAATGGTGTGGCCTATTGTGCCGCGTTTACTGTTCTGCTTCTATAAATGTCAATACCTTTTCCATTCTACTTCTGCAAATGTTAGATGTTAGCACCCATGAATATTGTCTTTTATTTTTACCTGCCACTGATCTAAGTATATTGGATTCTCATATGATGCTTGTCCGACGAGTCACTATCAGAGACACCTCAGTGTTAAAGGTATGCCCCCTCCTTGCTTTAGTCCTTTTGGTTCTTTCCCAAACAGATTCGACCATGTTGGGTGGTATAATGTTGCGATTAGATTTTTTTCAATTCGCATTGGCTTATATAATACTGTCTACTTAAACTTAGGTTACGCCCTTTATATATAACTTAGATATATTTTTCCCTATAATACTGTGATTTGCACGCTTTGAAACACAATCTGATCTCTATTTTTGTTACATGGCCTCACGCAGCGTCTGTGTATTTTTTTGCCAGATAATGATATTATTAGTTGATGATGCAGATTCCCTTCCCCTCAGGTAAGATTTATCGTGTTTCCAATTAATTACCACAGTCCTTGATTTTTGCATTTCTATTTTACTTTTGTTTTTGTTAATGAGAACACGCCCATGGCGTGGAGTTGGCTTGTCAATGATGCCCATGGCTATTGAGTTGATTTATTACTTCAGCATCTAATATAAATAGTTAATGATATATTTTATTTTAAGCACATCAGTTACTTACAAAAGCTTCACCAGCTCTATTTTTTCCAAACATTCCTGTGTTGTGGCCTACTAAATTCTCTATTTCGTCAGCAAGTATTTTATTTACTTCAATTCAGCAAGCCATGAATTCTGATGTACACTTTATTTAACAAAAAAGGTATACTTCTAATTTGTGCAGTCCCATGCCTTTTTCTCATTTATAGTTTTTTTCCTTTCTGTACACAAAGAAGGTGATGAATACTTTACATATTCTGCATTTAGGTGAGAAATAAAGGAACTCATCTGTAATGGTCATCAAATTTATACATTGTTTTGAACAGCAGCTGCTACAAAAGGTCTGCCTATTTTCCCAAATCAGTTGGTACAGATTGGCAATGAACCATACAAGATAGATCTCTATATGTTCCTCTCCCTGTCCCCCACTCACTCGCTCGCTGTCGCCCCCCCCCCCCCCCCCCCCCCCTTCTCTCTGTTTATAGCTCACAGAACCTGTTTCATGCAGTCTTCATGTGAGTTTCTTTTTATAACAAATATTCCTTTCACATCAACACAATAAAAAAAACTATTTATGTTCAACATGATATAGTCCTCTTGATATTATATCAAAAGGTTCTTTTCAGGACTATTAGAATATGACAAACCTCATAATTTTCATAACTATCTAAACTGACAACATAACATTCCATTTGATTTTCTATTTGGATTAGCCTCGAGATTCTGCTTGTATTTTTAGAGTTTTATTGCCATCAGTCTAAATGTCACCTACATACCTATTGTGAGTATTTGTGGTAAGAAAAAAAGGGACCTGCCTTAGTCCACATGTTGATCAGGGATTAGCCTCTCAATCATAGATGACTGCTTTGTGTCTTAATCAATCACCTAAACTGTATTGCATCTTATAGATAGAGTAAAGTCACATACTATGTTGCTAGAGCTAGCTTTTACTAATAAAATCTAAACTTCTGGTTTCCCTTGTATAATCTGACCTCTGGCTTCCATATTCCTACTAATCGATAATCGTATTTTGGAAACTGAAACATTGCTGCATGACGATCCCGCCGGTGGTCGCTGTCGCGGCTGCCCTTCCCCCACTCACCGCAGCGGAATGGAACCGACCTGGTGTGCTGAGGCAGCCATAGCATGGGGGAGTCGGCCACCTGGGAGCCTACACGGGGCGCCCCCTCCTACCGCGGAGTGCCAGCCCTCTTTGTATTCGCTTCTTGCCTTCTCCCAGGTGAAGCAAGATTATGCTCCTCATCTATTGGCCCTATCTCACATGCCGCAGAACTTTTATTACACGAACATGTACATAGTGATCACAAAGTTTTTTCATATTCAGCTGTACTCTTACCTGTACTTTTCTACAGATTTCACCTACGGGCTGCTATTTACTTCATTAATGATTTTTTAGGTCTCAGCCTCGATTGCTTTAGAAATAAGATCCACCTCCTATGCCGACAAATCATCAACTTCATTCTTCCAAAAAAAAAGGTTAGTTTACCTGACACCAAAATATGAACGTCCTTGACCTTATTAGCACTCCTTGGAATTTTAGTTATACTGTAATGATTTATTTCAGTTTTATCTATTGGAATCATATTTCATACTGCATTTTTAGCTTTTATTATACTTTACCTTGAAGTTCCTTTGAGAAATGCACCTGCGTGTCGAATCAAAAGGAAATAAATTTCATGCCCATTAGTTCTATTATACTTTACCATCTACCTATAGCTTCTATTATACTTTACCTTGAAGTTCATTTGAGAAATGCACCTGCGTGCCGAATCAAAAGGAAATAAATTGCATGCCCATTAGTTCTATTATACTTTACCATCTACCTATCTGAAGAAAATCTCGCTAATAGACAATAATTTAGTTTTTAGCATGGTAATACATAACTATGGTTCTGGTCAGAGCAAAGGCTATGTAAAATCATGCCTAATGGTTCAGAGCAAAGCTGCATGGATTTTTTGAACCTTTTTATCCAAAGAACCTATAGCAGTTAATTCAATGCCTATTTGTTTTAACTCCACATCCATCATGTTTCCTTCTGAATTACAGTAGGTCGGTCCTCCAAACATGTTAAGCTCATTGGCACAATTGTTTTTTCAGAGATGATACATGGTGCAGCCCTGAGATCTTCGGACTTTTGCAAGTACAAGGTTGTCTGTCAACTGTCTACAAAACAGCAAACAACCGTTGCCTCTATAGGGTATTGGCATTATGAAGGTATCTCAGGTGCATCCTTTCTTTGCCTTGGATTATTACAACCTTTTCTGACTAATTTTGTATTATTCTTGTTCAACATATGAAGAGGTATGATACTCATACAAAATATGTTATAGCAGTATAGTAAATAGCAAATATTTGGTGGACCTAACTTTATATTAAGTTTTTGTTCATTTCGCCACATGTCAGCCTAAAACATTATCTTAAGGTTCGCACCAGGGATATATACATATTCAATTAATGTACCATGGTTTAGCCTCGCTTGTTTTTACCATTTCCATTTTTTTTTACCAAAACAACAGCGTTATTGTTAACATTTCCATTAACTGAAAGTATTGCTCCTGCTCAAATATTGTTTTAAGGACTCCCTGCTTTAGCCAGTAGCTAATCCAATGTGGCTTCTTCCTATTACACATAAAAAATTCCCCCTCTATTTGAAGTTATTGTTCAGTCCAATAGAAATTCCCCCTCTATTTGAAGTTATTGTTCAGTCCAATAGATACCTACGTTAATTCGCTCCTTCCAAGTTTCATGATTCCGACGGTACCCACATTTACAGAAAGATAGTCATCAATGTTTAAAAATTTGCCACCTACTAGGAGTCTGCCTCAACTTTCATGGTGATGGCCTCGAATTGCCAAATCTGTTATTATACATGTACCCCAAAACTACATATCCTCATCTCTATACAGTAAAAATAATAAAATGAAGACACCTCTACATATTACCCATAGGATTTTTTTCCATATCTGTGATAATCTTATTCACATAAGAACAACAAAAACAAACCTGTTATCGTAAAAGAGGTGGTAGCCTCACATTGCCAAACCTGTTATCATAAACGAGATTGGTGGACTGTAGGTCTGCAAAAAAGATATATGAATGCGCAGCCACATAACAGATGATTTTTTTCCTTAATTGGTTTCAGTGCTTTGTAAGTCCTGGAAAAGACCTGATTTTGCGGATTGACTATCATCACTTGCAACATGTTGCTGATTCATCGACGAAGGGACCAAAAAAAAGAAACTCATTTTACCAGCTGCTCATTACTGTCTTAGCATGATCATTATATCAATATATCTTTAGAGTAGTTTGTTATGTTCGTTTATCTTTATGTAAGCCAAACATTGATATGCTTTTGTTATCCAATGAACTATAGCATTAGTGTGTCTGACGACCATTCGCTGATAAACATACTCTCAAGTTTAGTTTGAATATATCTAACCACGCATATGCTTTCTTCTATAACTATCATACTTTTTGCACCCACGCGCGCAGGGCGCGCGTTTACTACTAGTTGGAATATCACTCGGGGTTGTGGCCTGACCTGACTGATATTCCAACTATCATCATTGTCGATTCGTGACTGTATCTGATAGTGGTATATAATTGTTGGAAAGTAACTGTACCTGTCAACCTCTTCATTTCTAGATCACAAGAATCCCCAATCATTATCCAGATCCTAGATAGGCTTACAACCCAACAGTAAAGATAGATCACTATCGGCTCCTATACACCGATCGACAAGGATTATGTGTGTTCTGCAGTAGCGCGATATTAATTTGTGTGTGGGGCAACCCTCTAGTTTCATCAAAAGAGGAAAAAAAAAGGTGATTTGAGTTTTGCTAACTAGGGAAGCCATTATGATAGCTAGCTCCTGTACAGGAAATTGTGAAACGAAAAAAATAGGCAGCTTTTAATTTACTGATATATATATATATATATATATATATATATATATATATATATATATATATATATACTCCCTCCATCCCAAATTATAAGACATTCCAAGAATCTTGGAGAGTCAAAGTTTTTCAACTTTGACCAAATTTATATGATAAGATAATAATATTTATGATTCCAACTAAGCACAATTAGATTCTTTATTAGTTATATTTTCATAATATACATATTTGATGCTATAAATCTTTGTATTTTTCTCTATAATTTTGGTCAAAGTTGAAAAACTTGGACTCTCCAAGATTCTTGGAATGTCTTATAATTTGGGATGGAGGGAGTATACAGTGAGTGGTATATTAGTATTACTTCTAGTCTAGTACAGTAGTAGAATAGTACGTTTGACAGGTACATACCGCGGATGGACGTAGACACCACGCATACATACAGCGGTATAATCCGAACGGAATTTTACGATAGTGATGGCAAGAAGTTAAGGCAGGCTAGCAGATCGAGATCACTCAAAATACTCCACCTGATGCCAAAAAAAAAAACTCCACCCAGCTCTTGTTGTAAAAAAATGCATATGGGGAGAACATTTTATTTTTATACTCTCCCTTTTCAACGACAAGTGCACTTGCACTCCACCCAGCTCTTGTTGTCTCTTTGCCTGCGGCGCACACAGCAGACAATTATTATTTCTTTCTTATCTGGCGTCGTCCCAAGCTAATAAGGCTGCGCCACACAACGCTCCATGGCAACATGCATGCTCCAAACTTGTCGTCTACCACTCACAAGCATCTAGATAGAGTACTACTATGCCGCTACTTAATGTCTGCATTATGTATATAAAAAATTGTGCGCCTACAACTACAATGCAAATCTCACTCTTGGGTCTTTCTCGTTGGTGTATGTACTACTGTTGTCTGTATACTAGCTAGCAGCTACTAACTCCTATATAGCTGCAGTTAGTTAGACGTCAAGTTACTTACTAGTCACTGACCATGCACTGTTTGGATCATATGACGCGTCGTTAGCTAGGCGGCTCCAATGGCCTCTCTTTGTGCATTGTTGTTTTCTCTCTTGTCATCACGTTGGTTCCCTGGCTGGAGAGCTAGCAAACATTGCAACAATGTGATACACGCACAGCCAAGGCAACATTATTGTCCTATCCTGGTTGTCTAATTCTCTCCATTTTGGCGGTTTCCTTTAATTTGCTTCCTCAATTAATCACATGTCTGCCACGCGTTCGTTTTATTATTAATTTGGTTGACTATAGTAAGTCCTTCTTTATCAATGGATCGTTGAATCTATAGTATCTATAGTAAAGTACAGGAATTTTGTACCTACCCAGTCAGTCGATTATGCTTCAAAGAAGAAACAAATAAATTTGTTTGAATCCATAATTATATTTACTAGTAAATGTAAATAGTATTTACTAGAAACTTAGTCAAACGTGAACCACTTTATGTGGCACGTAACTCATAATTGTATTTTTTTTGGAACAGGATAGTATTTCTTTTAAGTTGGCCAAACTTAAGAGAACTATAGAATTGATTTATCTTAGGACCAGGATAGTATTTTATTTAATTTGTCAGTCAGTCCTGCAGTTAATTTTTAGATCTACCACTGTAGCTACAAAATAACGACACAGTATGTAGCAGGCAGCAGGGCTAACCCATCCTATCCCCTGTATATATATTGATTTAATTTGGTCCCCTCTCTACATACGTATCCTAGCTATATTGCTAGTAATTTTCTCTGTAAATATGTCCTGCCTGCTAGACAGCTAGTACGAGGCAGAGCCACAATAAACACCTGCATTGCATTGCTGCGTGGTACAAAAACAGAAACATCGGCATGCAAGCAATTTCTATGCAAGATTATTAGGATGTACTTACTCCATACTCGTAAATTAAGTCGTTTTGGATAAGATTTAAGTCAAATATTGAAAAATATAAATCATGATTAACTTTTAATTTATTGAGTTTAAAAATATGATAATTATATGAATAGATTCATCTTGAAAAGTACTTTCATACAAATATACACATGTCACTTTTTAATAAATATTTTTATAGAAATAAAGAGTCAACTTTGGAGACCCGTGTCATTGTTCAAAACGACTTCCTTTACGAGTATGAAGTAGTATATACTAAGGTCCTGTTTGGTACAGCTCAGCTTCACGAGTGAAGCTGTTTTTTCTAGAAAATAGTTTCATGAGCAACTTTCTAGGTAAAGCTGAGCAGTTTTGGTAAAAATATTTAACAAAATAGCTTCACCAACCACTTTATGCATGATTGTGAGAGAGAAATGAGGGTGTAAGCTATGAAAAGCTATTTCTTTTCAGCTTTATCTCAGCTTATGCTATTGCGAAAAGACATAAAACAAGTTCATGAGTGATGAAGTTTGAAAAAAGGTGTTTGACAAAAAAAAAATAGTTCACGTGCAGCGTGCATTATTTTATAATTATTACAGTGGTCAATATTTGTGGGTTTTTTTTATCACCAACAAATATACTCCCAGCTGCTTGCAGCAAAATTGAACTGCAACGTCTTGATCGGAGCGTGTCATGCCGTATGCATGACTGGAGGTGGTGGTAGTGTGTTTGCTGCAACCTGGTCTTACAAAATCGTAAGGTAGATCCAGGCCGGCCGTTTATCAATGCCACCGTACCCGGCAGGCCGCGAGCATGCATGGATCATCTGCATCTGCACCACCTCTGCTCGCTGGCCGGCTCATATGCATATGCATGGGGTATTTACTACTCTGTTCATCTCAAATTATAAGATATTTGACTTTTTTTTCTTCAAGTTTTTGACTACTCATCTTATTCAAAAATTCATACAAACAAAGTCAAATTTAAGTTATTCTTGAAGAATTTTTATTAATAAACAAAAAGATGACAAAAGAAATGATATTTTATAGAAAATTTTAAATAAGACAAGTGGTCCAATTTAGTGTCAAAAAAATCGAACATCTTATAATTTGGAAATTTGGAATGGATTGAGTACTTAGTATGCCATGCCTAGTACATACTCCCTCCGTCCCTAATAAATAACTGTCTCTAGAAAACCGTGTTTCCCTCACAGACACGTTTTTCGGATGACAGTTAAATAGGGACGAACGGAGTACTCCCTCCGTCCCAAAATAAGTGTCTCTAGAAATCCGTGTTTCCCTCACAGGACGACACGGACGGAGGGAGTATATGCTAAGTTACTCAGCAAGGCATTGCGTGTGATGTGGATGGCAAGGCGCCACAGCTACCGCGAGCATGATACACCACACCGGCTGACGAGATGCATGACAGACAGCTAGCTCCTCCATCCACCATCCAGTTTCCATTTCCACATATATATATAAACTAGCAGCATGTAGCAGTAGTGCTCTTGTAGACTAGCTAGTACTAGCACTATATATAGCTAGTATCACCATGTGTCAGCAGTGAGGATACATGCATGCATGCATGCATACTCACGGCTGGAGTACACTACTACTAGCAGCAATGCCATAGTATAGCTGCCGTCGTAGCCAATAACTAACGGCCCTAGCTGGCCGATGATGATCGAGTCGATCGAGCTACTACACCCTACGTACAGTGTATATAATGTGCGTCCATCGTGCGTGCATGCATGCGTTTCAAGCAGCCTTGTACTCTAGCAATAGCAAAGCAACACACATGTGGACTGTGTGGCCTGTTTGGGGTTAACTCTCTCTGCAGTGCAGAGCAAAGAGCATGCAGCTGCAGCGCACACATAGGAGGAGTACATGCTGCATGCATCAAAGTGCGCGCCCAAAGTTAAAAAGCTGTCAGGCATCCAGTAATAAGTACTCGCTCCGTCCCTAAATAAGTGTCGTCGTTGGTATGCGTACCACGTGTTTGACTCAATTTGTAAAAAATATGTGCAATATTTATATCTCCAAATAATTTTGTTAAAAAACTAGATGTAAAGATCTTTCCGATGATACTAATAACTTAGCATAAATATTAACATATTTTAATATATAATTGCCTGTAACTTTTTCTCGGGAAGCGAGAACGACACTTATTTAGGGACGGAGGGAGTAATAATAAGGGGTAGAAACCTTTCAATTTGCATTGTTAGTCCCTCCATCCCAAATTATAAGTCATTCCAATAATCTTAGAGAGTCAAAGTTTTTCAACTTTGACCAAAATTTTAGAGATAAACATAAAATTTTATGACATCAAATATATATATTATGAAAATATAAGTAATAAAGAATCTAATTGTACTTAGTTGGTATATCATAAATATTATCTTATTATATAAATTTGGTCAAAGTTGAAAAACTTTGGCTCTCCAAGATTCTTGGAATATCTTATAATTTGGGATGGAGGGAGTAATATATATATATATATATATATATATATATATATATATATATATATATATATATATATATATATATATATATATATAGGAGTACCTCTCTTTTAATTTTAGTTTCCTTTTCATTATTTTTCTGGGCTGTATATATACAGTATTGCATTAACCAAAAACGACGACCTAATAGCTAATATATTATATACGAGACAACATGTGCAAATAACAGGTACAAAGTATATACGAGTGTATGTACGTATATGCGTGGCATGACAGTATGTATTATTATGTGTACGGCATATATAGTACAGGAGACAAGGAGAAGTGGTGCTCATGAGCTCGATCGCCTCTCCCCGTGCATGCATGCATGCATGCAAGATACTCCTAGCTCAATTTTCTTTTTTTAAAAAAGGGAAACATTTGGTACACTTCGATCAATCCCTTTCTCCCACTTAATCATAATGAAATCATAGCGATGCAACTGGGTAGATGCACCGAATAATAATACAAACTCTACCCGCGGGAGGATTGACGCCCTCCCGCGGGTTTGGGTACTGTAGCGTTTCTTTTTTTTTCTTTTTTCCTTTTTTTTCCTTTTTTCTATTTTTTATTTTTTTAAAAGATTTTTATAAGCATCTTTTTCTATTAAAAACCGGTGCGACGATAGCGCGTCTAATAATACAAACTCTAATTGTAAGACGACGTCCTCTCAATACTTGCGTGCGTTTTATGTCTATAGGGTCATTGCCTTTGACGCGACATGTAAATATTTTTTTGAGCAGATCGCATGCCTGTATAGTGACTGATATATTTAGAGATTATTTAATTCCAAGTTAAAAAGTTTTGGGATGTCATATCGGGTGTTTAACACTAATTTAGAGTATTAAATACTATTAACAAAACTAATTGCATAAGTGGAGAATAATTCGTGAGATGAATTTATAAGTTTAATTATTAATAAATATCAAATATTTAATGTAACACCATATTATCAAAACATGAATTTATTAGGCTTAAAAAATTAGTCATCTAGTAAATTATTTTAAATTTATGTAATTAGTTATTTTTAGTCTATATTTAATACTCTATGTAAGGTCAAAACATCCGATGTAATAAGTAAAAAATTTATAGGGTAAAAACTAAACACATTTGTACTGTTTAGGCCGATTAAATTTTTCGTACGTTCATACACAGCAGAACAGAAACACTTATGAGACTTTGACAATACCAATAACCGGCGCGGCAAAGTGCGCATGTCAAACTAGTTAACTAATATATATACTACTATCAGTCCTTTGCCTCTCTTTAGTCGTCTCTGCTAGTGTGTGTTTTGTTCGTGGAGTTATTCAATGCTTTGTTCGTGGAGTTATTCAATGCTTCATGAGGTAATATACCATGAGTTCGTTTTATGAATTTTGATAGAATTAATCTTTTTTATGCATATACTGATTATTATATTATCTTTTGAGAAATAAAATAGTGATGGATCAATTCATTATATTGATAAATCAAATAAAAAGTGACGAGTAAAAAAAAGATAGACAACCTCATTTCTTTAACCAAACACACCCTACGTATAACGTGGTGTACTATTACGAGTATCATTCAAGTTAGTTGAAGTAATCCAAGCTGCCCTGCTATTCTTTTCTGATATATTAGGATTATTGGAGTAAGACCCTCTCCCCCCTAACTAACAAGATGGCTGCTGTTGTACACTTGTACTCCCTCGTACAAAGGGGCTGTGTCTTTTTAGGCGTTGTTTGAAGTAAAGACGTTTAAATTTTCGATCTTGTTCATTATCTTGATTGAATGTTTTAAAGAGGTATTATATATAGGTCATGTTCAGTTCCCAAAATTTCCCCAAATTTTTCAAGATTTTCCGTCACATCGAATTTTTAGAGATGTATGCATGGAGCATTAAATATAAATAAAAATAACTAATTGTACTTTTAGTCTGTAAATGTCGAGACGAATCTTTTAAGCCTAGTTATTAGTCCATGTTTGGACAAAGTTTGCCTAATAATATATATCTATAGTTGAGCCCTATATATAATACCATGAGAAAGTATATGCATTCCATGTATGGGGATATTGCAAGCATATATATAATATATATATTTTGCACGATTAATTAATTAGTTGTTGTGGGAGTAAAAAAAAAATCTCTTTCATGACTTTAGGGAGAGTATTGCCTGCACCATATAATTGAGTCCTGCCTGCCCCTATCTATCTACTCCCTCCGTCCCTAAATAAGTGTCGTTCTCGCTTCCCGAAAAAAAGTTGCCGGCAATTATATATTAAAATATATTAATATTTATGCTAAGTAATTAGTATCATCGGAAAGATCTTTACATCTAGTTTTTTAACAAAATTATTTGGAGATATAAATATTGCACATATTTTCTACAAATTGAGTCAAACACTTGGCACGCACACCAACGGCGACACTTATTTAGGGACGGAGGGAGTATAGATGTCTAGGGTCTTCTCTCTAGCTGCCTATAGGCAGCGAGTAGGACTGTGCTGACTGCCGAGTTAGGGCAGCCACAATGACTAGCTCATGAGTTAGCTCTTAGATTTTTTAGAATATTTTATTACAAGGAAGACAATAGTTAGCTCTTGCTTAAGAGCTAGGCTCATACACATATTTCAAGATTATGTATGAATGGAATGTGGGTCTAATCATATTATGAGTTATTGCTAAAAGTTAGCACTATTGAAGAGGATGACTTAGAGCTATCAGCTAGGTCATACCACTACGGGTGCCCTGGCTAGGGATGTAGAGCTAGCCTAGATGAGCTTATCTTTCAGAACCCAGTTATTGAGGCCATTAATTAGAGGTGCATACGGCATATATACCAAAGTGAGTGATACTAGAATTAAAGGCCGGGGAAGGCAGGCAGGCAGCTATATGCTGATCAAGCTAAGCTTTGGCTAGATGCGCGTGTGTGTGCATCATCTATCACTGCACAAAAGTGACAAGTGTGCATAGTGAGGGACCATGTACTCTACTGTTGTAAGTGTGTGCATGCATGATTGTTTTTTACATATAGAAAAAAAGTAAGTGTGTGCATGTAGCTAGCTAGCTATAGTAGTCCCCCTCCCTCCCTCCCATATATGCTCATGCTGTTATGAAATGCAAATGCGGTGCACACGCATGATACATCTATCTATCTATCTATCCACGCTAGCTATTCTTCCATGGTTGTTGCCCTCTTTATAAGAACATACTTTTCCTCCCTGCAGCCTTTTGCTACTGCATACACACAGGAGAGAGAGAGAGAGAGAGAGAGAGAGAGAGAGAGAGAGAGAGGTGGTCAGGGAGATGATTAAATTGCTCCCACATAGCAAATCCAAAAGTTGAGCCCTGCTGAGCAGCTCGCCGCAGGGCAGGCAGTCATCTTCTAGCTTGTCCTGTTGCTCTTTCCCTTGATCCATCCATTGGACCATGCATGGTGCTTTTGCAGCTGCCGCAGCAGGCCGGCCTCCCCTCCTCTCCCCTCCATCTAATCTATAGCGGTTAGTGTAGTAGTACTAGTGCGTGAATGCTCCTAGACTGCATCTCGCTAGCTTGCCTTGCCTTGCCAAGTTGCCATAGCAGCAGCAGCTTGTTGCATCAGCATCAGCTCGATCGCGCGAGTACTAGCTAGTAGATGAGCAGTGCAGTGAAAGTGTAGTATAGAGTGTAGTGGCAGCCTCCTCCGATCCTACTGCTTTGCATCAAAAGAGCGAGGTATGTACCGTGCTGCTGCTTGCAATAATACTGTATTTCACTCTAGCTACTACGCATGCATGCCATGCCTATGTGCAAGTTCTTCATCATCATCCATTGAATGCATGCATGGCGCCTCGATCGATCTGCATCTGCGTCTGTGGCCACCACACACAGTCACACACGTACAGGCGCAGCTGAACTTCCACCTTTATTTGATCCATGCATCATATATCGTTTCTCCGCAGGCTAGGTCTGATTCTGATTTTTCCAAGATGGATCATCATAACTTCAACGACATGACGACGATCTTGAGCGACAGCGCATGGAGCTGCGGCGGCGTGGGTGGCGGCGACGGCGGGGCCGTCTTGCTGCCACCGGAGGTGGTGATGGGGACCGTCGTCCAAGGCGGGGGCAGCGGCATGACGGTGCTGGAGAGGCTGGTGCTCGACGAGGCGCTGGCAGCGGCGATCCTGGAGCTGCAGGGAAGCATCCAGCAGCAAGCGCCCGCCTGCGCCCCCGGCGGCAAGGCGGTAGCGGAGCCGGCGGCCGGTGGTGGCGTGGTTGGGGAGGCTGCCGCTGTCGCCTTCCCCTCGATGATGGCGACGGCGACGCCAACGCCCGCCTACGCGGACGTTGACGCGGATGTCCTGCAGCGACAGCAGCATCGCCATCGCCATCAGGGCGCGATGGGGATGCCTCCCGACTACGACCTCACACCAGCACCACCCGCTGTCGCCGCGGTAACAATAACTACCGTGCCGCCCGCGTTCACAAACGCCGCGGCGGTTGACAGCGGAGGCATCAGCAGCCTTGTCGTCGTCGGACGATCGCCGCCGCCGCCGGCCGTCTTCTCCGCCAGCAACGAGACCACGGCAACGGCGGCGGCGGCGGCCGTGGCCGCGACGACGACGAGCCTCAATTGTCAACAACAAGCTGGCGGAGATGGAGGCGGCGGTGGCCGAAGGCAACGCCGGCCCAGCAGGAAGAGGAAGGCCGCCGCGTCTCCTGTGGCCTCGGCGGCACAGGAGAGCACCCTGTGCAGCCTCCTGGCGGCGTCTTCCACCACCACCGCCGCGGGCGGTGAAGGCGGCATCCAGATCGCCTTCAGCACGAGCGCCGCCAACAAGAGATCAGCCAAGCCGTCGTCGCTGAGCAGCAGCGGCTCGTCCAGCATCAGCTTCGACGGCCGGAACAATAACCGCGCGGGCAACGGCGGCGGCGCCGACGACCACCCCATGTACGAGCCGGACACGGAGGCGCTGGCGCAGGTGAAGGAGATGATCTACCGCGCGGCGGCCATGCGCCCCGTCTCCCTCGTTTCCGAGGACGCCGGCGAGCGCCCGCGCCGCCGCAACGTGCGCATCTCGTCCGACCCGCAGACGGTGGCGGCGCGGCAGCGGCGGGAGCGCATCAGCGAGCGCCTCCGCGTGCTGCAGAAGCTCGTCCCGGGTGGCGCCAAGATGGACACCGCCTCCATGCTCGACGAGGCCGCCAACTACCTGCGCTTCCTCAAGTCACAGGTCCGGGACCTGCAAACCCTAGACCGCCGGAACTACGGTGCAGCAGCCGCGAATAATGCCACCATGGCTGCTGCTGCTGCTGTTGGGTCGTCACTGAGCTACAGCAATGGCGGCAACGGTGCCATGCCAGCCTTCGCCTTCCTGGCAGCAGCAGACGAAACCCTACGAGGAGCAGGAGCTGTTGATCGACCAGCTGATTTAGTCATTTAGTTGGACGATGGTAGATTATTTGTAACACGTATGCATGTTCTTGTTAACTTTTCTTTTATTATGTTTGTGTCCAATGTGCATGAGACCATCCATCTTATGATGTAGCTAGCATTTCATCATTATTAGCTCAAAGACTAGGTAGTAGAGATGATGAAGATCATATCGATGATGGAACCAATAATCAAATGCAAAGTATGTTGCAAGATGGCTTAATTACTCTAGTTCATTATAAACTCGATCGATCTGTTTTCCTTTAATTTTGAGGAGAAAAATATCTCTTTTTGAAAATCAATAACCCTAATGCATGCATGCATGTGTGTGCAGCATGTCTTGAAACTTGATTTGGAGAGTAAACTAAATTCCTTTTTCGCCGAGCACAAGGAAAAGGTCTTGGAAAGTTTGCCCCTTTTTCGAACTAGCTTTTCTAGGGTTATCTCTCGAGTCTAAGCAGAGCAGAGCTTAGAGCGTGTTCGTTTTCAGGGCAAAATTTTTTTGCCCTGTCACATCGGACGTTGCGGCCCTAGTTTCACCTATTAAAAATATAGTAATTAAAAAACTAATTTGTCAGCCGGAGACTAATTTACGAGATGAATCTATTAAACTTAATTAGTTCATGATTTGACAAAGTGGTGCTACAGTAAACATTCGCTAATGATGGATTATTTTACCTTAATAGATTCGTTTTAGTAATTAGCATATGACCTTGTAATTAGTTTTATAATTAGTTTATTTTTAATAGACGAAACTAGCATCGCAACGTTTGATGTGACAAGCAAATTTTTTTTGCCAGGAATCCAAACACCCCCTTAGTCGTCTCCATCTTTTCATGTGCGTGCATGAATCCATGCAAAGCTGCGTATGCTTTCCAGTGCGTCTGTGCTAGCAAGTGCTCGAGCTTTCCGGCCAAGTCCCGATCCAAATGGTGATATGAGATGAGATGAGATGAGATGAGAGAGGTCATCACTCATCAGGTCGTACTTGTAACTCTCCAAACACCATCATGGCACCTTTCTAACACGCATTATTATTAAGCAGCAGGGCAGCTGCCCTGTGATGACCTTATTATTTGTGCTGCTGCCCTGCCTGTGCGTGCGTGCGTGCAAAAACCCTAGCAATTAAAGGTGGTTCAACAAGGTTATGATAGGGCTATCATTGCACGCTTTCCCGGCGGCGTCGTCGTCGATCGGAGGGAAGGCATCGCAGCAAAGCAAATAAAAGCAACCACGATAAAGCTAATGGTAATGGTATTTTAATGGCGTCGCCGAGGCGACGAGGACGACGACGGAGCCTCGTGTCATGGCGACGCCGATGCCGGCGCCGGTGCCGGCGCGTCGAGCCCCACCGGTCAGGGCCGGGCCGCGGTGAACTTTTTAGACAGGCAAGCTGCAGACGGAGGAGAGGCACACACTGCATCAAAAGGGATGTAAAGGAATCATTCCCTTTCCCTTTTCATTCAATCCACCGCTTTGTTCAAAAGGCAAGAAGAACGGGCCGGCCTGCCTTTTGCTCTCTCTCCCCTCGGGCAGCGTGTCAAGAATTCTTGATAGGATCTTAATCGGATTCGTTCTACTGTTTTTCATTATTTCATTGATTATTTACTGTTACCATATGGTGACTTTATTAGCTTTGATTTGTAGGGTTAGTTCGAAATAATGATGAGATAGACGTTAGGGCACTCCCAACCGTGGGACTAGATAGTTTCTATCCTCATTAAATAGGATGTCAACTAAGTAAAATGATGATGTGACACTGTAATTAAAGAAAAGAGATAAGGAAATGGTTTCTTAGACAAGAAACCATGTCTACACGTTAACTAAGAAATGAGAAGATGTGATTGGTAGAGGATGGAGAGAGAAGATACGTGATTGGATAAAATATAATTACATAGAAACTGTTCATTGAGACCATAGTTTCCATGTGTAATGTCTACGCAAATTAATAGACATAGAAACTAGATGTAGTTTCTAGTATTGGGACTGTCCTGCTTATAGGTGTGCCCATCAGATTCAATTTTGTTTCTTATGATCAATCTGGTGCTCTTTTTTTTTTAAAAAAGCAAGGTTTGTACTTTTTATTTCTGGAGAGGTTCGTATATATAATTACACAACATGCTCCCAAAGTTGTTACAAACTCTGGGAGAGGATTGATCCAAACATAAGATTGACCAGGTCCCAATTCAAACCAACAAGAGCAAGATCATGTGCACCTCTATTACAAGAACATGGTACATGGACAATGTCAGTTCACAGACATAAGGAACTTGCCTTGTCTAAACATGACACCATTAGCTACAAAATCATAAAAACAGGATTGAAGAGAATCTACTACAATTGATGAATTAGTCTCGAAAAGGATATGAGATATACCTTGGTCTATTGTTGCATAAGGGCACTCACAATGCAGACTCTACTTAGAGTCTAAGTTCATTTATTACCTCGAAGCTATCATAGACTTTGAGTCTAAATAAGACTTGGAGTCTTGTTTTTTCTTTCTCTCTCTTCAATAACTACACTACCACATCAGCAAAATACAATAAATATGAGTGTAATAAATAGGTTTAGACTCTATGATAGAGTCTGCATTGTGAGTGTCCTAAAGAGTTGCATTGGGACTCTACACTTAACGCATCATGCACCACATTGATTCTTCCTAACTGGCTATCAATGCAGCCCCTCTGATCTCTCACAACGAAGCCCTATGCACCTTTTTTTCTCTTTGAGAGTAAGCTCCATCAAAATTAATCTTCAATATGTTTGCAGCAACCGGAGACCGGAAAGAATTTCCACTTTGTTTCTTATTTGCCTTCTCATGTGTATGAAGATTGTCAAAAGATTTTATAGCATGTACTTTGTACACTATCTCCTCAGTGGACATAGTTTTGTCCCCTACATTTGACTTGTTTTGTGCATCCCACCAAACTCAAAGAAAATCAATCACTAATATTTTCTAGAGAAAGAAATTTGATGGGAATTTGTTTTGAGAGTCAAGGTCTGCCCCAAGTTCAAAGCTCTCCAACATTTCATGAGAAATTTACATTTTAGAAAACAATATCCACCATCTTCATTTAGATGCCAACATACAGGGCACCGTGTATCAATCAATGTCCATACCCCCAACGTAGAATATTCAAGAATAGAGGAAGATTCTACTAGCCTATCAACCAACAGAGCTGCTGCACGGTCTGGAATCTAATGAGGCATAACCATTAGAAGCTCATTTTTTATGACTAATACAAATTATTTATTCATGTACTTTATTTCTATTTGTTTTAAAAAACTATAAATACACATATTCTACAATAATCTCGAACCAGCCATGATAAGTTTTTATTAGTTTACTACATACTCCCTCCATATCTGTAGATAACTGTCATTTTCACTTCCCGAGAAATATCTTTGATTAAATATATATTAAAAAATATTAATATTTATTCACTACTGGAAACTTGAAATTCCCTCACGGTGCACTACCGTCAGGGAAAATAAAAATATCGTCATGAAAATGTACATATTGTCATAAAAAATAAAAATATCGCCATGAAATTTCTTACGGTGCACTTACCGTCAGAGAAAATAAAAATACCGTCAGGGCTAGCTCGACAGGGTAATTCCAGTTTTCACTGACATTGGTCAGGGAATTTCAAGTTTCCAGTAGTGATTGTAAGATCTTTGAATCTATTTTTTAATAAATTTATTTAGAGATATAAATATTGCACGTATTTGCTATAAATCGAGTCAAACTTCTGGCACATACACCAACGGCGACAATTACTTAGGGACGGAGGGAGTACGTTTTTCAATCCATATCATACATAGTTTTTCCCTCAACTACATTGTGACACCCTAAAATTTGCCCAATTTTAAAATAGGTAAAAATATTTCTTTATTGATTTTGGTGTGCATTTAATCTAGAGATTAAATAATTTTCATAAAATTAAAATCAAGCTAGAGACATGTTGTTGCATTCATGCCCTTGCATGTTATTTCTGTGATGATTGGTTTTTGCAGCAAATGATTTGAACTCAAATTGGATTTGAAATTGGTTTGAAATGCTTAGAAAATAAAAAGGAAAACCTTTGCTTCTCCCTTTCCCTTCTCCTCCTCCCATTCGGCCCAACCGGCCAGGTGGCCCAGCCCATCCGCTGCTGCCGAGCCCCCCCTCCTCCTCTCCCTCCCCCGCGCTAGGCCTTCCCCTTCTCCTCCCCCTCGCCGTCGCGGCCCAGCAAGCTGGCCCGCGCAGGCGTGCGCCCGTTCCCCTTTCTCTCTCTATCGCCTCAGGCCCATGCGTCAGCCATCTCCTCCTCCTCCCGCTCTATTCCCCCGAATCGCCGAGCAGAACCGCCGCACGCCCCGCTCGCCCCCACTCCCAGTCGAGCCCCGCTCCCACTTCCCTCCCTCTCGCCTACTTAACGCGCTCGCACTCACCCCCGCTCCCTTTTCCTCACTTCCCGCTCGCCTGGACCGCACTCACACAACCCGAGCCACCCCATCTCGCCATTGCCGCCGCCTGCAGTGCTCGCCTTGCCGTCCGAGCGCGCCATGGGCAAAACCACCCCACTGTCGAGCTTCGCAACGACGTGAGGAAGCTCCTCCACCCCTTTCCTCTTGATCTTTGCCCTTGCGCCGCTCTAACCGCCATCCTCTGTCGAGCAGTGAGCCGCCATCCGCCATTCTCGGTTGCTCGTCGTCGTCATCAATCCCCGGCCTCCCAAAACCCTCTAATGAGCTCCGCCTTGCTCTCCTCTATCCCCCCGTGTTTTCCCCTTGCGAAACCGTGGCCTATCGAGCCGTTTCTGTAAACTTCGGCGAGGTCGACTTGTCGTAGCCATGGCGCCGCCGTGGTGGACCTATCCCGCCGCCACGCGGCCTGTTCCCGCCGGCGCACGCGCCGCCCGGCCCTCACGCACACCCCCCGACGTAATCCGCGCCATCCGTGCTTGATCCGACGGTCGAGAGTGGCTGATACCCCTTCGGGGGATTTTTGCTTAAGAACCCCCGAGAAAATATGGATTCAACCCGCGGTCCTTGGCCGGTAGAATTTAGATTTGGAAATTGATTTAAATTTTGTTTAAAAATTCGGTTTGATTTCAAATTGATTTCGGTCTATTTACAAGTCTGTCACTGAGATAAAATGCTTATAAAACCCACGTTTTAGCCCCGATTTGATCCGTTCAAATTGCGTTATTTCGTAATTTAGTGCTCTATCCGTTTATGTCCCTTTTACCCTGTTTTGGACCAAGTAGCTGTAGGGTCCTAGCCAGCCAAGTTTAGGGCTTTAGAATCACCGTTTTGGGCGTATCTTTCGCGCCGTAACTCTGTTTTCAGTGAACCAAATATCGTCGTGATCGTAGGATAAAGTACTTCTGTTTTATCAAAGTTTTATTTCTGTTTATTACTGTTTGGTGTACTGTTCTAATGTATAGCCCTGTTTGCATTGTTTGTATGCATCTAGAATGCGTGTGTGATGTTGTGATCGAGTAGACGGTGAGCAAGTGTGGTACGACCAGGATCCATCCTTCGACGATCAGCAGGAAGACCAGTTTTTCAGCAACCAAGGCAAGTTAGCATGGGACCTCCTTGTTACCTATTCACTTTACTATTAATTTACTCATTTATGCATGTGTCCAACTGAGCAACCTTAGAGACCCACTTAGCTTTGTTATCTGTGATGTTCTTGACTCCGTGGGATATTTGCATATGGGTAGAATGCTAGTGCTTACTGACTAATAACTGATCCAGTCCAATGATGAATATTTCTCATGTTGATATGATGATAAACGGTTAATAAAACTTGCTGTTAGCAAAAGCTGGGACTGACAGTGCTACCATGAGTGCTATATGGCTCTGGTTTTAGCTCAGTAAACTGGACCTTTTCTAACTTGTTAGAGGTTACCCGAAAGGGCGCAAGAGGGGCTTGACACTTTGGGTGTAGGGTTGCCCCTGTTCCTATGAGTATAGCTGTGATGGCCTTGTGCCATAGGAAAGGGGGTTGCTACATCTGCCTGCCAAGGAAACCTAGCGGCCCTAACCTGTTAGACGAACCAGCGAAAGGCTTCATAGTGTACCCTGCCGATCTACCTTGGAAGTGGATCAAGAGGTTGGCCGCCTCGGGCACAAGGGCAACACGGCTTGTGGGTAAAGATGCACAACCTCTGCAGAGTGTAAAACTGTTATAACAGTCGTGCTCACGGTCACGAGCGGCCCGGAAAACTAGCAGAACTATGATACTTGAATAAATATTACTTTATGTTGATGACACTCTATGATGTTATATCTTATCATTGATGGACAATATGGATCAGGGGTTTAAGGGTTAAGCACAATATTCGTTTAACTTAATGCTAAAACTTTGCCAACATAAAAGCTAACTGCAGTCAGACAGTGTCGGTGTTTCGAACCCGGGGGTATGACACCAACGAGTAATACGATCGCGTGCTTCTCTCCCTGGATGGTGATGCAAGATGACACAAGGATTTATCCTGGTTCGGGCAAAGAAGGCCCTACGTCCAGCGGGGGAGGTGGTTCTTGTATTACTTGCACCTAAGTGCTTGTACAGGGGCGAATACAAGCTCAGTGAGCGTGGACCGGAGTCCGGACTCGAATGTATGTATGTGTGGACTCGTGTGTTGTGTAACTGTCGACCTGAGTCTCCTTTTTTCTCCGCGAAGGACCCTGGCGTCCCCTTTTATAGAACAAGAGGAGACCAGGGCTTCCACAGGACGGATATGTACAGCGCCCGATATGGCGTAGGGTAGGGATCCTGTCTTGTCGGGGCTACTGGAGTCGACGTGGGCGTTGCTGTCGAAGCGTCCTTGAGGCGTGGCCTTCGTCCTTGGTGTAGACGTGGCGTCGTTGCGGCGGGGCGGCCATGCAGCGCTCGTACGGGCTCGTACCGGTTGCGGCTGGGCCCCTCCGGATCTTTGGGGTACCTGTCCTTCAAAAGACAAGGGAGTCATCAGGACTCGAGGGGCGCGGAGCCGGCCTCGAGGTGTTATGGTGTATGGGCTCGAGGGGCGCGGAGCCGGCCTCGAGGTGTTACAGTGCATGGTATGGCCGAACAGTGTTGTACTGGTGCCCTTTTACCCATGCCTGCGGTGAAAACGAGACTTGGACCCTTACACCGAGTCACTGTGGGACGTGCTGTGCACCAGCGGACATGACTGGAGTAGGTGGATGCATTAAATGCGTGGTATGGGGCTAGTATCCAATGTCTGGGCCGCTCGAGGGAGGCGTGAAGCGTCTCGAGGGGCTGGCTGCCGTGTTAGGGAGGCTCGAGGTCTCCGCGTGGGTCTCGAGGTGTGATGTTCGGCTGTGGGGGGGGGGGCTCGAGGCCCCCAGCGCCAAGGCTTGAGTTGTAGGGTCGCGCTCGTCCGAGGCCTGGAGGGCTCGGTCGGGACGGAGCGCGTGGGTTCGCCCGAGGCCTGACTTTAGAGGGCTCGGACGAGGCGGGCTTCGAGGAGTTGGTTGCTGGGAAGGTTGGCCTAGCTGGAGTTTATTAATTGGTGTTCTGGGTCTAACCTATTTATTTTGCGTGGATTGGGGGTACCCCTTTTTTGTACCACCGACAGTAGCCCCCGAGCCCTTGTTTGAGTGCTTGCACTCGAGCTGGGGCTCTTGACTCGGGTTGTGAGGGCTTGGCTGTGTTGGGCCTCGAGGGGTTTGGTTGTGTCGAGCCCCCGAGTTTTGGACTCTTTTTGAAGAAACCTCCGTTGCTAGGAAACCTTCTGCGCGTTGAGCGCGCCCTTCCTCTGTTACGGGAGACTCCACCCGAGGCCTGGCTTGGAAGACTCAGGCGGGGCAGAGAACGAGCGTTCGTCCGAGCCTGAAAATCTCACGCTCACACAAAGGAAAGAGATTAGTCGTAACTGTTCGAGTTATTTAACCCTCTTTCGTCGAGGGGTGCCAGGCTGAGCCGACCGTCCGGCTCTTCGTGCTGTCCGGTACGCCGGCTGCCCTGGCTTGTCATCCCGCCGAGTCCTTTCGATCGGATGCGGGGTGGGATGCCTCGTACTACCACGAGCGGGCGAGTATCGAGGTTCCCGGTGAGCTGGTAACGGGGAATCCAAGTGAGAGCTCGTGCCCCGTTCGATGGGGTCGACTGTGGCCCGGAGGCGGTCTCATAAAGCATGGGCGCTCAGTCTACAGGAGTGTCGGGTCCGTTCGTTAGGGCCCGGTGGCTCGATGCCTCCCTCCGAGGGGATCTCACTGCACGTCGAGCTCCCCGCCTTGGATACACGTGAGGGGCCTCGAGGGCTCGACCCTCGAGTAATGCCGCGAATGGCGCCCCTTGGTGTCCCTGACTCGGGTGCTCGAAGCCGGCTGTCGAACCCTCTTCGAGGGCCAGCCTTCGCTGCTTCGAGGCTTAGGGCCGGGGCCCGTTCTTGCCTTTGTGAAGAAGCCTCCGTCGTCTGGAATTCTTCTGCCCATTGGGCGCGCCTTTTTAGGCAAGGTAGTGGAGATCACGTCGTCTGGGCGACGGATGCGAAGTTGAAGCGGCGGCCGCGGAGGGCCCCGATAACTGAGGTATTGCCACGAGTACCCTGCATCCGGCTCGAGACGTGGTTAGGTGGGCGCACTGAAGGTATACGGTTGCCTTACTTGACGTGAAGTCGGAGCGGCGGCCGTAGAGGGCCCTGGTAGTTGAGCGAATGGAGAACTGCCGCGTGTTCCCTGCATTCGGCTCGAGGTGTGGTTAGGTGGGCGCATTAAATGCATGCGGTTACCTTTTTACACCGTGGGAGACCCCGCCCGTTGAGGTTTTACCCCTATAAATATCGAAAGAGAGGGAAAAGGAACCCTTTACTTTGCCTTTGCCTTTACCGCCGCCGTAGCCTCCACACGCCTTCTCCTCGAGTCAGCGATTGGAAATCTTCCCGGCCGCCCGTCCGCAGCTCAGATTCGTGCCGTCGCGGACATGGCCGCCCAATCTCAAGTGCTGCCGCCTGAAGATTGGAACCCGACGAAGACGACGCAGGAGGAGTTGGCGACGCTGGTGGAGCGTGGGCTCCTTCGCCCCAACCCGGAGGCGGGGCCCGCGTGGTGGATTCTTCCATCGGCGGACCACCGCGAGCTGCACCCGCCGGAGGGGTACGTGGTGAGCTTTACTCGCTACCACCGTATGGGGCTCGGTGTTCCGCCGAGTCGCTTCATGCGGGCGCTCACCCACCACTTCGAGGCGGAGCTGCACCACTTCTCCCCCAACTCGATCTCGCACGCCGCCATCTTCGCCGCGGTGTGCGAGGGATATTTGAAGATGGAGCCGCACTGGGAGATGTTCGTCCACCTCTTCCGGGGCGAGCTCTTCGTCAAGGCCTCGAAGTCCGGGGGGAGGCGGTTCGTGCGGATGGGCTCCTTGGCCATCACCGCGAGGACTGGACCTTCACCGGCCGGCGTTCCCCGCGAGTACCTGCGCTACAAACTCTCTTCTAACCAGGCGGGATGGGACGACCACTGGTTCTACCTGCGGAACGAAGGCGACCTCTTTCCGCGGTATACCGGCGGTGTCCTCACCCGACGTCCGGAGAAGTGGACTTGGGGCGTCGCGTCGGACAGGCAGCGCCACCTGGTGCCGCTAATGAGGGCGATGAAGACGTTGGTGGAGGAGAAGGGGCTGACCGTCGCAGCGGTCATCTGGGCGTTCCACCAGCGGAGGGTCCTTCCTCTGGCGGACCGTCCCCTCCTCATGTTCGAGATGGGGCCTAAGGCCTCGCTCGAGGGGTTGAGGCGCTCGAGGTTGGCCGAGGCGGAGCTGTCCCGGAATGAAGCCGTCTCCCGGGTGTCGATCACGATCCAAGGGACGTTCCACCCCGAGGAAGCCAACCTGATTGCTATGGCACCCAGCACGGGGTGTCCTGACCTGGTAAGCTCCCCTCGAGCGGGTTGGCCTTGAGCCCCTCTTTCCTTCTTTCTTCCCGCGATTTTCCTTATCTGTTTTATTTTCGCAGGGGGCGTTTACTTATCGCGCGTCGAGGCCTCCGGTGAGGGAGGACGCCGCGGATACCCAGGTGAGGCGCCTTTCTGCTCAAAAAGATAAGGAGAGCAAGGACGCCAGGAAGGAAAAGGAAAAAATCAAAAACTTGCGTCGCTCGGCTCGGGAGCAGAGGCTGGCGAAGGCTCGCCGCAACCGTCAGCCTGGAGACGAGTCCCCAGAGCTGAGCTCCTCGGGCTCGGAGGAGGAGAGCGACGACGAGGATGATGATGATGATGACGAGGGGATGGACGCGCGCCTGAGGCGCGCGGGGGTCTTCGGCGTCGGGGCTGACCCCTCCTTTGTGCAGGAGGGTGTCTTGGAGGCCCCCGCGGCGAAGGGATCGCGCGGGACGCAGCCGCGGAGGTTCGTGCCGAGCCAGGCTTCGGCGGAAGGCCAGGGGACCTCGAGCTCCGCGCCGGACGTGCCGGCCGTCGTGAGGAAGCCGCGGACCCGGAGCGCTGTCGACGCGGCGCAGAAGGGGTCGACGTCGGTGTCGACCCAGGCGGAGGATTCCGAGAGGGGCCGTTCCTCGAGGCGTGGCCCTCGCGTCGAGAGGGATCCCGAGCCCGCCCGTCGCGAAGCGTCGAGGGGGACTTCGAGCTCCCAGAGGAGCGGGCAGCACGATGGGGCGTCAAGCCCCCGCCTCCACGACCGTCGTGGGAGGAGCCCTCGGTCGCCTCGTGACGGTGGCCGCGAGCGGCCTCGGAGCCCGTCGCCGCAACCACGTCGGGAGAGGGAGGCGGATGCGGGGAGGCCTGACCGCCGCATCGAGCGTCGGAGTGGGTCCCGGAGCCCACGTCGAGAGAGTCGCCAAGACGACCGCTTGGCTGGGACAAGGTCCCCCTCCCGGGGCGAGAGGCCCAGGGATAGCTCCCCGTCGGGGTCGAGCCACAGGAGGCACCGGGAGCCTTCCCTCCCCCCGGGCCACGTGGAAGCGGCCCAGGTACGCGGCTCGAGCCAAGGGTCGGGAACGAAGCCCCCGAGCGGGTCCGGCGACTCGGGGAAAAAGCTCGGCCGTCGTTTTGGGTAAGTGATGTTTCAATTCTGATGGTAGTGAGGATTTGCCCCCCAACCCCCCCCCTTTTTTTTTGTTTGACGATACGTGCTGTCTCCGGGCTTTCCAGGGAGAAGCGCACTCGGCAGGAGGCGGGGCCCGCGGCGTCCAAGCGGGCCAAGACTTCGAGCTCCGCGGATGTCCAGGCACCTCGAGGTATGGGCCCTTCTTCTGCCGGTGAGGCGGCTTGGTTGGCGAAGGCTCGAGCGGCTATGGCTCGAGGAAGTCGGATGGCCGCAGTGGATCTTGGTGAGGCTGGCGACGCCGACCGCGTGGGTCAAAATCTTTTTTGGTCCTGACGATGATGTTTTCTTCTGTAGCAGGGACCTCAACTTCTAGCGTCGAGCCTGCCGTGACCGCGTCCGTCACGGCCCCACCCCCTCCTCCTTTGGTGGCGCCGTCCGAGGGGGCGCCTTTACCCCTGCCTACGACGGCCGCCCCGGGGGGTGTGCCGGAGGTAGGGGCGGCCTCGGTGGAGCTCGAGGCCGAGGCGGTTACGGGCCTTGGGGGCCTAGACGCCACGAGCCGACCTGCTGGTCAAGACCCCCCTCCGCCGGAGCCTCTCGCGCCCCCGGAGCAGGAGAACGCCGAGAAGGTGTCGGGGGCGAGGGTGCCCACGGTGGAGGAGCTCTTAGAAGAGCTGGAGAAGGCGCCGCCTTCGGACGAGGCCCCCGCGCTGGAGGTGGGGCCCGAGGCACCGTCCGGAGCCGGCCAAGGGCCGGAAGACTCGGGCCATCCGCTGCCGCTCGTTCTCCCGCGTGCTGACGCATCAAGCTCGGACGGCGCCATGGTCTTTGTCGAACGCCCGCGGGCGGCGCGAGCCATCTTCAAGGAGGTGGTCGAGCTGATGGCGGAGGCGGAGCGGGCTCTGTCCGAGGAGACGGAGAAATCCGCGCAGGTGGTGGCCGACCTCGCGAGGGCGGAGGGGGAGCTCGTGGGGCTCCGCGCCGAGCTGGGTCAGAACGCTCGGATGGCGGATCAGCTTCGCGCGGCAGAAGCGGAGCTCCAGGCGGCTCGCGACGAGGCCGCCCAAGCCAGGAGGGAGGCCACCACCGCCTTGGCTGCGACGGAGGCGTCGAAGAAGGAGGCCGCCGACGCCCGGAGCGAAGCCGTCGCCGCCCGAGCCACAGCGGACGCCGCGAGAACGGAGGCCGCCGCTGCTCAGAATGAAGCCGCCACCGCCCGAGCCACAGCGGACGCCGCGAGAACGGAGGCCGCCGCTGCCCAGAATGAAGCCGCCACCGCCCGATCCGCAGTGGAGGCGTCGCGGCAGGAGGTGATCCGGAAGGATCTGGCTCTTGCGGAGGCAGGCAAGCTGATCGAAGACCTCAGGGGCGAAAAGCTCGATGCGCTATCTAGGATGAGCACACTTGAGCGGCGCGTCGAGGTCCTCACCAGCGACTTTGCCACTTTGAACGTGCACTGCCGAGGTATTTTTCCTGCTTTGTATTGCCTTGCTCTTGAGGTGCTTGCGCGGGCTCACCTTTTCCTGTTTGCTGTATAGACGTCGAGACGACCGCCGAGAAGCTTCGCGAGGCGAACCAGGATCTCGTGGAACAACTTCAAGGCGAGACGATGGTGTCGGAGAGGGCGCGCGTCACCCTCGACAGGCTTAGCTCCGTGTGGTGTGCCGACCCGGTCGCCGCAGCAGAGGGTACCGTGGCTCGAGGCGATGCCTTGGTCGACGCCCTGTGCTACTTTGATGCGGCCGCGCGGGACCGCGTCCGGCTCGCTCTCCATCATGGCGTGAAGCAGGCGCTCGCGGCGGTTCGCTCCGGCTTCCGCTACCCGGTCAACGTTGTTGCCAAGGGCTTCATTGAGATCGAGGGGAAGGACGAGGAGTGGAACATCCGTCGCGTCGACGCGATCCTGGAGAAGATGGAGAAGCCAGGCGCGGCACTAGCAAAGCTTTTCGAGGAGGACGTGCTGCCTCCCGACGTCGGCAGCGGTGTCGAGGGCCCTCCTCCATCCAGCTCGGTTGTCGAGGCTGAGCCCGCCGTGGGGGACCTCGGGGAGGAGTACCACACCGAGGAAGACTGAGGCCTGCGAGCCAAATTTGGGCGTTTGAGGCCCTTGTAAAAACTTGTATCACAATTTATGCCCTGTCGAGGCTATTGTATGGAAATGACTTGTTTATTTTGCGAGAGTTGTTTCTTTTTCCAGTTTTATTTGGCCATCTCTTCTTATCACAGGCTCGAACTTTTACCGGCTTAGTCTATGTTCCCTTGGTACGCGTCACGAGTTCCTCGAGGGGGGACGTAGGTAGGGTACCGTAGCCTGGGGGCGTAGGTGGACGTCTACGTCGACGTCCCCCGACTCTTGGAGGCTCGAGGGTATCTACGGGTTTAGACGTTGCTAGTATGCTCGAGACGTGAATCGAGATGGCGGTTAAATAATCTTTTCGAAAAAACACGCTTTTTTCCGGAGTCTGGGGGGGCCCCCCCGTCAGCCCCCGAGGGAGGCTCGACCCTGAGTAAGGCAGGGTCGAGGCTACCTTATGTTGCTAAGTAACATGAACGATGGTACACGAGTTTACCCATTCATATTTGACATGCGTGTACAAAGCAACAAAATGAACGAGGCCTTGAGGCCTTTAAGAGTAGAAGCGACGTAGCTGTGATATGTTCCACGCGTTCGCCAGGATTCGGCCTTGGTCATCATAGAGCTTGTATGTTCCTGGCTTGAGTACTTCAGCTACGGTGTATGGGCCCTCCCATGGAGGGGTAAGCTTGTGGCGCCCTCGATTATCTTGCAGCCGTCGGAGTACGAGGTCTCCCACCGCCAGGTCCCTCGTGCGCACGTGCTTGTCGTGGTAGCGTCGAAGCGTTTGCTGGTAGCGCGCGGAGTTGAGGAGCGCCACGTCTCGGGCCTCCTCGAGCTGGTCCTTGGCGTTGGCGAGCCTTTCATCGTTGGTTTGCTCGTTGTAGGCTCGAAGTCGAGGGGAGCCGTACTCGAGGTCCGTAGGCAAGACAGCCTCGGCGCCGTAGGTTAGGAAGAACGGAGTGAACCCGGTGGCTCGACTCGGCGTAGTCCTGAGACCCCATAGCACCGAGGGGAGCTCTGCAGCCCACCCCTTTCCGAAATTTTTGAGAGTCTTGAACAGCCTTGGCTTCAGCCCATGGAGTATCATGCCGTTGGCGCGCTCGACCTGCCCGTTGCATTGAGGGTATGCGACCGAGGCCCAGGTCACGCGAATGTTGTTGTCGTCGCAAAAGTTGGTGAACTTTTTGCCCGTGAATTGGGTTCCATTGTCGGTGATGATGACGTTAGGCACCCCAAACCGGTACATGATGTTGGCGATGAACTCGACAGCCTTTTCGGAGGTGGGGTCTCCTATCGGCTTGGCCTCGATCCACTTGGTGAATTTGTCGATGGCCACGAGCACGTGTGTGTAACCTCCACTTGTTCTTTTGAGGGGACCCACGAGGTCGAGCCCCCAAACGGCGAATGGCCAAGTGATTGGGATCATCTGCAGGGCGTGTGCGGGCTGATGCGTCTGCTTGGCATAAAATTGGCACCCATGACATGCTCGGACCAAGCGCTTGGCGTCCCCAATGGCGGTTGGCCAGTAGAAGCCTTGACGGAAGGCGTTCCCAACTAGGGACCTCGGTGCCGCGTGATGGCCGCAAGCCCCCGAGTGCATGTCGTCGAGGAGCCTGCGTCCCTCCTCGAGGGGGATGCAGCGTTGAAGGATTCCTGATGGGCTTCGACGATACAGCTCCCGTTCGTCGCCGTAGATGACGTAGGTCTTGGCCCTTCGAGCGATGCGTCGGGCCTCCGTCTTGTCTTCTGGTAGCACGCCTTGCGTCAGGTAGTCGAGGTAGGGCGTCCGCCAGTCGAGAGGTCGTGGCGAAGAAGAGGCGGGTGCGTCGACCTGCATCGCCTCCGTGGGTGTCGAGGTATCGCCCTCGAGGTGTGGTGTTGAAGGCCGGGCCCCTGCGTCCAGCTCGAGGGGTGGCGTTGAGGGGCCGGCCCCCGGGTCGATTTTGACGGATGGTTCGAAAACGTCCCTCGAGAAGACGTCTGGTGGGACCGTGCCGCGCGTGGACGCCAACTTTGCCAGCTCGTCTGCGGCTTCGTTGTACTTTCGAGCTATGTGGTTGAGCTCGAGGCCGTAAAACTTGTCTTCTAGCTTGCGCACCTCCCCGCAGTATGCCTCCATCTTGGGATCGATGCAGCTTGAAGCCTTCATGACTTGGTTGATGACGAGCTGCGAGTCTCCTCGGGCGTCGAGGCGTCGGACTCCGAGCTCGAGGGCGATGCGCAGACCATTGACGAGGGCCTCGTACTCGGCGACGTTGTTGGAGGCGGGGAAGTGCAAGCGTAGCAGATAGCGCATGTGGACTCCGAGGGGTGAAATGAAGAGTAGGCCCGCGCCTGCCCCCGTCTTCATGAGGGATCCGTCGAAGTACATGATCCAGAGCTCGGCTTGAATCTGCGCCGGCGGGAGCTGAGTGTCGGTCCATTCAGCAACGAAGTCTGCCAACGCCTGCGACTTGATGGCTTTTCGTGGGGCGTAGGTGATGGCCTCCCCCATCAGTTCGGCGGACCACTTGGCGATGCGCCCCGTGGCCTCCCGATTGTTGATGATCTCACCGAGGGGGAAGGTCGAAACCACCGTTACGGGATGAGCGAGGAAGTAGTGCTGGAGCTTGCGCCTCGTGAGGATAATGCCGTAGAGCAGCTTCTGGATGTGCGGGTACCGGACCTTGGCCTCAGAGAGCACCTCACTGGTGAAGTACACCGGCCGCTGGACCGGCAATGCATGACCCTCCTCGTGTCTCTCGACAACCATGACCGCGCTGACCACCTGGGTGGTTGCGGCCACATAGAGGAGAAGAGGTTCAGGGCAGTCGTCATCCTGCGCTGGTCGCGGAGGTACGAGAATTGGCGCGGAAGTCAACAACCTTTTCAACTTGGTTAAGGCCTCCTCGGCTTCGACAGTCCACGCAAAGCGTTCCATTTTCTTCAGCAGGCGGTAGAGGGGTAGCGCCTTTTCCCCTAGCCTCGAGATGAATCTGCTGAGAGCGGCTAGGCAGCCTGTCACTTTCTGCACACTCTTGAGGTCTCGAATTGGGCCCATCCTCGTGACTGCTGAGATTTTTTCGGGGTTGGCCTCGATCCCCCGTTGCGAGACGATGTAGCCAAGCAGCATGCCCCGTGGCACGCCGAAGACACATTTCTCGGGGTTGAGTTTCACATTCTTGGCCCGGAGGCACTCGAACGTGGCCTCGAGGTCGCTGATGAGGTTCCCGACTTTCTTGGTTTTAACCACGATGTCATCGACGTAGGCCTCGACGGTTTTGCCTATGTGCTCGCCAAAGATATGCTGCATACACCGTTGATACGTTGCCCCGGCGTTTCGAAGGCCGAAGGGCATCGTAACGTAGCAATACATACCAAAAGGCGTAACAAAAGAGGTAGCGAGCTCGTCGGATTCTTTCATCCTAATCTGGTGGTAGCCGGAATACGCATCGAGAAATGAAAGTACCTCACACCCCGCAGTGGAATCGACAATCTGATCAATTCTAGGTAAAGGAAATGGAACTTTTGGACATGCTTTATTCAGACCGGTGTAATCTACACACATTCGCATTTTTCCATTCTTTTTCGTAACTAGAACAGGATTGGCTAACCACTGCGGGTGAGATACTTCCTTGATGAATCCGGCCGCCAAAAGCTTGTGCACCTCCTCGCCGATGATCCTGCGCTTCTTCTCGTCGAAGCGGCGCAGGCGCTGCTTCACCGGTCTGGACCCGGCCTGGATCTCCAAGGCGTGCTCGGCGACTTCCCTTGGTATGCCCGGCATGTCCGAGGGGCTCCACGCAAACATGTCGATGTTCACGCGGAGGAAGTGGACGAGCACTGCTTCCTATTTGGGCTCGAGGCTGGCACTGATGGTCAGCGTCTTGCTATCGGTCGAGGTCGGGTCGACGGGTATCAGCTTGGTGTGCTCCACCGGCTCGAAGGTGCCAGCGTGGCGCTTCGCTTCAAGGGCCTCCTCGGTGGCCAAGGCTGCCAAGGCCTCGAGCGAGTCGAGGTGGACGTTCGCCTCCCCACGCTCGACGCACTCCACGTCGCAGTGGTACGCGTGCTCGTAGGAGGTGTCGACGGTGATGACCCCTTTCGGTCCCGGCATCTTGAGTTTTAAGTACGTGTAGTTAGGGACCGCCATAAACTTGGCGTAGCCTGGCCTGCCGATGATGGCGTGGTAGGTCCCTTGGAACCCTACCACCTCGAAGGTGAGCATCTCTTGGCGGAAGTTGGCCGGCGTGCCGAAGCAGACAGGGAGGTCGATGCGCCCGAGGGGGTGGGCCTTCTTCCCTGGTACGACTCCGTGGAAACCCCCAACGCTGGGTCGAAGCTGTCCTTCTGAAATCCCCAGGAGGTCGAGGGTCTCGAGGTATATGATGTTGAGGCTCGAGCCCCCATCCATCAACACCTTGGAGAACGTACGTCAACGATGACGGGGTCGACGACGAGGGGGTACCGCCCCGGATTTACGACATGGTCAGGATGGTCGTCACTGTCGACGTGATCGGCGCATCTGACCAGTCGAGGTACCGAGGAGCGTTGTGGCGGAGTGCGAAGACCTCCCGACGTTCCTTCTTCCTCTCCTGGGCCGAGAGCCCGATGGTCGGCCCCCCCGTAGATCATGTAGCAGTCGCGCACCGGGGGGAAGTTGCCGTCCGCATCCCCTCCGCCGCGTCGATCGTTGTCTTTGTCCTTAGGCACGTCTTCTTTTCTTACCGCCGAGCTGGAGTAGTAGCTTTTCAACAGTCGGCAGTCCCTTTAACTTGTGATTTACGGGGCCCCTATGATAAGTGCAGGGGCCCTCGAGCATCTGGTCGAAAATGGCCCCGTCAGGGGGGCCTCGGGCTTCTTAGGCTCGTGGGCGCCTGCGAGCACTTCTTCGTCGTCGCCGTCATTGGCGTCGCGCTTCGCCTCTGACCTTTGGGTTTGTTCTTCTTGTTGTTGTTGCGGTTCCTGATGTCGTTGCCTTTGTTTGAGCCTTCCGGCGCGGCTACCGTCTTGCCTTTGTCCATGGAACGGCCAAAGAAAGCCCCCACTGCCTCATCGCCTGAGGCAAAGCTGGTGACACGATCCATCAGGTCCTCGACTGTCCTGGGACGGTAGCGCCCTAGCTCATGAACTAGGTCTTGGCATGTCGTGCCCGCGAGGAACGCTGAGATGACATCCTCATCAGGCACGTGGGGGAGCTCGAGGCGCTGCTTCGAGAATCGCCGAGGCAAAGTCGCGGAGGGGCTCGTCCGCAGCCTGCCTGCAACGCCGCTAGAGTCCCAGGGGTTGCCTGGGCGCACGCAAGTCCCCTTGAAATTCCCGTCGAAGACCCTGACTAGGTCGGTCCCAGCCATCGATCCGGTCCGGCGGGAGCCCCTCGAGCCACCGGCGGGAGGTGTCAGAGAGGTAGAGGGGGAGTTGGCGTATGATCACGCGGTCGTCGTTCTTCGCTCCGCCCAGTTGGCAGCCTAGGCGGAAGTCCGAGAGCCAGAGCTTGGGCTCGACCTCCCCGTCGTACTTGACGATGTTGGTCGGCGGTCGGAAGCGGTCGGGGAGGGTTGAACTGCGGATGGCCCGGCTGAAAACTCTGGGGCCCGGGGGCTCGAGGACCTGCCGGTCTTCGTCGCTGTCGTAGCGACCCCCTCGATGGGCGCTATAGCCACGCTCCTTCGGGCCCCCTTGTCCTTGTGGCGCCGGTTGATGTCGTTGCGGGCGTCATTGGGGTCTCGAGGTGGCCGTTGTCGATGATCCGTTCGCAGGGCTGGCCTAGCTCGAGGGGGCGTCCGGCTGGTGGACGGATGCCTCGCGCTCGTTGCGGGGTGCGTCTGCAGGTTTTCCCGAGGTCGCCTCGCGCCGCCGCGAGGCTGAGCTCTCTGCCTGTTGGACGGCGGCTGTCTCGAGGAGGTTCTCATTTCTCCCAGCATGCGCCTGGCGTCAGGGTTGAGACGGCGGGTAGATCGTGAAGCAGCATTGCGGCCGCCACCACGTTCTGTCCGGCTCACGGGAAATGCACCTCGGGGCGTGCTGGTGCCCTGTCCTCAAGGATCTGCCGGTGGACCTCTCGAGCGCGGCCACGAGCACCGGCGCCTCGAGGCTGGGCTTGTTCCTGCACTAGGGTTTTCTCGAGGTGTAGCAGGCGTTGTCGATCCTCCTCAGCCTTGGCGATGGCCTCCCGCAGCTGTGCGAGCTGCGCCGCCCGGTCATCGCTGTGCCGAGATGGTGCAGCCGGTGCCGGGGGTCCGTTCCTCCCCTGAACGCGTGATCCGCCTGCCGCAGCCACGTCTCCAGGCTCTTCAAGATCGAGCGCCGGCCTGCCGTCGTCGCCCTCGTCCTCGGTATCGCATACGACCCCCTCGAGCTGGAAGCACTCTCTGGTGGGATCCCAGAGGTCGGGGTCGTGGTAATCGTATTCGTCGGAGTCGGAGCTGTTGATGGCGTGCCGCCTTGGCAGATGCTGGGATCGCAGCTCCCGGTACCATTCTCCGACGGTGGCTCGCCGGGGTGGCTCGATGGCTCGCGTGAAGCCGCGGTCGACGTGCGCGGGGTCGACAATCTCCAGGTTGGCCATGGCCTGCAGTAGCACGCCCGGGCGCTCCTCCTGTTCTGCCGACGGTCGGTCCCGACGGCGCTCGTTGAGCGGGCGGGCGTAGGCTGCTGCGGAGCTGTCGAGGCCGACGGGAACTGCCGACGTCGAAGCGCGGTACACCCCGTGCGAGAAGGGCCTGGTGGTGTTGGCGGAGCACGGCTCGGGGGCGGGCCGGCTGGCACCGCTCCCTCTGTGCGCGTGACGAACACGGACTCGCTGGGGGAGCGCGCGCGCGCCCTGGAAGCTTCCGGCCGCGCGCCGGGCCGGTTTCCCTCGGGGACCCGCGCGGCTGTGGGGAAGTGGGTGTTCGCCGAGGGGCACCGCCTGTGCCCGGCGACGATGGTGACGACGGCGCCGCTCACGAGGTGGCGACGCGTGGTGGTGCGGGCGACGCGCCACACCCCCCGCGCGGGGTGGCGTGACACGCCCTCCGCTCAGGCTCCCCATGGAGAGCAGAGTCAGCTCGTTGCCGTTGCCGGTGGCCAGGAACTCGAGGCTCCCGAACCAGACGACGGCACCAGCCGAGAACGAAGGAGATGATGAAGCCATCCAGAGAACAACGAGAAATCGGCTCGGACACGCGAAGGCCCCTACCTGGCGCGCCAACTGTCGGTGTTTCGAACCCGGGGGTATGACACCAACGAGTAATACGATCGCGTGCTTCTCTCCCTGGATGGTGATGCAAGATGACACAAGGATTTATCCTGGTTCGGGCAAAGAAGGCCCTACGTCCAGCGGGGGAGGTGGTTCTTGTATTACTTGCACCTAAGTGCTTGTACAGGGGCGAATACAAGCTCAGTGAGCGTGGACCGGAGTCCGGACTCGAATGTATGTATGTGTGGACTCGTGTGTTGTGTAACTGTCGACCTGAGTCTCCCTTTTTTCTCCGCGAAGGACCCTGGCGTCCCCTTTATAGAACAAGAGGAGACCAGGGCTTCACAGGACGGATATGTATAGCGCCCGATATGGCGTAGGGTAGGGATCCTGTCTTGTCGGGGCTACTGGAGTCGACGTGGGCGTTGCTGTCGAAGCGTCCTTGAGGCGTGGCCTTCGTCCTGGTGTAGACGTGGCGTCGTTGCGGCGGGGCGGCCATGCAGCGCTCGTACGGGCTCGTACCGGTTGCGGCTGGGCCCCTCCGGATCTTTGGGGTACCTGTCCTTCAAAAGACAAGGGAGTCATCAGGACTCGAGGGGCGCGGAGCCGCCTCGAGGTGTTATGGTGTATGGGCTCGAGGGGCGCGGAGCCGGCCTCGAGGTGTTACAGTGCATGGGTATGGCCGAACAGTGTTGTACGTGGCCTTTTACCATGCCTGCGTGTGAAAACGAGACTTGGACCCTTACACCGAGTCAGGGACGTGCTGTGCACCAGCGGACATGACTGGAGTAGGTGGATGCATTAAATGCGTGGTATGGGGCTAGTATCCAATGTCTGGGCCGCTCGAGGGAGGCGTGAAGCGTCTCGAGGGGCTGGCTGCCGTGTTAGGGAGGCTCGAGGTCTCCGCGTGGGTCTCGAGGTGTGATGTTCGGCTGTGGGGGGGGGGCTCGAGGCCCCCAGCGCCAAGGCTTGAGTGTAGGGTCGCGCTCGTCCGAGGCCTGGAGGGCTCGGTCGGGACGGAGCGCGTGGGTTCGCCGAGGCCTGACTTTAGAGGGCTCGGACGAGGCGGGCTTCGAGGAGTTGGTTGCTGGAAGGTTGGCCTAGCTGGAGTTTATTAATTGGTGTTCTGGGTCTAACCTATTTATTTTGCGTGGATTGGGGGTACCCCTTTTTTGTACCACCGACAGACAGTGTCAGCCTCTTTGAGCCTCATGAACCCCATGTTGGCTTGCTAAGTACGAGGAATACTTACGCTTGTTGTTTATCTTTCTTTTTGGATATAAATCCCGGATGGGTAACAGATGAAGTTGGAGTTGGAGTTTCCCCAAAAGTTTCTAGGCTAGCGTATCCCCCAGTCGACCGTCCCTATGGTGGTTGCCCGTGAGAGCTATGTCTAGTTTACCTTTTCCGCTGATGTAAGTCTTTGTTTTGCTTCTATCGTTATGTAATAAACACTGTGATGGTATCTTTTTCATAATTTGTCAAGCTTATATGTGCGACTGATCCCTGGGCACATATGAGTTCGTTGCCTCAGTTTTATTCTTAAAATTGAGGTGTGACATACATGGTATCTCAATTTGTCTTTAGTATACATATCTATTATTATTATTATTATTTGTTTGTTTGTCTCTCTCTTCTGGTTCGTGTAACTTTTATTCATAAAATCTCCTTTTGTATTTTATCAAAAAAATAAAGGTTTAGGTTAGAGCTTTTTACCTATATGGCCTTGGAAAAAATGGCTCTTCCTTGTGCGGCTTTTTTTCTTTTGAACTTACCTCTATGATCCTAAAACAAACTTTTATTCCTTTTATGGCCTTTCGTCCGTTTTTATCACTTTACAGTGTTAATTCAAGGGTAAAAAACGGTTTTGCCCTTGGCATAAAAAATATAATTTTGTTTGTTTGTTGTATATTTAGAGTAATATTAAATAAATAAGTTTATACGTAACAATATTTCTTTTATGTGACATATTGTCATATGTGCATTTATTTGTTTAATATTAATATAAATATACATCAAAAGAAATAAAAGTTCGTTTCAGGGCCATAGAGGTAAGTTCAAATAAAAAAATGTCATTCAAAGAAGAGCCATTATTTAATAAAAAGCTCTTTAGGTTATACAGTACCACCATTGCTCTCTTTATTACAATGCTGGCATAAAACAACGACTTAGGGTGCACACGGTACTCAAGATCGGTGGTAGAACTTGAAAGTGAAATCTAATAGGGGCCACCGGTGCTAACTTGAAGAAAATTAATCTTTAAACTTAATAATCTTGTTTATTCCAAGGAAATCTCAAAACACTAGAGGTTTGCACGAACCTCCGTCATTTCTGAAGATGTTGATTTTTTATCAAAGAATTATAGTGATACTATTATTTTTATAAAAATATTGTACACAATTATATTGTATGAAATACACTGTCAATATAGATATGTCATTACATTCAGTTAAAATGTGCGTATGTGTGTTTACTTTAAGTTAGTTGTTCATGTATTGATGCCATTAGAAGTGGATAATTTAGTAACATATTATATGTGTATTTTATGGTTATTTAAATATTTTCATATTAACTATAGTTGCTAATTTAGTTGTAGATTTGAGGGCAAATTTTGGTTTATTTTTACTGATGGTAGAAGTGTAATTTTAGATGTAATAAATGGTTATTTGGATTATCTATCATATTGGCGCCATGAGTAGTTTATATATAATTTTACAGACTTAATTAGATTATGTTTTATAATGGTATAGTTAGATAATTAATTAGATGCAAATTAAGGGGCTACTTAATTTTGTTTTTTATAATCGTAGAGGTGGTTAATTTTTTAGAAAATAGAATAGATTTAATCACTATTATTATTAATGATGATTAGAGTATATATCTAATTGTTGACTAGATCTTTCTAATTTTTGTGATAATACTACTCCCTCTATTTTTATTAAGTATCACATTTGGTTTTGTCTTAATTATGTTTTATAATGGTATAGTTGGATAAGTTAATTAGATGCAAATTAAGGGCTACTTAATTTTGTTTTTTATAATCGTAGAGGTGGTTAATTTTTTAGAAAATAGAATAGATTTAATCACTATTATTATTAATGATGATTAGAGTATATATCTAATTGTTGACTAGATCTTTCTAATTTTTGTAATAATACTACTCCCTCTATTTTTATTAAGTATCACATTTGGTTTGTCTTAAATCAAACATTTCAATCTTTGACCAATCATTTTTAAAACCCTTATAGTTTCATAATATATAAATTACATATTATTATACTATTTTTAATAATAAATCTAAAAATATAAATTTATGATATGAAAAAAATATATTTTTTTAAAAAAATTAAGGGTCAAAGATACTCGCATTTGACTTAGGATAATCAAAATGTGACAATAAAAATCAGAGGGAGTAATATTTTTTTTTCTAACATGCCTCATAAAGTATTATCATGAAATCAGTTTAACCCTTAACAAGTAACAGTAAGATTTCCGCCATCAACTCCTGACGTTGAATACTATATACACTATCGTCTTGTCTATGAGCGTCCCCACACAGACAGGAAATTAAAGTTTTTAGCTCTGAAGGTGGTACCACCTCATCTCTTCATCTCTGAGTTTATTTTCTTAGGAAAACCTTCATTTTTTTTTTCTTGCGGCGTAGTAGCAAACTTGCCACATTCTGCTATCCATGGCACGTCTACTTTATATATATAATAAAACATTGTCATCGATCAGAGTAATCATCAGTAAGCAGTGATCGATCGTCATGAATCATATGCTTGGTAACCGCAAGTTTTGATTAGAGATAAAAGAAAAAAAAAGTTATACCTCAATTGTGAACATGAATTATTATGACCTGAGATGTCGAATGGCACTAAATAAAATGATTGCCTGCATATGTGTTTGCGTGGTCTCTCTCTCTGTGGCATGAAAACTTCTGCACTAAATAAAATGATGCCTGCATATGTGTTTGCGTGGTCTCTCTCTCCCAAGGAGTTGAGTAGCTTATTTTTGCTACACTAGTACCTATCCATTACATCTTTATGCTCGTTTCCTTTTTCCACTGCTTTTTGTTTTGTCTAGCTCAATTAAGGACACTTTTAGAATGTAGGAATTTTACAAGTGTCAGTCATTTTCATAGAAAAACATAGTAAACAGAAAGAAAAAATGCCACATTCATTTTATTGCATTTAACTCTTGTTGGAGCAAAGGAATTTTGGCATGGCTCCCGAGGGAGTGGAAGCTCATTGAGGCGAAGAGAAATTGTAATAGATTAGTAAATGTGCGTACTTGACCTCATTTTGAACAAATTGGACGCCACCTATTTCTAGGTGGTAAAGAGATCCCTTTACTGAGTGGTCTTTCTTTTTGAAGGTTCACCATTCCAATCTCGCTCTCGAGGCGGCACGTGCTATGTGAGACGTTTGCACATGTTTTTTTTTTTCTTTTTGATGTTGTAAAGGTGAGGGGATACGTGTATGTTTTGTGAAGGTCGTATGTATGTGCTTTTTTTTTGTTAAGAAAAAGGAAGAAAGAAGATAATCATAGGGTTTGTCTGTCTGGATGTAGGGTACTAACAGTTAACCTCTACTTTTATTATAATGCTAAATAGAAGGGCTAAACATAGAGTAATTTTTAAGAGGTAATTGGAGTTAATTGGTGGCCACAATAACCCATTAAGTAGCCTTATAAGATGAGCTAGTTTTTAGCAAGGGACGGGGATAAAGCAAAAGAGTAATATAAATAAAACAAAATATAAGAAGCAAAAGAAAAGTAGTGATAGTCAATATGGAGATTTTGCGCGGCTAGGAAACGAAGATGGGTGTAGTAGGGACGGTAGCGGCGGCGGACATTCTGAATGGGCCTAGGCCCACGTGCGTCAGAATAGTCACAGTGGAATGGAATCTAGATTGGACTGGAGCCTGCCGAGTCCGAGCGAGCGTGCTATCGAGAACGCAAGCCAACCACTACTAGCAGTAGCAGTAGCAGCAGGCGCCATCCTGTCTGTCTCCTGTGCTGGCCTGGCCCACACATGCATCATGCTTCCCCCTACCCGAATCGGAATCAGCATAGCATGTGTTGCTGTTGTTATCCTAGTAGTACTAGTGCTACTCCCATCCGTTGACTGTCCATCCCATCCGCTTGTCAAAAACCGGTTGCCAAAAAAAACTGATGGCCACCAGCACAGGCAGTGTGCAGGTGACGAGATCATTACGTAGTACCAGTACAGTACATGTTATGATGATTGATGATGTTAATGGTACGGAGTACCATACGGGTTGTTGATGAGAAGCCATCGTCGCTAATTTCTCACATTTAATTTCTGCAGCTCCTCATCTCGTGCGCTTCTCTACTCCCACGCTACGAGCCTAAACATCGCTGCTGGGCTTCTGGCCCCGAGCGGGCTCCCGCTACCCGGGCCACGGTTCATGGGCCTTGCCCTCGGCCCCTAATGCACACGCACATCTTTCTAACGTAACCGGCGTTATTTTGGGGGTAAAAAGTCCGTTTGGCCACGGTTCACTCACTTTACCAGTAGGTTTTTTTTGCCTATAGCTCTACAAACAGTTCCACCGGTAAAGTTAAAGTTATTCTAGTTTACTGTTTGGGCAGTCGACTCTACCTGTCTAACTGAAACAGGTCAATTATCTAAGATACCCATGTGTCCTACATCTCTTCTCTTCTCTATCTCTACAACTAAAAAGCATCAGATGTCCAGGTCTACCAGGCAGGACCAAAACTCCCTATTCCATGATATGCCACTGCGGTCTTTTCTCCACCCCTCATATGTCACTCTTAAAATAATTATTTTACTACATCTTGCACCATGTCACTTCTCACCTCTTTGAGAATCGTTCAGACTCCCTTCTTTTCTATTCTTAAATCAAACACAAGAAAAAAATATATTTCTCCAATTATTTTATTATTAATCTAATATAAGATATCACAGAGCATATCTCTTGAATTTACTGTAATCTTGCTCGTAAACTTATGCGTACTAATATGATAATATTTTCAAGACATTGTTCATAGCTTTGGTCTGAGATAAATATATTACCCGCATTAAAAATATTACATAAGTTTCCCCAAACATGAAATATGATGGTATATTTATTGATTTATTAAAATATGACACTTTTAATAATAATATACATGTTCATATTAAATTATTATGGTATTTTTTCCGTCGCAACGCACGGGCATTATCCTAGTGTATAATAACATCTGCAGCCGTACATTTCTATGTTTTTCTAAAATTTAAATTCAAAAATTAAAATTTCAAAATAAAAAAATTAAAATTAAAAGATAAAAACAAACGCAATACCGAACCTGTCTCTTCGTGCGTGCGTACGGAGGGAAGAGGAACCTAACTCGCAAATGTAAGAGCAATGGCGGCAGACATTGTACATTGTATACAACTCTAAAATGTTCAATTTATTTCTGACTCACAGGTACTGGTTCGCTATCTAAATGACCAGCAGACTATGGAGATTCCAGACTGAAGAATTGCCCACTACACTCAAAGATTCATAAATAGAAGAGCAACAAATCACATGAACATCCAACATATCAGCAGAGATTCGAATCACATTGCAGATGATCTAGCTAGGCAGGCTCTTAGGTCTTCCTCGGTGCCTGTATTGTTTCCTCCATCTGTATCCTGTATTCCTCTGCTCATGTTTCAGGTTGCCAACAGGCGACTAATGATGTTAACTTTCAGCTGATGGCCAAAAAAACTATGACATTCAAACATCAAGGCAAGGAGATCACATTGCAAGGATTGCAAGTCCCACCCATGCAACTCAATACCATTTTGTTATACCCCCAAGATCACTAGGTGTAAATCGGTAGGGTACACAGAGAAGAATCGAAAAGAAACAGGGGAGAGGGAAGGGGTAATAGTGGCACACACCACGGAGTGAGGAGGAGCGGCCATCACTGGTTCGGTGGTGAAGATCTGCGCATGGGGCAGCGTCGGTCGGTGAAGAGGAGCAGCACGGTGGTGGCAAGCATGTGGTGGCAGATCCGGCGGGGTTTCCGCGCTGATGCGCCCCTGTAGATCGGACTAGGGTTTGTTGGTGGGGTTTTGGCAGCTCAGGGGAACCTCGTACCTTGAGCAGACGGCCCACCCCTTTATATAGCGCAGCGCGACAGGGGCCCCACCAGCCAATCTCGGGCTGGGCGCCCCCGACAGGGCGCGAGAATCAGGGGGTCCAGGAAGCCGTTGGGCCCCCTGGAGAGATCATCCTAACAATCTCCCATTGACTCTACTTTTATACTGCATTTTTAAACTTTAACTTGACTTTCTATTCATCACAGATAATGCATAGAGCATGCTTCATCATCACGGTCGATTCCCGATAGATTCAATAGCTACAACACACCTCTATGTTCTGAAATAGCTTCTTGTGACGTAACGGCCCTAATCCCATGGCCCACCGATCACTATCAACCACTGACAGTCGATCCGTACAGCCAAGAGATTAAGACCGGGTTCGCCACTGGGCTACATCAGTGCCCGATGTCCGCAGGATCATCTCACAATTCAGTTACAATCTCTTGAACATTTTGACAAATAATATCGGAGTAAATAGCGGAAGACTTAAATAACAATAGTTTTACAAACCAGTGTTCAACATAAACTTAAAGTGAAGTTATTACAGACCATAGTTCAAATAGATAGAGTTGACAGGGTAGCAGATGACAACAACTAAAAGATATAGATACATCACCCAGCCCGAGGGTGAATAATCACTCATCGGCCTCATCGGCCTCTTCCTGAACCACAGTCACACAGCAGGGTCCAAGGCATACTGAGGGATCTGCCATACCTGCAACATGGGTAAAAGAACCCTGAGTACAAAGGTACTCAACAAGACTTAACCGACTAAAGAAAAGGGGAGGAGACTCAGGAATGAAGGCTTAGGGTAGTCAAGGTAAGGCTTAAGCAAGATCAAGTATTTTGCAGAAAAGCATTTTTGTAAATCTTATTTTATTTTGAAAGATTCAGTATTCCTCAATTCTTCATCCTTCATGATTCATTTTACATTTCAAAACATTCCTAGTTGAGAACCACTCTCCGTTGAGAGTCAATGGAACAAGTCTCCATAACCGAGGAGCAACGTTAATCCGGATAAAGAATACTCAGCTGAGGATCCCTATTCACACTGCATATGTAGCACCCAAGCTTGCATATGCCAACTCGTCTTCCACGATTCCTCCATTATTGGGCCCGGTCCTACGCCACCCGGAAGTACAGTACACCACTCCAATCCGGGACTCTAACCCACGTGGGTACATGCTACTTCCGCCATCTCTCCACTCCCAGTGCGCGGTTGTCGGTCCAATAATGGATTTCTCGGAGCCAGAGCTTTCCGTAGTATGTGAATAGTTGCAAGTCCTGCCCAGCAGGCCCCCATACGGATGGTCCCTAATTTTCCAGCCAGCAACTGTGCCTTGGTTATATCTCACCCAAGCGCAACAGTCCTGTCAGTTTTTCAACCCGTCCCGGTCGGTGTCAACTGTCGAGTCCCGGACTACGACATGACGGCACCGTACGCAAGGACAACCTCTCCTTCCCATTGACTAAGTACGGATCAGATACTTAGCCAATAGTGGGAGTAAACCAGAAATTCCCATAAATATTCTTAAGTGATCACACTTTTGAAATTGGCATTTTTATTGCAAATCTATCATATAGCATTGCTAAGCATTTTGCAATAGTTTTTGAAAAACAGGTGTCGGGTATTTCATTGGTCAAGGTAGATAATGCATCAGAGAGGATTTCACTCAACTCCTATCAACCTAATGCAATAATTTAACTCAAAACATTTAAAGAAAACATTTATAAAGCAAGGTAGGGTTAAATGCACCGGGGCTTGCCTTGGATGGCAAAAAGAGTAGACTCGGGGTAGGTATAAGCGTCGGAGCTCGGGGTTGCCTTGGGGACGGATCCTTCGGCGGCTACCTCGACTTCAGGGCCTTCTTCGTCAACTATACGGATGCAATGATGAATGCTCATGAGAATGATGATATGGACTTATGGTGCAAGACAATACCACTGATTCAAGATTACTCTTAGGCAAGGCATAAACGAAATCTAGGTTGAGCATAAAAGTAACCATTTCTTCCTTAAGCAAAATTGATTAAACTAGACTTTATCATAACTATCCTAAGCATCACAAACATCATAGACCAAAGGGTAGGGGTCTATGAACATCACGCAATCCCAAAAGTCACTTCACAGGGCATTCACACTAACCCTAATCATTTCTTTCTATTTTTCTTAATTATTTAAAAAGGTCATTTTATGAAGGTGCTCCAAAAATTACCAAATTAATCACACAAGTTCATTAGAGTACAAGTATATGGCAAAACAAATTTCATAATTTTTGGAGGTCATTAAGGTGCTCAATTAAATCTAGACATTTAATTAACAAAAGGCACTATTCCTTAATTAAAATAAAGCTCAAAAATCAACTTGCTCCAAAAGACTTCAAAATTTTACCAGAGACTCAGAAAGGCATAACTAGCACATAGAAATTTATCTCCAGATTTTTGGAGTTATAGATCACTCTCCAAAAATACCAAAACCTTCATTTTTCAATTAAAAGGGGAATTTTACATTTTTAAATCTTTGCAGAAAAGTCAAGTTTTATATTTTTATAAAATACTCCAGAGCATAAAGAGTCTACTGTGAAATTTTCAGAATTTTTGGATCAACACAGAAAATCATACAAAAAGATGAAATATCAGAACTGTTCCCATTTTTAAAAGGAAAAGAGCACTGTGCTCGAGTCGGAACGGGGCTCGGGCGAATCGCGGAACTCTCGGCCGACCGAGGCCTGGCTGGTAGGCTCGGGCGAGACGGAAACCAAACGTTTCGTCCGAGGCCTGGCTCGACGAGGCGGAGGGTGCACAGGTTCTCTCGAGGCCTGGCTCGAGCGAAGTGGTGAGGGTCTGTCCGCCGAGGCTCGGGCTCGGGCGAGACGGAGTGCGAGGAGGGCGAGAAGAGTGGAAGCAGAGGCGAGCCTCGGGTGCTTACCAAGGATTGGAGGCAGGGCTCGAGGGTGAGGCTCGGCACGCGCTCGAGGGTGAGGCTCGACACGGGCTCGAGGGGCGGTGGTTCGGTGGAGCTCCTTCGGCGGCGAGCGGCGAGCGGCGCTCCGGCGACCCTGCGCAACACACGAGACCGCAAGGGTCTGGTCAGAGTCGCACGGGACCGAGGAACACGACACGGGGGTCGGTGAGGGATGGTCGAGGCCGGAGGCGACGAATTTCACGAACCCGAGCTCGCCGGGTTTCTGCCGGAGATGGGAACGGCGAGGTTACGCCGGGCGATGGAGGCTGGTGGTAGAGGTAGGTAAATGGAGGGTGGTGAAGCAGCACAAGAACACGGCGGAGCTTTTGAGCTAGGTGGTGGAGCGGCGGAGGCACTGGACTGTGCTGGCGACGGAGGCGGAGATGAGTGCGGAGGTCGGAGCTCCGGCGGGCTTATATAGCCGCGGCCAGGGCCGGTAGAGACCTCGGGGGGTGTGGATGAGGTTTGCGGAGGCGTGCGCACTCGATTGCGCTCTGGCGGATACGTGGGCGTGCAGCCGGGGCTCGGGCGCAAGCTCGGCCGGCGATGGCCACGCGGCGGCGGCGCGGAGAGGACTGTAGGGGACGGGAGCGAGGGCCAGCGCTCGCGCGCGGCGCGGAGGGAACAGGGCGACAGCGGCGGCAGGTTGGTGGCGCGTGGGGAGCAGCCGGGCGTGCGGCAGGCGCGGCGCGGGCGCCATGGCCGGGCCCCCCCTCTGTCGCTATGAAGAAGAGGAACAGTGTAGGGTGTAGGGTTTGACTTTTGGCTAGTTTCTGACTTTTGCAAAATGCTCCCAAAATTTGAACTGTGCGACAAAAACTCCCAATACCAAAGTTGTTCAGAAAAATGAGATCTACAACTTTGTCAAAAAGAACATTTTCAAATTCCAAACAGTTTTTGAACAAAATTCAAAAACAGAAAAAGGGGACACTTTTGAAATTTGAATCAATTCAAAATTACTTTGGATTTTATACTGAAACTAGAAAATCTTCAAACATGAAAGCTGTTCCTTTTATCAAAACCTACAACTTTGCTATAATACACTTTTCCAGAAACTCATTAGTTTTTGAACTCTTTTTGAAAACTGAAAAGGGAACAAAAGTTGGGGTTTGATTGAATTTGAAATAACTCAAAACTTTGTACTGCAACTTGAAAATTTGTAAATACCAAAGTTGTTTCTCTTTGACAGCTCTACAACTTTGCTTTTTGGACCAACCCCAAATTTTGAATAATTTTTAAATTACACCAGAGGGATAAAATCCAGGATTTGGAAATTAGGGTTTTGCAAAAGGGATTTGAAATCAAATTCTGATTTTTGAACTTTGGCCAACACAACAAAACTTCAAGACACCAAAGGAACAAGAATTACACAAAACTAATCACAGAGATGAAATTACCATTTTGCCCTAGTAGAGAGAAGTGGGCTAATTAGGATTTTTGCAATAGAGGTAATTCACATAAAATGATACACTTAGCAAAATGCATACACATGAAATCATGATCAAGATGCTTAATGATGATAATGATGATATGTCAAGTTAATTACAGTTAAACACCAGAGGTGTTACAGCCTCCCCCCCTTAAAGAAATCTCGCCCCGAGATTCCACGTCTTATGAAAGGACAAAGAAGGGATAAAGGCAAAACCTTACATGGACAGCGATTCGAGAAAGTCGGGGTAGTTCTTTGCTAAGAAGTCTTCAGATTCCCAAGTAGCTTCTTCTTCAGAGTGCTGGTTCCACTGGATTTTGTACCATCTTGTGGTGGTTCTTCGGGTAACGCGATCCTTGTGGTCCAACACGCGAACTGGATATTCTGAGTAGGACAGATCAGGCTCTAGCTCGACATCTTCAACTTCCACGACATGTTCAGGTACTCGGAGACACTTCTTGAGTTGGGAGACATGGAAAACATTGTGGACTGCGGAGAGATGATCGGGCAACTTAGCTTGTAAGCTACCTTGCCACAACATTCCAAAATCTCAAACGGACCAATGTAGCGGGGTGCTAACTTTCCTTTAACTCCAAAACGAGTGACTCCTTTGGTTGGTGAGACCTTGAGATATACATAATCTCCAACTTGAAACTTCAGAGGTCGACGTCTCTTGTCAGCATAGCTCTTTTGTCGAGATTGGGCAATCTTCATGTTCTCTTGTATCTGCTTGACTTCTCTTCCATATCCTTGACCAGGTCAACTCCAAAGAATTCCCTTTCTCCAGGTTCGGACCAACTGAGAGGTGTACGACAACGACGACCGTACAGTGCTTCAAAGGGTGCCATCTTGATGCTTTCTTGGTAACTGTTATTATATGAGAACTCTGCCAAGGGCAAACAGTCATCCCAAGTATCTGCGAAGGTGAGAGCACAGGCTCTCAACATGTCTTCCAGCACCTGGTTGACTCGCTCCGTCTGTCCATCAGTCTGAGGATGATATGCTGTGCTGTATAAGAGCTGGGTTCCAAGTGAGGTATGGAACGCCTTCCAGAACTTAGCAACAAACTGGGTACCGCGGTCAGAGACAATGGTCTTGGGTATGCCATGAAGCTTCACTATGTTGTTCTTGTACAAGGCGGCATATGTGGGGACGGTGTAAACTAGTCTTGACAAGAGAGGTGGTGTAAATAGTCTTGACTGGCAGAAAGTGAGCTGTTTGGTGAGTCGGTCCACGATTACCCAAATGGAATCAAAACCTTTCCGGGTCTTGGGTAGCCCATTAATAAAATCCATGCTGATATCTTCCCACTTCCAGGCAGGTACAGATAAAGACTGCAATTCTCCTCCAGGTTTCATGTGCACGGCTTTGACTTTCTGACAAGTATCACAGCGAGCGACATAGCGAGCGATTTCAATCTTCATCTTTGTCCACCAGAATCTCTGCCTCAGATCCTGGTACATCTTGTTGCTGCCGGGGTGGATGGAAAACCTAGACAGGTGTGCTTCATCAAGGATCAACTGTCTCAACTCAGGCACCTTGGGAACTACTAGACGGTTCTTGAACCAAACAACTCCTACATCATCGATCCTGAAACAATCAGCCTTTCCGGTCTGGACCTTTTCGATGATGTGCTTGATTCCAGGGTTATCTTTTGTGCAGCAATGACCTGTTCTCTGATAGAGGTCTCTATCCTGACATTGCTCAGAGTTCCTTGTGGTACCATTTCAATACCCATCCTTTCAAGATCATGGCACAAGGAAAGATCATAGGGCTTCGTCGTCAGACAGTTGCAGTATGACTTGCGACTGAGGGCATCGGCGACTACATTCGCCTTACCAGGATGGTAATGCACTTCGATATCATAATCCTTGATTAACTCAAGCCATCTTCGCTGCCTCATGTTCAACTCTTCTTGAGTGAAGATATACTTCAGGCTCTTATGATCGGTGTACACATTGCAAGCACTGCCCAACAGATAATGACGCCATATCTTCAAAGCATGCACCACTGCTGCTAATTCAAGGTCATGGGTTGGGTAATTCTCCTCATGTCGCTTAAGCTGCCGTGAGGCATAAGCGATCACTCGACCTTCTTGCATCAATACACAACCCAAACCAGTACCAGATGCATCACAGTATACATCAAAGGGTTTCTCGATATCTGGTTGAGCTAGGACTGGTGATGTAGTTAACAGTTCCTTCAAGGCTTGAAAAGCTTGCTCACAGGCTGGTGACCAAACAAAATCCACGGAATTCTTCAACAACTCTGTGATAGGCTTGGCAACTCTGGAGAAATCTGGGATGAAACGACGATAGTATCCAGCCATTCCCATGAAGCTGCGAACTTCGCGGACAGTGGTAGGTGGCTTCCAATCCAAGATATCTGCCACTTTTCCAGGGTCAACTGACACACCTTCAGCGGACAGGACATGACCAAGGAATTGAATTCGATCTAGCCAGAATTCACATTTACTGAACTTGGCATACAGCTGGTGATCTCTGAGACGAGAGAGAACGACACGAAGATGCTTGGCATGATCTTCAGGAGTTCTTGAATAAACAAGGATGTCGTCAATGAACACGACTACAAATTTATCGAGCTCTGGCATGAACACAGAGTTCATGAGATACATGAAATGAGCGGGTGCATTGGTCAAACCGAAAGACATGACCAAATACTCATATAGGCCGTATCTGGTGGTGAAAGCTGTTTTGGGAATATCTTCGGGACGAATCTTTATTTGGTGATAGCCAGATCTGAGGTCGATCTTGGAAAACACTCTGGCTCCAGATAACTGGTCAAAAAGAAGGTCAATGCGAGGCAAAGGATATTTATTCTTGATGGTGACCTCATTGAGTGGGCGATAGTCAACGCACAGACGAAGACTTTTGTCCTTCTTCTTCACAAAGATAGCAGGGCAACCCCAAGGAGATGAACTTGGGCGAATGAGACCCTTGTCCAATAGCTCTTGCAATTGGATCTTTAGCTCTGCCAATTCTCTGGGAGGCATTCGATAAGCTCTACGGGATATAGGAGCAGTCCCGGGCTTTAGCTCTATAGCAAACTCAACATCACGGTCGGGAGGTAGACCAGGTAGATCTCCTGGGAAGACATCAGGGAACTCACAGACTACGGGGATATCCCTGATTTCCGGAGCATAGGCAGAATTTAACTGGGTGGTTGTTGTTGTTTTTGAGGCATTGGAAGTTGGAGAAAGAGTTTGGAGGTACTGTTAGGAATATCCACTCTCACAACTCTATTCAAGATGTCTATCATGGCTTTATACTGACACATCCAATTCATGCCTAAGATGACATCTATCTCTTGATCGCGCAGTACTATCATGGTGGTAGGAAAGACATGTTCCCCCAACATTACTGGTATGCTGCGGACCACTTCCTTAGTATTTATCCGTCCTCCAGGCGAAAGTATGCAAAAACTTTCTTTTAACTCCCCCATGGGTAACTCATGCTTGATGACAAAAGTGCGACTGATGAAGGAATGCGATGCACCAGAATCAAACAAGACGATTGCAGGATGATTGGCAACAGGGAACCTACCGAGCATGACGGGCTCTCCTTCTGGGATGTTACTGACGGTGGTGAAGTAGACTTGCCCGTGCTTCCTGACAAGCTTGCCCTTCTGGACGTGCTGCTGCGGTGCACGGTGCTGCTGCTGCTGTGATCCTCCAGGGCCTTTCTGTGCATACTGGGCATTCTTCTGGGTTTTGGGCACTCGCGAGCCCAGTGACCAACTTGGCCACAGTTGTAGCATGGGAGGTTGTAAGCTGTTTGTGGGGCGGTGACACGAACACCTGGGGCGTTCGGCTGAGTGGCACTTTGCTGGTTGGCATTATGGGTGGTGGCTGCGGTACGAACGACCACTTGCTGATGGGGGTATGGGGCACGGTTTTGATGGTGACTGGGGTGGTAGATGACTCTTGGGCGCTTATGGTTGCTGGAGAAACTGCTAGACCCAGCCTTCTTCTTCTTTTTCTCTTCCTGGTACTGGCGGTTGCTTTCCTCAAAAGCAACAGCACGGTCAACGACATCATGGTAGGATCCATTCAGGTTGTTGGACAGACCTCTACGAATCTTAGGGTGCAGACCCCTGAGGAAACAATCTCTCTTCTTTTCCTCCGTGTTGACATAGTCGGAGGCATACTGGCTGAGGTGATTGAATTGTCCCACGTACTGCATGACGGTGGAATCTTTCTGTTGCAGGGCCAAGAACTGATCCAACTTCATTCTCATCAATCCCGAAGGGATGTGATGTGCTCTGAAAGCGGTGCGGAACTCTTCCCAGGTCAACTCATGACCTTCAGGTTGGGCAGCCAACAGGTTGGCGTACCAGGCACTTGCGGGACCACGGAGCTGCTGAGAAGCGAACCGAGGCTTCTGGATCTCTGTGCATCGGATGAGACCAAACTTCTGCTCCATGGTGCGGAGCCAATCATCAGCTTCGAGGGGTTCATCGGCTCTGGTGAAAACGGTGGACGGGTTTCAGTGAACTCCACATAGGTGGTCTCTTGGTTGTGGCGACCACGGTGACCAACATTCTGCTGTCCTTGGTTTTGAGCCATAAGGTTGGCGGCGGCGGCCAAGGCTGCAATGGCATCTGCCAGGGTAGCAGGAACTGGTGGAGGATTTGGAAGGTTGGCACCTCCGGAACTTCCGGCTCCAGTGCGGGTGTTCACAGGCATCTGTTAAGAATTTGGGAACTTAGCATCCAAAGATTGCTTTTGAACGAAACTGACTGATAAGATTCATTGATGCAAGGGTAGATAACTGATACAGAAGTTCGACAGATAACCACAGACTGACAAAGGAAAGGTACAAGACAAGATACAAACTCGGCTAGACAGAAGACCAACTAACGCCCCAAACCTAGACTTAAGGCTTTAGGTAAGCGGATGGTACAGACACAAGGAGTCTAGTCATCATCGATGAGATCAACTCTTCGTCATCATCATCATCCTCGATGATAAGCTCAGGCTCTTCCTCCTCATCTTCATCTTCAACGTGGACATCTTCTGCAGGTTCCACTTCTACATTCTGGACTGGCTCATGTCCTACTTCAGGTTCCTCCACGACTCCATCTTCTGGATCCTCAGCAACAGGTGGAATCATGGGGTGAAGTTGGTTGTACAGCTGATGTACCTCCTCATGAAGTATATCATTGTACTGCTCAACCTGAGCGGTGTACTGCTGTAGTCCATGGAACTGGGCTCTGGCGACGTCCTCGCGGTCCAAGTTCATTGCGCTGCTCGATAGCGCGAACCGTGTTCCGATTGGCCTGCTCCAGAGAAGCTCGTGCCTCATAAAACTCCATGCGGGAAAGTAGAAGTCATGCTCCATGTTCTCCATTTCAGCCTTCAGATTCTTGATTCCTCCTTCAGCTGTTTGCGGGTTGCGGCGGGAAAAACGATGACCATTGGAGGATTTCCAGTCTCTTCTCCGGTGCGTGGCGCCAGCTGGTGACGCGGCACACCATTTGGTCCAGTCGACTTGCGGGCAGTCCGCTTGATGATGGCCATATCTGGATAAGGGTTATAGATGAGAAAGGCTAGCAAGAACAAGGTATAGGCACACTATCCCAACCGACTTAGAGAGGAAGTTATTACCTTAAGTGATTATGACATGATGCATGATTCGTTCCTACGGAATCAAGGCAATGCAACTACTAAGGTAACGTACATAGGGCTTAAACAAGTTGTCTTGCTACTAGTTGCCAAAGACAAGATGAGATGAGAAAGACAAGATGAGAGGAGAGAAGCAATTTGGACTCAAAATAGTCAAGTTTAGTTTTTGGACTTAAAAACCTTTTGAAGTTTTCGCAAAAAGATTGCAACGTCGTAGTGAGATGCTCCGATACCACTCTGTGACGTAACGGCCCTAATCCCATGGCCCACCGATCACTATCAACCACTGACAGTCGATCCGTACAGCCAAGAGATTAAGACCGGGTTCGCCACTGGGCTACATCAGTGCCCGATGTCCGCAGGATCATCTCACAATTCAGTTACAATCTCTTGAACATTTTGACAAATAATATCGGAGTAAATAGCGGAAGACTTAAATAACAATAGTTTTACAAACCAGTGTTCAACATAAACTTAAAGTGAAGTTATTACAGACCATAGTTCAAATAGATAGAGTTGACAGGGTAGCAGATGACAACAACTAAAAGATATAGATACATCACCCAGCCCGGGTGGTGAATAATCACTCATCGGCCTCATCGGCCTCTTCCTGAACCACAGTCACACAGCAGGGTCCAAGGCATACTGAGGGATCTGCCATACCTGCAACATGGGTAAAAGAACCCTGAGTACAAAGGTACTCAACAAGACTTAACCGACTAAAGAAAAGGGGAGGAGACTCAGGAATGAAGGCTTAGGGTAGTCAAGGTAAGGCTTAAGCAAGATCAAGTATTTTGCAGAAAAGCATTTTTGTAAATCTTATTTTATTTTGAAAGATTCAGTATTCCTCAATTCTTCATCCTTCATGATTCATTTTACATTTCAAAACATTCCTAGTTGAGAACCACTCTCCGTTGAGAGTCAATGGAACAAGTCTCCATAACCGAGGAGCAACGTTAATCCGGATAAAGAATACTCAGCTGAGGATCCCTATTCACACTGCATATGTAGCACCCAAGCTTGCATATGCCAACTCGTCTTCCACGATTCCTCCATTATTGGGCCCGGTCCTACGCCACCCGGAAGTACAGTACACCACTCCAATCCGGGACTCTAACCCACGTGGGTACATGCTACTTCCGCCATCTCTCCACTCCCAGTGCGCGGTTGTCGGTCCAATAATGGATTTCTCGGAGCCAGAGCTTTCCGTAGTATGTGAATAGTTGCAAGTCCTGCCCAGCAGGCCCCATACGGATGGTCCCTAATTTTCCAGCCAGCAACTGTGCCTTGGTTATATCTCACCCAAGCGCAACAGTCCTGTCAGTTTTTCAACCCGTCCCGGTCGGTGTCAACTGTCGAGTCCCGGACTACGACATGACGGCACCGTACGCAAGGACAACCTCTCCTTCCCATTGACTAAGTACGGATCAGATACTTAGCCAATAGTGGGAGTAAACCAGAAATTCCCATAAATATTCTTAAGTGATCACACTTTTGAAATTGGCATTTTTATTGCAAATCTATCATATAGCATTGCTAAGCATTTTGCAATAGTTTTTGAAAAACAGGTGTCGGGTATTTCATTGGTCAAGGTAGATAATGCATCAGAGAGGATTTCACTCAACTCCTATCAACCTAATGCAATAATTTAACTCAAAACATTTAAAGAAAACATTTATAAAAGCAAGGTAGGGTTAAATGCACCGGGGCTTGCCTTGGATGGCAAAAAGAGTAGACTCGGGGTAGGTATAAGCGTCGGAGCTCGGGGTTGCCTTGGGGACGGATCCTTCGGCGGCTACCTCGACTTCAGGGCCTTCTTCGTCAACTATACGGATGCAATGATGAATGCTCATGAGAATGATGATATGGACTTATGGTGCAAGACAATACCACTGATTCAAGATTACTCTTAGGCAAGGCATAAACGAAATCTAGGTTGAGCATAAAAGTAACCATTTCTTCCTTAAGCAAATTGATTAAACTAGACTTTATCATAACTATCCTAAGCATCACAAACATCATAGACCAAAGGGTAGGGGTCTATGAACATCACGCAATCCCAAAAGTCACTTCACAGGGCATTCACACTAACCCTAATCATTTCTTTCTATTTTTCTTAATTATTTAAAAAGGTCATTTTATGAAGGTGCTCCAAAAATTACCAAATTAATCACACAAGTTCATTAGAGTACAAGTATATGGCAAAACAAATTTCATAATTTTTGGAGGTCATTAAGGTGCTCAATTAAATCTAGACATTTAATTAACAAAAGGCACTATTCCTTAATTAAAATAAAGCTCAAAAATCAACTTGCTCCAAAAGACTTCAAATTTTACCAGAGACTCAGAAAGGCATAACTAGCACATAGAAATTTATCTCCAGATTTTTGGAGTTATAGATCACTCTCCAAAAATACCAAAACCTTCATTTTTCAATTAAAAGGGGAATTTTACATTTTTAAATCTTTGCAGAAAAGTCAAGTTTTATATTTTTATAAAATACTCCAGAGCATAAAGAGTCTACTGTGAAATTTTCAGAATTTTGGATCAACACAGAAAATCATACAAAAAGATGAAATATCAGAACTGTTCCCATTTTTAAAAGGAAAAGAGCACTGTGCTCGAGTCGGAACGGGGCTCGGGCGAATCGCGGAACTCTCGGCCGACCGAGGCCTGGCTGGTAGGCTCGGGCGAGACGGAAACCAAACGTTTCGTCCGAGGCCTGGCTCGACGAGGCGGAGGGTGCACAGGTTCTCTCGAGGCCTGGCTCGAGCGAAGTGGTGAGGGTCTGTCCCGAGGCCGGGCTCGGGCGAGAGGCTCGAGGCTGGCGGGCGAGACGGAGTGGAAGCAGAGGCCGAGGCCTCGGGTGCTTACCAAGGATTGGAGGCAGGGCTCGAGGGTGAGGCTCGGCACGCGCTCGAGGGTGAGGCTCGACACGGGCTCGAGGGGCGGTGGTTCGGTGGAGCTCCTTCGGCGGCGAGCGGCGAGCGGCGCTCCGGCGACCCTGCGCAACACACGAGACCGCAAGGGTCTGGTCAGAGTCGCACGGGACCGAGGAACACGACACGGGGGTCGGTGAGGGATGGTCGAGGCCGGAGGCGACGAATTTCACGAACCCGAGCTCGCCGGGTTTCTGCCGGAGATGGGAACGGCGAGGTTACGCCGGGCGATTGGAGGCGGTAGAGGTAAAATTGGAGGGTGGTGAAGCAGCACAAGAACACGGCGGAGCTTTTGAGCTAGGTGGTGGAGCGGCGGAGGCACTGGACTGTGCTGGCGACGGAGGCGGAGATGAGTGCGGAGGTCGGAGCTCCGGCGGGCTTATATAGCCGCGGCCAGGGCCGGTAGAGACCTCGGGTGGTGTGGATGAGGTTTGCGGAGGCGTGCGCACTCGATTGCGCTCTGGCGGATACGTGGGCGTGCAGCCGGGGCTCGGGCGCAAGCTCGGCCGCGATGGCCACGCGGCGGCGGCGCGGAGAGGACTGTAGGGACGGGAGCGAGGGCCAGCGCTCGCGCGCGGGCGCGGAGGGAACAGGGCGACAGCGGCGGCAGGTTGGTGGCGCGTGGGGAGCAGCCGGGCGTGCGGCAGGCGCGGCGCGGGCGCCATGGCCGGGCCCCCCTCTGTCGCTATGAAGAAGAGGAACAGTGTAGGGTGTAGGGTTTGACTTTTGGCTAGTTTCTGACTTTTGCAAAATGCTCCCAAAATTTGAACTGTGCGACAAAAACTCCCAATACCAAAGTTGTTCAGAAAAATGAGATCTACAACTTTGTCAAAAGAACATTTTCAAATTCCAAACAGTTTTTGAACAAAATTCAAAAACAGAAAAAGGGGACACTTTTGAAATTTGAATCAATTCAAAATTACTTTGGATTTTATACTGAAACTAGAAAATCTTCAAACATGAAAGCTGTTCCTTTTATCAAAACCTACAACTTTGCTATAATACACTTTTCCAGAAACTCATTAGTTTTTGAACTCTTTTTGAAAACTGAAAAGGGAACAAAAGTTGGGGTTTGATTGAATTTGAAATAACTCAAAACTTTGTACTGCAACTTGAAAATTTGTAAATACCAAAGTTGTTTCTCTTTGACAGCTCTACAACTTTGCTTTTGGACCAACCCCAAATTTTGAATAATTTTTAAATTACACCAGAGGGATAAAATCCAGGATTTGGAAATTAGGGTTTTGCAAAAGGGATTTGAAATCAAATTCTGATTTTTGAACTTTGGCCAACACAACAAAACTTCAAGACACCAAAGGAACAAGAATTACACAAAACTAATCACAGAGATGAAATTACCATTTTGCCCTAGTAGAGAGAAGTGGGCTAATTAGGATTTTTGCAATAGAGGTAATTCACATAAAATGATACACTTAGCAAAATGCATACACATGAAATCATGATCAAGATGCTTAATGATGATAATGATGATATGTCAAGTTAATTACAGTTAAACACCAGAGGTGTTACACTTCTTTGCCTTTGGGCCCTATAGTCCAGGAATCATCGGCTTTCCCTTAAACCCATGACGGCTACATGTTCCTTGAACGTTGGGTGGTAAGCCTTTTGTCAGCGGATCGCGAGTATCTTTATTTGTGCGAATTGTGCTCAAGACTAATAGTTGATCCCGGGGATTTATCTTCTGTAAGTAAGTGCAATCCAGCCCTAATGGTGGGTTTTGGTTGGATTAAGGACACACGATTAGAGGACTAATGAGATTTATGAAGTTGACAAGCAGGTTATGATGAAGAAAGGATGGTTGTAGATGCGTTGTGTGGACCCCCTCACACTAAATTTCATCGGTTCCGGGACTCAAAGTGCTTCAAGATATTTATTTTTGGTTTAATTGAGTTTTAGGAAGGCCGTACTATAAAGGGGAATGCAAAATTCTTGATTGGCTGAATGCACATGTGCTCTCAAACCAACTAAAACCATCCACATTTTCCAACCAAAGACAGCTGCAAACCATTGTAGATCTTTGTTATGTCTGTTTGGTGGGCGGAGGGCAGTGCCGCTCTAGGCGCGGCATGTGCCGGGCGCGGTACTGCCGGGCAAAGCCGGCACTGCCGCGACTTGATTTGTCGTTGGATGGCAGGGGGTATTTACATCACCCCTCTGCCCCCCAACGGTTATCCACGACCAGAACCTCCACCTACCCAAGACAAGCCCTCTCTTCTCCATTGAAGGCCCTCCAAGCTCCCAACCACCAAATCTTCATTCCCATTGATTCCAAGTGGTTGAGAGGCTCAAACCTTCACCAAAGAGGAGCCCTAGCTGAGATCTACTGCCTAGAGCACTTGATTTGAGCCATAGCCGGTGGATTTGCTTCTATTACTCTTGGGTTCTTGGAACCCTAGCCGGTAGGCGTCGCCCTAGAGCCTTGCCAACTTGTGTGGCGGCCTAGGGAGGTTTGTAATCACTTGTGCAGCTAGTAAGATTACCCCTCACCTCAAGGATTTGGTTCCTTGACTTGAGAACGAGGTTGAGTTGCAAAGCTCATGACCTAAGTGGTCAACCTCAACAACGTGGAGGTAGGCAAGCCTTGGTGGCGAGCTGAACCACGGGATAAATCACTTGTCTCGCGTGCTTGCTTAGTTTCATTCTCTATGTTCATGAGCTTGTGATATATTCTAGGGTTTGGCCCGATCTACTTTATCTTTCACATTTGGCTTGAGTAGTTGTTTCTGCTGGTTCATATAGTCTATTGTTACATTCCTATTCATATAGAATCTGCAGATTGTGGTTAGATTTCGAATTGCAGCTTCTGGTCTTCATCTGCGCGGCAGTACCGCGCTGAGGCCGGCAGTACCGGGGAGGCGGCAGTGCCGGGCACAGGGCGGTAGTGCCGGACCTACTAATTTAGTGTTAAGCTGTGATTTTGACAGGCCTATTCACCCCCCCCTCTAGGCCATACAGGTCCTTACAAGTGGTATCAGAGCCTGGTCTCTCAGCAGCACTTAACCGTGCGAGAGAATGGCACCGACGGAGGAACGGGTAACGTTAGTGTTGTGCAACCAAATCCAATCAATCCGGATGTGCACACCACTAGCAGCAGCGAGAGTGTCTCCACGGCAAGTGGAAGGACACTTCCTCATTTGGGGGTGTCGACCGGAGAGCTCGCAAGAAGAAAAGAACAAAGGAAGTTGAGGAGAGAAGCTAGAGCCAAAGCAAAGAAGATGCAGCGACTCTCAAAGCAAAGGAAGAAAAGGCTCAAAGAAAAGAAGAAAGAAAGCTTAGAAGAGAAGAAAGAGCCAAGAGAAGAGAAGAGAAGAAGAAGATGGAAGAGCTTAAAGCAAAGAAGAGTGTGCATTTGAGTGAAGACTCAAGTAGCACCGAAGATGGCGATGATGACATCTCCTATCATCACAAGGATGACAAGAAGAAGAAGGAGGAGACCAAGGAGACATACAAAGCCGGTATCCTAACTTATTCTTCTATGTCTAACCATGATTCTAGGCCTCTCATTAATGTACCCGCGGGCAAGTTGCCTCGTTTGACGGGACTAACTTTGCCAAGTGGAAGCACATTATGAAGACCTATCTTATTGGTCTCCATCCAGGAATTTGGAGATAGTGCACAATGGACTTGAAGCACGGTTGATCCAAAGACCCCACTCAAGATGAGTTCCGCAACATTCATCTCAATGCCCAAGCAACTAGTGTGCTACTTAGTGCCTTGGATGGTGATGAGTACAAACAAGGTCATGGGAGTTGAAGTTGCAAAAGAGATTTGGGGACACATTGCATATTGCTCATGAAGGGTTGATAAAGTGAGGCAATCCAAGATTGATTTGTTGAGGCCAAGCTCAAAACCGTTTGTGATTTGTGATGGTTGAAGGCCTCAAGAGAGTTTGATAGGTGATGGTCATTGTTGGGCAAGATTAGAGGGCTAGGTGGAAACGAAATCAATGATCACAAGGTAGTGAAGATTATGTTGGAAGCTTACTCACCAAGAAATGAGACCGTGTGACATTGATTAGAGACAAGAAGAAATTTGAAAAGTTCACACCTAGTGATGTGCTTGGGAGGATTATCATTTTGATATGCAAAGAGAGGAAGCTAATGAAAGAAGGAAGCTTGGAGAGTTGCAAGCAAGGCTAGATGGGATGAAGATCAAGGAAGTAGCACTCAAGGCAAGCAAGCCAACAAAGCAAGCAACATCAAGCAAGCCAATTCAAGCAAACAAGCCTCTACAAGCAAGCCCAAGCAACAAAAGAAGAAAATAGAGGTTGAGGACAGCACATCATCCTCTTGCAAAGTGAGAGTGATAGTGAAGAATTTGAGAAGATAATGATATAGCCCTATTCATGAGAAGATACCGCAAGGGGCTCAAGAAAGAAGGATACAATTTGTGAAGAGGAAGTTTCCAACAAGAAGAAGAGGACTTGCTACAATTGTGGTAGCACCGAGCACTTCATTGCTCATTGCCCAAATGAGAAGAAAGACAACAAGGGCAAGAAAGATGACAAAGCCACTTACAAGAAGCACAACAAGAGGTACATGGGAGAAGCTCACATTGGACATGAATGGGACTCAACGGTACAAACCTCAAGTGAAGAAGATGAGAAGATGGCAACCATTGCATTCCAAAAGCCATCTCCTTCACCAAGGTTATTCAACAACTTGTCCGATGATGATGACAACTCCCACACTTGTCTCATGGCCAAGAAAGAGAAGGTGAAAAAGACTCATACTCCTAAACCTTCTCTTCCACTTAGTGACATCTCTAGTAGTGAACTTAGTGACTCTTCTAGTGATGATAGCTCTAGTGATGAAGAGATAAACATGATAACAAAGAACTTAGATAAGAAAACCAAACTCTTTATCACTAAGCTAATGGAGGAACTAGAGGGTGTACAAGCCGAGCTAGCAATAAGTGAGGATGCTCTTATCAAACAAGAGGATCTCTATATTGCTTGCAAGGAAGCTCTTGCATTAGAGAGAAGTGAGTTGGATGTCTTGCATGAGGCCTTGGCCAAAGAGCAAGATGAACATGCTTCCCTAAAGAAGGCTCATGTTGCACTCAAGGAAAAGTATTGTGGCTTGGATAAAGCACAAGAACTTGAGCTGCAATATAACCTTCTTTGGGAAAGCAACTCAACTCTCCCTAAGGCAAATGTCACTTCTATTCCCTCCACTAGTGAAGGTTGTGGAAAATGCTATAATCTTGATTTGAATGTCTATTCCACTAACCTTGCAAACATGGAGGCCATGAGAAAAGAAATAGCAAGATTGACAAGTGTTATTGCAAGTGGTTGTGTCAAGGCTACTACAAGTGCTAGTGAGAAGACCCAAACAAGAACATGCCCAAGTTCAAGAACGGAAGACGTCCTTTCATAAAGGATGGTTTGGGGCATGTAAAGGGAGGCAAAACCAATGGAAGGAAGAAGGTGAATGGCTATGAGTGTGTGAGGTTTGAGAAGAAGGGTCACATTGGTACAGTTCAGCCTGCACAGACCGCGGCAGTGCCGCGCCAGAAGGCGGCAGTGCCGGGCCCGGCAGTGCCGCCCCCAGGCCGGCAGTGCCGCGCCCCAAGAAAGGGAAGGCTACCAGTTCCTCTTCTGCTCAGTCTCACACACAGCCCAAGCAGATGCCAAATCAGAAGCAAGGGTCTCAGAAACCAAAGGAGTCTATTTGGGTAACCAAGAACAAGTTCATGCATCAACCCAAGATAGAAGCTCCAAGAATGAGCATGTCCTCTTGTTACTATTTAGGACACAACAACAGTGGTAAAGTTGTTGCAAAGTATGTTGGTAATGACAAGAGGGCAGCCGACAAGTTTATTTGGGTTCCTAAGATACTTGTGACTAACATGCAAGGCCCCAATATCAATTGGGGACCTAAACCAAGGAACTAAACTTGTTTTGCAGGCATACTCCTCCGGTGGATCAAGTTGGGTGCTTGATAGCGGATGTACAAATCATATGACCGAGAAAGGAGTATGTTCTCATCATATTCCCCAACTACAAATGCAAGTGAGAACATCATATTTGGTGATAACTCCAAGGGGGGGTGCTAGGTCTTGGTAAAGTTGCTATCACACTTGAACATTCAATTACTAATGTCTTACATGTTGATTCGTTAAGTTACAATTTGTTGTCCGTTTCGCAATTGTGTGGAATGGGTTTCAATTGTCTCTTTACGGATGAGGGTGTGGAAGTCTTTAGAAGGGAGGATTCCTCTATTGTCTTTACAGGTCGTTTGAAAGGGAAGCTTTACTTAGTTGATTTCAACAAAAGTGAAGCCAAACTTGAGACTTGTTTAGTGGCAAAATCTAGCATGGGTTGGTTATGGCACCGCCGACTAGCTCATGTTGGGATGAGGAATTTGGCCAAACTTCAAAAGGACAACCACATCCTAGGACTAACCAATGTTCATTTTGAGAAAGACAGAGTATGTGGAGCTTGCCAAGCCGGAAAGCAAGTAGGCGTACCTCACCCACCAAAGAGCTATGACACTACTACTCATCCATTGGAATTGATTCACATGGATCTCTTTGGACCGGTTGCCTACCTTAGCATCGGCGGTAACAAACATGGTCTTGTTATTGTTGATGACTTTTCTCGTTTCACTTGGGTATTCTTTTTGCATGATAAGAGTGTAGTGCAAGAGAAGGTGAAGATGTTCATACGAAGAGCTCAAAGGGAATTCGGTTTCAACATCAAAAAGGTTCGTAGTGATAATGGAACCGAATTCCGAAACACCCAAGTGGAAGAGTTACTTGATGAAGAGGGCATCAAGCATGAGTTCTCAGTGCCTTACACCCCTCAACAAAATGGTGTGGTGGAGAGGAAGAATAGAACGCTCATTGACATGGCAAGGACGATGCTAGATGAGTACAAGACGCCGGACATCTTTTGGGCCGAAGCCGTCAACACCGCTTGCCATGCAATCAACCGCCTCTACCTCCACAAGAGAAGAAAGAAGACCTCCTATGAGCTGCTAACCGGTAACAAGCCTAAGGTGTCTTACTTTAGAGTATTTGGGTGCAAATGTTTCATATTGAACAAGAAACCCAAAGTCTCTAAGTTCGCATCCAAGGTTGATGAAGGTTTTCTTCTCGGTTATGGATCAAACGAGCATGCCTATCGTGTTTTCAACAAGGCCTCCGGCAAGGTTGAAATAGCGATAGACGTGACGTTTGATGAAACTAATGGCTCTCAAGTAGAGCAAGTTGATGAGTTGTTGTAGGTGATGAGGAACCTCCTTGTGAAGCAATCAAGCAACTAGCCATTGGTGATATAAGACCACAGGAACAGCAGGCTACTGGTCAGGATGGTCCTCAAGCTGAAGCTTCTGCTGGGACTGGTCAGATACAGTCCCCGGCAGTGCCGGGCTCGTCCCGGCAGTGCCGGACCCCGGCAGTGCCGCGCGGAGCCAAGCAGTGCCGGGCACACCCAGAGCAGCTGCAGCTACTCCACCTCATGGAGTGAACCTACAACCCATCTTCGAGCAAGATGAAGAAGAGGAAGCCGAAGATGAACCAGAACCCATCGATCATCCAAGACTCAAGCAAACTATTCAACGAGATCACCCCGTTGATAATATTCTTGGGAGTCTACGAAAGGGGTAACGACACGCTCTCATTTGGCAAATTTCTGTCAATATTACTCGTTTGTCTCCTCTTTGGAACCTCTCAAGGTAGAAGAAGCCCTGGATGATCCGGATTGGGTGATGGCCATGCAAGAAGAGCTCAACAACTTCGAGCGCAATCAAGTATGGTCACTCGTGGAAAGACCAAATACCAATGTCATTGGAACCAAATGGGTCTTTCGCAACAAGCAAGATGAAGAAGGTGTGGTGACAAGGAACAAGGCAAGATTGGTAGCTCAAGGGTTCACACAAGTAGAGGGCCTGGACTTTGAAGAAACATATGCACCGGTTGCAAGACTTGAAGCCATTCGGATTCTTCTAGCCTATGCAGCCCATCATGAATTCAAGCTATATCAAATGGATGTGAAGAGTGCATTCCTCAATGGCCCTATACAAGAGTTGGTATATGTCGAGCAACCACCGGGCTTTGAAGATCCCACGTTTCCCAACCACGTCTTCAAACTCCGAAAGGCGCTCTATGGGCTTAAGCAAGCACCTAGAGCATGGTATGAATGCCTTAAGGAATTCTTGCTCAAACAAGGCTTTGAAATAGGCAAAGCCGATCCTACTCTCTTCACTCATAAAGTCAATGGAGATATTTTTGTGTGCCAAATATATGTCGATGACATAATATTTGGTAGTACTAACAAATCCTTTTGTGATGAGTTTAGTAGGATCATGACTAAAAGATTTGAGATGTCTATGATGGGTGAGCTCAAGTTCTTCCTTGGGTTTCAAATCAAGCAATTGAAGGAAGGGACTTTTCTTTGCCCAACCAAGTACACCCATGATATGTTAAAGAAGTTTGACATGGTGAACGCTAAGCCTATCAAAACACCCATGCCAACTAATGGACATCTTGATCTTGATAAGGAAGGAAAAGCCGTGGACATCAAGGTATATCGTTCCATGATTGGCTCCCTCCTTTACTTATGCGCATCTAGGCCCGATATTATGCTTAGTGTGTGCATGTGTGCTAGATTTCAAGCTAACCCGAAAGAGTGTCACTTAGTGGCCGTTAAGAGAATCTTGAGATATCTAGTTCACACTCCAAACCTTGGCTTGTGGTATCCTAAGGGCTCCAAGTTTGATCTACTTGGCTATTCGGATTCCGATTACGCCGGTTGCAAGGTAGATCGAAAAAGCACTTCGGGGACATGTCAATTCCTTGGACGCTCCTTAGTGTCTTGGAGTTCTAAAAAGCAAAATTGTGTAGCCCTATCCACAGCCGAGGCCGAGTATGTTGCAGCAGGTGCATGTTGTGCGCAACTACTTTGGATGAGGCAAACCCTTCGTGATTTCGGATGTCAATTTACTCATATCCCACTCTTGTGTGACAATGAGAGCGCCATAAAGCTAGCAAACAACCCAGTGTGTCATTCAAGAACCAAACACATAGATCCGGCATCACTTCTTGAGAGATCATGAAATCAAAGGAGATATCGCCATCAAACATGTGAGCACCGACAAACAACTAGCCGATATCTTCACTAAGCCTCTAGATGAGTCAAGGTTTTGTGCTTTAAGGAGTGAACTAAATATACTTGACTCTCGTAACTTAGTTTGAAACCTAGCATGCTTGATTGATCAACTAGTTTGACCTAGGTAAAACAATTTCAAAACTTTCATATTGTGTTTCAAAATCTTTGAAAGAAACTTGCTTGGTATGACCATTGTTCTGTATTGATTACTTGCTGCTGGTCATATCATGCAAGAGGTACCTGTCCACTCCAAGAATAAGCTGTAGTATCTTAGAGAATAACTCTCTCTGTAGGTAACTGTCCGGCAGTGCCGGGCCAGGCACGGTAGTGCCGGGCCCCGGCAGTGCCGCGCCAGGCGCGGTAGTGCCGCGACTTACCGATTCAGCTGAATCGGTCTGTTACCGAGTGGGGCCACTGGGAAAACTTTCCTATTCTACCCGTGACCCCCCTCTCTCTCTCCCTCATCCATTCATCCACCACCGCACCCGCTCCTATCTCTTTCATCTCTTTCTCTCTCGGGCGAAAGGCGACCGCACATTCCTCTCCCACCGCGTGCTCCGGCACTTCCCCGCCACTGTCCGGCCCCGGAGGTGCTGCTCGGGATCCTCGTCGGTGCTGCTCCGTTTCTCTTCTCCAAGGGTTCCTTCCCTCTCCTTCCTCTCAAGGTGAAGGTTCAAAATCCCTAACCCTAAGTTTTTCCCGATTTGTAAAATGCGCCATGGTATTGTATTTAGAGGTTGTAGAAGGGTTTGTAGATGATAGGGAAGTGGTAGAGATGATGGATGTGGTGTTCCTTGGCTCAGATCTGGCCTGCCTGCGCGGCAGTGCCGCGCCCTGCGCGGCAGTGCCGGGCCCCGGCAGTGCCGCTCCCAGAGCGGCAGTGCCGGACCATGAGCAGGGATTTGATCCAAGTAACACCTTATCCATCAAATCTATCGCCTCACTATAACCTACCAGCTCTTATGCAGTCTTCTAATCCACAGTTTCCATGTTTTAGATGTCGGGCGGAGGTGATGATGAGAAGGAGGACCAAGAGAAGGATGGATCCGCTCAGGGGGAGGAGCAAGCAGCCAGCCCGTCGTGGTGGCGCTAGCTCCCAGGAGATGTGTCAGCTAGACAGCAGATCAGAGATGAGGCACGTCTCCAGATGCAGGTCGTCAGATCAGGGAGGACCTTTCACCTGCCACCGACAGGCCAGAGCAGTCTGAGCAGAGGAGAGCAGTGGGAGAGCCCTGCACCAGAGGAGATGTCCAAGGCCACCGCAGGACACAAAGCAAGGCAGCCTGTGTCCTACTATCAGCAGTTCAGCTCGGTCAAGTCCCAGCGACAGCATAATCCATACAATGCTCCAAAGGATATGGGCATTGACTACAGGTTCTGAATGAGTTTCATTCTGACTTCTACCGCTCAGTCCTGTACAATGCCAAGAAGTCCAAGATTCTGAACATGAAGTATGTGGATTGGGAGCACCTAGAGCAAAGACTGACGTGATATCAACAGTAGTGGCTGCGTGCAAGCAAGGAACATGTATGATTTGATGGGATCAGCCACAACTGGAACACAGAGATTGTTCACCAGTTCCATGCCACCCTGTATGTTGATAATGTGGTGGAGGAGATGCACTGGATGACCGAGGGTCGCCACTACAAGGTCACTTATGAGACCTTTAGTAGGATCCTTGGTCTGGGCAGCGAGGACAGAGAGTTTGACAATCTACATGATGAGAGGACCCTGACAGATAGTGAGATTGCCCACATGTATGAAGACCCTAGCAAGGCTGATGGGTTGGTGAAGGGGCTAAAACCTTTTTTACATGCTCAACAACCTTTTCAGGCAGACGCTCAACCCAAAGAGTGGCTCGCATTCTAATTTTATGGATATGGCAGAAACATGTTGGCTAGGATGGCTCAGGCTAATCCCTTTTCCATATCCAGCTTCATATGGACCGAGCTTCAGGTTGCAGCAGAGGATGCTAGGAAGGCGGTTCTCTATGCCCCCTACATCATTTTATGATTGAGATGGTCTCCGGCATTCTTTTGCTAAGGATGGGTTGCATGAGCCGTACGTGGGCAGAAAAGAAGAGAGGAGGTTCAGCAGGGGCAGCAGCAGCAGATAGGCCAGAGAGCTCTCATCCTTCCTATCAGAGGAAGAAGAAGAGCAAGCTAGCAAGATGGATCAAGGCCATCTTCTCTACCTGCACCTACGCAGCCAGACAGCGCACCAGGCACTTGTTGAGCAGCGCGCCGAGCGAGAGCGGGCGGGACGTTCGCCGTTACCTCCACCCCGCTCTCCACCTCGCTTCGACCTCTCCAGCCTTGATTCAGATGATATTGATGATGATGAGATCAGGAGGAGCAGGAGGAGATCGTGCCAGTGCCACCTCGTCGTTCTACACGTGCCTCCACCTCGACCCGCTACACCAGTTCCACACCGTCAGGGGAAGGCCGTGGTAGAGTCCGATGACGACGACGACGATGATGATGGGAGGAGGAGGAAGAAGAAGTTCAGTGGGACACGATAGCTTCGGATGATGATTGAGTGCTTGGACACTCTTCTTTTCTCTCTTTCTCTCTTTTTGGTGACTTGTTGCCAAAGGGGGAGAATTAGGTGAAGAGAAGGGGGTACAACACTTTTTTCTGTTCATGTCCCCATCTCGGTTAGTAGTTGTGAGTTGTGAGAGAGTTTGATACGATCAAAACTCTATGTTATGTAATAATACTCTATGGCACTACTTCTTAGGCTTGGATGTGGACATGTATCTTTACCTGCTTATTTAGCTTGTGCTATCCTGTTTAGATCAGTTTTGTTATATGCTTTGTGGTTATGTTTTCTGTCCGCTGCGTTTGCTGTCTGTTGCCTGAGCGGCAGTGCCGCTCCAGGGCCGGCAGTGCCGGGCCCCGGCAGTGCCGCGCCCAGAGCGGCAGTGCCGCTCTGGCAGAAGACAGCAAACATCTCTGATGTGTGCTTAAACTGTCATTCGCATCACGTATTATTATTGACACAGTTTTATTGCACCCCACAAAGCTATTAGATGTGAAACTGAACCTATCTCTCACTTTCAATATGTGAATGTTGGCCTTTAATGCCAAATTGAGATTTCAGCTCTCATTCACACATTAGGGGGAGGTTTCACACCTAAGCTTCAAAATCTCAGTTTTATACCCTTCTCTTGTAAGCTCTAATTGTGTTGTCATCAATCACCAAAAAGGGGAGATTGTAAGTGCAATCAAGCCCTAATTGTGGGTTTTGGTGATAATGACCACACGATTAGAGGACTAATGAGATTTATGAAGTTGACAAGCAGGTTATGATAAGAAAGGATGGTGTATATGCGTTGGTGGACCCCTCACACTACATTTCATCGGTTCCGGACTCAAAGTGCTTCAAAGATATTCTATTTGGTTATTGAGTTTTAGGAATGCCGTACTATAAAGGGGGAATGCAAATTCATTGATATGGCTGAATGACATGTGCTCAAACCAACTCAAACCATCCACATTTCCAACCAAAGACAGCTGCACCCATTGTAGATCTGTTCCTGTCTGTTTGGTGGGCGCGGCAGTGCCGCTCTAGGCGCGGCAGTGCCGGCCGCGGCACTACCGGGCTAAGCCGGCACTGCCGCGACTTGATTTGTCCGTTGGATGGCAGGGGTATTTACATCACCCCCTCTGCCCCCCAACGGTATCCACGACCAGAACACTCCACCTACCTCCAGACAAGCTCTCTCTTCTCCATTGAAGGCCCTCCAAGCTCCCAACCACCAAAATCTTCATTCCCATTGATTCCAAGTGGTTGAGAGGCTCAAACCTTCACCAAAGAGGAGCCCTAGCTGAGATCTACTGCCTAGAGCACTTGATTTGAGCCATAGCCGGTGGATTTGCTTCTATTACTCTTGGGTTCTTGGAACCCTAGCCGGCTAGGCGTCGCCCTAGAGCCTTGCCAACTTGTGTGGCGGCCTAGGGAGGTTTGTAATCACTTGTGCAGCTAGTAAGATTACCCCTCACCTCAAGGATTTGGTTCCTTGACTTGAGAACGAGGTTGAGTTGCAAAGCTCATGACCTAAGTGGTCAACCTCAACAACGTGGAGGTAGGCAAGCCTTGGTGGCGAGCTGAACCACGGGATAAATCACTTGTCTCGCGTGCTTGCTTAGTTTCATTCTCTATGTTCATGAGCTTGTGATATATTCTAGGGTTTGGCCCGATCTACTTTATCTTTCATATTGGCTTGGAGTAGTTGTTTCTGCTGGTTCATATAGCCTATTGTTACATTCCTATTCATATAGAATCTGCAGATTGTGGTTAGATTTCGAATTGCAGCTTCTGGTCTTCATCTGCGCGGCAGTACCGCGCTGAGGCCGGCAGTGCCGGGGCGGCAGCGCAGTGCCGGGCACAGGGCGGTAGTGCCGGGCCTATCTAATTTAGTTTTAAGCTGTGATTTTTGACAGGCCTATCACCCCCCCCTCTAGGCCACACAGGTCCTTACACGTTCACAACATAGTACTTTTAGTCATGTGTTTGGCAGCACACTTGACCTATTGTGTGAGCATTGTCGCGGATATATTATCACAGTCAAACTTTAGTGTCCATGATGTCGTCAACCACTTTCAACCGGGGATAACGTCTTTAGCCAGTTCACCTGCCCGAGGCTCGAAACATGCAACAAACTCGACATACCTTGTGGACGATGTAGTGCGGTTTGTTTGGAGCATTTCCACGATATGGCTCCCCTGCGAGAGTGAAACAATCCAGACGTGGACTCCTATCACATCTCCAGCATAATCAGAATCTGATGAGTACCCTTCTATGTGCAAGGATTCTGATTTTCTATATGTCAACATGAGGCCTTTTGTGCCTTGCAGATAACGCAAGACTTTCTTTACAAGTTTCCAGTGTTCTAGGCCTGGATTGCTTGAAATCTGCTAAGTAACCCGGTAACAAATGCTAAGTCAGGGCGTGTACAAACTTGAGCATACTGTAGGCTTCCGACAGCTGAAGCATATGGAACCGCTTTCATTTGATCGATCTCATACCGGTTCCTGGGACATTGAAAGTCCCCATATCTATCGCCCTTGACTATGGGTGCAGGTGAAGGTTTACTTTTGTGCATACTAAATTTCTTAGAACCTTTTCCAAGTATGCCTTTTGTGATAGTCCTAGTACCCCTTGCTTCTATCTCGATGAATCTCGATCCCTAGAACAAACGAGGCTTCACCAAGATCTTTCATATCAAAGTTTGAGGACAAGAACTTCTTTATCTCCTGCAGTAGACTGACATCATTACTAGCTAGTAGTAAGATATCGTCCACATACAGGATTAGGAAGATATACTTTCCATTCTTAAACTTTGCGTAAAGCAATTGTCCTCAACATTTTCTTTAACCCAAACTTCTTTATTGTGCCATCAAACTTCAAATACCACTGTCTTGAAGCTTGTTTTAATCCATAAATGGATTTCTTTAGGCGGCACCCCATTTGTTCTTTTCCTTTTATGACAAAACCTTTCGGTTGTGCCATGTAAACATCTCTTCTAAATCCCCATTTAGAAACGCTGTCTTCACATCCATTTGATGTAACTCTAAATCATAATGGGCTACAAGAGCCATTATGATTCTGAAAGAATCCTTACATGAGACTGTTGAAAAAGTCTCATTGTAATCAATTTCTTCCCTTTGCGTAAAGCCTTTTGCCACAAGTCGCGCTTTATACTTTTCTATATTCCCTTGGGAGTCATACTTGGTCCTGAAACCCATTTACAACCCACTGTTTTGGCTCCTTTGGGAATTACCTCCAAGTCCAAACCTTGTTGGTACTCATTGACCTCATCTCTTCTTCCATGGCCTCAAGCCACTTGGATGAGTGTTCGCTTCTCATGGCTTCTTCAAATGAGGTGGGATCATCCTCCATTTGAACTCCTCAGTGTTTATACACTTCATAATCATCAGGAATAGCAGATCTCCTGACTCTTTGAGACTTCTAGGGGCGACCTCAGATGGCCCCGGTTCTATAGGGGGCTGTTGCTGCTCTTCCTCATGCGCAGCAACGGTTTTCCACGGGCTCCTGAGGGACAGGTTCCACATGTTCACTCGTTGTTGCCATGGGAGGACATACAACAGGTGCTGTCACTACAGTGTCCTGCACTGTTGGTGCAGCAGGAACAGGCAACACAAAAAATGGTTCTGAATCATTGGAGTGGGCACATATACTCGCTTCTCCTCAAGATCAATTTTTCGTGCTGTCATGCTCCCCCTGATCATCTGCTCTTCCAAGAAGACAACATGTCTCGTTCTATAAATTTGTTTGTATATCTATCTGGACAGTAGAAATGAAAACCTTTTGACTTTTAGGGTAGCCAATGAAATGACAACTCTCTGTTTTGGGATCCAGCTTCCCAATGTTTGGGTTAAAAACTTTAGCCTCAGCAGGACTCCCCCACACACGTAAGTGATTTAGTGAGGGTACTTTTCCTGTCCACAATTCATACGGTGTTTTGGGCACCGACTTACTTAGAACTCTATTGAGAATGTGATGGCGGTTTTCAGTGCCTCCATCCACAGACTCAACGGTAAGGTGGAGTAATTCACCATACTGTGCACCATATCCATCAAGGTACGATTACGCCTTTCAACTACTCCATTCTGTTGAGGCTCGCCGGTGTAGTAGAATACTGGGCAACTATGCCATTCTCCTGGAGAAACCTTGCAAAAGGTCCAGGCACTTGTCCATACGGGATATGCCGACCATAGTACTCCCCCCATGGTCGGATCTGACTATCTTTATCTTTAAGTCATGCTGATTTTCAACCTCAGCCTTAAAGATCTTAAATTTATCCAATGCCTCTGATCTTTCTTTGATTGGATAAATATAACCATACCGGGAGTAGTAATCATCTATGAATGTTATGAACGAGTCATAGCCATCCACTCTTTATAAGAAAAGGACCGCAAATATCTGTGTGAATGATCTGTAAATCATTGTACTCCGTTTAGCATTTTTCTTTATTTGCTTTACAAATTTTCCTTTAATGCAATCTATGCATTGCTCTAGATCTGAGAACTCTAATGGAGGAAGAATTTGATTCTTAACTAATCTTTCTATTCTCCCCCTCGAAATATGGCCTAAACGACAGTGCCATAATTTTGATGACTCATTTAGAGTTCTCTTTCGCTTTCTATTTTCATTCACACACGAGGATGTATTATCATTCACATTGCATACGGAGTTTGCTTTTCACGAAGAGACAATAAATAAAGCTCGTCTTGTTGAAAGGCGAGACCAATACATTGATCATTAAACATTATTACACATTTTCCATGTCCAAATGACAACCATAACCATCATTATCCAAACGTGATACACTATTAAATTTCTCATCAAAGATGGAACAAATATAAAACATCTCTAAGCAGAAGTACTACGCCATCTGGAAGCTCTAATGAAAGATCTCCAACAGCTTCGACGTCTGCCCGAACTCCATTTGCAAACTTTAATACATCTTTCGTTTCTTTGCAAAGTCTCATCGAAGTGAACCCTGCAAAGAATTTGCAACATGAACAGTTGCACCTGAGTCAATCCACCAAGTAGATTTGGAATACTGTATATACAATGATTCATTTATAAATGTAATAATATTCTCACCTTGTTTGCCATAAACGATTTCAAGAAGTCAGGACAATCCTTCTTGAAGTGGCCCTTCTTCTTGCAGTGGAGACACTGATCTTTATCAACAGTGTACTGCTGATACTGTGGGGCTGATACTGCTGGGCTGATGCTGTATGGAGTCTTTCCCTTGAACCTTGAAGAGGAAGGAGCATTAAATTTCTTTTCTTATTATCCCCACATGGTTTATAGATCCACCATGTGAGGCCCTTAAATTCTCTCCTCCTCTTGCATCACACATAGCAATGAGCTTCTCTAAGTCCCACTTTTTAGGATGAATGTTGTAATTACAACAAAAGTATCAAACTCTTTTGGCAAATAAGCAAAAATCAGATGAATAAGGAACTCATCCTTGAGTGCCAAATCCATTGGTTTGAGCTTGGATGACAAAGTGCTCATCCTCAGTATGTGCTCTCTTATGCCACTGCCACCTCCATGGTACCTCTCTGTTACCAGCTGCTTTATCAGCTGTGTGGCATAAGTCTTTGAAGAGCCAGTAAACTGACTCTTAATCCTGTCCAGATACTCTGCGACAGTGACACACTCTGGGATTGAGCCCACAATAGCTGGCTCAATCGTGTTCTTCACCACAGCCAAACACTTCTTGTTTGCCATGACCCATTTCCTATGCTCCAAGTCATAGGACATCCGTACGGGAGCAAAGTCCCTCTGTCTGGTTTGCCATGCAGCATCAACCTCATTAGCCTCCCGCACCGTTTCCACAGGCTCTATGGGACACGGTTCGGTGACTACCCAGTCCACCTCAGCCAGGGTGAAAGTCAGGTCTATCTTCCTCCTCCATTCCCCATAATTGTCTCCTTTGAGCACGGGGATATCCTTGATGCAGCTCATCAAGGAGAAACCACCTGAAACCACAACCATAATTCATATATAGTGAGAATAAAATAAACAATAAAACTGCATGCCTTATTTTCAACGTTGGTCAAAATTAAAACATACAATTAATTATACATTAAATCTATATCACCGTTGGGCAGAAATAGACAAAATGCATAACAAAACATAACATCATAATATTGGTATTAATCACGTTGGTCAGAATAATAACAATATTATAATAATCTGAAAACAATATCTATTTTTAAAATTAAACTCTCCCATTGGTTCGAATTTAATAATGAAAATAACAACCGTAAATACGCAGCGGAAACATGAAAACTTGTTTATTTTTCAAAACATCATAACTGTAAACTTTTAATCTCTGAAAAAATAACACGTTGGTGCAAAATTTACAGAGATTAAAAACACAAATCTATGAAAATATGCTACAAAAACGAATTAGAATAACAAGTCACTGTGCAAGCGGCCATTTGGCCCACGGCGATGCGCACGACCCAGCTCGAGCACGCAGTGCACCTGCTCCCGCGCCGAGGCCGCAACCTGGGCCTGGGCCGGGAAACTACGCCCCCTCTTGGGCCAAAAGGCGGCCCAGCGGCTCTCGGCCGCTGTTGACGCAAAACGTGACGTCCTGCGCCAGGCACACAGCAAGCCGAACAAGGCTGGCTTCAATCGGGTGCCCGGAGTATTCCAAATCCGGAAGCGTGTCAGTCGGTTTGACCTGAAAACCAACAAGGGATAAAAATATGAGAATACCTTGGAACATGCTGGGCGAGACCAGACAGTTCCATATGTATGGCTTTGAAAGCCAATCATGACGGCACACAGCTATAAAAGCTGTTTGTCGAAACAGGTTTATAATGTCATTCGACAAGTATAAAGATGAGGCTCGTAAACATGTTGAATGTCGAACACATGAATAATAGAAGGGTAAAAGGGTAATTTGTAAATATAAATCTATTCAAATAACATATGCATAGGCTAATCCAACTAATCTGCCGCACGTTTAGCCTTCATGAACCCGTCAAGTATAAACTCAAGCAAAGGTAATCCACCGCATGATACCACTTGCTATAAGTCCATACCACTCCTTATAATTAGATTAATCCACCGCATGATACGATCTAATTATAAGAAGCTAAAAGCATACATATATCTGAACAGATCTATAAAAACTCATTACTCATGTAAGCTTAACCAGAGTCGGCAAACTAGCCGAACTGGGGTCCATGAAGAAGGAACATACAAGCAAAGCATGATTAAACTAATCTAAAACCTGCACCTGCCGCACGGTACCCAGCTCTATCAAAGCCTAAGCATGGTCGACATGCATGAACCCACAACATGTAACAATCTGGATTGAAAGTTAATTCGGCCATCATGATCTTATGATTAACGAAGCCACAAATAAACTCATGCAGCAAGCCCGAACAAAGATCAATCTAGATTGGGCAAAGAGTGTTATAGGAATTAAATAAATAAAACATATAACACATGATAACTTAATGAATCTATTAGATCTGCCAAATCTAACAGAGGCGATAACTATTTGTACTCATGACTTAATCCGCCGCACGATACAAGGCATAAGCAAAAACTTCCCGTCATAAGCTTAAATCCGTCGCACGATACTAAGCTTAACATACGAGACTACTTGCATCATATCTAAATCCACCGCATGATACTAGACATGGTAGCAAGGTTGCCGGTACTTACGGAGGTCGACGGATCGATGATTCCTCTCGAAGAACTCGATGACACGACTTAGGGACTCGAAAGGTGGCACGGGGCCGGTTGTATTGATATGGTTATGAATAGTTTTACAATGGTCGAGGGCTTATATTTATACCCTGGACGAAACACGAATACTAGACGATTACGACTTAAAAACAAGGAAAGATATAAATCATATTCCTAATCCTTTCGGCGTCTTCCATCGTCACGTATCTTCTCGTGCAAGCTGGCTTTACCTGCATCATCCATTTCCCGAATGGGGCTACTGCTTCACGAAATAGCCGACCGCGCAGGTATTCACCGAAAGTCTTAAGGACCAAATAGCCGTTCGAATGCTTGCCGAATCCTTCTCTTCTCTGCTGGCTGGACCCACCTATCATATCCTCGTGTGTGCGAAAATCTGGTGTTAACACATGCCCCCTGATTTTGGGATAAAATGTTTATTCCAAAATTCCTCTTCCTTTTCGCACTGACGTGGAACCTCCAGAAGCATCTGTCTTCACTCGCCATAATTACCGTACCTGTTGATTCGTCTCCCGATGCACTTGGGATCTTTTAAACTCCCCCTTCACTTTATTTCGGCCTGTGCTTCTCGACCTCTCCTGCTTTATTCGCAAACCAGAAAATCCTCTTCTCTCTTGCTACTCCAAATCAGCTAGAAGATGTCTTCTCAGGCGAGCCGCCATAGTCTCAAGCTCGGCGCTTCCAGTACCTCCAAGAGAAGGTTACCGCTTCCTTCCTTTCCCTCGTCTCCAAAATGAAGTATCCAACCTCATTTCGTTACTCTTGTTCAGGAGGACTAGTGACGTTTCCACGAGGATTTGACCCAGAAAATATAGATCTTCAGCTTGACCTGGAAAGGAAGGATCGGGAAATTACTCGAATCTCCCAAGAGCGTGACGTCGCTCGAAAAAGGGCCGCCGGTAAGCATCCTCTCATCATTTTTCCTTTATCCTGCCTTTCTGCTTTTACCGACTTCTTCCTTTTTCAGCCCTGGCTGCTAAACTCCACACTCTCGAAACTGCCGTCACTAAGCTTGTTGTCACGACCGATGTAATGTGCACAACATCTTTGAAGCGGGTAAACGAAGTCAACCGCGTCCTTGTAAGGAAAATGGACCTCGGACCATTTAACTTCGGATTTTGGTGTTTGATGAACAACATAACCAAATTGGACTAATGCGTTTGCAAGTGTTTGTTTTGTAGTCCAATAGGGTGCAAATGTGACTTGGACAAAGGCTACGTGGTGATTCGATGATCAACACCTCAAGCAATACATTAGAAGCTCAGTAGAAGACCCCTAAGATCAAGCAAAGTCCAAGGCACAAGAACGGAACCAAGACGGCGCAAGAAATCGCGAAGAAACGAAGAAGAAGGAGTGACCGGACGCTGCTTCGCAGTGACCGGACGCTGGCCTGGATGCGTCCGGTCAGTTCACCCAGTCAACAACGCCTCATCAATAGCGACCGGACGCTACGCCAGTTGGACCGGACGCGACGATGCGACTGTTCATCAGCGTGGCAGCGTGACCGGACGCTACGACGTCGACCGGACACTGGAGCTCAGCAGAGTCCGATCGAACACAGAGAGGTTCCAGAGGCACGAAAACGCGATCGAACGCGTCCGGTCGTCTGTGACCGGACTCATGTCAGAGTCCGATCAGTGCCTGTGCAGGCTGGCAACTAGCCGTTGGAATGACCGGACGCGTCCGGTCAGGACGTGACGAGCATCCGGTCGATGGCAGAAAAGCCCATCCCTTTGCCCAACGGCTCTATTTGGTTGGGGCTCTATAAATACCCCCATGGCCGGCCAGAACAAAAAGGTTGGAGCTCAAGGAAGTGTACCAAGTGTATAGACACATATTTAGTTGCTCTAGCCACCAAAGTGCTTAAATGATATACTAGGTGATTAGTGTACGTGCTTTGCGAAGTGCTTAAGCTAGTTAGACCACCGCTTTGCGCTTGCTCTAGGTGTTAGGCCTAGTGTTTAGTGAGGTTTAAAAACCTCTTATCTACCGGTGCTTGCGCGCACCGTGATTGTACATCGGTGGGGCTTGTAAGTCTTGCGAGATCACACCAACCGCGATTGTGGTGTGGCCGCCTCCGTGTACCGAAGGGAACAAGGCCCGCGGCGCTTCGGCCGGAAGCTTGATAGTGAAGACGGCAGAGAGCATCCGGGAGAGGCTTTACCACGAGTGGCTTAACCGGAGACCCACTTGCGCGTGGGGAAGAACGGAGCTATCCACGAGTTACCCGACCGGGAGCTTGGCCCTTGCGAGGGATTCCTTGCGAGGGCTCCAACGAGGACTAGGGGGAAGCTTGCGCGCTTCTCGATACCTCGGTAAAAATACCGGAGTCGTCGACGGGAGTTTGCATCTCTATCACACTCTTTAGCTTCCGCATTTACATTGCTATCTAGTTCATGTGCTTTACCTTTCATAGCTTGATATGCTAGTTGATAGGTTTGAAAACTAGGTAGCATAACTCCTTTTGCGGTAGAGATAGCAAACACACTTAGCAAAACCTTAGTTGCACTTTAGATAGTTTACTTTCTTGCATAGGTTTTGCTTAGGTGGAATTAGAGGCCAAAGTTTAGAGTAGAAGTTTTAAGTTGCCTAATTCACCCCCCCCCTTAGGCGTCACGGTCCTTTCAATTGGTATCAGAGCCGGTTGGCTCTCTTGTGGACTCTTGGCTTAATCACCTTCGAGCCGACGCTCCTAAGAGAGGTTGGGATGGATACCTCTAGGCCTCCACACTTTGACGGCACTAACTTCCCTTACTATAGTGCTAGGATGGCTTGCTTTTTAGAAGCTGTTGATCTAGGTGTTTGGAGAGTCACCCGCGACGGGATGAAACCCATTAAGAATCCCGAAAAGCCTACCGCGGGTGATGAAAAGGAAATTCATCTAAATGCTAGAGCTAAAAATTGCTTGTTTGAATCTTTTAGCATGGATGTGTTTAACCAAGTATTTACTTTGCAAACATCTCATGAAATTTGGTTAAAACTCCATGAGCTTCATGATGGTACAAGTAATGTTAGAGAGCAAAAACATCACTAGCTAAATCATGTTATGATTCCTTTAAAATGAATGACAATGAGCTTGTTCGTGATATGTATTCGCGTTTGAATCTAATTATCAATGAGCTCCATTCTATAGGAATTACAAAGCTAGATGATGCGGATATTGTGAGGAAGATCATCTCCGTGCTTCCAAAGAACAATATGCAACCATCATCACCATCCTCCACAACATGGAGGACTTGAGCACCATGACCCCGGCCATTGTCATTGGCAAATTGGTGGCGTTTGAGATGTCACGCAAGATGGGTCAAGAAGAAGCCACTTCATCAAGCAAAGATATTGCTCTCCCATGTGAGCACAAAAAGATGAAGGGCAAAAGCAAGTTGAGACAAGCTCAAGCTCCTCAAGTGAAGAAGAGGATGATGAAGATGAAGAATCAAGTGATGATGATCAAGCCTCCACCTCATCCGATTCCTCCTTAGATGAAGAAGAAACAATCAAGCTCATGAAAGGAGTGAAGAGGATGATCCGCAAGCTCAATGTCAAGGTGTGCCCATCACCATAGAAGATTGCCTCTTCACCAATCAAAGAAGAGAGCAAAGAAAAAAAAGGATGCTATAGATGTGGCAAGAAAGGGCACTTTGGAAGATTGTCCAAAACAAAGCCCACACCCAATGACAAGAAAAAGAAGGGATGCAAGGCCAAGGCTCTCACTACCATCAAGACATGGGATGATTCATCGAGTGATGATGACCCATCACAAGAGGCATGGCCGCAAGCACTCATCATCAAGCTCCTCTCTTATGTGCCTTATGGCACGAGGTAATACAAGCCCTATCTCTAGTGATAGTGATAGTGATGATGAGCTTCCTTCCTATAATGAACTTGTGCAAGATAACATTAAATATGCTAAAGCTTGTAGTAGTCAACAAAAGAAAATTAATGACTTAAAGAAAAATTAGATAGCTCTCAACAGCCTACATGCTATGCTTGATCAATATAAACCTTTTCAAACTTAAATGTTGAGCTATCTATAAAAGTTGAGAAACTTGAGGCTAGTATAAGCACATATGATAGCACAAGTAATGATGAGCAACTTGCTAAGAAAAATGAAAACTAAAAGCAAAGTTAGCTAGCACCAAGATGCATACAAAAGTTTGCTTGCCAAAATGGAATTATGTGCAAACATTGTGATGAGCTAACTAACAAAGTTGCTAATCTTGAAACCATCAGAGCAAACCCCATTGAGGCACCTAAAATTGAAAAATCAATCTTTAACATGCCTAAAAAGGATGCCTCTACTTCTTGCATTGATTTACTTGATTTAGACTCACCCATGTGCAAACAAGCTTGTGTTGAGAATGTGATTGTAGACACTTGCACACAAGAAGTTGCAATGGAGAATGAGTTACTAAGGCAAGAAGTAGCTCGCCTCACCAAGGACTTGACTCAAGCAAAAGGCAAGACAAAGCAAACCCGAACTCATCAAGATAACACCATCAAGGGAGTGAAGAAGCTTGATGAGGAGCAAACCGTGGTTTGTTACCTTTGCCACAAGGAAGGTCACAAGTCCTATGAGTGCAAGGTGAAGCATGGGGAGAAAAATAAAGAGAAAAACAAAAAGCAAACAAGCAAGCTCTCCAACACCTACACCAACAAGGTGAACAAGAAGGTCGCCACACCTTATCTTTTGAAGAAGAAGAATGACAAGGTGGTGGCCATCAAGGTAAACAAGCAGCCAACAATGGGGCCAAACGCATTTGGGTGCCTAAAGACATCATCTCAACCATGAGAGCACCAAAAGGTTTGGGTCCCGAAAGGGAGTAAGTAGTCAAGTGGTCTACGGGGAATTTGGAGACTTGGCAAAATTTTGGTGCATATCATGGGGTGCATCACATTGGATCATGTCATTGCCAAGTATGTTAGTGAGTACTATGGACCCAGTTCCCCCTCCCATGTTAGGTAACTAGATTTAATCTTTAGCAATCATTTTCAATTGGTAAATTCTTGAAATTACTTTTAGCATCTAGTTACTTTCATTGCCTATGTTTGCATTTTGTATATTCATATCTTTTATCATGCAAATTAGGCTTATCATATGGTAGTTTTGCTCGGTATCACTCACATTCTTAGAGCAATTCTACATGGTTTTAATTGGTTAGAAGCACGGCACATAGCTTCTTTTACTTTGTATTTATCTTATATGTGCCAAATTCAAATTATAATAAACTACCCCAATTACCATCTTCAATGATGTCACATTTCTTGTAATATCAATATGGAAAATGGTAGTTTGACCTTACAAGTCAATGTGCATGTCTCCCACAAGTATTCCAACTTGTATGCACACTTTTAGGGGAGTTTACTCTACAATTTGGAAACTCTGAGACTAACACTACTTTCATCTATCATATGTGTAGTAGTCTCATTGCAAGGAAAATGGAGTTTTCGGAGACAAGCATCAATATGTGATGAAATTCACTTGGTATCTACATATGGTATTCCTAACCGATAACCTTATGTTGATTTCACTTTGATACTCTTATATGCTCTCTCCATACATTATATAGTTTAAACTCCTTTATGCTTTATTTTGACGGTTATGCATATGCTTTAGCCTTACATCATATGTATGCATATACTTAGGGGGAGTTTAGCTTATAATGTTTCCTCTCTAGAGCTTTATGTCTTCTTTTTCGGTGTTTGATTCCAAGGGGGAGAATGTGTAGGACCAAAATCAAGCCCAAACTAAAACAAACAAATAACCAAAATCAAATTTTTCAAAATTCTATGGTTATTTTCATGGGAATGGTTCAAAAAGGGAGGAAGTGATTTATGGAGTTAGGGGGAGTCTTAATCCATAAAGTCACAAAGAGGAACTCTATGGCAGGGCAAGATATGCTAGGAGAAATTATTTTCATTTTGGTATCTTTTAAACATCATATGATCTTGCCTTTGCATTGCATCCTAGCAAGTAGATTGCATTTTAATTTATGTATCTATTATTTGCTTGTTTTGGTCGTGTTGTCATCAATCACCAAAAAGGGGGAGATTGTAAGGAAAATGGACCTCGGACCATTTAACTTCGGATTTTGGTGTTTGATGAACAACATAACCAATTGGACTAATGCGTTGCAAGTGTTTGTTTTGTAGTCCAATAGGGTGCAAATGTGACTTGGACAAGGCTACGTGTGATTCGATGATCAACACCTCACAATACATTAGAAGCTCAGTAGAAAGACCCCTAAGATCAAGCAAAGTCCAAGGCACAAGACGGACCAAGACGGCGCAAGAAATCGCGAAGAAACGAAGAAGAAGGAGTGACCGGACGCTGCTTCGCAGTGACCGGACGCTGGCCGGATGCGTCCGGTCAGTTCACCCAGTTCAACAACGCCTCGTCAATCGACCGAAGCTACGCCAGTTGGACCGGACGCGACGATGCGACTGTTCATCAGCGTGGCAGCGTGACCGGACGCTACGACTCGACCGGACGCTGGAGCTTAGCAGAGTCCGATCGACACAGAGAGGTTCCAGAGGCACGAAAACGCGATCGGACGCGTCCGGTCGTCTGTGACCGGACTCATGTCAAGTCCGATCAGTGCCTGTGCAGCTGGGCAACTAGCCGTTGGAGTGACGGACGCGTCGGTCAGGACGTGACGAGCGTCCGGTCGATGGCAGAAAAGCCCATCCCTTTGCCCAACGGCTCTATTTGGTTGGGGCTCTATAAATACCCCCCATGGCCGGCCAGAACAAAAAGGTTGGAGCTCAAGGAAGTGTACCAAGTGTATACACATATTTAGTTGCTCTAGCCACCAAAGTGCTTAAGTGATATACTAGGTGATTAGTGTACGTGCTTTGCGAAGTGCTTAAGCTAGTTAGACCACCGCTTTGCGCTTGCTCTAGGTGTTAGGCCTAGTGTTTAGTGAGGTTTAAAAACCTCTTATCTACCGGTGCTTGCGCGCACCGTGATTGTACATCGGTGGGGCTTGTAAGTCTTGCGAGATCACACCACCGCGATTGTGGTGTGGCCGCCTCCGTGTACCGAAGGGAACAAGGCCCGCGGCGCTTCGGCCGGAAGCTTGATAGTGAAGACGGCGGAGAGCATCCGGGAGAGGCTTTACCACGAGTGGCTTAACCGGAGACCCACTTGCGCGGGGAAGAACCGGAGCTATCCACGGAGTTACCCGACCGGGAGCTTGGCCCTTGCGAGGGATTCCTTGCGAGGGGCTCCAACGAGGATAGGGGGAAGCTTGCGCGCTTCTCGATACCTCGGTAAAAATACCAGTCGTCGACGGGAGTTTGCATCTCTATCACACTCTTTAGCTTCCGCATTTACATTGCTATCTAGTTCTTGTGCTTTACCTTTCATAGCTTGATATGCTAGTTGATAGGTTTGAAAACTAGGTAGCATAACTCCTTTTGCGGTAGAGATAGCAAACACACTTAGCAAAACCTTAGTTGCACTTTAGATAGTTTACTTTCTTGCATAGGTTTTGCTTAGGTGGAAATTAGAGGCCAAAGTTTAGAGTAGAAGTTTTAAGTTGCCTAATTCACCCCCCCCCCCCCTCTTAGGCGCCACGGTCCTTTCAGTCCTCCCTATCATCTCCAAAGCCGGCATGGGGTACGGCGCGGCACTCGCCTTCTCCGCCGTGAAGGTTTATTCTGGTGCAGATTATCAGAGATTTGATGTCTGTTAACAGATCTAGAGGATAGAGGAAACACTCCTAGAAGACATGAAGTGTAGCCGGATCAGATCTGGCCGTACCTTCGATCACTTTCCTCAATTAGGCGTAGGATGGAGTGGACGAACTAACCCGCTGTAATCTTGCTCCTTCTTTGTAAATAAGAAGTTTCCCTGTTCGTCCTCTGTAATCAATTTGTGATTGATCCTTCGAATCAATGTGTCCCTATTTTTTCCGCATATTAGTCACTGATCTCTGTTTCCCTGCTTTAAATGGCAATGCATGTCGGCCACCGCTGAAAACTGCATTAGAAATCTCTGCCCCACAGACGATTGCCATAATCAGTTATTTTGGATTCTAAGAATTCAATTTTCCTCCAATTTTCCGACCCAAGACAATGCCAGGATAACATTTCTTAAAGACCCTTTCCGCCTCTGCTCCCAGTGTCAATCGGCAATACGAACTCTCAAACGATAATTCAAAACAGAACAGCTTTTAGCCGAATCCTATCGGCTTCCTGACTTTGGAGTTACGATTCTCTTTAGTCGTCAAAAGACCTGGCCTGGCCCAATAACGGCCCATAAACTGTGAAAACCCTAATCGATGTTTGATGTTCCAGTGTGCAAGCCATAGTTTTATAAATATGACTCTATACAAGATACCACCCCCATCTTCAGCCAAACAGTCTGACTCATAGACTTCCCAGTTCTCAGTTTTCATATTGGAGAAAAACTTTCGCCCCCTTTTATATATAATGGCAGGCAGCAACCATCACAGTAGACAACTCTCCGGAGACGAAGCAGAGGAAGCCAAGCACCAACTCACCGGTGTTATGGGTAATAAAAATGAACTGATTTCTTTCCCCTTTTCTTGCCCGGTTCATCTTTGATTTACTCATCCATCTTCTTTTTCAGAACGGGGTCTTTCCCCAACCAAGCTCAGGACCCTCCAGAAATGGTAAATCCAAAAGTCCCTTTTAATCTCCTTCCTAAGCTACCAGATTCTGAATTTGATGACTTATTCCAGCAGATCCGCTTGGATGCTCTTCGGTATCGCAAGGAAAGGGATCAGGTTCAGAAAGAACTAGAAGCCGCATCTCAGAAGCATAGTATCAGGGAAGCTGAATGGGCAGCTCAACGAAAATAGTTCTGCAGCATCATCATAGGTTAGCATAAATTGGGTTCTCTCCTCTTGGTCAAGCTTGCCATGTCTGATATATCTTTTCCTCTTGCTAGCCCTTTCTGCAGAGAACGACCGTCTGAAGGCAGCAGCAAACAGAATCACCCTCAAGGTGAATGCTCGCGGAGATTCAGCCGAAGCCCGCCTTGACGCTTTGGATGGCCGTATTGATCAGGCCGTCATCCAAGGTGTGCACGCCGGGGTCTCTTTCGGGCTAGCGGCAATGAGTTCTTGGACCAAAGAAGACTACTCTCTCCTACCAGTTGGTTTTGCTGGCGACCCAAATGAATTTGAAGACCCTGAGATTTATGATAACATGGCCGCTGCTATTGCTGAAATTGTTAATCCGCAATCCATTCTGATCAACTTATTCTGAGAGTAGTTTGTACTAGGACAGATCTATAAATGAAGTTTGCAGCAGATGAACTTGCTCTTTTCTGAATAATGTTTATTTTTGATTCTTCAATGACTTTCCTCGTTCGCAACATTTCTTCAGAAGAACGCTTGCTGAATGTATGACGTCATCTTAGCTGACTAAATCCCATTCTCAACATGTCATATCACTCGGCATTGCACTTACTGCACTTCACCTTTCTCTTTCCTCGATAAACATGCTAACTTGAAAAACACTAGGGTCACCAAGGTCATGAATATTTGTACTAAAGGCGATATAAATAAAATATCGGCTATAACTTAAACCCCTTTTTTCTGCTAAAGGCGATGCTTTTACATCGGCTTATATAATATCCTTGAAATTCATACACGCAATTTCCACGCATTCGGCTACAATGCCGAAGCTTAATCCATGAGTGACGCATAAAAATTTCTTTACAGCCGAACACCCCTCTTTGGGTTTAACATTTTCGGCTAAAGCCAGCTGCTATCTTTCTTTTATGCTTAAAATAAGGGCCGATTCTACTATAAGGCCATCGGCCGTTACGTACAACTTGAAACGATCACCAAGTCGTGGAAGTGCTCTCATATATCTTTAACCTCATCAGAATCTTCTGTTGCACGTCACCTTGTACAAATTCCTCCTGATCTTCCTTGAGCTCTGGCAATGGAGAAATAAACAGAATCCTTTAAAGGTTCATCAACTTTAAAACATACTCGAGACCCAAACTTGTGTACATTGATCCAACTTCGGCTTCATTACCAACACTTTATTCCTTGTCAGCCGATATGAAACTTTGGTCTCAATTCTTCTCCATTACCACCGGTTGGACTAAAAATTGCTCTGAGAGCCGATCGTTTGAATCGGCTGTTGATCCTCGTCGAAAACGTTCACAGGACCTGCCTCCCAAGCTCTTCCAGAGAAACACTCGACACCTTCATATTCCTAGTAGGTGGGCTCTGTGTTAGGAATACTCACCGAATCATCAGCATGGACGATCTCAATGTCATCCCCAATCCACTGGATGAGGAACTGGTGCATAGTTGACGGCACACAGCAGTTTGCATGTATCCAATCTCTTCCCAATAGCAAATTGTATGCCCCCTTGCCACCAATGACAAAGAAGGTGGTGATTAAAGTTTTAGTCCCAATTGTTAACTCGACATGGACTGCACCTTGAGTATCAGAAGAATTGCCGACAAAGTCCCTCAACACCATGTCGGTCTTCAATAGATCTTCACTTGTCATGCCAAGTTTTCTGAAAGTGGTATACGGCATGATATTTATGGCAGCTCCTCCATCGATGAACATCTTGGTTAATGGCTTGCCATTGACATACCCTCTCATGTATAATGGCTTCAAGTGTCGGTGCCTGATTGGTTTATCAAATACTGCCCTTTGAGCCAAGACGAGATGAGCCAACAAGTCCCGAAATTCACTTTCATCGAAGTCTGAATATGTCTCATCTTGGACATCTTGATTCTCATTGCCATGCACGTATCAGCCGAATGATTACCTTCACTCGGCCTTTCCTTAGGACGCCAAACTTGCTTTGCTCTGGTGCCTGCTTGTGCCAACTCTTTGTTCCTTAAGCGCTGCACTCTCCTCTTCTGGCTTTTCCTTAAACCTGGCAGACACCATTGTCCCTTCTGCCAGACGTACTTACGGTACTCTTCTTCTTCAGTATGAGCCCAATCTTGATCGGCAAATCCTCTTACCTGCCGATCTCCGGAACTATTTATTTTTACGCGCCGATCGTCCTCAAGGACTCGTGCCCCAAGCCTTTCATGGACAGATCGGTGGTTGACTCGAGACTGCCTATACTCGGAATACTGATTACTGCACTCGGGGCAGTCGTCTTTAACAGGCAGCTTCAAGCCTTCGTTCCAACAATACTGGAAAAATGAGCATTCCTAATGAGACCGTTCCTGTTCCCTCGTATCTTATCGTTCTTCCCGGTACATCTCTTCTTTGTACCTTCGTTGTTTCTCCAGGAACTTCCGTTCTTCATAAAGCCTCTGCTTCTGGTACCGTTCCTGTTCCCGACGCCATTTATTCAACAAGATGCGTGTCGTGACCCTGGGTCTGGAAGTTCCACCTGTCTCAGCTCGGCTATTCTGGAACCGAACCCTCTGCTGAAGCTCTTTATTTGTAATCTGCCGATCAGGGTCAACAGCACCAGCTTCCCTTGCTCTACCAGAAGTTAAAACTTTCATTTTATTCTTACCCCCAAATCGGCTGCATTGATCGTACTAACAGAGAAGGACACGTTTTTGTCCAAAAGGACTACCATCCACTTTCATATTTCCATCAAACCTCAGGTGTCCGTCTTGGATGGCCTTCTGAATCCGCACTCTGAACACTCGGTAATCATTTATGGAGTGGGATTTAGTATTGTGGAAACCACAATACTTCTTGTCTTTGACACCCTCAGGAAGCAGCATAGGATGACCTTCCAGCAACTTGATGCGTCCTTCCTTCAGCAAGTACTCAAATAATTTATCTGACTTGGAAACATCAAAGTCATAAGTACTTTTTTGTTGCCTCAGCCACCGCTGGTTGACTTGAGTTGGTTCTTTAGACCAGGTTATCTCGGCTGCAGCTACTTCATCTTCATCATCATATTCATCTGCTTCCTCCAGGAAAGCCTGATACATTTCGGCAGCTACATCACCCTTCTGGAATTGATTATTCCTTCTAAATCCCTGAGCTTGATTGCTCATGGTCGCCAGCCTTTGGGATAACTGCCCGAGGTCATCAAACTCCATGCCGAATAGTTTTTCTTTGATACTCGGCAACATGCCAGCTATGGCTATCCCCAGCAATTGGTCATCCGGCAAATTCAAGGAATAGCAGAGATTTTTGGTTTCCCTGAATCGGCGCAGATACTCTTGCGGCGTTTTGCTGGGTCTCATCTTCAAGCTCATAAGATCGACCAACTTCTTTTCACTGGTTCCCGTAAAGAAGTATGAGTGGAACTTCTGCTCTAACTCTGCCCATGTATTGATAGAATTCGCCGGCAGAGAAGCAAACCAGGAGAAGGCTGGTCCTGTCAACAGCAGGAAATACCGAATCCTCCAAGCTTCATCTGTAGATGCTTCCCCAAGTTGCATCAAGTATCGGCTGATGTGCTCTATAGTGCTGGTATCATCCTGACCCGAAAACTTGGTGAAATCAGTAGGAGGTTTTACTCTTGGAGGAAGTGCTACCCGATTGTACCATTCTGGGTAGGGAGACTTGTAAGCATATGTCTGATTCTTTGGCTTTAGGCCGAACTGATTCTGCATCATACCAGCCATCCTATGCATGATGAGGTCAACACTTGAATCAGGAGTTGTTTGTGCTTGCCCCCCAGTATGTAGTTGTGCTGAACTCCTGTAGCCCGGATTCGGAAGAGCATTAATCGAGTTATAGTCCATAAACTCCCGATATCCATCTCCAAACATATCTCTCTGTATCCTGTTCGCCACAGGAGACACTCTAGAAGCAGATTGTGGGACATTCCCTGTGGTGCCGAACGTGAGCTGGCCATAGGTCTGGGGAGGTTGTTGCGTCTCCTGAGAAACCACTCCACCTGTGCTTGGGCCAGCTCCACTGTTCTTGGCAACCCTCCGACGTTGAGGTATTTGAAACAACAATGGTCCTTGCATCGGACCAGCAGCTTCTTCAAAGTACTTATCTCTGCGTTTGGACCGAAAGTATTGACCATAATAGCACGAAAAGTGTTTAAGAAAGCCGACTGATGATTAGTCACAGCTCCTGATACAACCTTGTGCATTATTTCAGTCATTTTCTGGATAGCTTCTTCTTCACCACCGTCGGGCAGCTCAGGTTGGTGATGAGGAACAACCTTCGGGAACGTCTGCTTCTGATAGACCTTGCCACTTTTGTTCTTGGAGAAAGTCTCCAAGCATCTGCGCTGGAATTCATCACAAGCCCGTTGCACCAAATCCTTTGATTCTGGCGGCAATTCGTCCATGGTCACATCGAAGGTTTGATCTTCGCTGATCTCAGGCATCTTGAAATGAAGTGGTCCCACCAGGCGTGCCAAAAAGTGTGTTGACGCAAAACGTGACGTCCTGCGCCAGGCACACAGCAAGCCGAACGAGGCTGGCTTCAATCGGGTGCCCGGAGTATTCCGAATCCGGAAGCGTGCCAGTCGGTTTGACCTGAAAACCAACAAGGGATAAAAATATGAAAATACCTTGGAACATGTTGGGCGAGACCAGGCAGTTCCATATGTATGGCTTTGAAAGCCAATCATGACGGCACACAGCTATAAAAGTTGTTTGTCGAAACAGGTTTATAATGTCATTCAGCAAGTATAAAGATGGAGCTCATAAACATGTTGAATGTCGAACACATGATACAACAGAAGGTAAAAGGGTAATGTGTAAATATAAATCTATTCAAATACATATGCATAGGCTAATCCAACTAATATGTCGCACGTTTAGCCTCATGAACCTGTCAAGTATAAACTCAAGCAAAGCTATCCCGAATCCACCGTATGATACCACTTGCTATAAGTCCATACCACTCCTTATAATTAGATTAATCCACCGCATGATACGATCTAATTATAAGAAGCTAAAAGCATACATATATCTGAACAGATCTATAAAAACTCATTACTCATGTAAGCTTAACCAGAGTCGGCAAACTAGCCGAACTGGGGTCCATGAAGAAGGAACATACAAGCAAAGCATGATTAAACTAATCTAAAACCTGCACCTGCCGCACGGTACCCAGCTCTATCAAAGCCTAGCATGGTCGACATGCATGAACCCACAACATGTAAACAATCTGGATTGAAAGTTAATTCGGCCATCATGATCTTATGATTAACGAAGCACAAATAAACTCATGCAGCAAGGCCAAACAAAGATCAATCTAGATTGGGCAAAGAGTGTTATAGGAATTAAATAAATAAAACATATAACACATGATAACTTAATGAATCTATTAGATCTGCCAAATCTAACAGAGCCGATAACTATTTTTACTCATGACTTAATCCGCCGCACGATACAAGGCATAAGCAAAAACTTCCCGTCACAAGCTTAAATCCGCTGAACAATACTAAGCTTAACATACGAGACTACTTGCATCATATCTAAATCCACTGCATGATACTAGACATGATAGCAAGGTTGCCGGTACTTACGGAGGTCGACGGATCGATGATTCCTCTCGAAGAACTCGATGACACGACTTAGGGACTCGAAAGGTGGCACGGGGCCGGTGTTTGTATTGATTGGTTGTGAACAGTTTTACAATGGTCGAGGGCTTATATTTATACCCTGGACGAAACACGAATCCTAGACGATTATGACTTAAAAAACAAGGAAAGATATAAATCATATTCCTAATCCTTTCGGCGCCTTCCATCGTCATGTATCTTCTCGTGCAAGCCGGCTTTACCTGCATCATCCATTTCCCGAATGGGGCTACTGCTTCACGAAATAGCCGACCGCGCAGGTATTCACCGAAAGTCTTAAGGACCAAATAGCCGTCCGAATGCTTGCCGAATCCTTCTCTTCTCTGCTGGCTGGACCCACCTGTCATATCCTCGTGTGTGCGAAAATCTGGTGTTAATAGATGCTTTCGACCGAATATGTTCTCGAACGAATACAGCTGTGCAACGATAGTCTCCCTTCCGGGCGAAAGCGCCTTCGTCTTCCAAAGTTGGTGGAGAGAAGACGCTTTCGTCCGAAAGCACTTTCGACCGAAGCGATAGTTTCCCTTCCGGACGAAAGCGCCTTCGTCTCCCAAAGTTGGTGGAGAGACGACGCTTTTGTCCTCCAAAGTTGGTGGAGAGACGACGCTTTCATCCGAAAGCACTTTCGTCCGTAAGCGATGGCTTTCGGTTGTCTTCGTGCAGGGGGAGTCCAAAACTGGCAAAGGAGGGCCCACTCGTCAGAAGGAGGCGTTCGATGGATGGAGAGCAGAGGCCACCGCGATTTATGTTGGTGTACAGAAATACCCTCCGGATGACAGAGGCGTCTTATCCAAAAGAGTAGTTGGAAGGGTATTTCCGTACTTGTAAAGACTGTGTGATTAATATAAATAGGCCGATCTCCCCTATGGGTGGAGGAGGATCACTGTTCAATTTACTCGAGCTACAGTTGGTTCTCGCTTGTGAGTTTGTCTTTTGTCTTGCTTGTGTTTACTTGTGCAACGACCTGCTGTTTTAGGGTTTCGGCCCTAAAACAACATTGGCGCCCACCGTGGTTGCTGCCCGAGCTTGTCATAGCACCAAGGAAGGCATGGAAGACGGTTAATCCTCAAGAAACCGAAAGGGTGGTTGTTGCGAACACAAATGCCCACGGCACAATCGCAGCACCCGCTCCCACAGCCCATATTCCACAAAGCATTTGGAGAATAGCCGATATTGTTTGAATCGCCTTTAGTACAAAAACTGTTCATAACCCTTGTGGCCCTAGCATTTTTCAAGTTAGCAGGTTAGAAAGTATCGGGAGGTAGAAAGGCGAAGCGCAGTAAATGAGATGCCGAGTGACATGACATGTCGAAACGAGATCTAGTAGGCTAAAATAATGTCATGCGTTTGGGAAGCATTTTTCTGAAGAAATGTTGCAATCGGGAAAATCACTGAGTAATCAGGGGATGCAAATAGACATTATTCAGAGAAAACAACTTCGTTTATTCATTTACAGATCCGTCGTAGTACAAACTACTCCTGGAATAATCTGTTTAGAACGGACTGCGGATTGGTGACTCCGGCGAGAGCAGCGGCATGATCATCATAAACTTCAAGATGATCTTCAATACCTTCGATCTCATCTGGGCGTCCGCCTGCGAAGCCGACCGGTTGGACGGAGTAGTCCTCGTTGGTCCGAGAGCTCATCGCCGCTAGCCCAAGGGAGACACCAAGGTGCACACCTTGGATGACGGCCTGATCTATGCGGCCATCAGTAGCATCAAGGCGCGCCTCGGCTGAGTCCCCGTGGGCATTCACCTTGTCGGCAACTCTGTTCGCCGCCGCCCTCAGACGGTCATTCTCCGCAGAAAGAGTTGAAAGAGAAAAGAATGAGTTCGTGATGCAGGAAAAGGCCGAAAGAAGATGGAATGAACGATAGATGTCAAACCGGTAATGGCGTTGCAGAACTGCTTCCGCTGGTCCTCCCATTCGGTTTCCTCAATGTCGTATTTCTTGGATACGTCCTCCAACTCCTTCTGGGCCTTATCCCTCTCCTCGCGGTACCGAAGAGTGTCCAAACGGGTGTACCGAGGTGAGTCGTCAGACTCATAGGAATTTGATGACCCAGAAGAAGGAGTGGGAGAACCCGGTGGAGCTGTCGTTTCTGGAAAAGGAATCCGGGTTTGGCTGGAGAAAGCCCTCACCCTGGAAAGAAGATGAACAGTGAATCGGGAACGGATAAACAAGAAAAGCTACCACAAGGGGGCAAGAAGCCAATTTTTACCCATAACGCCGACGAGTCGGTGCTCGGCTTCCTTCCGCTTCGTCTCCAACGAGGCGTTTGCCGTGGTCACCATTGCCTGCCATTGATGAAAATACAGGCGAGTGTTTTCTCTCTGGTTTGAGTTAGGAGTCGGGGAATGGAGAGATTGCAAGTCAAACTGATTGGAGTTGAAGCTGATGGCCTGCGTAGGGTCATATTTATGGAACCGTGGCTTGCACCCCGGAAAGCCAAGCATCGGAGTAGGGTTTTCATGATTTATGGGCCCGTGTTGGGCCGGGTCAGATTTTTGTTGACTTGAGGAGATCGTGGCTCCAGAATCAGGAAGCCGATAGGATTCGGCTGAGGATCGTTGCCACATGAAAAATTCAGTTTTGGTCGATTGTTTGGAAACTCATATTACCGATTAGCGCCGAAGACAGTAAGTTTCGCAAATGGTCTTCGATTTGGGAAGGACTATATTTTATTCCAGGCAATGGAATTTTAATGGAGAAGTCTTCAAGAAAGCTGTAGATGGAAAATTCCTTAAGAAGTACTATCCTAACATCGTCATGGATTGGAAAATTGAGAGGAATCCGGAACACTAGATCTGAAAATAGTCGATTAACAACAATCGCCTACAAAATAGAGATGACTGACATGATTGTCAGCAATAGCCGATGTGGTATACATCGCCTTTAGAGCAAAAATAAAAGTCAATGATTAATGCACGAAGCAGAACACGCATTGATCTCAAGGGATCAGTAACAGATTGATTTCAAGGATCAAACAAAAGGGCTTTTTATTTACAGAAGGGGGGTACAAGATTACAGTAAAGATCAGTTCGTCCACCCCATCCGACGCCTAATCGGGAGAACATGGTCAAAGGAATCAGCCAGATCTGTTCCAGCTTCCTTCATATCATCCACAGAATGTTCTACCTTGTATTCAGCCCCCGCTCACAGACGTCGAATCTGTGATAGTCGGCGCCGGAGTGAATCCGTACGGCGTTGAAGGCAAGCGTTGCGCCGTATCCCATGCCAGCCTCGGAGACGTCAGGAAGGATTCGGTTGACCTCGTTCACCCGATCCAAGGCTGTCGTACCTACCGCATTGGCCGTAATGGCAAGCTTGGCGATGGCAGTTTCAAGAGCATGAAGTTTTGCCTCCAGAGGTGAAAGGGAGAAGAGTAAGTAAAAGCAAGAGGGGAAACAAAGACAGAAATGATGAAAATATTCACCAGCGGCCCGATTCTGAGTGATGTCACGCTCCCGGGAGACTCGGGTAATCTCCTGATCCTTCTCCTCCAGATCAAGCTGAAGGTCTATGACCTGTTGAGTCAGGTTTTCGGAGAAATCATCATCAATCTTCCTGAACAAAAGTAACGAAGTAAGAACGGCTGCTTCATTTTGAAACAAAAAAAATAGAAGAAAGCAACCTCTTCTTGGGGGTGCTGGAAGCGCCAAGCTCGGAGCTATGTCTGCTCGCCACGGAAGACATCTTCTAGGTTGTATTAGATGATGATAGGAGGAAGAAGGGTTTTTCTTGGTTTTGAGATCGAAACAGAGGAGTTTGAAGGCATAAGCCGAGACGGGGAGAAGGGTGACTTAAAAAGACCCCAAAAGGGGCATTGGAAGGTGAATCGGCAGGTAAGGCAATTATGGCACGCGAAATTTGCACGAGAGTGGATGCTTCCAGAGGTTCCACGTCAGTAGTTCTGGAGAAAAGGAATTTTGGAATAAATATTATCCTAAAATTAGCGGGCATGTGTTAACACCAAATGAATTTTCACACGCATAAGAAGATGACAGATGGGCCAATATACGGAGATGGGTGTATGAGGCATTCGGCAGGTATCCATGCGGTCGCTAGTTTCCAAGATTCGGCAACTGCTTGTGCGGTCGGTTATTTTGAGAAAGGGGATTTCCGTTGAAGCAGCGGAAGCAAGAGCCGATCGAGCAACAAGATGGCGACAATTAAGACAATGAAAATTTCGAAGGAAGTCGAAGGCCAAAAATATTGTATTTTTCCTTTAACGTTTCATAGTCGTATCCTCTTAGGACTCGTTTTGTGTCCAGGGTATAAATATAAACCCTTGGCTATTGTAAAAAGGGTTCACAACCATATCAATACAAACCGGCCCCGTGCCATCTTCGAGTCCTTTGTCGTGTCGTCGAGTTCTTCGAGAGGAATCATCGATCCGTCGACCGTCGTAAGTCCCGACAACTTTGTTATCATGTCTAGTATCATGCAGTGGATTTAGATATGATGCAAGTAGTCTTGTTTGTTTCCAATGATCGTGCGGCGGATCTTTGTTAACGATCAAGAAGTCTTTGCTTATGCTTTGCTTATGGGTAAATACCGTGCGGCAGGCGTTTACTTGATACGTTTAGCAAAAGTGAGATAGTTATCGGCTCTGCTAGATTTGACAAGATCTAGTAGATTCATTAAGTTATCATGTGTTGCATGATTTAATTAATTTGTAACACTCTTTTCCAATCTAGATTGACTTTGTTTGGCCTTGCTTTACAAGTTTACTTGTGTTCCAATAATTGCATGATCAAGATGGCCGAATTAATCTCTAATCTAGATTGTTACGTGTTGTGGGTTCATACATATCAATCACGTTTGAGCTTAGATAAAACTAGGTATCGTGCGGCAGATGCAGGTTTTAGATTGGTTTAATCGTGTTTGTTTTCATGTTCCTTCTTCATGGACCCCAACTCGGCTAGTTTGTCGAGCTTGGTTACACGTCAATTTATAATTTATCTTTACTTGTCCAAGTATGTCTTTTTCATGTACGTACGTTCGGCAATCAGCTGTTTACATATGTTTATGTTTAGAGATAGCCGAATAACCTTTAAATTTGTTGACAGACAACTTCTATAGCTGTATGTTGTCATGAGTGGCTTCAGGGCCGTAAATATGGAACTGTCTGGTCTCACCCGGCATGTTCCAGTTTTATTCTCATAGTTTTATCCCTTATTGGTTTTCAGATCAAACCGACTGGCACGTCTCCGGATTTCAAATCGTCCGGACACCCGTTTGAAGCCACGTTTTCCGGCTTGCTGTGTGTCATGCGGGGAACGCCATTTTTGCGTCAACAATAGCACGATGTCCTGGTAGTGTGCGAACGCATGAGCTGCCACGGTGTTCACGGGACACTTAGGGTCGCGTTGTGCACGTTTTCCCATCACCTGTGTTGGAGCAACATCGTGGTGCAGGAAGTATCTAGTTCAGCGGTGGCATCACAGAATAGGCTCTCGAAGAGTGCGACAACCTCAGTGTGTCGGTGATAGCTCTATTCATCCTCTGTATTTCACAATAATGATAGATCTAGCTATTAAATTGTAGGGCTCATGACAATCTTTTCTAGTTAATCCCTTGGGATGGCTAGGCGGGTTATGGCTCCAAGTGCATGTGAGTCCCTCTATTTCTTGGTTTATCTAAGTTGCTATAGTTTATAGCTAAGTTATGCTTGGTAGTAGAAGTAACATAGGACTCCTTTTACTTATTCTTCCTCTCCCACTAGCTACGTCATATATACTTTTTTATCTAGCTACCTTCTTATTTACCTTATCATATCCTTATGGTTATCACCTTAAGGAACATGTGCCATAGTCATTTACCCCCTAACTAAGGTCATGCAATTTTTTTGAGAACTTAATCATAAGGAATCTTATTTATCAATCATCTTAGCCATATGCTTTCCCACATGAAAATATAAATACGACCTTAGAATACTCCTGAGCAAAGTGCTACTTCCATATCTTCTATGCGCTTGCAAAATTATCCAATAAACATAAGAAATATCAACATATACCAACAAAAATAAATAAATATCTACTTACCAAAGTCAGAATCAATTACCATATAGATCCTGAATGCTTACTTACATAGAATATCACACCCGTTGAGGTATACCTTGGAGAATCCACCAACAGGCTCGGGTCTTTCTCCACACCCCTCACTCTCTCCCTATTTTCTATACTACTACTAGAGCAAGGCATCACCTATGTATAGAATGTGTAGCTCCTCCTTTGTGGTTATGACTTTGAGAGCGAGGGGCCAGGGAGTATTTTGTAGCACTTTTGGTGTGGGTCTATGGATCCAGGTGACCTCCATCCTTCTTCCTCGGATCAACTGACCGTGAGTGGATGGTGGAGGTCACTACGAGAGAACAGACCTTTGGACGATCTATCAACTGAGTTTTAGTCTCAGCAAATTGCGTTCGAGACTAAAGACTTTTAATCCCGATTGGTAAAACCAACCGAGACTAAAGGTGAACCTTTAGTCCTGGTTGGTATTACCAACCCGGGCTAAAGGGTCCCCAACCTTTAGTCCCGGTTGGTAATACCAACCGGGATTAAAGGATGACCTTTTAGCTCCGGTTGGTGTTACCAACCGGGACTAAAGGTTCTTTTAGTCTCGGTTGGTGTTACCAACCGGGACTAAAGGTCCTTCACGAGTGAATTCAAAAAGAAAACATTCAGAACTATATCATGTGGGTTGTGTATAACCGAGTTGGTAAGTGTGCGCGGCACGAGAGGTGCTGAGTTCGAATCTCACAGACGCATATTTATTTTTTCTCGTGAGAGCCTTTACCCGGCTCCCACCTTTAGTCCCGGATTGTTAGCCCCGGTTGAGAAACCGGGGCTAAAGTCCGTTCCCAACCGGGGCTAAAGTCTCTATGTGCACTAGTGGGTGGAGCAAAAGTATCTTTCCTTGCATGGATCAGAGGTGCAAGGCAGTGGATGCACCAGAGGGGTCACCCCGACAACGGGGGAGAGGGGGTCGGTCAACGTGACCGCTACCCCCTGGGCAGTCCTCCATCTTCCTAGAGGTTGGTCCACCTGTCATGACAGTGTTTGGGTGCTTGGATATGTTTGTCACGTTGGATATTTCTTCTCGGGGTCCATTAATTAATGTGCATTGAATTCTTTTTACAGAGAAAGCATTCACCCAGTGGCTCTCAGTAGATTAAAGCGTGTTGTTAGCTTTTCACCGAATCCCCACAAGGGTGTCGACCGACGCTATGTGGCCCCATTAACTTTTGTTTTCTCCTTCCATTCTTGCCCCTACATTCAAATAGGGACGTGTATACGTGGAACAAAGTTATTAGCTGAATTTGTTACTACTTTGCTTATTTTCTCCCAAAGGTGACATTTTGTTGACGGTTTTGATCATTCAAAATTATGTCAAAATTACCGTCAACTATATGGTACCTCTATCTTAAGATTCTCTTTAATTCTTTATCCATATAATAAAATAATCAAATTAGGCTCAATCACAAAGTTTGTGTTACTTTTTATTTGATTAGTCTTATAAACTAAGCAATGTGGTGACCGAACGAAATTTATTATGGAATAAAGTCATGATACACTGTCTCATCTACTCCCTCCATACAAATTATAAGTCATTTCAAAAAAAATTGGAGAATCAAAGTTTTTTAAGTTTCACCAAAATTATAGAGAGAGACATAAAAATTTATGACATCATATAAGTATACTATGAAAATATAACTAATGAAGAATCTAATGATACTTAGTTGGTATCATAAATGTTACTTATTATTTATTATATAATCTGGTTAAAGTTAAAAAACTTTAAGTCTCCAAGATTCTTGAAGTGACTTATGATTTGAAACGAAGGGAGTATATACTGATGTGATTCATAAAACCAATCAGCCCAAAGTTGAACACTATGGTCTTGTTTAGATGCAACGTAAAATAATTTTGCATTGCGCAGTAAATGTTAGGACACTAATTTAGATTATTAAATGTGGATTAATGACGAAACTCATTCCACAACCTTGGCTAAAATCGTGAGACCTTTCTAATGAGCCTAATTAGGTCATGATTAGACAATATCGTGCTATAGTAAACATAGTAAACAGTCTCTAATGATGAGTTAATTAGGCTTTATAGAAAGATCTCGCGATTTTCCGACCACTCATGTAATTAGTTTTATATTTAGATCATATTTAGTCCTCCTAATTTTTGATTTACAATTGCTATAATAATTTTGCAAAATTTAAGGCATCTAACCAAGGCCTATATATCAGGCGCCTTTGCATCTATGTGATGTGACTCGTAAGTACAATAAATTATATGATGTGTCTCAACTAAATTATATGGCTTCTCAGTTGTTGTCTTGTTGATTGATTTTCTACACTATAGCATGCCTATACTATTTTGTACACACACAGACAAATTCGACCGGCTATGGCCCTGTTTGGTTGAGCTGTGGCGGTGGGAAAAAGCTGCTATGACTGTGAGCTGTGGAAAAGCTGTTGTGGGCTGTGAGCTGTGGAAAAGCTGAAAGTTGTTTGGTTAAACAAGTATAAAGTATATTTTCTACTTTTATTTTTTAAAAATAATTATAAAAACATTTTTTATTTCACCTATTTTGAAAAGCTGAAAGCCAAAAGCCAAAAGCAGGATCAAAACAGCTTTCAAAAATGTACTACGGAAAAGCTCCAACTTCTGCAAAAGCTGCTGCCAGCAGCACCCCTTTGGTTGGGCTTTTGGCTTTTGGGGGCAAAAGCCAAAGTCAAAAGCTCAACCAAACAGGGCCATAGTGAAGCATATTTTGTTTCACTTTTCAAGAAGTGAAGTAATTTCAAATATACTTAGATGTATAAAAAATACTAATATTTATGATATTAAATAAGTATCACTAGATTATTCATACAATATAGTCTTATAGTGAACTTATTTTAAAAAATATTAATATTGATAGTGTTTTTCATATACTGATTCAATTCTAAAAGACTTGATCGTTTGTCATCTGTCACTAGAGTATCACTGGCCCACGTAGATGCTCTCTCATCCAAAGTGGCGCTTCAAATGTGTCCGAGGATATCCCACGATCCACAAAGCAAAGGAATTTCGTATTTTCAATTTTTCATCCAAAGGCCAAAGTGATACGTGTCGGCGGTGGGGCTTCGCTTCCAAGCGCCATGGACCCCACAGAGTGCTTGCACCTTCCGAAAGGATAGTGCTATGCTCACACGGCTTGGCTCACCTAGGAATTTAACAAGGTATTTGAAGATATGATTGAAGTGAAAATAAAGAGGCTTATTACTTGTGTTGCCAAACAACAGTATAAATTCCATTTCAGGCATGCGGGGAAACAAGAGAAACTCCATTACAGGCACACACAAAAATCTACGTTCTATAAATTGTAGGCCATTAATTATGTTTTATGTCAAACTTCTCTAAGTTTATAGAAAATTATAGACATACACTACCAATACATTTTATAGCGGATTTAATTAAAGTAGTTTGATGTTGCAAACGGTGGTGTATGTTGCTACAAACATAGTTAAAGTTAGAGAAGTATTTTTTACCACTATATTGACTTGTCTAAATATAACCAATTTAACATATAAATTTTTTGCTGACCGAGCAACAAGGAAATGCCCCCGATAATAAAGTAGGATTACGAGCAACTCCAACAGTTTTGTAAATGAGTTTGACATTCTTGTTTTTGCAAAAACGTCTAAATTTTTTCTATCCAACGGTTTGACATATGACCTTAGCATTTTTGGCAACTTGACAAACACCGGGTGATATTTATATATATGTAAGCTGTGGTCCATTTGACAATCTCCCTCGCATGCTACTCTCGTGGGATATTTTCCTCTCGCACGCATAAGTTTTTAGTTTTGCCAAGTCTGAATACAAAACCGTTGGAGAATGACTCTTTTTATCTTTGTCATATTAATTTAAGAGTTGACAAATACCATATTTTGTCAAACAAAAAATACAAAACTATTGGAGTTGCTCCTAATAACAGATGATGTGGTGTGGCAATGGGCTACTCTAGCAAACATGCATGTCGACGAATCAGGAAACTTCAGGCTAAACCAGATGCTATCATGACCCCAATTCCAGATCCGCGATCGTTCGCTCGGCTTCAAATTAGTGAACACTCCCAGTAACTTGTGTTCCATTACGTCGGACTTATTTTTTTCTTTTTTTTTCATACGAGCTATTCGTCGGATCCGATTAAGCCACAAGTAACGTGGACCACGTGCACGTTATATGTGGGGTTAGCCTAATTATACTTCCTCACAAATAAAAAATAAACCAGGTGCATAGCATTTACTTCAATATGGCTTGTGTTCTCCCACAGAGCTAAATTAGCACGTTGCTCGTCCGTTCACTTTTCTTTCTCATTTTTTCTCTTGATTTTCCTCTCATTCTTTTTTCTTTTTGCAGCCTCAGCAACTTATATACAATAACTTATATAAGTTGTATAAAATAACTTATGTAAATAAATTCTGTTTGATAACTTTTGTACCTACGTAGGTTATATTTCATAACTTTTGTGGTTTAAGTTTTGGTATATGTTATATGTTTAATTTGTTCTTTTGTGATTAATAACTTCTCAGCTTTCAAGTTTTGAAATAAGTTATACTTTAATTCGTTTTTGTGTTTAATAACTTGTATATATAAGTTGTGTTTCGTAACTTTAGCAACTTATACACAATATGTGTACACAGGTTGTATAGAATAACTTATATATACAAGTTGTATAGACTAACTTATGTACATAACAGTTATGTTTGCTTTTATACATAATAAGTAGTCTTTTTATAACTTTTATGTTCCCAATTTTGTATAGAATAACTTATGTACACAAGTTATGTTTGATATTTTTGTACAAAAGTTGTGTTTCCCTAACTTTTGTGTTCTAAGTTTTTGTTTAAGTTATAAATTAATTTGTTTTGTGTTTGATAACTTTTGTGTTTCAAGTATTGGCATAAATTATAAATTAATTTATTCATTTTTGTTTAATAACTTTTGTACGTAAGTTACTTGTGTTTCATAACTTTTGTGTTTTCAAGTTTTGTCATAAGTTATAAATTATTCCCTTCGTCCGAAATTAACTATCGTTTTTTTGTTTCTGTGCCGCAAGTTTGATTCGATTTGTAGAAAATACATGTATTATTTGTATCTTTAAATAAATCCTAAATATCTTTCCAATGATATTAATTATGTATAGTAAAATAATAATAATATTTTTTAACATATATTTAGTCAAAGTTATTTCTTGGAAAGCGAAAACGACAATAATTTTGAGACAGAGAGTATTCGTTATAAGCTAATGCATATAAATCGTCACTAGAATTTATTTTTGAAACATATGCAAGTGAAGTCTATTTTTGTTTGTCTTGTCGTGTAGCATATACCAGTACGGATGAAATTAAAAATAGATTATACTTTTGAAAAGTTATAGCGTTTTAAAATAATTATTTTTCTTTCTATTAGATGCGTCAGGGTGACATCAGCCAGTTAAAAATAAAAAGTAGCAAGGATGTAGGACCATGGAAAGAGAGTGTGCAGAATGGGACACAGTTCCGTGATGTGTGAACAGAAAGAGAAAGCCTGTGCGTCCGTGGTGTGCGAACGGAAAGAGAAAGCCGGTGCATTGTAAAATTGGAAAGAGATGGAAATCTATTTTTCCCCCGAAATAGAAACAGGTGGGGTCTGGTCTAATCGTTTGCGCCATTTCTATTCGGTGAACGTTCGCCATTTAGGCTGGTCGTATCACGACAAACAATCTCGTGGGAGGGAAGCTGCTTTAAAATGGAAATGGCAGCAGCGCATTCTCAGCACCGAATTTATTAACATACTATATTTAACAAACCCACGTGAACCAAAATAACGATGACATGCACATGCTCAACCGCAGTACCGCACACAGCGAGCAATTAGGCCGATGTGAATCGACACTGTTGTGTACTGTGTACAGAGCGTAGCGTCCACTCCTCCCTCCCCCTCTCGCACTCATGGTGGAGCCCACCTCCCCCACCACCTCCACCTCTGGGATATAACCCATCCCGTAAAGGCCACCCACAGACCCTCCCAATCTTGTGCGCCCCCTCTGCTGTTCCGGTTTGATTTCCCTTTCAGTTCCACCACCAGCCGCGCCATGGCCGCCGCGGCAGCAGCTGCTCGCCTGCACCCGGGCCTCCCTCATCGCCGGTCCGTACACTGGAACGTGGCGGCCTGTGGCTGCTGCTAAGGAGCAAGGATTCGGGATCTTTTTGCTGCGCCACGAGCTGGCTGCTTGATTGATACGGCGGCGCTCCTGTCAGTCCTGACCATGACGAGGGGAAGCGGTGGAGGAGGAGGAGGAGGAGGCAAGGAGGAGCTGGGGAAGGTGATGGGCCCGCTGTTCCCGCGGCTCCACGTCAGCGACGCAGGCAAGGGCGGCGGCCCGCGGGCGCTGCCCAGGAACAAGATGGCGCTCTACGAGCAGCTCACCGTGCCGTCCAACCGCTTCACCTCCCCCGCCGCCTCCGCCCGCGCCGCGGGGGCCAGCCTCGTGCCCTCCACGTCGGCTGCCCAGGTGAGCCTGAGAACCTTTGTGTGAGCGCATCTGCCCCCAGGCCCCAGCGTATATGTTAGCCTAGCACACGAGCATGTGATCTGTATGTCCAGAACTAATCCCTTTGGGGCGCCATCCGCGACCAAGCTTTTGGATTGAGGATTCTCACTTTCCAGTTTCCACAACTCAGCATTTTACCCATTTTGCTAATTGCGCGTGACAAAACTTGATAGGAAGTTTCTAGTACATGAATAGAAAGGATCACAAGCCAAGAGGATATGATCAACAGTCAGTTCAAAAAGCTAGAGGCCCAGCGCATGACACATTTATTTGCAGGTTCATTTGTTAGGATCCTCGGCGTGTATGTGGTAAAGATGAGCAACTATCCAATGTTCTGTGAGTTTGTAGGACAGGAAAACTATTCCAGAGTACAAACATGTGAACCCACAGGAATCAACCACTTGTCAGTATCCCTGCTCTCCCCCTTCCGGGGCCAGTGCATTGAGCAGTGCTTGCTCATTACACATTAGGTACTTTAATATTTGGTTCCCCCATTTCAGGATCAAGTTCTTGGTTCAAGGAATGAAGATCTGTGCACCCCTGTCACCATGTTGTTTGCCATTCAGTTGTCCTCATGGCAAATTGGGCAAGTTGCGTGCAGCTGCATGCTTGCACAGTTACTGTAAGATGGGTGATTTTAGGAGCTAGGCTACTGTGACTATCATAGGTAACATAACAAATGAAAATAACAGTGATCCAAACCACTTCAGATGATGAGTGACTCGATTGTGCGTTTAGGGAAAGAAACAAAATCCGAGAGGTAGCTGTACTGAACTTTCCTAGTTTTGCTGGTGTTATCCAATCTGGCAATATCCTTTGCATGACTTTCTCAGTGATCTTCTGTCTGAGGCTGAAATGTTGATCCCTCTCTTATAGTTGTGTTACAGTTTAGGCTCCAAGCTTTGCTGCTTGGAAAATACTCCTGATATGAATCTTAAGTACCTTTTTGTAAGCACATATGTCCTATTTTTAGAACCATAGTGATCTTTTTGTTCAGCGTTCACACAAGGGAATATCATCTCCCTAGGGGTTGATTTAACGGTTATGTTCTTATGGCTCTCCTAATTTATTAGTGGAATGTTCAGCAAAGCTCTTGGACTGAGGCTCTCGCTCACTTGAGTTCTGTTTCAACCATCTTGCCATTCTAGCCATTTTGTAATGTGTTTAGGACTAGACATTATGGTATGGAGGGTTTGTTTGCTGCGACTTTACTTTGTAGTACATATGGTAAGGTTCAAAAGCAAATAGGAAATGATTAACGATCAGTGGGAAAAGCTAGGACAATCATTTGTTATGATCTTTAATATGTATCCTGTAGTGATATGCTTGTCTATCATATTTTCTACAAAATTGAAAGACAGGAAAAAAATATCCAGAGTACAATCATGTAACAATCATTGACAAGACATCAATTACTTTGCAAATATGGAGGTAGAAATACTAGATACTTAATAATTAGATTCCCATAGAAATAATAGCCAAAAAAAAAAAGAAAAGAAAAAGGAATCTAGGGGCTGCCTGCATTCATGATTCTCTGTCTCTATTCCCCCATTTTGCGGGGTAAAGTGAGCAAAGAAAGAATTGAGATTTTGACCCTTAGTTACTCTTTATCACCTCTAATCCAGTTTTAAATGAAAGTTGCTGAATGATTTGAAAGTACTATCTACCAGTTTGCATGGAGGGATCCTAACTGGATGGGCCTTGGCAAATGAAGATAGGAACTTAGTGTTCCACTAACAATTTTTTCAGTAATTTTTACAAAGTACTGACCAATTTTCTCCATCCAGGTTTATGGTTATGACAGGACTCTGTTCCAGCCCTTCGATGTGCCTTCAAATGAAACTGCTCGTTCATCTGAAAGTTTCAAAGGAAACTCTATCAACGGGCAGTCTAATAGTACAAGAAGAGAATCTTTGAGGATGTCCTCACAGTCCAAGAACAAGGATGTCTGTGCTTCAAAATCAATTGCCGAGTGTAGCTCACAGCATAGACTGGGCAACACCATCAAGTCTTCTGGGAAGAAAGTGGTCAATGATGATGAATTTATGGTTCCTTCCATCTGTTCTCCTAGATTTTATCGACATTCTACTCAAGAGCATGCAAATAAATCAAAGCCCCAATCTGCTACAAATCCACACAAAATTCCTTCTGCAGTGTCCAAATCATCTGCAGAGTGCTATAGTACTGTGAACAAGCACTTGGACAGAATCAATGAAGCTGATATGAGGTTAATGAAAACTCCAAAGGTTAAGGACAAAGAAGCAGTGCAAGGATCAAAAGGTGTGGAAGTTAAAGAAAAGAGCTCATCAATTCAGGCATCAGAAAAGTTCAAAGACAAATATGCTAAGCTATGTCCAATGAAGAATAAATCAAGTAATATAAATCGTTATGACAATAACAGTCACCAACCTACAGGCGTGAATGGAAATTCCACAGAAGCAAAGAATCCTACAGCAACTAGAAATAAATCATCCTGTAAACCATGTACTGATGTAGATAGCTCTAACAGGAATTCTAATTTACTGGAAAGAAGCCCACGGGAAGCTGGTGCAAAGAGAAAACGAGGACAACACAATGGAGAGCAAAATGATGATTTATCTGACTCCTCAGTGGAATGCATACCTGGGTGGGAGATGTCTCCAGATGAAATTGTTGGTGCTATTGGTCCAAAGCATTTCTGGAAGGCGAGAAGAGCTATTCAGAAGTAAGTATATGGTGCTTGAGTAGCTGTTTTGTAGTTTTGTACCAAGTATTTGTAGCATTCTTTAGAAAATTGCTATTTTATATGTTTCACTTTTCTTCTTTTCATTTCTTTTAGTTTTCAGTTGATTGTCACCTGGAAGGAAAAAAATGAAGATGATATGTCTCTAAGCTTTGGTTTGCAGTACCTAGCTATGGTGTCGTACTTTTTAATAAACTGTAGATAATATGAATCCTGAATGCCTTCAATTTTTCTTTTTTTTTAGTAGAAACACATAGTTTCATCCAAAAGAACACTACATTGCTTGCTGATTGCGAAAATCTTTCTGGATTGTTGCATATTGGCTTTTTCTGATGTTTTACACTTTGTGCTGTTAAAATCTACAGTCAACAGAGGGTTTTTGCTGTCCAAGTGTTCGAGCTGCATAAGCTGATCAAAGTGAGTCTTCAGGAAATAAATAGATCTTTCTTCCTTTTCCCATTCATAACTTGGTTAGCTTATGTGATACAACAATCTTGTGCACAATGCCATATAACCCAGCTTGTAATTGCCTCCAAGCAGGTGCAGAAGTTAATTGCAGCATTTCCACATCTGCTTATTGAAGGTGATCCTGTCCTTGGCAATGTCTTAATGGGGAAAAGGAACAAGCTTCCTAAAGGAAATCTGAAAGTTCAGACCCTGTCAATCACAAACAAAGATGAGATCCAGCCAACTCTAGAGCAAGCAGAGTTATCAAAACAAAACACAGAAGGAAATCCATCGCACCGTTCTCGTGATGATGGACTTGGCGACAACCATCATGATCAAGCTGCAACAAACGAAACCTTTACAAGCAACCCTCCAGCTATTCCTGTTGCTTCTGACAACAAACAGAATAACTGGTGCATGAATCCGCCACAGAATCAGTGGCTTGTCCCAGTTATGTCGCCTTCTGAAGGTCTTGTCTATAAGCCTTATGCTGGCCCTTGTCCCCCAGATGGAAATCTGTTGACACCATTTTACGCCAACTGTACTCCACTAAGGCTGCCTTCTGCACCATATGGTGTTCCTATGCCTCACCAGCCACAGCATATGGTCCCTCCTGGTGCTCCTGCCATGCATATGAACTACTTCCCACCTTTCAGTATGCCAGTGATGAATCCAGGAACACCAGCATCTGCAGTGGAGCAAGGGAGCAATGCTGCTGCACAGCCTCATGGGCACATGGAACAGCAGTCTCTGATCTCATGTAACATGTCACACCCGAGTGGCATTTGGAGATTTCTTGCATCAAGGGACAGTGAGCCACAGGCCAGCAGCGCCAGCAGCCCTTTCGATAGGCTTCAAGTTCAAGGTAGTGGTAGTGCCCCGGTGTCATTCTTTCCCACGGCTTCAGTTCCAAATGCCCAGCCTCAGCCTTCATCCGGAGGCCGGGACCAGCAGAACCATGTAATCAAGGTTGTTCCGCGTAACGCACAGATTGCTTCAGTTCCAAATGCCCAGCCTCAGCCGTCATTTGGAGGCCGGGACCAACAGAACCATGTAATCAGGGTTGTTCCGCATAACGCACAGACTGCTTCAGAGTCAGCAGCACGGATTTTCCGGTCAATACAAATGGAGAGGAAGCAGAATGATGCGTAGTTGGTTACCATATACTGCCGTGTCATCTGATGGCAGCTTAATGCAGTTTCCAGGCTCCCCAATCTGCAGATTATTATGGTGGCCCTGTATTCTGAACTTCTTGCCACTGATTGTGCTTACCCTATCATCATAGATTGGATGATATGATCTTTGCAGAGTTGTAAGCCAAGGTTGTGCGCCGAAGTGATTGACCCTGAAGCTGGGAGTCCTTTCATGATTATGCAATGACTGGAATTGGTATACTACAACAACAACAACAACAATAAAAGTCTTTTAGTCTCAAGCAATTGAGGTAGGCGTAGGCTAGAGTTGAAACCTGACGTGTGAGCCCCTAATGACTGGAATTGGTATATAGGGAAAAATCTATATATATGTTACTTTAACTGTGTTGAGCGCACCACACAGCCGCGCTTCTGTAACATACAAAGTGGTACAGTAAGAAGCAGCAGTCAGAAATGACTCCCCGTACCGTGGCCGTGGTACGGGGTCGTAGAGATCGATGTATACCGGTAGTATAGGCTGCGGTACAATTCAGCGTTATATCTATGTTGTATAGTAGCTGTCAAGCCTGTAAGCATTATGATGGCTCTCTTTCAGCCAGAATTAGTCTTGCTTTTTAGTCATGTAGTAGTGTTGCTTCTGTTCTGAACATTGCGTTGTGCCTTTGCTTGTGGTCCTATTTGCTTGAATTTATAAGCTGGTTTATTAATAGTACTATAGTTTATTCTCTTATATAATATTATTAAAACAGCCGAAATCAGCCGTGAAAAGAATGGTCAAACGTTGTACATATATCCATTATTAGAAGACCAGTTCTTGCGTCCCTATTCCTATAATATGGCTCTTCCTGTTTGTTTGAAGAGAATTTATTATTTTGGCCCGATTGAAGTTTGTCTTTCTTCCTTCGCTCTAAAAAAATTCTTACCTATTCAGCCTCGCGAATATGACCCTACTCGTATTTTGTCTTGTTAAGATGTGCTTATGTCTATGTACATTCAGTTGTGATGTATTCTTGTAACTCAAGTATGTAACATGACGAAGCCAACTATTCTTTCTTTTCTTGGTTTTTGTCCTCGGCGCCTAGGCGACTTGAGGCGGTGTAGGCGGCCTAGGGTTCTCGTTTTTCCTTCCCTCCGTGAGTTTGTGGTCTGTCTCTGTTCTTCCGTTCCAGATTCATTCGAGCGAGTTCTACTCACCCTCTGCCAGTGATAGAATTCACTTGTTAGAATCCTCCTGCTGTTGTTTTCCCTCCACAAAAAACCCTGCTAGCCTTTTTCCTCTAAACCCTATTTTTCTGATCACGACTGATCCAACCTTTTGGATGGGATCGGACGGGATGGACGAAGTGGAAGGTTTGATGGGGAAGATGATGCTGTCAGAGGTTGAGAAGAAGGGGGTAGGGATTGGTGGGGGGAGTAGATCGAAGGAGAAGGATGGCTCGATGGAGGCGCAGGCTGTGGTGAAAGTACTCTTGGAGAAGCTTTTTCCAGCGGGGGCAATTGAACAATCACTAGGAAGGGTGTGGTGTCCAATTAAGGGGATCAGATGCAGAGATCTTGGTGAGAACCACTTCCTGGTGACGTTTTTCCAAGCATCTGGAAAAAAGAAGGCGATGGAAGATGGGCCTTGGATGGTGGGTAGAGATTTGAAGGAGTTGGTGATTGTGGTGGAGTTTGAAGCCTCAAAAACCCCGGAGGAGATCGCGTTTACATCCATCCCAATCTGGGTCAGGGTTTTTAAACTGCCGCTGGGTATGATAAATGAGGAGGTTGGAAAATTATAGGGGCTGAGATCGGGAATTCATGGATGTGGATAAGGGGGATAATGTGTCGAATGCAGGTTGTTTTCTGCGTGTGAAGGTAAGGATGGATATCTCACAGCCGTTGAGGAGAGGGATTATGATTTTTGATGAAGTTAGTAACATTGAGAGATGGTGCCTGTTGACGCTCACTAATGCTCATAATTAACGATCACTATTGCATGAAATGACACTAAATGAATCACAAAGCATAGTTGTAGGGTTTGAAACTAACAAGTTCCACGAGTTTTGGTGCTCTCACTTGTTTTGTAGGACATCCATGTTTTTACCATATAAAAGTATCTCAAGTGATGAAACAGAGCACACCATTGCGAAGACCTCGTCGAGACGATCGAAATGGACATATGATTTGCTATATTTGAAGTCCCGGAGCGAGAGTCCTCGATGGATACGACTTGGAAGATTCTAGAACATTCCAGAACATTCCAGAACACACGAAAAGGCGACCACGGAAGGAGGGGCCCACCTGTCATAGAGGCAGACCAACCGGTCTCCTCCCTGGACCGACCGGTCAGGTACAAGGCCCAATCTCTCTCCCCTTCACGTGGCGCACTCCAACCGACCTCTCCAACGCGTTTTGGCCCATTAAGGCCCATGTGCATATGGCGAAGGATTTAGTCCCACATCGCTTGCCCAAGGTGGAGGGGAGGCCAGGAGCCCCTATATAATAAACCCAGGACCCCCTGAGGCAACACAACATCAATAGGGAGTATTTGTAGAGGTGTCCCTCGAAGGACAACCTCTCCTCTCTATGTAATTAGGTTTAGATTTTCCAATGTAATTGCTTAGTTCTAGTCGGGAGTTAGGGAGAGCGGAGCTGCGCTCCGGTTCCGGAGGAGTCTTCAGAGTTTTGGTATGTCTTTGTATCTTTTCTTTGTAAGACTTATGCTTTAATATATTTATCTTCTCTATTTACTTTATGCCTTTCATATTATGATTAGTATAGTTGTTATGTTCTAGCATAGGATCTCTGCTCGTATCGAGTGCTCTAGTTATAGGCCATAATTAGAGTAGTAATTGATAGATTAGACTTGGTGTTTAGTTTATAGGTTACCTGAGGTTGCGCTCAACCCTACGGATAGTTGTGGTAGCCCCAGGTGGTGACAGCCCTGATGGCCGATGTATTCCACCACGTTTGGGTTGATGTTCGTAGGACCGTAGTCAGAGCTTCCCAAACCCCCTTCTCATCCCTTTCTGTGGTTGGTGTTCTGATGTCCCGAAGTGTTATTATATGACTCCTATATCTTTTCATCCTTGTTACCTTAGAACCCAAGTAATAGAGAAGTGCATAGGAACCTTGATCTCTCTCGTTGTCCTCCCACTATAATTATCTTTACATTTATCATTAAATTCTCATTTATGTGCTTTTATTCATTATCATATCATATATATATATATATATATATATATATATATATATATATTACTCCTGCTTTAGTCTAATTAGTACTCTAAGTTAGTAGATGCATGATAGTGAATTATCAGATTCTTGACCCTTGCTTTCCAGTGGTAAAATATAATACGATCCTGAAATACTCCCGATAAAATGCTACAATGGTGTTCTGTGCGCTTGCGAATCTTTCATATTCTATTTACACTAACGAATGTCCACAGCATTTTGGGCGCCGTTGCCGGGGAAGCATTGGTGTAAATATTTTGATAATGATCTTGATGTCTGCTAATTCAGGTACCCTAGCTTTCAGTAGGATTACCCCGTTGTTCTGTTGAGTGTGGAATAGACAGGACATCAGATGTTGTTTTGACCTTATCGCAAGATTCCACAGGAATGAAGAACCCAGGGTGCCTGAACATTCAGGATCCATCATTAATCCTGGAACCCTGCCATCTCACAGGTTTGTGTATACATATATATTATCTATTCTAACCATGTGTAGATTGGAGAAAAGGTCGTCGTCACAAGAATTCAACTCCCATCCCATGTGACGGATATTTACGCTGCGCCACTCACAAATCCCAGTTGTGATTCATGGTAAGTATGATCAAGGTGAGACAGTCTTGCTCATGGACTTTAAATTTTATGAGTAGTTATCTTTTTAATTTCTTGCATTCCACTTCATGTTTACTTTGAATAATCCTTGCATCCATTCCATTTAGTTTAGGTTTTCTTTTATCAAATCCACATCATGTTTAGTTCCTCATATGCATTCATGTCATCCGCATCTAAAAAAAGAAAAAAAATCCTCACGATGATCATATTTTTTTTCATCTCTATCTGAATACATCTCTTCTATGCCTTCATGCTACCTTTGTCGATGCTAGTAAGTATTGGTTTGGAAGTATTGATCATACATCCATAGGCTTTTAAATTAAGCGTCGTGCTTAGGTTAATAGTCTACCTTAATCAAATTAGACACGGAGTTTGGTTTGATTATTGAACTGAAAATTGCTAGTGTAGACATTGGATATTTTGTTGGACTAACCCCTGCAGAGAACTCTAAATACACTTTGGGAAAAGTCCCGAGATGAATTCACATCAGAGATGAAGCAAGACATACAATGAACTCCATAATGAAGACTCAACTCATTCATCATTGATGAAAGAACTGTGAGTATTAAAGTTTATTTAAGTCTATCTTCTACTGCAAGTTATCTTTTGCCTTGAACCATGTTAAAATGCATCCAACATAAAAATTGCTAGTCTATGCTAAAGTAATCCTAAAATCATCTTTTCATTAGCTTGGATGAATAACACATAGTTGTAGATAACAACCCATGTTTCAAATTCAGTACAATCCTTCGGGTATACGTCCACTAACATTTTGTAGGAGATGAGATTTGCTTGTTCATGGTGTGAACTTAAAGATCCAAAAACCAACCCGTGGATAGACAAAACTCATCATCAGACGAGTCACTAGTGATGTTGAAGGCAGCCAAGCTTTGAGTCTGAAAGGATCAAGATGCCCAAGAGGGGGGGTGAATTGGGCTTTTCTAAAACTTTAGCAAAATTAAAACCTATTAAGCCCAATTAACCCCCTTGTGCCTAGAAGTGTGTTTCTCTCTATTCTACTGCACAAAAGACCAAGTCTATGCCACTCCTACTCTAGCAAAGCAATTCAATAGCGAATGAACAACAAGTATAATGCGGAATTGAATTGCTTGAAAGTAAATGCATAAGTAAGGGAGTAGAGATGACAAGACGATCTTTTTGCCGAGGTATCGAGGTGTCGGCACACCCCCTAGTCCTCGTTGGAGCACCCGCGCAAGGGTATCGCCCCCCCTTGATCCGCGCAAGGATCAAGTGCTCACTATGAGCTGATTCTTCGCCGCTCCAGCCCGGTGAATTGCTCACTACCGGTCACAAGCTTGCTTGGGTCATCCACAATGCCACCGGATGCTCTCCAAGCTTCATGATCACCACCAAGCCATCTAGGTGATGCCGATGACCAAGAGTAACAAGCTAGAACTCTCACTTGACCAAGACAAGGCCAAATAGATGGATGGATGCACACTTGCTACTCAATTCTCACTAGGAGGTCATTAATTCTCTCAATTAGCAATTCACTCAACCTCACTAGGGCTCTTGCACTACCTCACACTCACAATGTGTCTCTCAGTAGATGGAAGTGGCAAGAACACTCTAATGGATGAGGAGGAGGAGTATAAATACTCCCCCAACCGGCCATCCAAAAGAGCACTGAACAAGGGTCACTGCGGGGGCATCGGACACTCTGATGCTAGGCATCGGACGTGCCGATGACCTCGACCAACGGTCGACTGTACCATCCTGTCAGACCTGTTAAAGGAGCATCGGACGCTGGGCAGCGTCCGATGCCACCGATGTGGATTTACCCTCTCTGGAACCTCTCTGCATGGACATCGGACGCTGGCCCTCAGCGTCCAATGCCAGCGTCCGGTGCTACCCCAATTCCACGCGCACGTGAACAGTGGCACATGCGCGTCCGATGTGAACACATCGGCGCGTCTGATGCCGCGCACCAGACTAAACCCTAGTCTGAGTGAGCATCGGACGCCACCAGGCCAGCGTCTGATGCCCTTTACAAGGGCAAAACCAACTCGGATCGCGATGCGGCCTTAACGACTTTTGATCCTCTCGACATAAGGCATCTCTCTGAGCTACCTAGGGCTATGAAATAACAAGTGTGCACCACACCTACCTCAATAGACTCATCTAGGTCAAGCTACTTATTCACGCTCCCCTTTATAGTACGGCCAAAGGAAAAACAAAGACCTAAGACTACCTAAGTGTCCTCCAACACCATATGACACTTAGCCTAGTCTACCACCGTCTTCGTCGTCCGTCCTTTGAAAACCAAAACGATATCCATCGCCAGGGGACATGAACTCCATATGCCCGTATCGTCGCCATTACCGTGACCTAACTCAATCATGTTTCTGCAAAACACACGTTAGTCACAGTAATCTTGTGTTTCATCCAATCACCGAAACCCACTAGGGGCCAAGATGCGTTCAATCTCCCCCTTTTTGGTGATTGATGACAACACGAGATCGAGTATAGATAGAAGAGGTTTTTAAATCATGACATGTATGAACTTGCAAGGAATAAGAGAAAGTGATTAGAGGCAAGCTCATACATATCATGCCATCATCCTGCACTCAAAAAGTTAGAGTGAATAGCAAGTGCAAGAGTAAAGAACTCGAATACATAACAAGTGAGAATTTAGCGCAAGTATACGAGTGAAACGAAATGGCATGTCATATATTATATCATAGTGAGCACAAACATGTCACAAGGTCCATATCACGCATATAAGACAATATAACGTGCAAAAGATGCGATAAATGAAGAGCGTATGTGAACATAACACATCAAAAGAACCAAGACCCTCTCACATCGCTCCCCCTATCGCTATACTCGGTCACTCTCCCCCTTTGGCATCAAGCGCCAAACTAAGCGTCGGAGGGCGGAGGTGGTGCAGACGAGCCAGACGCAAACTCTGGAGACCTCTGAGTGAACTCGAACTGCTGCAAGATGGCCTCAAAGTCTGAAGAAGATGAGCCCGAAGCCTGCTGACCCTCTTGTAACACCTCTGGTGTTTAGCATGTAATTAACTTGACATATCATCATTATCATCATTAAGCATCTTGATCATGATTTCATGTGTATGCTTTTTGCTAAGTGTCATTTATGTGAAGTACCTCTATTGCAAAAACCCTTATTAGCCCATTTCTCTCTACTAGGGCAAAATGGTAATTTCACCTCTGTGCCTAGCCTTGTGTGATTCTTGTTCAGCTGGGTGTCTTGAAGTTTTGTTGTGTTGGCCAAAGTTCAAAAATCTGAATTTGATTTCAAATCCCTTTGCAAAACCCTGAATCCCAAACCCTGGATTTTTCCCTCTTTTTGTAATTCAAAAATTATTTAAAATTTGGGATTGGTCCAAAAAGCAAAGTTGTAGATCTGGCCAAGAGAAACAACTTTGGTATTTACAACTTTTCAAGTTGCAGTACTAAGTTTTGAGTTATTTCAAATTCATTCAAACTCCAACTTTTGTCCCCTTTTCAGTTTTCAAAATTAGTTCAAAACTAATGAGTTTCTGGAAAAATGTATAATAGCAAAGTTGTAGGTTTTGACAAATGGAACAACTTTCATGTTTACAGATTTTCAAGTTTCAGTTTAAAATCCAGAGTAATTTTGATTTGAATCAAGTTTGAAAAAGTGTTCCCTTTACTGTTTTCAAATGTTGTTAAAAAACTATTCGGAATTTGAAAATGTTTATATTGACAAAGTTGTAGATCTCATTTTTCTGAACAACTTTGATGTTTTGAGTTTTTGTCGCACAGTTCAAATTTTGGGAGCAATTTGCAAATTTCTGAAACTGCTCAAAAGTCAAACCCTAGCCTAGTCTACTGTTATCTTCTCCGGTAGGGGGGAGGGGGGGGGGGCCGGCCATGGCCAGCCGCCGGCGTCGCGCGTGCCGCACGCCTGGCTGCTCCCCACGCGCCTTCAACCTGTCGCCGATGTCCCCTTGTTCCCTCCGCGCCCGCACGCGAGCGCTGACCCGCGCTCCCGGCCCTACCGTCCGCAGTCCGTCGCCGCCACGCGTTCGCCGCCGGTGAGCCGTGCGCCCGACCCTGCGCAACCAAACCGCTGACCCTCGGCCTCGCAATCGATTGCGCGTGCCCGGCCGAACTCGTCCACACCTCTCCGAGCTCTCTACCGGCCGCTAGCCGTGGCTATATAAGGCCCGCCGAGCCCGACTTCCTCACCCACCTCCGCCACCGTGGCCAGCCCACTCCATAGCTCCCGCCGCTCAACCAACTAGCTCAACAGCTCCGCCTTGAGCCGTGCAGTTTCCCCACTCCTCAATTTGGTCTCTACCGTCCTGTTTGCCCGGCGTAACTCGCCGTTTCCATCTCCGGCAAGAATCCCGTCGAGGTCGGGATCGTGAAATACTCCCTCTCCGGCCTTGATCATCTCCCTCCGACCCCCGCATCACCTTCCTTACTCCTTTGCGCCTCTGACTGACCCCTTGCGGTCACTTGTGTCGCGCAGGATCATCGGGACGACGATCGCCGCCGTGAGCTTTCCGCCGGCCACCGTCGACCACCTCCCTCCGTTCGTCCCCTTCCCTCTTCCCTCGCCGAGCCGCCTAATCGACTCACGGTGAGCTCCTGAAGCCTCCCATCTCCTCGGTTTCGCCTGAGGCGCCTCGTCGTGGCCGGCCGTAGCAGCGCCGCCGTCGTCGGTGGTCGCCGGCGAACGGAGGAGAAGAACAGTGCCGTTTTTCTATTTTTTCAACATATGAATAGTATTCAGTTTTCTCTTTTTGTGGTATTTTCTGTGTTTGATCCAAAAATTCTGAAATTTTTGTGATAGACTCTTTATGCTCTGAAGTATTTGAAAAATATGAAACTTGAGTTTTGTGCAAAGGTTTGAACATGAAAAATTCCCCTTTAATTGGAAAATGAAGGCTTTGGTATTTTTGGAGAGTGTTCTTTAGCTCCAAAAATCTTGAGATAAAATTTGCAAGCTAGTTATGTCATGATGAGTCTCTGGTAAAATTTTGAAGGCTTTTGGAGCAAGTTGATTTTTGAGCTTTATTTTAATTAAGGAATAGTGCCTTTTGTTAATTAAATGTCTAGATTTAATTGAGCACCTTAGTGACCTCCAAAAATTATGAAATTTGTTTTGCCATATACTTGTACCCTAATGAACTTGTGTGATTAATTTGGTATTTTTGGAGCACCTTCCTAAAATGATTTTTTTTAAATAATTAAGAAAATAGAAAAGGTGATTAGGGTTAGCGTTGAATGCCCTGTGATGTGACTTTTGGATTGCTTGATGTTCATAGACTCATACCCTTTGGTCTATGATGTTTGTGATGCTATGTTTGGTTGATGCTTAGGATAATTAATAAGGTCTAGTTTAATCAATATTGCTTTAGGAAGAAATGGTTACCTTTTATGCTCAACCTAGATTTCGATCATGCTTTGCCTAGAGTAATCTAGAATCAGTGGTATTGTCTTGCACCATAGGTCCATATCATCTTTCTCATGAGCATTCATCATTGCATCCGTATAGTTGACGAAGAAGGCCCTGAAGTCGAGGTAGCCACCGAAGGATCTGTCCCCGAGGCGACCCCGAGCTCCGACACCTACACCTACTCCGAGCCTGCTCTTTTTGCCATCCAAGGCAAGCCCGGTGCATTTAACCCTACCTTGCTTTTATAAATGTTTTCTTTAAATGTTTTGAGTAAAACTATTGCATTAGGTAATAGGAGTTGTGTGATGACCTATTACTTGCATAATCTACCCCCACCAACAGATACACATACCTTGTTTCAAAACTATTTGCAAAATGCTTAGCAATGCTATCCAATAGATTTACAATAAAAATGCCATTTCAAAAGTGTGATCACTTTAAGAATGATTATGGGAATTTGGCTTTACTCCCACTATTGGCTGAGTATCTGATCCGTACTTAGTCAATGGAGAGTGGGAAGGAGAGGTTGTCTTGCGTACGGTGCCGTCATGTTGTAGTCCGGGACTCAACAGTTGACATCGACCGGGACAGGGTTGGAAAACTGACAGGACCTGTACTCTCGGGTTAGAGTCCCGAGGTGCTTGTCGCTGGCTGGAAAATTTTAGGGACCACCTGTATGGGGGCCTGCTGGCTAAGACTTGCAACTATTCACATACTACGGAAAGCTTCGGCTCCGAGGAATCCTTTATTGGACCGACAACCGCGCACTGGGAGTGGAGAGATGGCGGAAGTAGCATGTACCCACGTGGGTTAAAGTCCCGGATTGGAGTGGTGTACTGTACTTCCGGGTGGCGTAGGACCGGGCCCAAGATTGGAGAAATCGTGGTAGACGAGTTGGCATATGCAAGCTTTGGTGCTACATATGCAGTGTGGATAGGGACCCTCAGCTGAGTATTATCTATCCGGATTAACGCTGCTCCTCGGTTATGGAGACTTGGTCACTGACTGTCAACAGGGAGTGGTTCTCAACTAGGAATGTTTTGAAATGTAAAATGAATCATGAATGATGAAGAATCGAGGAATACTGAATCTTTCAAAATAAAATAAGGTTTACAAAAATGCTTTTCTGCAAAATTCTTGATCTTGCTTAAGCCTTACCTTGACTAACCTAAGCCTCTCATTCCTGAGTCTTCTCTTTTTTTTCTTTAGTCGGGTGAGTCTTGTTGAGTACCTTTGTACTCAGGGTTCTTTTACCCATGTTGCAGGTATGGCAGATTCCCAGTATGCCTTGGACCCTGCTGTGTGACTGTTGTTCAGGAAGAGGCCGATGAGGCCGATGAGTGATTATTCACCCTCGGGCTGGGTGAAGTATCTTTATCTTTAGTTGTTGTCATATGTTACTCTGCCAACTCTATCTATTTGAACTATGGTCTGTAATAACTTTACTTTAATTTTATGTTGAACCCTGGTTTGTAAAACTATTGTTATCTAAGTCTTCCGCTATTTACTCCGTTGTTATTTGTCAAAATGTTCAAGAGATTGTAACTGAATTGTGAGATGATCCTGCGGACATCGGGCACTGATGAAGCCCAGTGGCGGAACCCGGTCATAATCTCTTGGCTGTACGGATCGACTGTCAGTGGTTGACAGTGATCAGTGGGCCATGGGATTAGGGTCGTTACGTCACAGAGTGGTATCGGAGCATCTCACTACGACGTTGCAATCTTTTTGCGAAAATTTCAAAAGATTTTTAAGTCCAAAAACTAAACTTGACTATTTTGAGTCCAAATTGCTTCTCTCATCTCATCTTGTCTTTGGCAACTAGTAGCAAGACAACTTGTATAAGCCCTATGTACCTTACCTTCGTAGTTGTATTGCCTTGTTCCGTAGGAACGAATCATGCATCATGTCATAATCACTTAAGTTTATAAAAGAGTTCGTTGGGATAGTATACCTATACCTTTTTCTTGCTAGCCTTTCTCATCTATAACCTCTTGTCCAGATATGGCCATCATCAAGCGGACTGCTCGCAAGTCGACTGGACCGACGGTGTGCCGCGTCACCAGCTGGCGCCACGCACCGGAGAAGAGACTGGAGAATCCTCCAATGGTCGTCGTTTTCCCGCCGTACCGCGCAAGAACCTGAAGGAGGAAATCAAGAATCTGAAGGCTGAGATGGAGAACATGGAGCATGACTTCTATCTTTCCCGCATGGAGTTTTATGAGGCACGAGCTTCCCTGGAGCAGGCCAATCGGAACACACGGTTCGCGCTATCGAGCAGCGCAATGATGCTTGGACCCGTGAAGATGTCGCCAGAGCTCAGCTCCATGGACTGCAGCAGTACACTGCCCAGATTGAGCAGTACAATGATATGCTTCATGAGGAAGTACATCAGCTGTACGACCAACTTCACCCCGTGATTCCACCTGTTGCTGAGGATCCAGAAGATGGGGTCGTGGAGGAACCTGAAGTAAAACATGAGCCCGTCCTGAATGTAGAAGTGGAACCTGCTGGAGATGTCCACATTGAAGATGAAGATGAGGAGGAAGAGCCTGAGCTCATCATCGAAGATGAAGATGACGATGAAGAGATGATCATCATCGATGACGACTAGACTCGTGTGTCTATGCCATCTGCTCACCTAAAGCCTTAAGTCTAGGTTTGGGGCGTTAGTTGGTCTTCTGTCTAGTCGAGTCTGTATCTTGTCTTGTACCTTTCCTTTGTCTGTTGGTGGTTATCTATCGAACCTCTGTATCAGTTATCTACCCTTGCATCAATGAATCTTATCAGTCAGTTTCGTTCAAAATCAATCTTTGGATGCTAAGTTTCCAAGTTCTTAACAGATGCCTGTGAACACCCGCGCTGGAGCCGGAAGTTCCGGAGGTGCCAACCTTCCAAACTCCTTCTCCAACTTCCTATACCTCAAAAACCAGCAACCACCCAGTTGAATACCGCCTGTGTTCCAGAAGTCAGGGATATTCCCGTGGTCTGTGAGTTCCCTGATGTCTTCCCAGAAGATCTACCTGGTCTGCCTCCCGACCGTAATGTTGAGTTTGCCATAGAGCTAAAGCCCGGGACTGCTCCTATATCCCGTAGAGCTTATCGAATGCCTCCCAGAGAGTTGGCAGAGCTGAAGACCCAATTGCAAGAGCTTTTGGATAAGGGTCTCATTCGCCCAAGTTCATCTCCTTGGGGCTGTCCTGCTATCTTTGTGAAGAAGAAGGACAAAAGTCTTCGCCTATGCGTTGACTATCGCCCGCTCAACGAGGTCACCATCAAGAATAAGTATCCCTTGCCTCGTATTGACCTTCTTTTTGACCAGTTATCTGGAGCCAGAGTGTTCTCCAAAATTGATCTCAGATCTGGCTATCACCAAATAAAGATTCGTCCCGAAGATATTCCTAAAACAGCTTTCACCACCAGATATGGTCTATATGAGTACTTGGTCATGTCTTTTGGCTTGACCAATGCCCCCGCTCACTTCATGTATCTCATGAACTCTGTGTTCATGCCAGAGCTCGATAAATTTGTAGTCGTGTTCATTGACGACATCCTTGTCTATTCAAGAACTCCTGAAGATCACGCCAAGCATCTTCGAATCGTTCTCTCTCTGTCTCAGAGATCACCAGCTGTATGCCAAGTTCAGTAAATGCGAATTCTGGCTAGATCGAATTCAATTCCTTGGTCATGTCCTATCCGCTGAAGGTGTGTCAGTTGACCCTGAAAAAGTGGCAGATATCTTGGATTGGAAGCCACCTACCACTGTCCGTGAAGTTCGCAGCTTCATGGGAATGGCTGGATACTATCGTCGTTCATCCCAGACTTCTCCAGAGTCGCCAAGCCTATCACAGAGTTGTTGAATTCCGTGGATTTCGTTTGGTCACCAGCCTGTGAGCAAGCCTTTCAAGCCTTGAAGAAACTGCTAACTACATCACCAGTCCTAGCTCAACCAGATATCGAGAAACCCTTCGATGTATACTGTGATGCATCTGGTACTGGTTTGGGCTGTGTTTTGATGCAAGAAGGACGAGTAATCGCTTATGCCTCACGACAGCTTAAGCGACATGAGGAAAACTACCACCCAACCCATGATCTTGAGCTAGCAGCAGTCGTGCATGCCTTGAAGATTTGGCGTCACTATCTGTTGGGCAGCACCTGTAATATGTATACGGATCACAAGAGCCTAAAGTATATCTTCACTCAAGAAGAACTGAATATGAGGCAGAGAAGATGGCTAGAGTTAATTAAAGATTATGATCTCGAAGTACATTACCATCCTGGTAAGGCAAATGTAGTTGCCGATGCCCTCAGTCGCAAGTCATACTGCAACTGTCTGACGACGAAGCCCTATGGTCTTTCCTTGTGCCATGAACTTGAAAGGATGAGTATCGAAATGATTCCGTAAGGAAGCCTGAACAATGTCAGCATAGAAACATCCATCAAGGATCAAGTCATTGCTGCTCAGAAGGATAACCCTGGAATCAAGCACATCATCGAAAGGTCCAGACCGGAAAGACTGATTGTTTCAGGATCGATGATGTAGGAGTTGTTTGGTTCAAGAACCGTTTAGTAGTTCCCAAGGTGCCTGAATTGAGACAGTTAATCCTTGATGAAGCACACTTGACCAGATTCTCTATTCACCCCGGCAGTAACAAGATGTACCAAGACTTAAAGCAGAGATTCTGGTGGACTAAAATGAAGATTGAGATTGCCCGTATGTCGCTCAGTGTGATACCTGCCAAAGAGTCAAGGCAGTACCCATGAAGCCTGGAGGAGAATTGCATTGCAACCTTTGTCAGTACCCGCTTGGAAATGGGACGACATTAGTATGGATTTTGTCAATGGACTACCCAAGACCCAGAAAGGTTTTGATTCCATTTGGGTAATTGTGGACCGACTCACCAAACAAGCTCACTTTCTGCCAGTGAAGACCAGTTACACCCGTCCCCATGATGCCACTTTGTACAAGAACAACATAGTGAACTTCATGGTATACCCAAGACCATTGTCTCTGACCGTGGTAACCCAGTTTGTCGCTAAGTTTTGGAAAGCGTTCCATACTTCGCTGGAACCAAGCTCTTACATAGTACAGCTTATCATCCTCAAAACCGATGGACAAACTGAGCGAGTCAACCAAGTGCTGGAGGACATGTTGAGAGCCTGTGTTCTTACCTTCGCAGATACTTGGGACGACTGTTTGCCCTTGGCAGAGTTCTCATATAATAACAGTTACCAAGAGAGCATAAAATGGCACTTTGAAGCACTGTACGGCCGTCGTTGTCGTACACCCCTCAGTTGGTCTGAGCCCGGAGAAAGAGAATTCTTTGGAGTTGACCTGGTCAAGATATGGAAGAGAGTCAAGCAGATACAAGAGAATATGAAGATTGCCCAATCTCGACAGAAGAGCTACGCTGACAAGAGACGCGTCGACCTCTGAAGTTTCAAGTTGGAGATTATGTATATCTCAAGGTCTCACCAACCAAAGGAGTCACTCGTTTTGGAGTCAAAGGAAAGTTAGCACCCCGCTACATTGGTCCGTTTGAGATTCTGGAATGTTGTGGCAAGGTAGCTTACAAGCTGAAGTTGCCCGATCATCTTTTCAGCATTCATGATGTGTTTCATGTCTCCCAACTCAAGAAGTGTTCTCAGAGTACCAGAACATGTCGTGGAATTGAAGGTGTCGAGCTAGAGCCTGATCTATCCTACTCAGAATATCCAGTTCGTGTGTTGGATCACAAGGATCGTGTTACCCGAAGAACAACTACCACAAGATGGTACAAATCCAGTGGAACCAGCACTCTGAAGAAGAAGCCACCTGGAATCCGAAGACTTCCTAGCAAAGAACTACCCCGACTTTCTCGAATCCCTGTCAATGTAAATTTTTTGCCTTTGTCCCTTCTTTTGTCCTTTCTTAAGACGCAGAATCTCGGGGCGAGATTTCTTTTAGGGGGGAAGGCTTTGTAACACCTCTGGTGTTTAGCATGTAAGTAACTTGACATATCATCATTATCATCATTAAGCATCTTGATCATGATTTCATGTGTATGCTTTTTGCTAAGTGTCATTTATGTGAAGTACCTCTCTTTGCAAAAACCCTTATTAGCCCATTTCCTCTCTACTAGGGCAAAATTGTAATTTCACCTCTGTGCCTAGCCTTGTGTGATTCTTGTTCAGCTGGGTGTCTTGAAGTTTTGTTGTGTTGGCCAAAGTTCAAAAATCTGAATTTGATTTCAAATCCCTTTGCAAAACCCTGAATCCCAAACCCTGGATTTTTCCCTCTTTTTGTAATTCAAAAATTATTTAAAATTTGGGATTGGTCCAAAAAGCAAAGTTGTAGATCTGGCCAAGAGAAACAACTTTGGTATTTACAACTTTTCAAGTTGCAGTACTAAGTTTTGAGTTATTTCAAATTCATTCAAACTCCAACTTTTGTCCCCTTTTCAGTTTTCAAAATTAGTTCAAAAACTAATGAGTTTCTGGAAAAATGTATAATAGCAAAGTTGTAGGTTTTGACAAATGGAACAACTTTCATGTTTACAGATTTTCAAGTTTCAGTTTAAAATCCAGAGTAATTTTGATTTGAATCAAGTTTGAAAAAGTGTTCCCTTTACTGTTTTCAAATGTTGTTCAAAAACTATTCGGAATTTGAAAATGTTTATATTGACAAAGTTGTAGATCTCATTTTTCTGAACAACTTTGATGTTTTGAGTTTTTGTCGCACAGTTCAAATTTTGGGAGCAATTTGCAAATTTCTGAAACTGCTCAAAAGTCAAACCCTAGCCTAGTCTACTGTTTATCTTCTCCGGTAGGGGGGAGGGGGGGGCCCGGCCATGGCCAGCCGCCGGCGTCGCGCGTGCCGCACGCCTGGCTGCTCCCCACGCGCCTTCAACCTGTCGCCGATGTCCCCTTGTTCCCTCCGCGCCCGCACGCGAGCGCTGACCCGCGCTCCCGGCCCCTACCGTCCGCAGTCCGTCGCCGCCACGCGTTCGCCGCCGGTGAGCCGTGCGCCCGACCCTGCGCAACCAAACCGCTGACCCTCGGCCTCGCAATCGATTGCGCGTGCCCCGGCCGAACTCGTCCACACCTCTCCGAGCTCTCTACCGGCCGCTAGCCGTGGCTATATAAGGCCCGCCGGAGCCCGACTTCCTCACCCACCTCCGCCACCGTGGCCAGCCCACTCCATAGCTCCCGCCGCTCAACCAACTAGCTCAACAGCTCCGCCTTGAGCCCGTGCAGTTTCCCCACTCCTCAATTTGGTCTCTACCGTCCCTGTTTGCCCGGCGTAACTCGCCGTTTCCATCTCCGGCAAGAATCCCGTCGAGGTCGGGATCGTGAAATACTCCCTCTCCGGCCTTGATCATCTCCCTCCGACCCCCGCATCACCTTCCTTACTCCTTTGCGCCTCTGACTGACCCCTTGCGGTCACTTGTGTCGCGCAGGATCATCGGGACGACGATCGCCGCCGTGAGCTTTCCGCCGGCCACCGTCGACCACCTCCCTCCGTTCGTCCCCTTCCCTCGCCGAGCCGCCTAATCGACTCACGGTGAGCTCCTGAAGCCTCCCATCTCCTCGGTTTCGCCTGAGGCGCCTCGTCGTGGCCGGCGTAGCAGCGCCGCCGTCGTCGGTGGTCGCCGGCGAACGGAGGAGAAGAACAGTGCCGTTTTTCTATTTTTTCAACATATGAATAGTATTCAGTTTTCTCTTTTTTGTGGTATTTTCTGTGTTGATCCAAAAATTCTGAAATTTTTGTGATAGACTCTTTATGCTCTGAAGTATTTTAGAAAAATATGAAACTTGAGTTTTGTGCAAAGGTTTGAACATGAAAAATTCCCCTTTTAATTGGAAAATGAAGGCTTTGGTATTTTTGGAGAGTGTTCTTTAGCTCCAAAAATCTTGAGATAAAATTTGCAAGCTAGTTATGTCATGATGAGTCTCTGGTAAAATTTTGAAGGCTTTTGGAGCAAGTTGATTTTTGAGCTTTATTTTAATTAAGGAATAGTGCCTTTTGTTAATTAAATGTCTAGATTTAATTGAGCACCTTAGTGACCTCCAAAAATTATGAAATTTGTTTTGCCATATACTTGTACCCTAATGAACTTGTGTGATTAATTTGGTAATTTTTGGAGCACCTTCCTAAAATGATTTTTTTTAAATAATTAAGAAAATAGAAAAGGTGATTAGGGTTAGCGTTGAATGCCCTGTGATGTGACTTTTGGATTGCTTGATGTTCATAGACTCATACCCCTTTGGTCTATGATGTTTGTGATGCTATGTTTGGTTGATGCTTAGGATAATTAATAAGGTCTAGTTTAATCAATATTGCTTTAGGAAGAAATGGTTACCTTTTATGCTCAACCTAGATTTCGATCATGCTTTGCCTAGAGTAATCTAGAATCAGTGGTATTGTCTTGCACCATAGGTCCATATCATCTTTCTCATGAGCATTCATCATTGCATCCGTATAGTTGACGAAGAAGGCCCTGAAGTCGAGGTAGCCACCGAAGGATCTGTCCCCGAGGCGACCCCGAGCTCCGACACCTACACCTACTCCGAGCCTGCTCTTTTTGCCATCCAAGGCAAGCCCCGGTGCATTTAACCCTACCTTGCTTTTATAAATGTTTTCTTTAAATGTTTTGAGTAAAACTATTGCATTAGGTAATAGGAGTTGTGTGATGACCTATTACTTGCATAATCTACCCCCACCAACAGATACACATACCTTGTTTCAAAACTATTTGCAAAATGCTTAGCAATGCTATCCAATAGATTTACAATAAAAATGCCAATTTCAAAAGTGTGATCACTTTAAGAATGATTATGGGAATTTGGCTTTACTCCCACTATTGGCTGAGTATCTGATCCGTACTTAGTCAATGGGAAGGAGAGGTTGTCCTTGCGTACGGTGCCGTCATGTTGTAGTCCGGGACTCAACAGTTGACATCGACCGGGACAGGGTTGGAAAACTGACAGGACCTGTACTCTCGGGTTAGAGTCCCGAGGTGCTTGTCGCTGGCTGGAAAATTTTAGGGACCACCTGTATGGGGGCCTGCTGGCTAAGACTTGCAACTATTCACATACTACGGAAAGCTTCGGCTCCGAGGAATCCTTTATTGGACCGACAACCGCGCACTGGGAGTGGAGAGATGGCGGAAGTAGCATGTACCCACGTGGGTTAAAGTCCCGGATTGGAGTGGTGTACTGTACTTCCGGGTGGCGTAGGACCGGGCCCAAGATTGGAGGAATCGTGGTAGACGAGTTGGCATATGCAAGCTTTGGTGCTACATATGCAGTGTGGATAGGGACCCTCAGCTGAGTATTATCTATCCGGATTAACGCTGCTCCTCGGTTATGGAGACTTGGTCACTGACTGTCAACAGGGAGTGGTTCTCAACTAGGAATGTTTTGAAATGTAAAATGAATCATGAATGATGAAGAATCGAGGAATACTGAATCTTTCAAAATAAAATAAGGTTTACAAAAATGCTTTTCTGCAAAATTCTTGATCTTGCTTAAGCCTTACCTTGACTAACCTAAGCCTCTCATTCCTGAGTCTTCTCTTTTTTTTTCTTTAGTCGGGTGAGTCTTGTTGAGTACCTTTGTACTCAGGGTTCTTTTACCCATGTTGCAGGTATGGCAGATTCCCCAGTATGCCTTGGACCCTGCTGTGTGACTGTTGTTCAGCAAGAGGCCGATGAGGCCGATGAGTGATTATTCACCCTCGGGCTGGGTGAAGTATCTTTATCTTTTAGTTGTTGTCATATGTTACTCTGCCAACTCTATCTATTTGAACTATGGTCTGTAATAACTTTACTTTAATTTTATGTTGAACCCTGGTTTGTAAAACTATTGTTATCTAAGTCTTCCGCTATTTACTCCGTTGTTATTTGTCAAAATGTTCAAGAGATTGTAACTGAATTGTGAGATGATCCTGCGGACATCGGGCACTGATGAAGCCCAGTGGCGGAACCCGGTCATAATCTCTTGGCTGTATGGATCGACTGTCAGTGGTTGACAGTGATCAGTGGGCCATGGGATTAGGGTCGTTACGTCACACCTCTGTAGCTGGAAGCTGCGGCGAAGCGGTCCGGGTCGGCTCGGGCACTGACTGCTCTGTCTGCTCTGGCGCTGTCTGCTCAGAAGCTGTCTCAGTCTCTGTAGCTATGCGTGCCTGAGTGTCGGAGTGCGGAAGCTCTGGAATAGGGGTTAACTCAGGCTGCAATGTCGTAGTCGTCTCGGACTGAGCAGGCTCTGTCTGCTCTGAAGACGCGACGGAGCTCGGTGGGGTATCAGTGGTAGAAGTCACTGGAGCCGTCGTCGTCTGTACTGGGTCCTGTAGATCTGGCGTGGGGAACCCAGTGAGCTCACTGAAACTGGTTGACAGATCCCGGGTCACTGTAGTGGTCGTCACAAACAGGGACTCTGTCGGTCTAGGTGTGAAGCCAGTGCGCAGAGGACTGAAAAGCGGGGCCCCGCCTGGAGGAGTGGTGAAGCTCGTAAACTACGAAGAGCTGGGGCCTGCGAGCTGCTGCTGCTGTTGAAACTGCGATGGCTGACCAAACTGTGGCTGAGGTGGAACGGGTGGCTGTCATTGAAGCTGTTGCGGCTGCTGAGGTGGAGGCTGCTGCCACTGCCACTGAGGCGGTCCGCTCATGATGTGCTCCATGAAGGATAGCTGCTGCTGAAGCTGGAGCGTATGCTGCTGGAGTGCATCGGACCGCTCCTGTGCCTGCTGTTGTGGAAGGGCCTGAGCTTGAGCTAGGCGCTGCTGCTCCTGTGCTAGCCTCTGGACATCCTGTGTCACTGTCCTCTGCTGCTCCTCCATCCGAGAGAGTATCGCGAGGAGCGCGGGGTCGGAGGAAGCAGTACCAGACGTCCCAGCCTGTGTGTCGTGAGCTCTAGGTTGAAAGTGGGACGGGAGCTGGTAGTCCTCATCGGAGCTGTCGGTGGGGTCCTTTGCGACGTATGTGTCACCACCCTCTAGATCAGCTAACTCCTGCTCGACGAGGGCTCAGACAACCTCGTCCTGCTTCTAGGCGGACTCTGGTACCTCAGGACGCTGCCGTGAGCTAGACGGTCCCTATTGCTCCTGCTGCCTGCGGTCCTGACCGTGTCCCAACAGCTGACTCATGTTATACTCAGGGAACACGGTCGCGGAACCGGTGAGAGACTCATGGGGGTGAGATCAAGTGGTGGCAGCTACCTTCCACAGTATATAGGAAATCCAATGGGCATATGGTAGCTGTCGGCGGGCCTTGATGCGCTCTGCAACGGTATCCTCCATCTCACACAAGAGGATGTCCCAGACGTCAAACTCCTGCTGCCTGACCATGTATGCAAGTAACCAGAGCTGCAGACGAGAAAGTCCCTCGCGAAAGCCCACCCTAGGAAGCAAAGTCTGTCGAAGAACCTCGTTGAGGATCCGAGTCGTAGGGGTGAGATCCCTAGGCGCGCGACTCGAACCCTCGCCAAAGGGCTCAGTGAAGCAGGGGCGAACCAAGTCCGTCGTCGGCTGTGCACCACCGTGAGGGCAGCGGGGTGGCTCCGTCCTGTCGTAGCACAGGTCATGGATCCAGGTCTGTGAGTGTCGCAATCCAAAGCACTCCCGGATCTTAGACGAGAACAGCCTGTAGTGCTCCCCCTCAAACGCAAACTCTATAGTCTCCCTGTCCGGGTGCACCCAAAGTGAAGCGTAAAACTGAAATACCTAGTCCTCAATATACGAGCGAGACCGCCCCAGAAGGCCTGCCAGACCAGGTAGATAGGTGAGTATGGGGCGGATCTGCTCTCCAGCTGCCGTGACGACTGCCTCTAGCGGACAGACTTGCTGTGAACGAAGGCAGATACCGGCGTTCCTGTAGCCCTGATAGAAGTCCTCCTGCAACACTGTATAGAAATCTGCTCCTGCCTGCTGCTGCCACTGCCGCTCCATGGGAAACCACTGCTCCACTGGTACAAGTCGTAGAGTCTGAATCTGTGAGCACGTGGCAGCCCGGAGGTCCAGTCGCAGGATCTGCGGGGGCGCACGCCTCGACGGAGCACGTGCTCCCCGCAGAGGGACGTCGGACCGGGGTGGCACCGCAGTCCTGCGACGGGTGGACCGGCGCCAGGGAACCTCCTCAGGTGCCTCCTCCTCGGCCTCTGCCTCTGCCTCTAGTGCCTCTACTGCCTCGGCCTCTGCCTGACCCTGCCTGGAGCTCTCGGGCTCCACACCCAGAGATGTGAACGTCGTCCGGCGACCGGCAGCCATAAGCGTGCCGGTCGGTGAGTGGTGGAATCGCTCAACCTCCTCAACTGCACGCCTCTGCTCTGGCGACAGCCGGTCCTCAATCCTCAAGCCGCCACTACGGCCACCCTGCTCTGCACGCTCTGCGGCGGCTGCAACCTCTCGTGTCTGGTCAGCCTCCCTTTGCTCCCGAGTGCGCTTCCTGCACGTGATCAACTTCCCCTTCCCGGACCTCTGACCGGAAGGAGGGGGACGGGGAGGAGAGTCCTCTGGGCCACCACCGACATTCTTGCAGCGTGGCATGGCTGACAAGAACGAGAAGCACTAACACTGAGTGAAGCGGAACTGACGCTGAAGGAACCTCGGACACTGAAAACCCCTGACAAGTCCAACTGAACTAACCAGAAACTCCCCCTGTCACTGAACCTCTGTCACTGACTCTCGCGAGGCTTGGCCTCGATCCTTACCCGCGGGCTTGGCCCCGGGTTCTCTGTCACTGCCCAATTGTCAAACTGGCCACTGACTCGCTGCAAGAATAGAGTGGGTATATATAAGAAACATATAATCTAGAGATGAGAGGGCCTATGGAAGCAAAGCATGTAGAGAAGGAATGGAATCAGGCTTTGCTACCTGACGACTGACAAAACGAACCAAGAGCGAGGTAAGCACTGACGTTCTGGCACCCACGTATCACACCTGGAGGTACTGCAAAGGAAATGGGTGGAAACGGGGGTGAAAAACAGTGAGAACGGTCGGTGGGGCATTCCATCGAACACTTTGAGGGCACGGGCTATGGAGGTGGGAGATGGTGCTTACTGCGAGGGGGATCGGGCCGGAGAGGTGATATCGCCGGAGGGAATAGGGAGCTCGGGGACGAGACGAAGACGAACGCCGACGAAGCTCCGGCGAGGGGCGCGTAACTCCGACAATGGCGGGCGGCTCAGGCGAGCGGGCGAGCCGCAGGCGGGCGCGACTGGGAGTGCTGATCGCGACGGAGGGAGGTGGTCGCGGTGGCGGAGTAACGGCCCGACGGCGAGGGCTCGGGTGGGGGGGATGGTGACGCGCGGCGGTTAGGGTTTGCTTAGGGGCGGCGGCGCGAGTACGGGCGAGGGTGCGTTCGCGAGGAAGACAATGGAGAAGGAGTGATGACGCTTGGGACCGGATAGCCAGAGGAAGAACACACCATGACGCTTAAAGGGGGCATCGGACGCGCCGATGGATTCACATCGGACGCTCCGATGCCTGTCCAGAGAGCTTCAAAATGGCCAAAAACACATCGGACGCGTCCTTTGCCTTGGCATCGGACGCTGGGCAGCGTCCGGTGGAGCATCGGACGCTCCGATGGTGACACATCGGACGCTACCCTGACACTGTTCCAGCCGGAGCTGTCTACAGTGCAGGGCATCGGGCGCTGGGGGAGCGTCCGATGCAGCGTCCGATACCTCATTTTGGGTTGTTTTGAAGATTTCTGTTGTGGCTCCCTCTCCCAACCAAGTTCCATCTCAAATAAGAGGCAAATAAACACTAGTTGGAACCTAGTATGAGCATCCTCGAATAAACCCTCAATTTTGTAAATAGTTTGCCATAGGCTACATATCATTTTTAGGTAAATTAGGCAATAAAACCCGAGGAGACAACATGTGGCCACCAAAACTAGGGGACTTTACCATTAGGAGCCTCAAATGCTCCCCCTAGCGGTGGACGAACACAGCGGTTGCTCAAAACTTAACCAAAAAGAAACGACAAAGCAACACACATGCAAATGCAATGCAATACGGAATTTGAATCTAGGTTGCTTGTCAAGTTTGCTCATGGGTAAGCTTCTTCACACGCTTTTTAGGGCGGTTATCTTAACCACGTCTGACAAGCCTATGTGCATAGCATAATTTAAACATGGCATATGATACAATGCAATGCAAAGACAACCCCCTTTCACCTTTTGACAAAGTTATATAGATCAAGCACATTAAGCTCACTTCGTAATCTACAAAGAGTGTTTTCATCTAGGGGTTTTGTGAAGATATCCGCCAATTGATCTTTGGTTCTAACTCCCTCTAAGGATATGTCTTTCTTTGAAACATGGTCTCTAAGAAAGTGATGGTGAATATCTATGTGCTTGGTGTGAGAGTATTGAACCGGGTTGTTAGCAAGCTTAACCGCGCTCTCATTGTCACACAACAAAGGTACCCTTTCTAGAACTACACCATAGTCTAAAAGGGTTTGTTTCATATAAAGGATTTGTGCACAACAAGCACCCGCGGCTATGTATTCCGCCTCAGCGGTAGACAAGGCCACACAATTTTGCTTTTTCGAACTCCATGAAACTAGTGATCTCCCAAGCAAATGGCACCCTCCGGATGTACTTTTTCTATCTACTTTGTAACCCGCGTAATCCGAATCGGAATACCCAACGAGTTGGAAGTTAGCTCCTTTGGGATACCAAAGGCCAATGCTTGGGGTGTGCTTTAGGTACCTAAGGATTCTCTTCACCGCTATGAGATGTGATTCCCTAGGATCGGCTTGAAAGCGAGCACACATGCACACACTAAACATGATGTCGGGCCTAGATGCGATCAAATATAACAAGCTACCAATCATAGAACGGTAGAGAGTTTGATCAACCAGGTTACCTCCCACATCTAGGTCGACATGTCCGTTTGTTGGCATTGGAGTCTTGATAGGCTTGCAATCATCCATGTTGAAGCGCTTGAGGAGGTCTTTTGTATACTTCTCTTGAGATATGAATGTCCCCTCCTTCAATTGCTTGACTTGGAAGCCTAGGAAGAATGTGAGCTCGCCAATCATGGACATTTCGAACTCCTTTGACATCAAGTCACCAAATTCCTTGCAATAGGCTTCATTTGTTGACCCTAAGATGATATCATCAACGTAGACTTGACAAATGAAGATCTCTCCATCAAGCTTCTTGGTGAATAGTGTGGTGTCGACTTCCCAATGGTGAAGCCCTTCTCAATGAGGAAGTCTCGTAGGCGCTCGTACCATGCTCTTAGGGCTTGCTTGAGCCCATATAGCGCCTTGGACAACCTATAAACATGATTAGGATATCTAGGGTCTTCAAACCCGGGAGGTTGATCAACATAGACTAGTTCATTTATGAAGCCATTTAAAATGCACTTTTCACATCCATTTGATATAATTTAATGTCATGATGTGATGCATATGCAAGGAGGATACGGATGGCTTCTAGTCTTGCAACCGGTGCAAAGGTTTCTCCAAAATCCAAACCTTCAACTTGAGAGAACCCCTTTGCCACTAGTCTTGCCTTGTTTCTAACAACCTTTCCTTGATCATCTTGCTTGTTCCTAAACACCCATTTTGTTCCTATGACTCTTGCGCCTTTTGGTCGCTCTTCAAGTGTCCAAACTTGGTTGCGGGTGAAGTTATTTAATTCTTCATGCATGACATTCACCCAATCCGGATCACCTAGAGCTTTATCTACAATGGTAGGCTCAACAAGAGACACAAAGGAGTGATGTTCAATAAATAAAGCAAGTTTTGGAGATCGAGTCATTACACCCCTTGTTGGACTCCCTATGATGAGATCTTAAGGATGAGCTTGTAGTAGAGGAGTAGTTCTTTGATCAACCACTTGAGGGGCCGCTTGAGGAGCATCAACATCTTGAGCTTGTACCACCATTTGATCATGGGAGACATGAGTATCTTCAAATGGCTCTCTCCCATTTTTGTCATCATCTTGTGGTACATTGGATGAGGATGGCTTGTCAATGACTTGCACATCATCATCATCATCTTTAGGCTTGATGGCTCCAACCAGCATGTTCTTCATTGCTTCCCTCAATGGTTCATCACCTACATCATCAAGATTTTCATGCTCTCCTTGAGAGCAATTAGATTCATCGAATTCCACATCATATGTTTCTTCTACCATCCCGGTGGCATGGTTGAATACTCGATATGCTTTGGACTTCAATGAGTAACCAACAAGAAAACCAATATCACATCGGCGTTGGAACTTCCCTAGTTGTTGGCGCTTCTTGTAGATGTAGCATTTGCACCCAAACACTCTAAAGAATGATATATCCGACTTCTTGTTGTTGAGTAGCTCATAGGGGGTCTTGCCAAGGAGACGATGGGGGAACAACCAGTTTGATGCATAGCAAGCGGTGTTGATTGCTTCCGCCCAAAATCTTTCCGGTGTAGGGTACTCATCTAACATTGTCCTTGCTAGGGTGATTAGTGTCCGGTTCTTCCTCTCAACTACCCCATTTTGTTGTGCTGTATAGGTTGCGGAGACTTCATGCTTGATCCCAACTTCATCACAATACTCTTCAATGTGGGTGTTGTCAAACTCCTTTCCATTATCACTTCTAATTTTCTTGATCTTCAAGTCAAATTCATTTTGGGCTCTTTTGGCAAACTTCTTGAATGAAGGGGTTGCTTCGGATTTGTCATGAAGAAAGAATACCCAAGTGTATCTAGAATAGTCATCAACAATCACTAGGCAATAGAGATTTCCACCCAAGCTAGCATATGTTGTTGGCCCAAATAGATCCATGTGAAGTAGCTCTAGCTCTCTTGATGATGATACAAATGCTTTGGTTGGATGAGTATTTGCAACTTGTTTGCCGGCTTGACATGCACTACACAATTTGTCCTTCTCAAATTTGACATCCTTCAAGCCTCTAACCAAATCCTTCTTCAATAGCTTGTTGAGAGTGTTCATTCCCACATGAGCCAATCTTCTATGCCATAGCCAACCAAGTGATTGCTTAGTGAACAAACATGTCTTCAAGTTGGCATCTTTGGAGGAGAAATCCACTAGATAGAGATTGTTGTATCTAAAGCCTTTGAATATCACTTGTGTATCATCTTTCTTGGTCACAACCACTTCTTTGTCAGTGAACAAACATTGAAATCCAAGATCACATAGTTGCCCAATGGATAGCAAGTTGAAGCTCAATGATGCAACAAGCAGCACATTGGAGATGGTATGATCATTTGATATTGCCACTTTGCCCAATCCCTTGACATTGCCCTTTGAGTTGTCACCAAATGCAATCTTTTCTTGGTCATCGACATTCTCTTCTAGTGAGGTGAACATCCGAGGATCACCGGTCATATGTTGTGTGCAACCACTATCAATCACCCAATGAGATCCACCGATCTTGTAGTTCACCTACACACACAAGAAATCAAGCTTGAGATTTTGGGACCCAAACTTGTTGAGGTCCCTTAACCTTCTCAACTAGTGACTTTGCAACCCATATTTGCTTTGGCCTATTCTTGTTAGGAGGCCCCATGAACATGACATTCATCTTGCCACTAGAGTCTTGTCTAAGCATGTAGTGAGCATTGAAAGCAAAGGGCCTAGCATGCTTGGGCAAGGGTGTGGGTTTTGGCTCTTCACAATCATGAGCAAAATGACCTTTTTTCCACACTCATAGCATCTTCCAATCTTCTTCTTCTTTGGCTTAGTGATGCTCTTGCGTTGCTTCATCTTCTCTTCAAGGAAGCCAATGCCATTTCTATTGGTCTTCATTACGGTGTTCATGAGAAGCTCACTTTGAAGACATTGACCCTTGGTGAATTTCTTCAATCTGGTGGTAAGGTGCTCCTTCTCTTTCTTGAGCTTGTCATTCTCTTGTTGGAGCTCCAATTGAGATGGCGTCATTTTGTAGTCTCTCTCCATCTTCAATCTCTTGTTTTCTTCTTTTAGCATGTCTAGCTCAAGTGACATGCTGTAGTCACCATCATGAGTCTCAATAGTGACTTGCTTTGTGGTTGCAAGCTTCTCTAGATCATCTTTGAGCTTTGCATTCTCACTCTTGATCTTGATGTAGTCATCATAGTGATCGGCCACAACCACTTTCTTGCCCTTGCCACTAGCTCTTTGCTCATCATGCTCACTAACCAAGTCCTCACAAGATGTTGCTATGTCACACTTAACAACAAGGTTAGGGGCATCATGTGTCTCATGAGAAAGTATATCATAAGCAACGGTGAGCGTATCATAATCAACTTTCACTTGAGTGTATTGTTCTTTGAGCAAAGAATGACTAGTGGTAAGGTCACTATGCATCTTATCAAGTTTTTCATTTTTAGCTTTGAGGTCCTTGTTAGAGGACTTGAGCTCCTTGATGGAAGATGACATAGTAGCAAGTTCATTTTTTAGCTCATCACTAGCATGTGTAGCATTGTTATATTTTTCAACAAGAGCTTCATTGTCATGAACAAGCCTTTCATTTTTAGCTCTAGTCTTTCTTATGATTTTAGAGTAGTTGTTTAGCAATGTAACAAGCTCATCATAAGAGGGTGCCTCAAATTCACTGTTGGTATAAATTAACGCACACTCTACTTTATCCGCAAGCGCGCAGATAAGATCTACCGATGTAGCACTTCACCGGAGTAACCCAGTTTTAATATCGAACCCAAAGGAACGGATAGTGTTAAGTCTTAAAGTTTAACCCCTGAGTAGCTAACAAGGACGGAGAATCTAGAAGCATAGAGGGGATCACTAAGGCTATCTAATTCCAATTTAAGAGTGATATGTTTATATTATTCTTAGTGGGGAAGTTGCCATAAAAGGTCACAAACAGAGTATGAGTCTTTTATGCAAATGTATAATCCTACCGAGCCTACACACGGGTAAGTGGACTATAGAAGAATCAACAAGGCTATAAGAGTCACCCTTGCGAACAACCACTACTACCGGCGTTATAGGAGGCATATATGAGCTATCAAGTCTAAGCACCACGCTTACACTATCCAACTACTCTAACTCTAGAGCAACTTAGAATTAAAGTACTCAAAAGAGATTCATAAATCTTAAGAATAATAAGAATAATGGCTCAAACTTAAATATAGACGTTGATTACCGAAATAATCGCTGAAGCAAGTTGATGATGAACTTGAATCCGCAGGTACAAGATGAAGAAGTTGATCCGACAGGCCGGAGCTCCTTCTTGATCTCTTCCTCTCTCTCTCTTCTAGTTCTAGTATAAGACTAGGTTCTAAACCTAACTAGAGGGGTAACTAGTCTTTTACTTGATAGCTGGCTCTTGATTACAACTAGATGAACTAGATCTAATTCTAGATGAACTAGAAGAGATTCATCTAGAGGGACCTCTACTTCTAATTGAAACCCTAGTTTCTGATGTGGAGATGAATAATGAAGATGGAGATGCCTGGAGAGGGGGGTCTGGGGTTGCTTATATAGCCCGAGGTGGAGTAGGGGGCAAGGAATCACCATGTCATCGATCCGCGCCACGTTTTATCGCCCACCGTTGGATCAAACCGACTTCAGGGACGGTGGAGATGCATCTTAGGAGGCGGTGGAAGAAAGTTCCAGAATGCGGAGGCGAAACGGCCTCCGTGGCCGACCGGTCGGTCTCCATGTGGGACCGGTCGGTCTGGCCCAGTGGGCCCATGTGGTGGCCCGCCTCGTGGTGTCTTCTGGTGTCTTCTAGATCCTTCTTTTGCACATTTCGTTGTGAAATTAATATCTTTTCATCCGGTACTCCGAATATAGCAAATGATATGTCCATTTCGATCGTCTCGACGAGCTCTTCGCAATGGTGCACTCCAATTCATCACTTGAGATACTTTTATATGGTAAAAACATGGATATCCTACAAAACAAGTGAGAGCACCAAAACTCGTGGAACTTGTTAGTTTCAAACCCTACAACTATGCTTTGTAATTCATTTACTGTCATTTCATGCAATAGTTGATGGTTAATGATGAGCATTAGTGAGCGTCAACAAGTTCCCCCAAGCTTACCCTTTGCTAGTCCCTTAGCAAAGTCAAACCCAACAATGGATCATGAGTTGCTACAATATTTTCACTTCCATCAAGTATACCTGCCGTTGAACAAAAATTCTCTGAAACATATCATGTTATTCTTCATGGGGCTTATTACTCTTACCTTAGATCTTGAATAATTGAGAGATTGAACGATCAAATCAAGTACTATGTCTCTAGTTCTTTCACTTCACTTTTATCCCGGAGTTTTATTTAATTTTTTTCAAAAGCATTAATACATATGTTGTCAAATTAAACAATGGATCCAAAGAGAAATTCAACCAACCATTGAATCAAGAAGTGCATGTGTATGGAAAATAGAGTCGAATGCTCTTTCGAATATATCAACTCTCTTCTGTTTATCAGAGACATATGGCTATTAGGCTAATTCTACTGTCGGGCACGTGCCCATTTTTTCTGACATTTTTTTTCTCTTTTTTTTCTTTTCTTCGAGGTTCCGGACACTTGTCCCTTTTTATTTCCTCGGGATCTATCTTTTTGAGGTTTCGGACACTTGTCCCTTTTTATTTCCTCGGATCTTTTTTTTTCTTTTCTCTCTTTTTTTTAATAGCCACATGCTTAAAACAAACTTCTGAGAGGGTAGCAACAGATAATTATGAGCATTTATGTGAAAGATGGATGAAGTGTGAAAGTGATCTCAATTCAATGGCATGATAAACTACTCATAGGGTCACAAAGCTTAATTTAACTCAATGCAATTATTAGTCATGTTTATATTTAGAAATCTCCGGAACTTTAGTGTTGTTTAGAACAAGATAATAGCAGCTTAGATCATCACATGTCATATCTCAATTACCTAGACCTTAGATCAAGTATTTGCTAACCATGTATTTAATTTTATTTTAAGGCATCATTATTAGTGAGGAGAACTCATGCTTTGAAGGCTAGGTACTTGAAAGAAAATAGAGCAACTATTCATCATTTCCATGTAAAAGATTAGAGAGAGCAGGTTCTTCTTTGGTCATCAACTTCTTAAAACAAACTAGATACACTATTTTATTTATTTAATCTAACACACTTTAAGATAAAAGCTAATAATAGTAGTAGTAGTAATGATAAAGATATACCTGAATCGCGAAGATAACGGGGGTGCGTCTCCCCCAAGCTGGTTCCCTTAATAGCGTTGAGCCTTCATGTGCCCATATATTTTTGTTTTTTTAATTAATGGTGAGCCTTCATGTGCTCACATATTTTTTTTTGTTCTTTTCTTTTTAAGGGTGAGCCTTCATGTGCTCACATATTTTTGGTGTTTTGAATTTATTTATAGAATAAAAAACTTAAGAGGATAAAGATACTTACGTGGATACATGGGGGTGCCTTCCCCCAAGCTGAATGTTGACGTAGTCGTTCGATCTTGTAATATAGCAGACTGACAGTGGATATGTCCTTCCTCTATTAGAGCTTTGATTGATGTTAATGTTTGTTGGGACAATGCTCCAACAGTGGATGGAGCATTCACTTGCTCGTCAGCTTTACTTGGCCTTTCAAATCCTGTGAAACTCAAATAGACAACAAAACTTGTGGAACAGATTAAACATTAGTGGCTGGCCACTCAAGCCTTAGTTGTCTAGAATTTCAGTAAGATCTCTTCTCTCAATATTTTTGTATTTTAATATCTTTATGATGCAAGAGAAAAATGCAACAGGATAAATGTTTGCATATTTATTTTTATTTTTTTTTATGCCACCATAATGAACATTCCCGTGGGTTTTTACACACCATAGAATTATTCACATGGGGTTTCATAGTTTATGATGTAGTGTAACTAATGCAATATTTTTATTTTCTTTTCTATTGCAATGCAAAAATTAAAATGTTTGTGAATGATGATGCAATGATTAACTAAGAATTAAATATGAGAAGTATGCAGCAAAGTAAATATAAAGATAACTACCGATTTTTACCTTTTGGCGAAGGTTCGGATATTTAGGTCCGACGAATCGGACCTTCCCTTGGTTCAGACCTCCCAAGGTATGTCAGACGTTTGAAAAGTTGTGATTGATTGTACCTCTTAGGTGCAGACATTTTCTCCCATACTTTCTTGGTCTGAGTCTTAACTTCCTGTGGTTCACTATCTTGAGGTTCCTCTCCTTTCTTTTCTAGGGCAATGTCGATAACTTCTTCTTCATGATTGGCCTCTCTATTCTTGATAGTTTGTCTTCTTTGGCTTGAGAGCGACGTTTTTCACTTCTATTCTTCTTAGGTGCTTCATTGGGCATGTAGTTGATGAAGTTGCATCGTGTCTTTTCTCCAGGAAAGTGAAAAATGGATTTCCTCTTGTAGATGATTGTACTTGTAGCGTAGAGGAATGGTCTTCCTAGGATGAGGTGGACATCATCGTTTTCTCATGTCGAGGATCAAGAAGTCTGTGGGGACTTCATGACCTCTAATTCTGACTATGACGTCTTCTTCTTGTTTACGCCTCTTGATATGGTGTCACTCATGTCATTTGTTCGTCCAGTAGTTTGAAGTGAAGCGTTCATTGTGGATGCTGGCAGCATCTTGCTTAGTGTGCATGTTCTTGTAGATCTAGGACCTTCACTCTATAGAATTTGGGAGTGACTTCTCCGTGTTTTGCTCAAGAGTGTGTTCTGCTCATAAAGACAAGGTAGTGATCAAGTGCATGGGCTCTGTTGGTGGAAAAACACCAACAGAACCAAAAGTTTATTCTTCTCTAACCTTAGGCACATTGCACAAGATAAACTTTTTGTTTATGTGTTCTATTCAATCTTAATATGAGTGATAGGATCAGAGGATGAGCATGAAAGTAGCATCTTAAAATATTTAACAGATCAAGTTACTTAACCCAAGGAAGGATAATCTATGCATAAAGTGTTGATCTTTTCATAATTGAGATATATCATCTTCCAAAGGTTAGATGCACAACATTTTAGCTCATTTAGTTAAGATAGTGAGATTCAAAAGAGTAAAGCTAGGAACAAAGATCAAAGGACTGAATATGTAGAGTTGATTAGGTTGGATCAAGTGAGGTGCAACTTAAACATGTTTAGTTCTTTATTTATGTTCATACTAGAATCAAGAAGAAGCTTTTTAAAGTTATGGTTACTTACCTTGAAATGTTACTTTGTGATTGAAGCATGATGTGTCGAACCACCGTGTGGAAGCTTCTCTTGTCTAGCTGGTTGTTGTTCATGAATGGCTTGTCTTCTCTTGTTTGTCTCACAGTGTGCTTGAGAGGAGGAAGATCACGGTGGAATCATCTTTATAGGTATCGACCTTCCTTCTCTATGTGTCGACTTATCAGTGACAGCACATTGTTCTTCGAGTATGCTGACTAGGATCCCCTCTCTTTCTTGTATTAATTCTGTATTATGAGGATGTAGGGACAGTTCCGCATTCTTCTCTTGTCAACCTTCTTGTTTTTCTTTAATTATTGGGTTGGCAAGAGACTTGAATTTAGAGCTGCTACTCGAGTGCCTCTATGAGAGTCTTTGTCTTATAATGTCACAACTGAGATTTGTCCTCTCAACAGTGTCTAGATGATGGAGATCTTATTAAGCCTGGGCAAAATACCCGCTACCCATTACCCGTACCCGAATTACCCGAACCCGGACCCGAATTACCCGAACTCGAGGTACCCGATCCCAACTTCGGATACTGATTTTGATTACCCGAAATTAGTTTGGGTAATTCGGGTAATATCCCCCGGTACCCGAACTACCCGAATTACCCGAAGTTATATTTTTGTGTTTGTATTTATCATGTTTTGTTAGTTAAATCAATAAATTTATCATTTAATTAGTATACTATTCTCTCTGTTTGAACAAGTGATTGTAATATGTTATTGTTTGTAAATTAGTGTTAGAATTCTATACAAGATGTTGCTGAAATTATGTATGAATTTCTACTAAAATTTTGTATAATTTGCTCTTTTTATGAATTCGGGTAAATCGGGTAATACCCGAACCCGAACCCGAATTATCGGGTACCCGAAGTTGTGGGTAGTGTTTTTTCAGGACTAAATTCGGGTAACAATTTTCATTACCCGAACTTTGAATTACCCGAATTACCCGACCCGAAAAAAACGGGTAACCCGAACGCCCAGGCTTAGATCTTATCGGTTGTTCTTCTTGATTTGTTGGCTCAGGTACTATCTCTCCATCTTCTAATTCTTGTGGTGCAGTGGCTTCATCCTTCATGATGCCCTCCTCAATTCTTGGCAGTTGGTTCTCCCTTCGACGTCTTCTCTTGGTTCTCTTTGTCTGCTCATAAGTGATGTAGATGTTGAAGATGCAGCGAAAGATCCAAAAGTTGACTTCTCCAGGTCCGGCAAAGATGATAACATTGATGGTATTCAAGAACGATCTTCCAAGATTGAGTGGTGGATCATATTCTTCTTCTCGACTGGGATAGCATCTAGTGGTTTGTATTGATCAAAGTAGTGGGTAGGAGATTAATATGTTTGAAGTTGGGTTTCTCCTTCCTCCCTTTGATTGTGAAACACCTCTAGACAACGGAATTGTCTCCCAGGCTGGCTTGCAATGTAGATGGACTCCCAACAACATGTTCATGTGTTTGACTTGTAGATCTTGCTATTGTTGTAGTGGTACCATCTTGTCTCCCAAGCTAGCTCTTGATTAGAAAAGTGGATAACTTCCCACTTCTTGTCTTGATGTCTTGGACAATGATGATTGCAGGCATAGGTTGTCTCATACGAGGTAAGTTGCATATTGTTTGTCATCAGCGCCCAAGCAAGACTCAAAGCTAGGCTAGCACCATTTGTGATCTGAGAGTAGGTTTGTGTGTCTATGGTTTGAGTTTTGGATCTTCAGTGTTCAGACCAAACCATGGATGAACAAAATCTCTCTCCTGCATAACGTTAGTGGATATATACCCGAAGGATTGCAAGAATTTAAAGCATGGGTTGTTGTCCACAACATATGTATTTTGCATCTATGCTAATAAAAAGATGTTTTTAGGATTACTTTAGCATAGACTAGTATTTCATGTGTTGGCTGCACTTTAACATGATTCAAGGCAAAAGATATCTTGCAGTAGAAGACAAAACAAATAGACTTTGATACTCACAGTTCTTTCATCTATGATGAACGAGCTGAGTCTTCATTGTGCAAGAGTTGTTGAAGTTCATTATACGCCTTGCTTCATCTCCGGTGTGAGTTCATCTCAGGACTTTCCCAAATTGATATTGAAAGTTTCCTACAGGGGTTATTCCAACAAAATATCCAACATCCACTATAGCATGCTATCGGCTCAAAAATCAACCTAGACACCACGTCTAATTTGATCTAGGAAGACATTTTAACTTAATTGCTTAAATTAAAAGCCTTTGAAAGCAAAATCACCACTCCTAAACTAGGCACCATGCTTAATTTAAGAGATGTATGAAAGTACACCAAACCTAAACATATAATATAGCGAATGAGGGTAGCATGAAAGTATTATAGAGATTTATTCCGATGGTGATGATTAGTATATGAGCATATCCTAAAGGTAGGGACAACCAACATAGCAACATGGCATATTCTTAGAAAGTCTATTCCCCAAGCTTGGATTTTGTAAATCAAGATTGGATGAATGTAATTCAATGTTGCATGATGATTGGTGGGACATACCTTGTGTTTGTTGTTCCTTCGTTCTTTTCTGCTCCAGACCTGGAAAGGTTAGTGACAAAAGTACCCGAAGGAATATTTTCACAATTATATTTCTATACTCATTACAAGGACAGTGCAGCAGAAAGGTAGGCAAAGCTAATAACCAGGTATTATGATGGGGTATAAGGATTCTACTGGTTATAGCTTGCTCATGGGGTAGTGATAGATAAGAGTGGAATTCAAAAACAACATTCATAAGAATGAAAACAAAAATAATGAAAAGACTGGGACAAAAAAGGAAAAGATAAAAAGTATGATTACAAGGTTAAACTAAGACTTAAGTTGATCTACCGTTCCCCGGCAACGGCGCCAGAAATGCTTGTTGGTATAAATTAACGCACACTCTACTTTATCCGCAAGCGCACAGATAAGATCTACCGATGTAGCACTTCACCGGAGTAACCCAGTTTTAATATCGAACCCAAAGGAACGGATAGTGTTAAGTCTTAAAGTCTAACCCCTGAGTAGCTAACAAGAACGGAGAATCTAGAAGCATAGAGGGGATCACTAAGGCTATCTAATTCCAATTTAAGAGTGATATGTTTATATTATTCTTAGTGGGGAAGTTGCCATAAAAGGTCACAAACAGAGTATGAGTCTTTTATGCAAATGTATAATCCTACCGAGCCTACACACGGGTAAGTGGACTATAGAAGAATCAACAAGGCTATAAGAGTCACCCTTACGAACAACCACACCAGCGTTATAGGAGGCATATATGAGCTATCAAGTCTAAGCACCACGCTTACACTATCCAACTACTCTAACTCTAGAGCAACTTAGAATTAAAGTACTCAAAAGAGATTCATAAATCTTAAGAATAATAAGAACAATGGCTCAAACTTAAATATAGACGTTGATTACCGAAACAATCGCTGAAGCAAGTTGATGATGAACTTGAATCCGCAGGTACAAGATGAAGAAGTTGATCCGACAGGCCAGAGCTCCTTCTTGATCTCTTCCTCTCTCTCTCTCTCTTCTAGTTCTAGTATAAGACTAGGTTCTAAACCTAACTAGAGGGGTAACTAGTCTTCTACTTGATAGCTGGCTCTTGATTACAACTAGATGAACTAGATCTAATTCTAGATGAACTAGAAGAGATTCATCTAGAGGGACCTCTACTTCTAATTGAAACCCTAGTTTCTGATGTGGAGATGAATAATGAAGATGGAGATGCCTAGAGAGGGGGGTTTGGGGTTGCTTATATAGCCCGAGGTGGAGTAGGGGGCAAGGAATCACCATGTCATCGATCCGCGCCATGTTTTATCGCCCACCGTTGGATCAAACCGACTTCAGGGACGGTGGAGATGCATCCTAGGAGGCGGTGGAAGAAGGTTCCAGAAGGCGGAGGCGAAACGGCCTCCGTGGCCGACCGGTCGGTCTCCATGTGGGACCGGTCGGTCTGGCCCAGTGGGCCCACGTGGTGGCCCGCCTCGTGGTGTCTTCTAGATCCTTCTTTTGCAGATTTCGTTGTGAAATTAATATCTTTTCATCCGGTACTCCGAATATAGCAAATGATATGTCCGTTTCGATCGTCTCGACGAGCTCTTCGCAATGGTGCACTCCAATTCATCACTTGAGATACTTTTATATGGTAAAAACATGGATGTCCTACAAAACAAGTGAGAGCACCAAAACTCGTGGAACTTGTTAGTTTCAAACCCTACAACTATGCTTTGTAATTCATTTACTGTCATTTCATGCAATAGTTGATGGTTAATTATGAGCATTAGTGAGTGTCAACATTCACCATCACTATCACTAGAGTCATCATCGCTTTGTACCTTTCGATCACCTTTAGCCATGAGGCATAGGTGTGTAGATGATGATGGTGACGGTGGTGGTGGTGGTGTAGAGGAGCCAATGACTAGAGTGGCCACCTTCTCCTTCTCATCATCACTATCTTCATTGGATGAGCCATCGGAGGAGTCAATGTCGGTGAGCCAATCACCAACAATGTAAGCTTTACCACATTTCTTGTGGTATTGCTTCTTCTTGCCATCCTTCTTCTTGTAGGGCTTCTCATTCTTCTTCTCATCTTCACTTGATGAATCATATTTCTTGCCCTTGTTCTTGTTCTTGTAGTTGTCCTTCTTGAGCTTGGTACATTGATGAGCAAGATGGCCAAGCTCACCACAGTTGTAGCAATCCATTTCGGAGATGGCCTTCTCTTTCTACTTGTGAAGAACTTCTTCTTTCTTGAGTCAAAGTTGACTCCGTTCTTGTGGAGCTTCTTCAACATCTTGGTGGTCTTCCTCACCATGAGAGCGATGTTGGAATCATCCTCTTCATCACTTGAGCTCTCAAGGTGCGTCTCAATAGCCTTGGACTTGCCCTTCTTGTCATGGCTTGCTTTGAAGGCCAAGTCCTTCTTCTTGTCGGTGGAAGAGCCACCACTTGGTGTGATGTGCATGTACATCTCAAGCGCATTGATCTTTCCTAAGATTTGAGTTGGTGTAGCGGTGGAAAGATCGCCTTGATGTAGCACCGTCACAATGTGTCCATATTTGTCAATTGGGAGGACACAAAGGATCTTTCTCACAACATCGGATGGTTGCATTTGTGTGAGGCCAAGTCCATTGAGTTCTTCTACAAGAACATTCAAGCGTGAGTACATTTCATTTGCACTTTCATTAGCATGCATATCAAAAGAATGAAGCTTTTGCATAACTAAATGATAGTGTTCCTCACGCTCACTCTTGGTTCCCTCATGGAGTGCACAAATGTTTTCCCATAGATCATGGGCATTTTTGTGGTTCCGAACGCGGTTAAACACATCCTTGCAAATGCCTCTAAAAAGGATGTTTTTGGCTTTTGCATTCCATTTCTCATTTTCCTCCTCATTAGGAGTAAGGCTTGTGCCTTCCTTAGGCTTGCCAAACCGGTGATTGCGGCTTCGCGGCATTTAACATCAACCGCTTCTAGGTACGACTCCATACAGATTTTCCAATATGGGAAGTCATCTCCCTCAAACATTGGGAGGTGGTCCATCACCTCCGGACATCTTAACTCTAGGCGGTTAAGCCTAAATCGAGAGCACGAGGCTCCGATACCAATTGAAAGGATCAAGATGCCCAAGAGGGGGTGAATTGGGCTTTTCTAAAACTTTAGCAAGAATTAAAACCTATTAAGCCCAATTAACCCCCTTGTGCCTAGAAGTGTGTTTCTCTCTATTCTACCGCACAAAAGACCAAGTCTATACCACTCCTACTCCAGCAAAGCAATTCAATAGCGAATGAACAACAAGTATAATGCAGAATTGAATTGCTTGAAAGTAAATGTGTAAGTAAGGGAGTAGAGATGACAAGATGACCTTTTTGCCGAGGTATCGAGGTGTCGGCACACCCCCTAGTCCTCGTTGGAGCACCCGCGCAAGGGTATCGCTCCCCCTTGATCCGCGCAAGGATCAAGTGCTCACTATGAGCTAATTCTTCGCCGCTCTGGCCCGGTGAATTGCTCACTACCGGTCACAAGCTTGCTTGGGTCATCCACAATGCCATCGGATGCTCTGCAAGCTTCACGATCACCACCAAGTCGTCTAGGTGATGCCGATCACCAAGAGTAACAAGCTAGAACTCTCACTTGACCAAGACAAGGCCAAAGAGATGGATGGATGCACACTTGCTACTCAATTCTCACTAGGAGGTCACTAATTCTCTCAATTAGCAATTCACTCAACCTCACTAGGGCTCTTGCACTGTCTCACACTCACAATGTGTCTCTCAGCAGATGGAAGTGGCAAGAACACTCTAATGGATGAGGAGGAGGAGTATAAATACTCCCCCAACCAGCCATCCAAAAGAGCACTGAACAGGGGTCACTACGGGGGCATCAGACGCTCCGATGCTAGGCATCGGACGCGCCGATGACCTCGACCAACGGTCGACTGTACCCATCCTGTCAGACCTGTTAAAGGAGCATCGGACGCTGGGCAGCGTTCGATGCCACCACATTGGACGCGTCCGATGTGGATTTACCCTCTCTGGAACCTCTCTGCATGGACATCAGACGTTGGCCCTCAGCGTCCGATGCCAGCGTCCGGTGCTACCCCAATTCCACGCGCACGTGAACAGTGGCACGGGCGCGTCCGATGTGAACACATCGGCGCGTCTGATGCCACGCACCAGACTAAACCCTAGTCTGAGTGAGCATCGGACGCTGCCAGGCCAGCGTCCGATGCCCTTTACAAGGGCAAAACCAACTCGGATCGCGACGCGGCCTTAACGACTTTTGATCCTCTCGACATAAGGCATCTCTCTGAGCTACCTAGGGCTATGAAATAACAAGTGTGCACCACACCTACCTCAATAGACTCATCTAGGTCAAGCTACTGATTCACGCTCCCCTTTATAGTACGACCAAAGGAAAAACAAAGACCTAAGACTACCTAAGTGTCCTCCAACACCATATGACACTTAGCCTAGTCTACCACCGTCTTCGTCGTCCATCCTTTGAAAACCAAAACGATATCCGCTACATTGCAAGATCGAACGACTACGTTAACATTCAGCTTGGGGGAAAGCACCCCCGTGTATCCAGGTAAGTATCTTTACCCTCTTAAGTTTTTATTTTTTATAAGTAAATTCAAAATACAAAAAAATATGAGCACATGAAGGCTCACCCTTAAAAAGAAAAAAGAACAAAAATATTCGGGCACATGAAGGCTCGATGTGATCGAAGGGATTAGCTTAGGGGAGATGCACCTCCGTTATCTTCGTAATTCAGGTATGTCTTACTACTATCTTAATATTTTTAAATATTTTTAAGTAATATATTATAGTGTGTGTTAGATTAAATAAATAAAGTGTTAACACTGGATTTTGGTCAACATTGAGAAGATGACAGGTGGACCCAACGAGCAGTGAGAAGAGCATTCAGTAGACGGCCAAGCGGTCGGTTGCTCCATTCAGGAAATAGATATGGCAAGAGAGGCCGATCACGAGGATAATCGACCATGACCGTGACAGATTAAACGAGTATTCAAGAAGTAGAGGGTTCTGATCTCATTGGCCAGGAGTTGGATTTGGTGGCGTTGTGATGTGGCAAGCATGCGAAGAAGGCAATATATATAAAGCATGCACATCTCGACGTGCACTTATATATTTAGCATGAATGGTTTCACGATGAAGGAAAGGCTAGAAGACGGCATGCATGTCCAGTGCGCGGAGATGGACGTATAAGGCATTCGGAAAGTATCCATGCGGTCGGCTAGTTTCCAAGGATTCGGCAACTGCTCATGCGGTCGGCTATTCTGAGAAAAGGGAGTTTCCATTGAAACGACGGAAGCGAGAGCCGATCGAGCAACAAAATTGCGACAATTAAGGCAATGATGATTCCAAAAGGAGTTGAAGGCCAAGAATATTGTATTTTCCTTTAATATTTCATAGTCGTGTCCTCTTAGGACTTGTATTGCGTCCAGGGTATAAATATAAACCCTTGGCTATTGTAAAAAGTGTTCATAACCACATCAATACAAACCGGCCCTGTGCCACCTTCGAGTCCTTAGTCGTGTCGTCGAGTTCTTCGAGAGGAATCATCGATCCGTCGACCTCCGTAAGTACCGGCAACCTTGCTATCATGTCTAGTATCATGCGGTGGATTTAGATATGATGCAAGTAGTCTCGTATGTTAAGCTTAGTATCGTGCGGCGGATTTAAGCTTATGACGGGAAGTTTTTGCTTATGCCTTGTATCGTGCGGCGGATTAAGTCATGAGTAAAAATAGTTATCGGCTCTATTAGATTTGGCAGATCTAATAGATTCATTAAGTTATCATGTGTTATATGTTTTATTTATTTAATTCTTGTAACACTCTTTTGCCCAATCTAGATTGATCTTTGTTCGGCCTTGTCACACGAGTTTGCTTGTGCTCTCTTTTAATCATAAGATCATGATGGCCAAATCAACTTTCAATCTAGATTGTCACATGTTGCGGGTTCATGCATATTAATTACGATTAGGCTTTGATAAAACTAGGTGTCGTGCGGCAGATGCAGGTTTTAGATTAGTCTGATCGTGCTTGCCTGTTTGTTCCTTCTTCATGGACCCCAATTCGGCTGGTTTGCCAATTTTGGTTAAGCTTACACGAGTAATGAGCTTTTATAAATCTGTTCAAATACATGCATGCTTTTAGCTTGTTATAATTAGATTGTATCATGTAGTGGATTAATCTCATTATAAGAAGTGGTGTAGACTTATTTATAAGAAGTGGTGTAGACTTATAGCAAGTGGTATCATGCGGTGGATTGGTTTTGCTTGAGTTTATACCTGACCTGTTTATGAAGACTAAACGTGCGGCAGATTAGTTGGATTAGCCTATGCATGTATTATTTGAATAGATCTATATTTGCAAGTTACATGTTTATAATATCTTTAATTTGTTCGAGCATGTCTTTCTTTACATATGCATTCGGCAGTTAATATACTTTACATACTCTGTTCTCATACTAGCCGAATGACTTTATAAACTTGCTCTGACAGACAACTTCTATAGCTGTGTGCCGTCGTGATTGGCTTTCAAAGCCGTACATATGGAACTGTTTGGTTTTATCCGGCATGTTCCAAAGGTATTCTCATAGTTTTTCTCCCTTGTTGGTTTTCAGGTCAAACCGACTGGCACGTCTCCGGGTTCAGCACATCCCGGGCACCCGATTGAAGCTAGCTTTTCGGCTTGCTGTGTGCTTGGCGTGAGGTGTCACGTTTTGCGTCAATATAAAGCATGTCTAATCTGATGAATTCTCTCTCTAATTTCTTAAAATGGAAATAATGAATAGTTGCTCTATTGTATTTCTTTCTGGTACCTAGCCTTTAAGCATGAGTTCTCCTAAGTTTAAAAAATTAATGATGCCTTAAAATGAAATTAAATATATGGGTAGCAAATGCTTGATCCAGAGTCTAGGTAATTGACAGAAATGATATGTGATGATCTGAGCTACTGTTATCTTGTTCTAAAACAACACTAGAGTTCCGGAGAGATTCCAATATTCATATGGCAATTAATTGCATTGAGTTAAATTAAGCTTTGTTGACCCTATGAGAAGTTAGCATGCTATTGAATTGAGATCACTTACACATTTCATCTATCTTTCGCATAAATGCTCATGATTACCTGTTATTATCCTCTCAAAAGTTTGTTGGAAGCATATGGCTATTGAAAAAAAATTCCGAGGAAATAAAAAGGGACAAGTGTCTGAAACCTCAAAAAGATAGATCCTGAGGAAATAAAAAGGGACAAGTGTTCGGAACCTCGAAAAAGGGAAGAAAAAGAAAAAAAGAAAAAAAGAGAGAAAAATATCAGAAAAAATGGGCACGTGCCCGCTAGTAGAATTAGCCCGATAGCCATATGTTTCTAATAGACAAAAGAGAGCGATATATTCAAAAGAGCATCCGAATCCATTTTCCATACACATGCACTCCTCGATTCAGTAGTGTGGTTGACTTTCTCTTTGGATCCATTGTTTAATTTGACAACATATGTTTTTAAGCCTTTTGAAAATTCATAAAAACTCCGGGATAATGGTGAAGTGAAAGAGGAAGAGACATAGTGCTTGATTTGATCGTTCTATCTGAAAGGTCCTAGTTTGGTTTTGGTAATTGAGTGACAACTTAGGTGGACTAATATGTGGTTGAAGTGAATTACGCAGGTGATTAGTCCATAGGTGATCATGTGTGAGCAACACATGCCATAGAGAAAATGGATTATCTCGCTATGTACTTGAAATACAATGCAAAGCCAAAATAATGGATTGTTGTATGAAGATCATGTCACAAGCACAAGACAACAATGAGATTGATATTGATATAAAGGGCTATCATATTGTGGGATAATCATAGTTCATTTATGATTACAAAGAAAGGATTCAAAACTAAGTATGGTTGAATGACTTGAGATGGTGAAGATAGCAAGGAAAGAGTCTTCGAGGTACTAAGCAAGGGTGAAGGGCAAGCGACGGCTTGGCGGCCGAAGAACCTAGCTAGAGTGAAGAAGAAAGTACTTGCATTTAGTCGAAGGATCAATCAAGCTTGAAGATCGCATTTAGTGGAGAATCAACATTCCTAGCAACAATATTGATTGAAGTGACTTGGCACATTTGGAACTTCATTATATCATTTGCATGGAGTCAAGTCACATGCTCAAGATGGCTATGCTCGAGGGATATCTACTTCTAAACATGACAAGCATTCCTCCCAATATAGAAAATGAAGAGAAGCGGCTTGAGCTCAAATGGAGATCATCTCAAGAGGTTTAAATCTTGTTTTTCAATTTAAACTTGAGTAAATAGGAAAGCCGTACTATTAAGAGGGATGCAACATATAGTAGATGATTCTTCATAAGTGCTCATTAGGTCTAACCTTAGTTCGCTGAGAGACACCGCACAATCACGATCTCATAGAGGGTATCTTTATGTTTCCCGGTGGTACCGGCCTCCATGGCCGGTGGTACCGGGTGAAGCTGACTCGCGCTGAACTCAAAAACACCCTCTCTGTGTTGGCCGGAAAATGAACTACCGGTGGTACCGCTATAACCAGTGGTACCACCGGGCTCGGTGGTACCGAGCTCGACCGGTGGTCTCCCAGTTTCCAGAGCTCTCTGTGTTCGTTCAAAGTTGAACAACCGGTGGTACCGCTATGACCCCGGTACCACCGGGCTCGGTAGTACCGGGCCTGGCCGGTGGTTTGGCTCGATTGCGAGGCTCTCTGTGTTGAACGGTAAATGACTTACCGGTGGTACCGCCATAACCTCGGTACCACCGGGCTCGGTGGCACCGACCTCAGGCCGGTGGTCTCCGAGGGACCGAGTCCCTGACTGAGATGCTCTCTGTTCAGATTGGTTTTGACCTACCGGTGGTACCGCCATAACCCCGGTACCACCGGCCTCGGTTGTTCCGAGCCTGGCTCGGTGGTTGTCAGTTTGACCAGATCTGGGTCTGTGCGACCGTTGTGGCATGGTCGGTGGTACCGACCGTGGGTGGTCGGTGGTACCGACCAGCCAACGGCTAGTTTCGATTGTGGGCCTATAAATACCCCCAAGCCTCCACCCTTGGAGGCTGCTGATTCTGAGGTTCCCATTCTCATTCTAAGCCTTTCAAGACTCTCTCCAACCCTCTCTTAGTGAGTGAATACCTTCTATTTGCCAAATCCATTTGTGGGTTGAGAGAGATTCAAAACTAGAGAGCAAGCCACCTCTTGAGCACTTGTGCAAATCGTCGATCTTGTTGTGCGCATTCGTTACTCTTGGACTCTACGGTCCTAGACGGTTAGGCGTCGCCGTTGAGCACCCAAGAGATTTGTGAAGTGCCTCGGAAAGTTTGTAAAGGTTCGATCTCTCCTCAAAAGAGATCAACTAGTGGAAGGAGCATTGCGGGTGAAATAGACCGCGGCTAGAGTGACCCGTGGTGTCCTCTAGAGCCCACCTTTGTGGTAGCTCGCAGCCGGCTCAACGGAGAGTAGGACCCGAGGGGGTGCCGAACTTCGGTGAAACAAATACCGTGTCTTTCCTTTGTGCTTTACTTTAGGCTATTTGTTATTCTTCGTTGTGCTAGTTGTTTTTGCAATCAATCAGTTATATATATATACATCATACATAGTGATTGCAGGCTGTGTGAGAAATTGGAGGAGAAAAGGAGCAGTCCTGCTCAACCCGTCCATATCGGATTTGTCCGGTATTGATATCGAACATGTCCGGTACTTGTTGACTGCGCCCAAACTTGTTTAATCCTTGAACTAATCTTTGTGGTGCAGGGTATTGCATTCTAGGTGATTTATTTCTAGTCATATACCTTGTGTTTGTCTCTTGAGGGGTTGTTTATACTCCGATTGGGAGTTTCCAAGTAATTGGAAACTCACATACTAATTGCTTCCGCATTATAAGTTGTAAATTTTCAGAAAAGCCTATTCACCCCCCCCCCCTCTAGGCAACACCTTAGGTCCTTTCAATTGGTATCGGAGCTTGGACTCACGTTTGAGCTTCACCGCTTGTGAGAACCGATGGATTCGCCTATGGAGACAAATGTGGTACTTCTCCAAAATGACGGTTCAAACTTTCTATCTTGGTCAACTTATGTACTCAATGCATTTCGGGCTATTAGCCCCATTATTGAGCATATTGTAGATGCAAGCATATCTCTTTCTATAGTAGATTGGAGCAGCTATAAGAACTTGACAAAAGAGGAAGAGATATGTGTGCAACTCAATGCTCATGCGTGTTTGATCATGTTGAACTCATTGAGTGCAGAGGTTCTTAAGGAGGCTATCTACAACGGAGAATCTCCACCGGAGAGTGCTCATGTCATTTGGACTAAACTTGCCCACTTGTATGGGAAGTCCAAATGTGATGAAGCATATGAGTGTGATTCAATGGAAATGAAGTCCATTGAGTCATCATCATGTGAGGAAGCCTCAAGAAGCCTCAAGGAAGACGAGCCAGATCGAGGGCTGCTAGCTGCTGCTACTCCGGACCCTGTCTGTCCATACCGGACATGTCCGGTATGGGTACCGGACATGTCCGGTATGGGTACCGCAGACAGGGAGCTAGCAGCAGACAGCAACATCTCTCATGCTCGATGGCGACCAAGTGAAGAGTCAACCTCAGTAGCTCATGATACTCATCACTTGTGTCTCATGGCCAAGAAGAACAAGAAGAAAGCAACCAAGAAAGATCAAGAAAAGATTCTTGGTGAGATCAAAGAGAAGGCATCTAGAGATAGTCAAGTAGAGAGCAATGAAGATGATGAAGATGATGAATCTCTTGATTATCTCAAGTATGAAGACAAGCTCTTGTTCGTCAACCTGTTGAAGAAAAATGATGAGCTAGAGAAGGAGAACTACATGCTTAAGACAAAAATGAGTGATCTCTCATATGAGCACAAGTTCCTACAAGAGGATTTCACTCATCTCAAGTGCTCACATGAGAAGCTAGTGGAATCAAATGCCATGCTTGAGATTGCACATGAGGTTGTTATTGCTATGGTAAAATCTTCTCAACCTCACACTACTACACTCACTAGTGCACCATCTAAATTAAATGTTATTTGTGCTAATAAGTGTGCTTCTCAAGCGAGCCAATCTTCGATTGAGCAAACTTTTAAAGAAAATGCTAGGCTCATCGAAGAAGTGGGAAATCTAAAGAAGGATGTGATTAGATTGAAGAATAAGGAGAAAGCACAACCTTCTCAAGATAACCGTGATATCATGGTGAAGAAGCTTGAGAAGGGTTCAAACCCTGCTTTCTCCAAAGTCCAACAATCTAGTCACACCTCAAGTCGTGAGAAAGCAACCAAGGGCAAGAAACAAAAGAAAAGATTATGCTATGGTTGTGGATTGTATGGACATGAGTGGGCTAAGTGTCCACACAAGACTTGGGCCGACAAATATGAAGCGGTCGAACAAAAGGCATCAATCAAATCGGCCAAGCAATTGAAGAATAATGGGCAAAGTTCATGCCTCAAATGCAACAAGTTGGGTCACCTCACCAAGAGTTGCCCCACATACAAAGAGGCAAGGAAGATGGCTCAAGTTGCAACAAGAAGATGCTATGCATGCAACGAGCCGGGACACGTGGTTGATGCATGTCCCAACAAGCAAGACAAGCAAAGGGCAAACAATGGGCGCATTTGCTATGCTTGTAGGAGAAAGGGGCATCTAAGCTATGATTGTCCAAATGGTATGTTTCCTAAGCCGAACACATTTGTAAATGATAATGTGCTTAGGAAGACTACAAAGGGACTTAGCACTAGTAAGGTGATGTGTTCACCGCATACTAGCACTAAGGCCACTTGGGTGCCTAAGCACTTGTTGACTAACCTTGAAGGACCCAACAAGAGTTGGGTACCAAAATGTGCTTAGGATGTTGATGTAGGTTCCAATGGTGAGATGAAGATCTTCGGGGTGTTCGAAGCATTATCTTTGATGAAGTACAGGGAAGTGAAATAAACTAGAGCGAAAAAGAAAATCTCAAAGATTTGGACGAAGCCACTTCATATTCTGGATCTAGAAGGTTTGCTAGATCTTTGTGGACTAGTCTTTAGCTCTAACTAAATACCTGCACATTGATCAATGCTGAGTGTTTGTAAGTAGTACTTAAACATAATTTGAGTTTTGGCAAAATTATATGTCTAGGTCAAGGTGGAAAAGCATTCCCATTTTCTTAAAAGAAAAGTAAAGTGCTTTCACAAGTAATTCAAATAACTTGAGCACTTTGTAAAGGGGAGCTCAGTTTCTACCTTGAACCATTGTGATCTAACAAATTTCTCTAAGTGATGTGATAGTTCCTTAAATGAAAAGATGATCACTCTGACAAAGGCATGATCACTAGACAAGTCAAGTCAACACGAAGATGATCATGCCATGGTTTCTCTTAGTGGAACATATGTGAGCTCAAGGCCAAGGTATGTGTTTACATACATGCTATGTGAATGCATATTGGATTCATAATGCTAGAATGTACATCGGGGTGGTTGAGCAAGTCAATTTGAAATTCTAACTCAACCTATCAACCTATTTTCTTCATACTTGCTTATGTGGTTGACCCGTTGGTAATCTATGTTTATCTTATCTTTTGCTTCATCCTCACCATGACATAGAGTGCCTAAACTTGCTACCTATCCTTGTCTACATGAGATTTGAGCTTAATTCTACTTGTGCTAGGCTTAGTGTCTTAACTTAGATCTCACATGTCGTTGTGTCTCAAGTGATTTGTGCTTAAAATTTATTCTCGTATTATATATGGAAAATTACGTTGTGTTGGTCGAAATTGAACTTTGACTCTCACATTCTTAATGGAATGAAAGTGCTTGGAAAGGAATTCAAATACTTGAAGCACTAATTGAGGGGGAGCTCAATTTTCAACTTTGTGCCTTTTATGAGCTAATAAGGTTTATCTAGCATATGTTGTAATTCATCTTGATAAAATTGACTTCTCGGTGAGGACATGACTATTTGACAAAAAAAGGGGGGTCAACAAAATCATCACCATGTCATGATTATGCTAGATGGCAACTTATAGGCTAGGCATTGATTGTCCACACATTTTTGATGGCACTCACTTTACACAATGGTAAACTTGGATGATATACAATTTCAAGCTTATTTGCCCTCAAATGTGGTGGATCATAGATGTAGGTTTTTCTCATGTGTTGGATGAAAAGAATCTAACTCAAGCACAAGAGAAATGCCTAGATCTCGAGTGCCAAACTACTAACATCCTTTTTAGATCTTTGCAAGATATCTTTAGTGAGATCATGGAAATGGAGTCCTCCCATCACATGTGGAAGTATCTCAATGACAAGTATGGGAGTGCTTCAATTGATGATGATGTTAGTGAGGCCGAGGAAGAGGCACATGAGGGTGTTGAGCATGACCACAACTTGGTGATTGTGGAGGATTGCTCTACCTCATGGTCAAGTGATAAAAGATGATGATCAATCCATAAGATCACTTGACAAGGACGATGGCTATGAGAGTGATGTCTCCACAAGCGCTTCTACTACATCACATTGCTTCATGTCACACGGTGACACTAAGGTTTGCAAAGCTAATGTGAATGATCTTAATGCATTTGAGGAGCTCTTGAGTAGATATACTATCATGACCATCACTTTAGAAAATGAGATGTCTAAAAATTGGAAAAAGAAAAACTCTTTTCTAAAGAACACATGTGAACAAGTGAAACATCTACTTTATGTTAATACATGTTCACATAAGGAGCTTAAATTGACTCATGAAGAACTATGTGTTGCTCATGATAACTTGGTAAAAGACCATGCTTTACTCACTAAGAAGCTTTCTAATGTAGAAACTAAAACTAGTGAGAACTCATCACATGGGACAAATGATCTATTGCAAAATGTTGCTAACCCATATGATGTAAACAAGAAGCATATATCCACCTCTTGTAATGATTTATTATCTATGCCATGTTCTTCACATATAGATGCTTGTTCTACTTCCTTGTCTTGTGAGACTAACATTTTGAAGGAGAACAATGAGCTCAAAAGTGAAGTGAAGAACTTGAGCAATAATTTAGAGAAGTGGTGTAGATCAAAGGTCACCCATGAGCACATGATGTAGAATCAAAAAGCTATGGTGACAAGAGTGACGTTGTTTTCAACAAGAGCAATATCAAAAGCAAGAGATGGGGCAAGAGAAGACATGACAGAAAAATGAAGAAGGAAGAACAAGAAAAGCTATCTCATTTCATGTGCTGTCAATGCCATGAGATGGGACATCTTGCAAAAAGCTTGCCCCAACAAGAAGAAGCCCCAAGATCAAATCAAGATCAACCACGAAGATGGTGATATGGGGAAGAAGACAACAAGGGGAGGTAGAAGATTAAGATCAACACAAGACCTCGCCCAAGTAAAGTGCTATCAATGTGATGAATTGGGCCTCCTAGCTTCGGATTGTCCAAACAAGCTTGAGGAGAAGGCTCAAGCAAACAAGAAGAAGCAAGGCAATGAGAAGCAACACATGAGCAAGGAAGAAAAGGCTCAATCAAGAAGAAATTGCTGCTCATGCCTGGAAAGGGGACACATGGCTCATTCATGTCCCCTAGGTAACATTCCTAAGCCTATTTCAATTACTAATGATTCTATGCTTAAGAAGGATGATAATGGTACCTCTAAGGCTACTATTTCAACTCATCCCGCTACTCATACTAAGGCTATGCTAAAGTATGTTGCACCTAACTTGAGAGGACCCAAACAAGTTTGGGTACCATCAACTAGTGGATGAATGTGTGTAGGTACCATGGCATTGGAGGCTTGATTCAATCAGTTCCATATTGTCCATCATATGATTGAGTCAAGTAAAGAAGCTTAGTGCAAATCCATCCCAATGCCAAGTCAAGTGAAGTGAAGTTCAAGTGCTACAACGAACAAGTGCAAAAGGTCAAGTTGTGGTGGTTGATTAGATATATTTGAAGGCTTGCAAATGGTAGATGAAGAAGCTTGCTATTTCATGATCATGAGCTACTAAGGTACATCTCTAATTGATCATGTTCTATTATTTGCATATGAGATGATTGAATTGGATATATATGCATATGTTGCTTACTATAAGATGATTGAATGGATATATTGCTTAGTAATCAAGTTTGAGTTAGTTTGAATGAATATGTTCACAAGATGACTTTTGGTAAGTGAATTGAATGGATATATGTCTTGTGAGAATGTTCAAACAAGTTAGCTTCAAGTTTGATTCAAATTGGTAGAGTATAGCTCAATTGCTCAAAGTTGTCAAAAATCTAAAATCTGAGTAAGCAGAGAAGATAGCCATGTTTGAGTGATCAAATCTATTTGGATTGGCTTGAAATTTGGTACACATGCTTTACACTTATGATATTAGCTGTTGTGCAAAATTCATGATTATTGGATAAGATGTACTTTGGTTTTGGAGTAGATCTTGTCATCTATAGTGCAGCAACTTTCAGCATGTAGTACTATGGAAAGAACTGAAATCTGATAGCAATCTAGAAAGCCAATGAAGCTCAAATTTTTAAGGCTGCTAGAACACTTAGAGAGGCACATCTCCACCAAATTTCATAGTCTTTGGACTTATATTTTGGGAGATATGCATGTTTCTTTGAGAAGGACAGAATCTGCCAGAACAGTGAAAATTATTGGATTAATCAAGAGTCACTTTGATTGAAAGGCCCTCAAGTTGGAATTATGTTTATAAGTGTTTGAGGGACCTAAGTTTGGTTTTGAGATGAGCTATAAGTATGACAAAGATGAGTACAAGTTCATTTGTTTGAAGAGTGTATTTGGCACACATTTGGTACTCAAATTGAAGATCAAGACCAACATCAAGATGAAGAGAAAGATCAAGTCCTAGTATCAATTGAAGATCATTTGGAAGAAAGAAAAGGACTCAAAGAAGAAAGAGTTGAACTCAGGCATCCTTGCAAGAAGCTTCCATCATGATGAGTTCACCATTGGATCAATCAAACAAAGGCATTTCGAGTAAGGATCAAGGATGTCCTTTGAAGAGAGGTCACTTCTCCCTTATGTAGGGGCTTGTCGCCTTTTGTAGGTTAACCAAGTGTGGTACTTGGAAGGCTAATATGGAAGTGGTGATTCAAAGGATATTTGAGATGCTTAGTTGAAGCAATGAAAGGATTGACCAAGCAAAGCAAGCAACATCCAAGATAGAAAAGCAAATCTTGCCAACTCAAGTGGTATTTATATGCAAGCAAAGGTCAAGTGAAGAAGCAAGCCAACCACAACAAGATAATGCACTTGATCATATGGTAGAAGATTTGATCCTTTTAATTGGTATCTATTGGTTTTCACCATGGACTTCACATTGCTATTTTCGGAGTTGGAATCAAATGACTAACCTCTACTCCAAGATAGCAAGGTATCATTGTTTGTCATATGCATTCATACTATGCTTAGGACTTGATTAAAGCATATAGACATCCTTGTGATACTATCTAGGAGCATCCATGAAAATCAAATGTTTTGATGCTTATATGATGCTACTATTGCCTCTATGCTTTACATGATCTAGTGGTAACATATAACATGTTTATGGGCTTGCAATCCTAGTGTTTAATCTAGAGAATGAGCAACGGAACATTTAACCAACGTGAGTAAGATAACCATTGCAAAAATATGTGAATAAGCTTACTCTAGAGCAAACAGTGTTAAATGTTTCATGCAAATGATCTAGGTTGAACCACAAATGAAATGAAACGAACATCTCTCTCTTTAACAAATATGAACCTCCTTTATGCAAACCTTTTATGGAAATTGATGACAAAGGGGGAGAAAGTATAACAAAGATAAAATGAGGGAAGAGAAAGATAAAATGAAAATGTTTTTGAGCACACAAGTAAGGGGAGCAAGCTCATGAACTTGGTTGTTGCATTTGATAACAAAGATAAAATGAGGGAAGAGAAAGATAAAATGAAAATGTTTTTGAGCACACAAGTAAGGGGAGCAAGCTCATGAACTTGGTTGTTGCATTTGATATGTGCATAATCATGTGCTTGTGCTTGCTTGCATTGCATAAGTTTTAAAATTTTATATGCATGCTTGTGTGGTGTATGCTAGTTATAGGGCTTAATTGATGAATTGATAACTAGCATGCATAGGTTGATAGCTAGACTTGTGCTTTTCATGCAAACTAGACCCTTGCTTCTAAAGTTGATCTCACGGGGTTTTCTAGTTTTTATGATGTTTAGCTACTCTTGGTGCTAAAGAAGGTGTACAACTATGAACTTCATCGATAACACGCTTCAAAGGTTATTCTATATACCTCAGCACCTTTTGGTAGTAATTACTCTCCCACATTTCAATATCTATGTATATGTGCTAGTTTCATTTCCAAACACCTTAGCACATATGTAGGGGGAGCTAATACTACCAATTCGGATTTGCGCTACTTGTCCAAAATTCTTTACACATGTTAAAATAAGCTTGGGCAAGCAACATGAATTCAAACCAAGTTAGCAATTTACATTCTTGTGAAGTGTTAGCCTGGAATAAGCTTAATTTCCATATCTTTGTAGAGTTGTCATCAATTACCAAAAAAGGGGAGATTGAAAGGTCCTAGTTTGGTTTTGGTAATTGAGTGACAACTTAGGTGGACTAATATGTGGTTGAAGTGAATTACGCAGGTGATTAGTCCATAGGTGATCATGTGTGAGCAACACATGCCATAGAGAAAATGGATTATCTCGCTATGTACTTGAAATACAATGCAAAGCCAAAATAATGGATTGTTGTATGAAGATCATGTCACAAGCACAAGACAACAATGAGATTGATATTGATATAAAGGGCTATCATATTGTGGGATAATCATAGTTCATTTATGATTACAAAGAAAGGATTCAAAACTAAGTATGGTTGAATGACTTGAGATGGTGAAGATAGCAAGGAAAGAGTCTTCGAGGTACTAAGCAAGGGTGAAGGGCAAGCGACGGCTTGGCGGCCGAAGAACCTAGCTAGAGTGAAGAAGAAAGTACTTGCATTTAGTCGAAGGATCAATCAAGCTTGAAGATCGCATTTAGTGGAGAATCAACATTCCTAGCAACAATATTGATTGAAGTGACTTGGCACATTTGGAACTTCATTATATCATTTGCATGGAGTCAAGTCACATGCTCAAGATGGCTATGCTCGAGGGATATCTACTTCTAAACATGACAAGCATTCCTCCCAATATAGAAAATGAAGAGAAGCGGCTTGAGCTCAAATGGAGATCATCTCAAGAGGTTTAAATCTTGTTTTTCAATTTAAACTTGAGTAAATAGGAAAGCCGTACTATTAAGAGGGATGCAACATATAGTAGATGATTCTTCATAAGTGCTCATTAGGTCTAACCTTAGTTCGCTGAGAGACACCGCACAATCACGATCTCATAGAGGGTATCTTTATGTTTCCCGGTGGTACCGGCCTCCATGGCCGGTGGTACCGGGTGAAGCTGACTCGCGCTGAACTCAAAAACACCCTCTCTGTGTTGGCCGGAAAATGAACTACCGGTGGTACCGCTATAACCAGCGGTACCACCGGGCTCGGTGGTACCGAGCTCGACCGGTGGTCTCCCAGTTTCCAGAGCTCTCTGTGTTCGTTCAAAGTTGAACAACCGGTGGTACCGCTATGACCCCGGTACCACCGGGCTCGGTAGTACCGGGCCTGGCCGGTGGTTTGGCTCGATTGCGAGGCTCTCTGTGTTGAACGGTAAATGACTTACCGGTGGTACCGCCATAACCTCGGTACCACCGGGCTCGGTGGCACCGACCTCAGGCCGGTGGTCTCCGAGGGACCGAGTCCCTGACTGAGATGCTCTCTGTTCAGATTGGTTTTGACCTACCGGTGGTACCGCCATAACCCCGGTACCACCGGCCTCGGTTGTTCCGAGCCTGGCTCGGTGGTTGTCAGTTTGACCAGATCTGGGTCTGTGCGACCGTTGTGGCATGGTCGGTGGTACCGACCGTGGGTGGTCGGTGGTACCGACCAGCCAACGGCTAGTTTCGATTGTGGGCCTATAAATACCCCCAAGCCTCCACCCTTGGAGGCTGCTGATTCTGAGGTTCCCATTCTCATTCTAAGCATTTCAAGACTCTCTCCAACCCTCTCTTAGTGAGTGAATACCTTCTATTTGCCAAATCCATTTGTGGGTTGAGAGAGATTCAAAACTAGAGAGCAAGCCACCTCTTGAGCACTTGTGCAAATCGTCGATCTTGTTGTGCGCATTCGTTACTCTTGGACTCTACGGTCCTAGACGGTTAGGCGTCGCCGTTGAGCACCCAAGAGATTTGTGAAGTGCCTCGGAAAGTTTGTAAAGGTTCGATCTCTCCTCAAAAGAGATCAACTAGTGGAAGGAGCATTGCGGGTGAAATAGACCGCGGCTAGAGTGACCCGTGGTGTCCTCTAGAGCCCACCTTTGTGGTAGCTCGCAGCCGGCTCAACGGAGAGTAGGACCCGAGGGGGTGCCGAACTTCGGTGAAACAAATACCGTGTCTTTCCTTTGTGCTTTACTTTAGGCTATTTGTTATTCTTCGTTGTGCTAGTTGTTTTTGCAATCAATCAGTTATATATATATACATCATACATAGTGATTGCAGGCTGTGTGAGAAATTGGAGGAGAAAAGGAGCAGTCCTGCTCAACCCATCCATATCGGATTTGTCCGGTATTGATATCGAACATGTCCGGTACTTGTTGACTGCGCCCAAACTTGTTTAATCCTTGAACTAATCTTTGTGGTGCAGGGTATTGCATTCTAGGTGATTTATTTCTAGTCATATACCTTGTGTTTGTCTCTTGAGGGGTTGTTTATACTCCGATTGGGAGTTTCCAAGTAATTGGAAACTCACATACTAATTGCTTCCGCATTATAAGTTGTAAATTTTCAGAAAAGCCTATTCACCCCCCCCCCCTCTAGGCAACACCTTAGGTCCTTTCACTATCTTTCAATTATCAAGATTCAAGGTAAGTACTAAGCCCCGTGATAAATGATATCTTTTTCTAATCCAAATGAGAACTTTTGTTTGAATGCTTGTTAAGAAATACAGATATTGCAGCAACTCCTGATCCACTGTTGAGTTTGACTTTGCTAAGGGACTAGCAAAGGGTAAGCTTGAGGGAACTTATTGACGCTCACTAATGCTCATAATTAACCATCAACTATTGCATGAAATGACACTAAATGAATCACAAAGCATAGTTGTAGGGTTTGAAACTAACAAGTTCCACGAGTTTTGGTGCTCTCACTTATTTTGTAGGACATCCATGTTTTTACCATATAAAAGTATCCCAAGTGATGAAACAGAGCACACCATTGTGAAGACCTCGTCGAGACGATCGAAACGGACATATGATTTGCTATATTTGGAGTCCCGGAGCGAGAGTCCTCGATGGATACAACTTGGAAGATTCTAGAACATTCCAGAACATTCCAGAAGACACGAGAAGGCGACCCACAGAAGGAGGGGCCCACCTGTCATAGAGGCAGACCGACCGGTCTTCTCCCTGGACCGACCGGTCAGGTACAAGGCCCAATCTCGTTCTCCTTCACGTGACGCACTCCAACCGACCTCTCCAACGCGTTTTGGCCCATTAAGGCCCATGTGCATATGGCGAAGGATTTAGTCTCACATCGCTTGCCCAAGGTGGAGGGGAGGCCAGGAGCCCCTATATAATAAACCCAGGACCCCCTGAGGCAACACCATCTACTATCAGAGATACAACGACAAAAAAGAAACTCTTGTTGGAGGACAATGGGGAGCGGGAGGTGGCAGTGGATAAGGTTTCTGAATAGGCAAAGGGTCTAGGGTCTCTTCCTGCAGCCCCCTCGATTGGGATAGGGGCACTGGTGGTAGGGAATGGAAATGAAAAAGCACTGAAGAAGGCCGATGTCACGAATGACAAGGTGGGGAAGGCAAAAACGTTCAAACGCCTGCCACGAAACAAGGAGACGAATGGGGAGGACCAGACATCATCTTTTCTGGAGAAAAAGAGAAGTGCTGATGCTATGGACCTGGATTCAGAAGATTTGAATAAAAGAGCTAAGAAGGGAGAAGTGGTCGGGGATGTGTGTGTTGATGAGTTAAACGCGGGATCGCAGGGACAATCCCGCGAGCAGAAATGAAGATAGCAGCTTGGAACTGCCGGGGCCTAGGCAACCGCCCGACAGTTCGGGGCCTCCTTGGCTTCCAAGAGGTTGAGGAGGTGGATGTGCTCTTCTTGTCAGAGACAAAACAAGATGAGAAGGGCATGAGAAGATTCAAGCGAAGCCTGAACATGGGAAACATGGTGGTGGTGGATTCGGTGGGAAAGGCGAGGGGTATTGCAGTGTTGTGGAGGAGGGGGGTTGATGTGAGCTTGAGAAGCAAATCAAAGCTTCACATTGATGTGGATATCAAGGAGTCAAATGGCAGGGAGTGGCGATTTACTGGAGTCTATGGGGAGTCCCAAAGTGACCAGAAATTTCGACGTGGGAGATGCTGAGAGGCCTGTCTACTCCTAGTGATGGTGTGTGGCTGTGTGCAGGGGATTTCAACAAAATTTTATATAACCATGAGAAGGAGGGGGGAGAAGCCGGCCACAATCATGTATGGATCAGTTCAGAGAAGCTCTGGAGGTGTGTGAGCTGCAAGATCTCGGTTTTTATGGTGATATTTTTACATGGAGAAATAATAATCATCGGGTGGAGGGTTACATAAGAGAACGTTTGGACCGAGCTGTGGCAAACCAGGAGTGGCGTGGTCTTTTCCCAGCCGCTAGGGTGTTTAATGGCGACCCAAGGCACTCTGACCATAGATCGGTTGTCATTACTTTGGAGAGAGTGGGTAGTTCTCTAAGGGACAAGAGTGGTGGGGGCTTTAGATTTGAAGCTTGCTGGTTAGAGGAGGATGATTTTCGGAAAGTGGTGGACGACGCCTGGGAGTCTAGTATTTCTATACAAAATGCTAAGGTGGCAAGGATCCTTAAAGGTGTCGCAGCTGGGCTAAATTCTTGGAGCCACAATGTTTTGGGAGACCTAGAGAAAAGAAGGAAGAAATTGAGAGTAGAGTTGGAGCGGTGTAGGGCGAGGAGTATAAGCAGAGAGGCAGTAGCTAGAGAGGAGGTTCTTTGTTTCAAACTTGATAGAATTGAGGAGCAGGTGGACATATACTGGTGCCAAAGAGCGCATGTAAAGTGGCTAGAAAAAGGAGATAGAAATACAGGTTTCTTTCATGCCACGTGCTCAGAGAAGAAGAGGAGTAATAAACTGGGGAGAATCAAAGATGAAGCAGGTGGTTGGGCGGAGTCTCAGGAGGAGAAGAAGGCGGTGATCTCTAACTATTTTGTTAATCTTTTCAGGTCCTCGAATGCTGCTGGTGCAACACAACAACTCTTAGATGCTGTTGTGCCATCGGTAACAGAAGGAATGAATGAATATTTGTGTCACCCTTTTTCAGCTGAGGAGGTAAAAATGGCACTGGATGCCATAGGAGACCTTAAAGCCCCTGGCCCTGATGGCTTGTCGTCCATCTTCTACAAGAAGTGCTGGGATCTGTTGGGGGACAGGGTGTCGGAGGAGGTAATGGTTGTGTTGGCAGGTGGGGATCTTCCAGAGGAATGGAATGATACTACAATTGTTCTCATTCCTAAAGTGCAGAACCCAGAACAGGTGAAAGATCTCCGCCCAATTAGTCTCTGCAATGTCTTGTATAAAATGGTGTCAAAGGTACTTGCAAACAGACTGAAAGTTGTACTACCAGAGATCATATCCCCCACACAAAGTGCTTTTGTACCGGGCCGGCTGATATCAGATAATACTCTAGTGGCTTATGAGATTGTGCACTATATGCATAACAAAAGGAGAGGTAACACTGGTTATGCTGCTGTCAAACTCGATATGAGTAAAGTCTATGACAGGGTCGAATGGAATTTTCTGATGGATATGATGGCAAAATTGGGTTTCTCACAAAATTGGATAAATATAATTATGAAGTGTGTTTTCTCAGCTAAATACAGAGTAAAGGTGAATGGGTCACTCACGGGGGAAATAGTTCTAGAGCGAGGACTAAGGCAAGGTGATCCTTTACCACCTTATCTATTTTTGTTGTGTGTTGAAGGCTTCTCTGAACTGCTGAGTAAAGCTGAGGTGGAGGGTAAAATTAAAGGGGTGAAAATCTGTCACGGTGCTCCAAGCATCTCTCACCTGCTGTTTGCCGATGATTCTCTTATCCTAGTTCGTGCAAACGGGGAAGATGCAGCAAATCTCCAAAGTATTCTGGATTTGTATGCGGAGTGTTCGGGGCAGGTGATCAACAAAGACAAATCTGCCATTTTGTTCAGCAAGAATACTGCTGTAAATTGCAAGGCAATGGTGATGCATCAGTTGGGTATAAATAGAGAATCTTTCAATGATAAATATTTGGGGCTGGCAATTCATGTTGGGAATAATAAAGTGGAGATTTTCAGCTACCTTTAAAGAGAGGGTGTGGCAAAGAATTCAAGGGTGGAAGGAGAAATTATTGTCTAACGCTGGCAAAGAGATTATGATCAAAGCTGTCGCCCAAGCTATCCCTACTTATGCAATGGGGTGTTTTGATATTACTAAGTAGGTGTGTGATCAAATCAGTCGCCAAATTTGTAGATATTGGTGGAGCCAAAATGATAAGGAAAATAAGATGCATTGGTTGAGTTGGGAGAAATTAAAGAGATCAAAGAAGCAAGGTGGGCTTGGTTTTAAAGATATCCACGCTTTTAATATGGCAATGCTAGCAAAGCAGGGTTGGAGACTTATTCAAAGCCCGAACTCCCTATGTGCAAGAATTCTGAAAGAAAAGTATTATAGAGATGAAGATGTTCTAAAAGCTAAACCAAAAGAAGGCATGTCGTATTCTTGGAGGAGTATTTTAAGAGGGCTGGAATTATTGAAGAAAGGTGTGATTTGGCGTGTGGGCAATGGAGAAACCATTAGTATATGGGAGGACCCATGGTTACCGTGTGGAATTACTAGAAGGCCACTTACACTGAGGAGGGGAAATATTTTATCCAGGGTTGCTGAACTTATTAATCCTATAACTGAAGAATGGGATGAGGAGCTGATACGTGATATCTTTTGGGCAGAGGATGTACCAAAAATACTTTCCATCCCGGTGCATGTGGAGATGGAGGATGTTCTGGCATGGCATTATGAGTTTATGACCCAAAAGGCATTTTTTTGGTTAAGACAACTTATAGGTTGTTTTGTGATGATCACGACCGAAATAGTAGAAATTATATAACAACATCTAGCTCAAGATATGGTGGTGAACCTGAAAAGGTTTGGAGTCTGATTTGGAACTTACATGCGCCAAGCAGACTGAAACACTTTCTATGGCGACTAGGTCAAAATTCTTTGGTGTTGCGCATGAACCTGAAACGACGTGGAATTAAGGTGGATGATGACCGATGCATCATGTGTGCTAGACAAGGGGAGGACGGTGGTCACCTCTTCCTGAAATGCAAGCAGCTCAGAGCCCTATGGAGGAGTGCTGGGATGGAACACATCCGAGTATTGCTAGCGAACTGCTGTACAACAAAAGAGGCAATTCAGAAGCTACTGACAACAAATTATGAGTTACAGTTGAAATCAGCTTTTCTTCTGAACAATTGGTGGCATGAACGAAACCAAGTCAGAGAAGGAGCAAGGAAGAGATTGGCAGGTGATATTGCTAGCCTGAGTGGGAGACAAGCAACGGAGGTTAAGAAGTTGCAGGATAGCATTGCAAGGGTTGGAGGCATACACAATAGGAGTACAAAGTGGGGTGAAACCTCCTTCAGAGGTGCTGAAGGTGAATGTGGACGGTGCCTTTAGGGATTCATATAAGAATGGTGAGTGGGGCTATGTCATTCGAGATGAGTGGGAAGAAGTGATTCAGTCAGGCTCTGGGAGAGTGCAGTATGTGACCAATCCCCTGCATATGGAGCTTACTGCATGTTTTGAAGGAGTGAAGGCAGCGGCATCAATTGGCGCAAACGACATTATCTTGGAAACAGATTCACAACAGGCGGTTTGGGCTCTACAGGGTGATGATTTTCAGACTTGCGGTTGTGGGGGGCATTGTTCATGAGCTAAAGGAGTTGGTGACTGAAAGCTTCAGTTCCTGTTCTATCCAATACGCTTCTCGTGTATGTAATAGGGTAGCTCATGAGCTTGCCTCGCTAGGCAGTAAGAGTAATGATCTAGTACCATCGGTGATGGCCGGAGTGCCAATCTGTATTATGGCTTTGGTGTCGAGCGATTTAGCCGATGTGGTTGAATAATGGAATGTGAATTCCTATAAAAAAAAGTATGTAACATGAATACATGATAGGGATAAAGAGTTTAGGAGAGTTTGTTGTTGATTGTTGTAACAACTTCATTGTACACCGAGCTATGTCGTGGGGCTTGTACCCGACGTTACATAAACATGGAACCGAGACCTAGGAGGGCAAGTTGTTCATTTCATTTTACATGGTATCTAGAGCCCGTTTCCTAGCGGAATTAGATCATGGCATCGTTTTCCACTGCGTCGCTTGTTCCCTCCTTTGAGTTCTCCCCCGTCAGCGAGAAGCTGACTCGAGCCAACTACCAGACGTGGAGCGCACAAGTGCTCTCTGCCATCAAGGGCGCTCAACTATTTAGCTTCATCGAGCCCACAACGACTCCTCCATCCGAGTTCTTGCCCCTCGCCAAAAGAGATGACAAGAACACGGAGCTCAAACCCAATCCAGAGTATGACGTCTGGGTTGCAAAAGATCAGCAAGTGCTCAGCTTCATCCTTTCCAATCTTGGGAAGGAAATCCTCGCCCAAGTATCGTCGGAGAAGACAGCGGCTGCGGCATGGGCCACAATTGAAGCCATGCACGCCTCTCAGTCGAGGGCGCACATCATTACCACGAGGATGGCATTAGGGACCGCCACCAAAGGGAGTACGTCGGTGGCGGACTACTTCGACAAAATGAAGAGCCTAGCAGATGAGATGACATCTGCAGGGCGGAAACTTGAAGATGACGAACTGGTGGGGAATTGAGAGGGGAGGACTCTTGTGGTTTGGATAAGTGGTAGTTTAGTCTTTTTTTTCTTTTTCCTTTTTTCTAAATATTTTTTGCCCATAATTTATCACCACCTCATGGAGTTCAAAAGCAGGAGTAGACCATAGCTTAGGTTTCATAAAACAAAGGTAAACATGCAAAGTTAAAAAATAGAGGCAAACATGCAATTAGAGTTCAAAATAAAGAGCAGTAATACAGTTGTCCCCAAAAAGAAAAGGATTTTTTGACGCAATTCTTTGAACTTTGAGAAATGCCATTATAATTTGTCTATTCGAAAATCTGCCATTACAGCTTCATCTCTCTTTAACCCATACCATTTTCTACACCTGCTTCGTATAAAGGCCCACTAGTCAGGCACATATACATACATGAATGCATACAGCGTCAAGCTCTGGCTCCTCCGTCAGACAAGCCTGCGCGCGGACGCCTAAAGCCTTATCGCGCTCGCGCAAAGGCCGTCGCTCCACCTACCGCCGCCATCGCCATGTTCGCCATGCTCCATTCTCATAGCCCGCATCCGCACTGCTGCCCGTGCCATTGCCGCCTGTTCGCGCAGCCAACAAGCTCTGTTGTTCCCGTTTGCGCAGCTAGCCAGTGTTGGAATAAGCCCTGAGTTGTAACTTTCCCGTTTTCTACTAATTGATAGGAGTAGATAATGGCATGTTTCAGGGAGTTGGGATGACAGCTCTCAATCACGAACATTGCCTAGTTTACGTTTGTTCTATTTCCTAAAATAGACTTGTAATCTCCTTTATATAGATTATCAATCAAAGGAAAAGCTGTAGCTTACAGCACCAAAAATTGCTCCCGTGTTTCATCCTTATCGGATTTCCAACAATTGGCATCGGAGCCCGGTTCGCCGCAGCCATGTCTTCCAAGTCCCCGATCAAGCCAGAAGACGGTAATGTCAACGGCGAGAAGAAGGCCCAACCGTCCCGGTCACCGCGCCGTCGCCGCGGCCGCTCACCAGGCCGTGGCTCACGCCACCGCTCTGGATCACGCGTCGTCGAGCGCGTCATCGAGCGATCATCCGCAAACGTCGCATGGCCAATGCTCACGCGGACGAATTATCCGGAGTGGGCTCTTGTGATGGAGGTGAACTTCCAGACCCTTCGGGTCTGGGATGCCGTCGACCTCGGGATCGAAGAAGACCCCGAAGAAGACGAGTACCAGCAAGATCGCCAGGCCATGGCGGGTCTTCTGCGCTCGGTCCCCTCCGAGATGTGGGGCACTCTCGGCCGCAAGTGGACCGTCAAGGAGGCATGGGACGCCGTCAAGGTGCTCCGGATCGGCGACGAGCGAGCGCGCGACGCAAGCGCGCAGCAGCTTCGCCGCGAGTTCGGCGCGCTCATCTTCAAGGAGGGCGAGTCCGTCTCCGACTTCGGCATCCGCATCACGTCGCTCGCCACCAACCTCCGTGTTCTTGGTGATGACATCACGGATGCCGAGGTAGTGAAAAAGTTGCTGCAGGTCGTCCCGGATCGGCTTTCCCAGGCCGCGGTCTCCCTCGAGATGTTCCTCGATCTGAACAAGGTATCGATCGAGGAAGTCGTCGGGAGGCTGCGCGTGTTCGAGGAGCGCGGCAAGCTGAAGGAGGTCACGGACGCAATGGGGCGCCTCATGCTCTGCGAGGAAGACTGGGAAGCCCGGCGGAAAGCACGTCGCGAGCAGGAGAGCTCGGGTGGCGGAGCGGGATCCAGCAGCCGTGGCAAGCCACGGGGACGCGGACGCAGGCGCGGTGGATCTGGATCCGGGCAGCGTGACGGCCGTGACGGCCAAAACGCTAGTTCCGGCAACTCTGGTGGCGGACGGCCGCCGCGCGGTGACCGCTGCGACAACTGCGGGAAGACGGGCCATTGGGCCAAGGACTGCCGCGGCAAGAAGAAAAAGGTCGCGGCCCATGTGGCCCAAGCCGAGGAGGAAGAGGAACGGGCCCTGATGTACATCTCCGCTGAGCCCGAGGTACTCGCGTCGCCCTCATCCATTCCCCATTCCACGCCGCCGCCGCCGCACACCACGACGCCGCCGCCACATGCCGTCGATCTGCAGATGCAAGTCCATCTCGTCGAGCAGAAGGTCCACCTCCACCTCGGTGATGAAGGGGAGGAGGACGCGGGGCCCCGGCGCTGGGTTCTCGACACCGGCGCCACCAACCATATGTCGGGTTCCCGTGACGTCTTCGCCGAGCTGGACAAGGGCATCACCGGCACCGTCCGATTCGGCGACGGGTCGGTGGTCGACATCGAAGGGAAGGGGACCATCCTCTTCGCCTGCAAGAACGGCGAGCACCGCCGGCTTGAAGGCGTCTACTACATCCCGCGGTTGACCACCAACATTGTCAGCCTCGGGCAGATGGATGAGGATGGCTTCAAGGTCGACATCGAGGCAGGGATCCTGTGCCCCTTCGACCTGCAGCGGCGTCTGCTCGCCAAGGTGCACCGCTCCCCAAGCCGGCTCTACTACCTCGACATAACCATCACCGCCCCGGTGTGCCTCACCGCGCGAGTCGGTGACGTGGCTTGGCGGTGGCACGAGAGGTACGGGCACCTCAATTTCAAGGCGTCGCGGAAGCTGAGCCGCGGTGAGATGGTAAAGGGGCTGCCGGCGATCGACCACATCGAGCAAGTCTGCGAAGACTGCGTTCTCGCCAAGCAGAAAAGAGCGCCGTTCCCGCAGGCAGCTAAGTACCGAGCGAAGGAGGAGCTCGAGTTGGTCCACGGCGACCTCTGCGGGCCCATTACACCATCGACACCGGCCGGGAACGCCTACTTCTTGCTGCTGGTCGACGACATGAGCAGGTACATGTGGCTCACCCTGTTGCGCTCCAAGGCAGATGCACCGGCGGCCATCATGACATTCCAGGCCAAGGTGGAACGGGAGACTGGCAAGAAGCTCAAGGTCCTCCGGACCGACAACGGAGGAGAGTTCACCTCGGTGCAGTTCGGAGAGTACTGTGCCGGCGAGGGGATTCTTCGCCAACACTCTGCGCCGTATACTCCACAGCAGAACGGCGTCGTGGAGAGGAGAAACCAGATGGTCGTGAACACGGCACGGAGTATCCTGCGTGCACGGAGCATGCCAGGCTTCTTCTGGGGAGAGGCGGTGCACACCGCAGTGTACCTCCTCAACCGGTCGCCAACGGCCGCCCTCGACGGCCTCACACCGTACCAGGCGTGGTACGGAAAGAAGCCACCCGTGCACTTCCTGAGAGTGTTTGGGTGCATCGCCTACATCAAGCACCTCCGACCGCACCCGTCCAAGCTCGAGGATCGCGGCCAGAAGGTAGTCTTCATCGGCTACGAGGAGGGAGCAAAGGCATACCGCTTCTACGACCCTGCCACGGAGCGTGTCCGGGTCGCACGCGACGTCGTGTTCGATGAGAACGCGCGCTGGGACTGGGAGAGCGCCGCGCCAGGTGGAAGTTCTGTGCC